>CM035842.1:315211006-316411006 GCA_020510985.1 Pholidichthys leucotaenia | reverse complement strand
CTCACTCACTCACTCACTCACTCACTCACTCACTCACTCACTCACTCACTCACTCACTCACTCACTCACGCACTCACTCACTCACCATTTAACACCAAAGGTGTGACAGACACTGCACGATAGGCTTGCGGTGCCTCGTGACATTGTTCCCTGTCCTGGGTGTCTCTTATACTGAGATTCAGCTCCTTGAGATCTGGTGTAATAAGTTTCTTCCACGTTTTATGTGGTCGGCCTCTCTTTTTTTGTGCCTCCCACTTCGAGGTGCTGAACTATTCCCTTCTAGGTGTTGCTGCATTTTACATGCCCATACCACTGAAATCATCTGTATTTTAAATGAGAGTCAAGATTGCTGAGCCCAAGTCTCCGACAAAGGCTACTATAGCTGATCCCCTCTTCGGGCTTCACATGACACATCCACCTCAGCATTGCCCTTTCACTTCTCTTCAGGCACTTTACATATTCTCTCTTCAAAGGCCAGCACTCACTTGCATATAAGAGAGCACTTCCCACACAACAATTGAAGATGTGGCCATGCCTAAGATACAGCGGGGAAAACAAGTATTGAACATGTCAACATTTTTCTCATTAAACATATTTCTGATGGAGCCATTGACCTGAGATTTCCACCAGATATCAGTAACAACCCAAGTAATCCATACATGCAAAGAAATCAAGGCAACTGTGTTCACAAAACAAGTTATATTTAATAAAGTGGAATGACACAGGGAATAAGTATTGAACGCGTGAAGAAAAAGAGGTGCAAAAAGGCATAAAAAGCCAAGAAACAAGCTGAAATCCATCAGAATTTAGGAAGCCATCCCACATCAGTGCAAATTAATTTCAGCTGGTTAAGTCTTGACTGATGGCCTTTAGAAAGGTCTGTGAATATCAGATTGTCACACCACAAAGAACTCATGATGGACAGAAGCAAAGAGCTCTCTGTAGACCTTTGCAACCTTATTGTTGCAAAACATAATGATGGCATTGGTTACAGGTGCATTTCTAAACTGCTGAATGTTCAAGTGAGCACTGTTGGAGCCATCATTCGGAAGTGGAAAAAACATAATTTTACCATAAACCGGCCATGACCAGGAGCTCCTCGCAAGATTTCTGACAGAGGAGTCAAAAGAATTATCAGAAGAGTTATTCAAGAGCCAAAGACCACTCATGGAGTGCTCCAGATAGATCTGGAGTTAGCAGATACTGCTGTTTCAAATAAAATGATAAGTAATGCACTCAACCGACATGGACACTATGCCCGCTAATCTCGCAAGACTCCATTGCTGAATTAAAAGCATGTTGAAGCTTGTTTAATGTTTGCTGCACAACATTTGGGCAAGCCAGTAAAATACTAGGAGAATATAGTTTGGTCAGATGAGACCAAAATTTAACATTTTGGATGCCACAACACACAGCATGTTTGGAGGAGAAATGGCACTGCACATCCCATCATGGTGTGGTGGTGTTTTTCAGCACATGGTACAGGCAGACTTCATATAAATGAAGGAGAGATGAATGGACAAGTGTACAGACATGCTTTATAAGAATCTGTTGCCATCTGCCAAGATGCTGAAAATGGAATGAGGGTGGACATTTCAGCAAGACAATGGTCCCAAACACACAGCCAAGGAAACTCTCAACTGGCTCCAGAGAAGGAAAATAAAGCTGCTAGAATGGCCCAGTCAGTCACCTGACCTGAATCCAATTGAAAATCTATGGAACGACCTGAAGATCAGAGCTCATAGAAGACTCCCACGGAACCTTCAAGATTTGAAGACAGTTTGTGTGGAAGAATGGGCTAAAATCACCCCTGAGCAATGCCTGTGCCTAGTTTCTCCATACAGAAGGCCCCTGGAAGCTGTTATTACCAACAAAGGCTTTTCTACTAAATATTAAATGAATTTCACCAAGTATGTTGAATACTTATTCCCTGTGTCATTCCACTTTATTAAATATGATTTGTTTTGTGAACACGGTTGCCTTGATTTCTTTGTATGTATTGATTACTTGGGTTGTTACTGATATCTGGTGAAAATCTCAGGTCAATGGCTCCATCAGAAATATGTTTAATGAGAAAAATGTTGATGTGCTCAATACTTATTTTCCCTGCTGTCTGTCAGGCTGCTGTATGACAAAAGTGGTAGAAGATCTCTAAACTTTCTCCAAGCTGTTCTGGCTTTTGTGATAGTTGCTATCCCACAATCCTCACCAGGACATATCATGCCAGTGTCAAGTTCATGTTCTCCAATGAACACCCAAGCACAAAGGCTCCCAACGATGGGGCAAGCTGAACCAAGGCAATGATTACATCTAAATGACAGATCAGGAGAGAGTTGGCCATGAATGCCAGAACACTCTTTGTGTACCTAGAATAGACATCCATCCACCACAAGGTAAAAAAAAAAAAGTAGTTACACTGCTAATCTGTTTCTCAGAAAGTGATTGAGCATTCAGGGTGTGGGTGTGCATATCTATTGAGTTCTCTCTAGTTCAATGGCGGTCCAGTTGTTGGTGGTGGTAGTAGTAAATACAGCTAAAGTAATTGTAGTATGAAGACTTTTTTTGCCTTAAAGGTCCGCTCACTTGTTAATCACTATTTCTTGTTATAATTACACCATGAAAGCAAAAGAAGACTCCAAGCAACTTTAGGAAAAGGTTATTAAAAATTGAAAGTCAGCAATTTCTGACTTACTGATCACCCCCTAGGGTTCACTTAACTTCATCATTAAAGTCAAGGAGTATGGCATGGGTGTAAATCTGCCAGGAGCTCACTCACAAACTGAATGATCACTAAGACACCTGTGACAGGTGGGAAGGGACAGACTGATACAATAACTGTCGCCCAGGTTCTTCACCAGTCAAACCTTTATAGAAGAGTTGCAAAGAGAAAGCCACCAACGAAGAAAGCTCGTACATAAAATATCAACTGGCGTTTATACAGAGAGGCAAACAAGGTGCTGAGTAGCTGTTTTGTCTTCACCTTGCCATGCATTGCCCCACCAATTTCCCGCAAAATACTCAAAAAAAAGAACATGCAGTGTGCTGAGCATCTTGCTCAGCCTCAGTGACCCTCAGCAGACTCGATGAAATGTGTAATCACAAGACTCTCCAAAGTCATACCCCTGGCCAGGCCCACTGCAGTTCCACCAGATCCACATGGATGATCCGTCAGAGCTAATCCAGTAGCCCACATCCACAGGTGCAAGGTGTCACAGCATGGACATATGAAAGCATGGTCTTGCTAATAACTAAACTGCATTGTTGACAGAAACAGAGATCTTCTTATAACTTTAACTGAAATACAGAGAAAGTGCATTGAAGATATTGTATACGTATAGGCGTGGTGTTATGGTATGAAAACCTGCACCTACCAAGTCACATCTAAACACGTGTCATTTTTTTTTTACCAAAAAAAATAAATGTCATTATTTTATTTTTAAATTTCTAACTTTTTGAATTAACCTTTACTCTCTAAAGAAAGAACAGCATTCTGACATCTGGAAATACTATTATAGTTTGCTATTCCTCAGTGGTGTCAAATGGGCCACATCATCCTTGAACTGCAGTAATGCAATTCAAACACCTTTTTTTTACATGAGTAACCTTGAAATTACAAGCATGGATAATATCACTGAACTAGTGACAAAGGTCCACACTTGTTGAGCATAACTCTAACCAGAACAATTCTGGATTATTTCCTCACAATGCAAATCAAGCTTCTTTTTGGTTTAGGCTGTAGTATAAAATTATGACAGGAAATAAGAAAAAAAACATATAACAAAATAAAAGCTGAAAGTACAGAATAAATGAAAAATGTTCATCATGTCATGGCTGGTTTGTACTTGTAGTCATGAACCACACAAACCCCATTCACTGCTACTTTAAGTGTCCCAAATGAAATGAATCCACTGAGAACCAGCATTACTGAAGTCTGTGCAAACCTCAACCTGCAAAGAAAAACTCAAGAATTATACCTATGGTCCACAGGACATTTCTGCTGACCTGCAAAACACACTCTAATACCCAGATGTGCCGTCGCCTCTAATGCAGCCGTCAGTTTTCATTTAAAGGAAGGTAACCTCATCCCAGTGGAAATAACCCCTCATTTTCTCTCACTTTCCATAATTCCAAAATGACGTGAATTGAAGCAGGACCACGGTGTATATGCAAATCCTAGCCGCTTTTAAATTTAAACCCAACCAATAACAGTTAGCAAACCCACAATAAGTTTTGCTTATATAGAAAAAACACCTACTTTAACTTCACCTCACACTGATAATTGTATTGTCTCTCTTAAGTGATTGCTTCAAGCCCCTCTAATTTTATAAAGTGGAGACCACAGAGGCCTTAAAGTGCTGCAATGGTTATCATTACAGTGCATCTTTACACACACTCAGATAAGCTTTTCCGTTATAACATGGTAGCATGCTATTACACAATGCCCAAGCTTTTAGTTCTCCCATGCACTGCTGTAAGAGTCTAACAAGCACATTGATTATGCTCATTCCATTACAGCTCTTATATTCATTTCAGAAGTGATAATTTGGGTGTGTGATCAACCGGGAAAGGACTGATTTTCATCCTGCCGTTTTACGGGGAGACCCATTTAATCTTTGTGTTGTGGGAATCCACTATGTTTCCACTCAGACAGAAGGACAAGGGGAATGGTCATGGGGGGCTTGTGTGTTGATGCGGGGGTTGGTGTGTTGATGCGAACAGTAACAAAGAGAATGGGAATTGCAAAGGCTTTTATGTTAATGCAGCACCACAGGTCGCAGGGCGAGTTGTATGCTATAAAAGGAGAGACGCCTGCGACCTGTGAGTTTTCTGATGCTTGTGGTTCTGGGGAATGTGAGAGAGAAAGATTAATAAAGACTGCTCTGCTCTGGACCGCTCTGCCTCATTATTTCTCTCTCCACAGTGTCAATAACCCCACCTCCCTTGCTCCTGCTCTCCTTGGATTGCTCTTTCTGCCACTCGTTGCTGTTCCTGCTCTTGTGCTCACTGTGGCCATCTCTAATCTGGCCTCCCAGAGGGAGGTGGCATCATTCCAGTCATGCTTCCTCTGTTTGCTTTCATCCCACTTGACGGTGAAAGGGCATCCAGAAGGCATCTGAACCTCTTTTTGAGTACTAGCACTGAGTATCTTTTCTATTTCTCTAGTATGTCAAAGGGGGCATGCAATGAAACTTTAACTTTTTTAGTGCTTTTGCGCATGAATTTGGGTACTGGAGTGACTATCAACACAAAAACTTGGGAAAAAAAGAGGTCCCATTCAGTGAACCATTCAGATTTGTCTCTGCTGTGACACATCCAGAGCTCATTAAAACACTACCACCACCCCCCCCCCCACCAAAAAAAAATAAAATCTATATTTCCACACTTTTTATTGATTTGTAGTAGTAGACATATGCCTGTAAGTTTCAGAAACTACAAACCGACAGCACGGCTAGCTTAGCAGAGTGAGTGTGATTTTCACAGCGTTGCCAACTTAACGATTTTATCACTATGTTTAGCGAGTGTTCATCTTTCATAAAAGCAACTAGCGACAAATCTAGAGACTTTTTCTGTTGTTATTGGAGACTTTTGGAGACTGATGTGAAAGCATGTACCATTCTTGCTCTTCTCAACAAGCATCGGGTGCTGCCATGGGTCCCCCCATTGTCCCAAAGCACTCACAAGCGGCCCAGTCCTCAGGCGGCAATCCCTTCAGCTGCAGTCAGAGCAGAAAATGTTCATCACTCCGTACCCAGACTAGAAACAAATCGCGCATGCTTGGAGACTAAAAGGAAAAAAAAAAAATGAAACAAAAACTAAAGGAAAAAATCCTACATGACTCCGCCAGAGTGTATTTTTTGGGTCATTTTTGCCGGTCCCAAGGCCCGGATAAAGGAGGAGGGTTGGAATTGTGATATTAAAAAAACAAGAATTGACAGAAGAAAGTTCATTTGTAGTTCTAAGCATATTTAGGGTGTTTTTACTCACTCTAATGTCTCTCCCACAATGGTATTCCGCTCTCCTACAGTGTCCATTACAATGAAATGCACGTTGTCAATTATACAAATTAGGTGATGACATCATTTAGCAACTTCTAGCGGCTTTTAGGACAGCCAGTAGATACTGTCATGACTCGCCGCTCATCAGCGGCGCCAGCCGCGCGCACACCTGCTCCTCGTCAGCGGCGAGGTATTTAATCCACTCTGCCCTGGGCTTCGGCCTGAAGCCGTCTCTCTACTTCAGCCCCTTTGCTACTACGGATCTCAAACCTACTAGCGAAGATATCCTGGGTAAGCTCCCCTTACCTCTCTCCTCTAGCTTTCCCCTGTGCACAGGTGGACTTCCCCGGTGGCGGACTTCATCACCTCGCCGTTGGCTCTACGCTGCTGCCACAGGTACCGCAGGTCGCTGTCTCCCGGGCTCCGCCCTTGTCGACGCCAGCCACCTGTCACAACCAAGTAAGCCAGCTATCATCATCATTTCCCTGTATTGGTGTGGTGCCCGTTACCCTTCTCCCTCTGCTCTCTCCCACAGGGTTGTCCGGCTGTACGGCCTCCTGCCCCCGTGCCTGACGCAGACGCCACCACCAATACATTCTTATTCCACAGACACGCAGCCATACACTTCCCTGTTGCTAATAAAGCTGTTGAATCTATCCTGAGCCTGCGTGTGTGTCTCCTGGGCCGTGCGTTATGTCAGTACGGCTTCAGCAGAGCGGCTCGGCAGACAGCGGGCTCGCACGCCGTCTTTCCACCCTCGAGGCTCGGGTGGATTCAATAGCCTATCAGCAACAGGTGATATTGAATCAATTGATTAACATCACTAACCGATTAGACCGCTTGGACCCCCAGCAGCCGTTCCCCTCGGCTCGTCCGGGTGGCGTGGCTCCTGCGGCTCCGGTGGCCGTCCAGCCTGCTCCGGGTGCGCCAACACGGCTCACACCAATCCCCACTCCTGCTCGCTTCAGCGGTAAGCTGGGTGGAGCTCGGGGCTTTATTATGCAGCGTGAGTCCGTGTTTCTTCGCGTTCCCGGAGATTTTCCCTCAGACCATAGCAGAATTGGCTATATAGGAAATCTCCTTGAGGGTTGTGCGCTTACCTGGGCTTACGCCATTATGGTGAAGCCCAGCTACGCTACCCTCACCTATGGCCAGTTCGTGCGACAATTCCTGGAAGTGTTCGATCATTCGCGTTTGGACAGTGTCCAGGTCGACCGTCTCCTCGGACTCCATCAGGGGAGCCGATCGGCGGCCGAATACGCGATCGACTTCCGGGTTACCGCGGAGGAAGTTGGCTGGGAAGAGCGCGCGCTCTGCGGCATCTTCCTCCGCAGTCTAAACTCCGGTCTGAGGGATGAGCTGGCTGGACGGGATACCCCGGAGACGCTGGCGGAGCTGATTTCTCTCACCATCAGCTTGGATAACAGGCTGCGCGAGCGCACCTCCGAGCGGAAGCAGTCTTCTCGCTCGCGGGGTGCCTCTGCACGTCTGCCCCAAGCTCGCCACCTGGCGTTACCACCGCCGGAGGTCTCTGAGGAGTCGGAACCAATGGTGACGGGCAGGACAAAGCTCCCCCTGGCGGAGAAACAGCGCCGTCGTGACCTGGGCCTCTGCATGTATTGCGGAGGTAGCCAGCACACGGTGTTGTCCGGAGAAGCCAAACGAGGTGGTCCGCGAGTCACTGTAGGGGGCCTCGCGGACGCTAATCGGTCAAATCCCCTCACACATTTGACGCTGCCCATCCGCTTCTGTCACAACCTCACTGGGCATCTCACACATGCACTGGTGGATTCAGGCGCGGAGGGTAGCTTTATTTCACAAAGCCTGGCAACCCGACTGGGCATCCACTGTCACCCCCTTGATACTCCTCTCGCCCTGGTTAATCTCTCCCGAGTTTCCCTGGGAAAGGTAACTCACCAAACATCCCCTGTCCCGGTGATCATCTCTGGAAACCATCGGGAGGATATCTCCTTTTATGTCCTGCCCACCTCAGTAACACCTGTCATCCTCGGTTATCCCTGGCTTCGCCTCCACAACCCCGCCTTGGACTGGAAGACTGGGAAGGTTTCAGCGTGGAGCACTTTCTGCAAGGGTACCTGCCTCCAATCCGCGGCATTGATTGGCGGCCTCCCACAGCTCAGGACACCGCGCCCCCGGATCTCATCCTAGTGCCCTCAGAGTTCCACGACCTGGGTGCCGTTTTCAGTAAATCCAAGGCGATGTCTCTACCTCCTCACCGGCCCTACGACTGCACCATTAACATCCGCCAGGGGGCGCCCTTACCCTCAGGATGCCTCTACAGTCTGTCAGCGCCGGAGAAGGAGGCTATGAACAGCTATTTGAAGGAGTCGCTCAGTGCTGGGATCATCCGACCGTCCTCCTCTCCAGTAGGTGCAGGGTTCTTCTTCGTTGGAAAGAAGGACGGATCTCTTCATCCTTGTATCGACTATCGGGCTCTCAACGATATCACGGAGAAGGACCGGTACACCCTGCCCCTTATGGACACTGCCTTCCACTCCCTCCAGGGGGCGACCTGGTTTACTAAGCTGGATCTCCGCAGCTCTTACCACCTCGTCCGGATCCGGGAGGGAGATGAGTGGAAAACCGCCTTCCGAACCCCAAACGGGCATTTTGAATATCTCGTGATGCCGTTTGGGTTGACCAACGCTCCAGCCGTCTTTCAGCGCCTCATCAATGACGTCCTCTGGGACTTCATCGGCCTGTCCGTATTCGTCTACCTCGACATTCTCATCTTCTCCAGGTCCAGGGATGAGCACCGGGTCCATGTGAGGCGGGTCCTGCAGAGACTGCTGGAGAACCGTCTGTATGTCAAGGCGGAAAAATGTGAATTCTACGCTAAAACAACTTCCTTCCTGGGGTTCGTCATCTCCCATGACCAGGTGCTTCCGGACCCAGCGAAGATCAAAGCAGTGGTGGATTGGCCCACACCAACCTCTCGAAAGCAAGTTCAGCAGTTCATCGGGTTCACCAATTTCTACCGCCGCTTTGTCCCGAACTTTGGAGCCATCGTCGGACCCCTGACCCGCCTCACCTCTCCTAAGACCCCGTTCCAGTGGACTGAAGAGGCCGCTTCGGCCTTCCAGGCGCTGAAGACGGAGTTCTCCTCCTCCCGGGTCCTCAGCCAGGTCGATCCCGCGCTGCAGTGCATTGTGGAGGTGGACGCTTCGGACACGGGGGTGGGGGCGGTGTTGTCCCAGCGGTCCCCAGCCAATGGAGTCAAGCTACCCTGCGCCTTCTTCTCTCGGCGCCTGTCCCCGGCGGAACGAAATTACGACGTGGGGGACAGAGAGCTTCTTGCCATCAAGCTTGCCCTTCAAGAATGGCGTCACTGGCTGGAGGGGGCAGCCTTGCCTTTTGTGGTCCTCACTGACCACAAGAACCTGGAGTACCTGAGATCTGCCAAGCGTCTGAACGCCCGCCAGGCGCGTTGGTCCCTGTTCTTTGCAAGGTTTAAGTTCAGCATCACATATAGGCCTGGCTCCAAGAACGGCCTACCCGACGCCCTCTCCAGGCAATTTGCCCCGGAGGCCGCAGATGATGTCGCTCATACCATCTTGCCCAGGTCGTGCGTCGTGGGGGCTGTTACATGGGACATAGAAGACAAGATCCGGAGGGCGCAGGAATCGGAACCGGACCCTGGCGGCGGACCAGAGGGGAGGCTCTTTGTGCCATCTGCCGTCCGGGGGGACATTATACACTGGCTCCATACCTCCAAGCTCACCTGCCATCCTGGAGCTTCGCGGATGATCGACCTTCTCCAGCGATCCTTTTGGTGACCAGGTCTGCGGAAGGATGCCGCCCGTTACGTCCGGGCCTGCCCCGTCTGTGCTGCCAATAAGTCAGGTAACGCCCCCCCTGCGGGTCTGCTCCAGCCCCTGCCCGTCCCTGGTAGGCCCTGGTCGCACATCGCTCTGGACTTCGTCACCGGGCTCCCTGTCTCCAACAACTTTGACACAGTTCTGACCATCGTTGACCGTTTTTCCAAGGCCGCCCACTTCGTGCCCCTACGTGGACTTCCCTCAGCCTTGGAGACGGCGGACCTCCTCATCCAGCACGTGGTCAGACTGCATGGAATCCCGGTCGACGTGGTCTCTGACCGCGGCCCCCAGTTTTCTTCAGACGTCTGGAGGTCATTTTGCAACGCCCTGGGAGCCAAGGTAAGCCTCTCCTCCGGCCATCACCCCCAGTCTAACGGGCAGTGTGAGCGGACAAACCAGGAGCTGGAGGCTATGCTCCGCTGCGTAACTTCATCTAAACCCACGTCCTGCAGTTCTCATCTCGCCTGGGTGGAGTACGCCCACAACACCTCTCGCTCTACGGCCATCGGGATGTCGCCCTTTAAAGCATCCTTGGGCTATGATCCACCCCTGTTCCCCACGCAGGAGGGCGAGTTGGCTGTTCCCTCTGTCCAGGCACATCTGAGGCGGTGCCGTTCCCTTTGGTCCACGGCGCGTAATGCGCTTTTACGCACGGCGGAGCGCAATAAGTCTACGGCGGACCGACATAGGAGACCTGCACCTGCCTACCAGGTGGGACAGCAAGTTTGGGTATCCACACAGGACGTAAACCTAAAGGGTGAGAGGAGAAAGCTGGCTCAACGGTTCATCGGCCCTTATCCCATAACCAGGATCATCTGTGCGTGTGGCTATTCCCTCCTCCCTCCGCATCCATTCCACCTTCCACGTCTCCAAAATCAAACCGGTGGTCTCTGACCCCCTCTGCCCTCCACCTGCGGCGCACCCCGCTCCCCGGATGATTGGTGGCCATCCGGCCTGGACCGTCGCTGACATCTTGGACGCCCGACGCCGGGGTCGCGGATTGCAGTACCTGGTGGATTGGGAGGGCTATGGACCCGAGTGGAGACAGTGGGTGCCTTCCTCGCTGGTGTTGAACCGGTCACTCATTTCTGAGTTTCATTGAGCGCACCCGGAAAAACCATCGCCAGGAGGCGCCGCTAGAGGGGGGAGTACTGTTATGACTCGCCGCTCATCAGCGGCGCCAGCCGCGCGCACACCTGCTCCTCGTCAGCGGCGAGGTATTTAATCCACTCTGCCCTGGGCTTCGGCCTGAAGCCGTCTCTCTACTTCGGCCCCTTTGCTACTACGGATCTCAAACCTACTAGCGAAGATATCCTGGGTAAGCTCCCCTTACCTCTCTCCTCTAGCTTTCCCCTGTGCACAGGTGGACTTCCCCGGCGGCGGACTTCATCACCTCGCCGTTGGCTCTACGCTGCTGCCACAGGTACCGCAGGTCGCTGTCTCCCGGGCTCTGCCCTTGTCGACGCCAGCCATCTGTCACAACCAAGTAAGCCAGCTATCATCATCATTTCCCTGTATTGGTGTGGTGCCCGTTACTCTTCTCCCTCTGCTCTCTCCCACAGGGTTGTCCGGCTGTACGGCCTCCTGCCCCCGTGCCTGACGCAGACGCCACCACCAATACATTCTTATTCCACAGACACGCAGCCATACACTTCCCTGTTGCTAATAAAGCTGTTGAATCTATCCTGAGCCTGCGTGTGTGTCTCCTGGGCCGTGCGTTATGTCAGATACTTTCCTTACTGATGAGTTGGCAACACTGGATTTTCATGCCTTCACTGTCTATTTTCTACTTCTCCCCCAAGATACCTATTTTCCCTGCTGGTTTATTAAGGGGGTAATTGATTGAAAACTGGTGTGTTTGTAGGTTTTAACTGTCTCAAATGTGTCAACTGGTCATGTAATTAGCCAAAAATTTTCCAAAAGATCAACTATCTGAAAAAAGCACACTGCCTTTATCTAGTTTTTCTCTCAGAGAAACTCCCCAAAACGTTTTTTGACTCTTCCGGGTAAATTGTATACGTCAGGTTTCGAAAACGCCAACCCACTGCCGTCCTTGAGACCCACCTACTGCTCTATTATTGGCCCACCTAGCTGTCCGTCATGTAGATCGAAGTGGTGGCTTAAGGAGCCTATTAGCCTCTGAGCTGTTAGCCCATGAGCTAACACTGGTAGCAGGACGCTGGCTGTAAATGTGGCTTATGTTGTTATTTTCTTCAAATCTTAGTCCCCCTAATAGCCATCCCTGTTACCACCTGGTTCATTCTGGTCCATCTCCGAGTGGTTTCATTGTGATTCTGTGGCAGATCACCTGCCACAGCACACTGGTCGCTTTTATGGCCCGGGACCAGGGCTACTGGCCAGTGATATGCCGAGAACTCCCCCAGATTGGCGGGGGAGTTATCGCCATAACACCGATTTGTACCATCTGCCACGGAATCACGACAAAGCCTCCAGCTCCCTACAATCAAAATGTCCCGGGACCAGATGCTACTGGCTCTCATGCCCAGCAGCCCCACCATCCTCCGTGGATCTGCTCTGCTCCACGGACAGCGTAGTTCAGCTGGCTGTGAGAGCAGAGTGAAGTTCCACAGAGCCACACTGCCCTTTGAGATCCCTTGGCTCGGTAGCTCGCCTCGGGTTCCAGCGATCGCCCAGCACGCCGTGCTAGCAGCTTGTTGTGGAATCATGGCAAAATTTATTGGGAGATAGACCGGACTGACACGAGATACACCACTGACTGTGGATCAGTCAACCAGAGCGCTTCTCAACCGAGCTGGGAGGTCAGAAGCTAGTCAGCTATAATGGCTAACTGATGTAAGAGGGAGGGCAGAGTTGAAATGGTGAAGAATCTTTCTCAAAGTGACAGGCCTTAAATCAGAGTGTTTATAGAATGCCAGGAAAAAAACAAAACAAATTTGCTTCAATAATTATAAAAGATTACAGAAAATGTGAACAAAATATGCCACAAACATATCATGTGTGAGCTATTAAAATGTGGAGAAAGTGCAATCAATGACCCCTTTACTCCACACTTGGTCATATATCTCACTTCCAGTCATTACACTGGCATATTTTGTTATATTACAGCTGTAATGACCATGTTATATAACCCTGTAATGACAACAGAAGAAACGCTAGCTAAGCCAACCTAACTTAGTTTCCACTTCTGGCTCCCCTGCCAAATGGATCAGTAACACTTGTCTATATAGCTCATTCTAGACCAAAGTTGTCAACTTTTCAGAAAAGCTTGATGTGAGATTTAGAGGGAATTGTATGGGGTAAGGATGGAGTGAATGTGCAGGTGCACAATACACATAAACAGTTATGTTTTTCAATACATACACTTCTTTACTTCAGAATAAGTTTTAGAAAATGTTCAGTCTGCTTTATGCTGCCTTGAGAGCTCTTACTGTGTAAAAATCTGAAGAAAGTCAGTGTGATATTGGTAGTAATTTCCTTATTTTGGAGTAAAGGCCTGTACATACTCCACAAGAACAGAGAAATTTATTGTTTTTCTTGAGGTTGCAAGAACAAGAACGATGTTCTTTGTGGCCAGAACATTTTATACACCGTGTTCCAAATTATTATGCAAATGATATTTGTCTTAAATTTTCCTCAATAGTTGATGCAAATGACAGTCAGTATAATTTTCAAGTCATCAACTGTTAGAGCATAATTCAAATTTTATTGAACAAACCTCCCAATGATAACTATTTTATTTTTTTGCAAAAATAAAAACATAGGACCCCTTCTTTGATATAACCTTCACAGTTCTTGCATCCATTGAGCTTGTGAGTTTTTGGAGAGTTTCTGCTTGAATTTCTTTGCAAGATGTCAGAATATCCTCCCGCAGCTGCTGTTTTGATGGGAACTGCCTCCCACCCTCATAGATTTTGTGCTTGAGGATGCTCCAAAGGTTCTCAATAGGACTGAAGTCAGGGGAGGATGGGGGCCACACCATGAGTTTCTCTCCTTTTATGCCCATAGCAACCAATGACACAGAGATATTCTTTGCAGCATGAGATGGTGCATTGTCATGCATGAAGATAATTTTGTTACGGAAGGCACGGTTCTTCTTTTTATACATTGGAAGAAAGTGATCAGTCAGAAACTCTATATGCTTTGTCGAGGTCATTTTCACACCTTCAGGGACCCTAAAGGGGCCTACCAGCTCTCTCTCCATTATTCCGGCCCAAAACATGACTCCCCCACCTCCTTGCTGATGTCACAGCCTTGTTGGGACATGGTGGCCATCCACCAACCATCCACTACTCCATCCATCTGGACCATCCAGAGTTGTACGACACTCATCAGTAAACAAGACTGTTTGACAATTAGTCTTCATGTATTACTAGGCCCACTGCAACCATTTCTGCTTGTGAGCATTGGTTAGGGGTGGCTGAATAGTAGGTTTATGCACAATTGCAAGCCTCTGGAGGATCCTACACCTTGAGGTTCGTGGGACTCCAGAGGCACCAGTAGCTTCAAATACCTGTTTGCTGCTTTGTAATGGCAATTTAGCAGCTGCTCTCTTAATCCGATGAATTTGTCTGGCAGAAACCTTCCTCATACCTTGTCCAAGGCATTGCACTATTTGACACTTTTCGTCAGCAGAGTGATCCTTTTTCTTTCCCATATTGCTTGAAACCTGTGGCATGTTTAATAATGTAGCACATCCTTCTTCAGTAGTTTTCCTTTAACTGGGCTCACCTGGCAAACTACAGTAATTATGACAGGCGTCTGAGATTGATATCAGTGATCCAAAGAGCCCTGAGACACAATACCATCCATGAGTTTAATTGAAAAACAAACAACTGAATGTTTTTGACACTAAAATCCTATTTGCATAATAATTTGGAACTTTAATAACTTGTAAAGTTTATTATACTTTTGGCAGGATGGCTCTTCCAGCAGCAGTGCTGCACAGCCACTGATTCACCCATTCAGGCTTGTTTCTGTACTTATTACACCCCGGGGAGCAGTGCAATCCAGAGGTTGCATTAACTGAAAATTGTCTTTCATTGACAGATTTTTTTAGCAGGTGCAGTATAGTCTATTATAGATTAGACATTAATGTATTAATATTTTTAGGGGAACGAATGAATGGAATGTGTGGATGCCATGCACAGAGGAGGCATGGTGGGATACTAGCAATCTGAAGATTTTAAACTACAAACCTCTCCTGTGAGAAAGTATTCTGTCCACATACTAATCTATGGTCTCTGCCATCATGTCACATCATTATATCTCATGTCCGTTCATGTGTACGTATGTCCAGTCCCAATTAATGAAAAACATACTCAGCCATTGTTTTTGGTTAAATGAGGACATTTATTTGAAGACACAGCAGGCAGTTTTTCACTGCACAGAGAGAAAAAACAAAACAAAACGGTGTGTGGGTTTACAATTCAGTGGTTCATCCTCTTTAATTTAACCACCAGATTGCAGCAGGACCAGCCTGTCCTATACTGGGAAAAGAGCTGTCACTGTGGCCGAAGTAGAACGGCGGGTGTGTGCAAAACCAGCATTCATTTTTATCTAATATATGATCTTTTTTAAATTTTTAAACCTCAATGTCATTCTTTTAGCAGAATGATTCAATGCAAAATTATCAAGACAGTTGTTTTGAGTTAAAACACAACACTTTTGTATTCAGCAGAAGAGATTAATAGGCCTCAGGCTGAGATGAATGGCTTGCTCTTTTTCAGTTTAAAAGAGAAGTTAGGATGAATTTCAAAATAATATAACTGAAGGAATTTTTACAACTCAGTCAAAATCATGGACAAAGACAAATACTAACATACTGTAATCTCTGAAATGTACAGCTCTTATCTGTGCATTATTATGATCATCTCCCTAGTGTGACCAGAGCTGTGGAGAAGGTTAAAAAGCTCCTTAAAAGCTCCTTGTCCTTAAATGCATTTTCACTTTGTAAATGAGTCCACATTCTCTTCAGCACAAAATGGATTTATCCTCCCATTTAAATATAACATATTAGTATTAAGCCTTGGATCTTATGCCCCTGTTTGTTAAAGGGAATGAGAGCAAAGACAGTGATTGGTTTATTTCACATTATGCCCCAAACACACCTCTAAATAATTAAAAGCATTAGGACAGCCTCTTTGTACTTTCCGCACGGCGCAAATTTCATTTTTGCGCTGCTGTGGTAACGAAATGAACTTGGACACATCCATTAACACACCCTGCACCTCTGACAATTGACTGCAGAACAGACTGTCAAAATACAGCCCTGTATGTTAGCTACCTCAGGCTGTGTCCAACCACCAGTGTTATAGTCAGCTAATGCTAGGATCAACCGCAGATCTCAGAAGTGATGGAAGTGGGTGGGGGTGCTGAACTGGAATTCATTATCATTAAAAAAACAGACACTGGAACAGGTTCCTCTGAAGGGTATTTAATATGGGTGGAAAATTCTGCTGATTTAATCCCCATGGTATTTAGATCAAAGCATTTCACAGACATTTCATTAAGACCTATGGGGACTGTGTCAACATGTGGAAAAAGGGCATAGCATATCTCCTTTAATCCAACAAATAATGACTGTTATGAAGAAAGTGGGGGACCAGTCAGGTAATGTTTAACCACTAAGCCATACTTTGTTATTCTATCTCAATTAAACACCCACTCAGCTGCTGTTGCCACTACTTTGCATAAAACAGATATGTACCGGTAGGTACAGGGGCAAGATCAGTCACCTTCATGCACCGTCCTCAGAGGGAAAAGTACCAGAAGGAAGAGAACAAATATGAGCTGGAGGCAGAGGGGTGGAAGGGACACATGGTCTACGGAAAAGCAAAACAGATGTGATATAGGGAGGATTTGAAGTGGTGCTAATGAGCTGGGAGTTAAATCGCATAGCTTTAGACAGGAAACAGATTTAAATATTAGCACCTGGGGATTTATGATGAGAGGACAGACAACAGGAGTGAGGAAAAAGGCAAAAAATGTTCCTTTTAACAAGTCATTTAATGTTACATCCATTCAGTCTTTAAAACTCATTTCCCATGGAGTGAGGCAATAAAACTATTGATGATCGAAGAAATGTTTCCAATTTTAGGGATGATGGCTTTTTAAAACTGGGTATAAGATCATTTACCTTAAGTGGGGTTGCTTGGCAGCAGAAGGGGATCTTTGTCAGATTTAGTTCATGCAATTTCTATTACAACTGAAGTGAAAGTGGGGATTTGACAAAATGCAGCAAAGCTTTGAATGTGTCTCTCGGGCAGGCTGTTTGCTGAAGGCTGCACCTGCTTTGTATGATAATGAAATGGAAAACAATATTTCACCCAGGATTAGACAATTGTTTGCAATGCGACACACTGAGAAGAGGTGTGTACCGAGGTGTGTTTGGCTATGATTTCCAAGTTTCTGAACGAATCGGTTGTGTTATTTACATTTACTCAACATGTAAATCCACAACTTGTTTTCTCATGAATTAGAGACTTTCCCCCTCATATATTTGCAGCTTTTCACTAAAATGAGGAACACTTTAGTAAATTTCTGACTTTGTCTTGTAAATTACTACTGTATTACTGTATTATACTGTCTTATAAAAAACAATTTGCAGTTTAATTTGCAGCTTTTCTAGAGCTTTTCTTTTCTTTTTGTAATTTAAAAACTTTTTTCATGTAAATTTGTGACCTTTTTTCTTGCAAATTTACCAAAAATAATGGAAAATTTACAAGACGTTTGCTATTATTTTTCATATAAATTTGAGAGGTTTTTTTTTTTCTCAGAGTGTGTGATAGTTTGGGTGAGTGCACTGTTATCTTGACACATTCTGCTCTTTGGCTGTTGTGTAACCTCCTCATCAGGTAACTGGCTGCAGCTGGTGGCTTTCCTGTGCTCAACAGCTCCACGTGGGACTGTTAAGTTTTACGAATCTTCTCCATGGGATTCAGAAGATCAGTATGCTACACAACCCATCTGCTGTGACTTCTGCTCCATTGCTGAACTCCTTCTTTGTGATTATCAGGTTACCTGCTGCCATGCAATGTTACCACCATGTTCTATCTCTGGCTCCTGTGCGTTCACCCCGCCGCTACACCTCAGCTGGCTTCCAAGCCCCTGTGTTCTCCCACAGCTCCTCCTAGTAAGAACTCTGAACAAACCATTTATTCTGGCTAATCCGTTATGCTCCCGGATCTCTGGCTTCTTACCTCCTGGCAGTGGACCTCTTGTGTGGTTGGAACCCCTGCTTCTGAAGGATGCACTCCATGTAAGAACTTCAGTCCACGCAAAATTATTCTAACCCCCTTGTGCTTCAGGACTTCTGGCTCTTACTATCTACTGATCAGCTCCTCTGTGTTCCTTGACCCCTGTGCTTCAACTCCCTGGTCCGTGACCCACGAGAGTAAGGACTTTAATTTCACAAATAATTCAACTAACCAATCCCGTTTCCAAAGTCCATCTGTGGCCTGCAACCTTAATTTATAAATTTCCTATAACTCAAGAATTATTTGTGCTTCCACATTATTATATTATTTCTTTGTGTTTCTGTCATATTGTAGCATCACTAGCTTTTAACAGGAGGTTCAGTAGACTTCGGTGATAAAACCACCAGCCATCTTTAACTGAATTTATTTTCTCCCCACAACAGCGCTCACACTGATGGTGCTGACATAAAAATTACAACACAAGAAAATCCCAACAGAGCAACTTGAGGACAGTAACTGACCATTTAACTTATTTTCAAATAATTTTCTTGAAGAGAGCATGCTTATATTTTGACATTAATCATTTCCCACCAGCCCTTGTGGTTGCTGTTCCCAGAATGCTACAGTATATATTTTCAACTTTCTAAATCAAGAATACAATAAAGACAGAATTACATTTTATATGTTAACTGAAGTCATTTCAAGTGTGAAGTTCCTCTTCTTCCCATGTGTAGACATGATTTCTGATCCTGCAGTGAGGAGAATCTCACATGCTGGGCATATTTACATCTATTTGCATATTCAAATGGTGGCGTGTCAAGGGGGGAGTCTGGTATTCCCTCATGTGTGCTCAATTCCAGGTAGATTGGGATGTGCAAAGGAAATGTGCTTAGATTCCTCTCAGGAGTCAAGCCGGCTTGGTTTCCCCGGCTCGGTCCTACCCTCTCTGTGGGTCTAGGTGCCGCAGCATATGTGTATATTATGTATTTCAGTCTGCCTTCCGTATCCATAGCCACTGTCTGACCGGCAGCTGATAGACAGCCGCTGTGACCTACTTGTGGACGCTGCTGACAGTCTGCCAGTCCGACCACGCCCCCTCTCTCTCTCATTACCATCAGCTGTTCCCAGCCCCATTAATCATCCGTCCCAGTCCTCGCCCAAGTGCTCCTAATCACATCATCACCAGCAGTGCATGTACTTAAGCGCCTTTTGCCAGTCACGCACTGCTGGGTCTTTGTCTAACTAATCGACTGTCTAATTGTGCGTTGTATCAGTGAACTGTCAGCTCCATTACGTCGTGTATCCACTCCGCGCAGCCCGTGGTTCTCGTGCGTCTTCATAGCGATTCCGGCTGTGGGACGCCAGCGTGGATACACGTCTCACCTCATGTGCTCATGGGGCGATGCCGGCCCCCGAACGCCCACTGTAAGTGCATCTTTTGTGAGTCTTTATGTTAATAAATGTGTGTTGGTGGATCCCTGCACGTAAATCCTCATCATTTCACCCCTTGCCGTGTGCTGTGGAAAAGCGCACAGGAGGGTTCATGGCAGATTCCTACGTACGCACTGTTTCATACATCTGAATTTTTTTGTGCTTAAGCCATTTTCTTGATTTAAATGTATGAATGAATGAATCTTTATTTCGGATAGATTAAAAGTAAAGATTAAAAAGAAGCAGAATAATATAACAAAGGGGAAAAAATCCAACAAGGTCAAATTAAACAATAACTCCTCTGGTTATACAGTTCAACATAAGTTATCTGAAATGGGTGATGGCTGAAGCCGCAGCTTATATTGCCCACCCATATTCCATCCAAGAATTCAAAAGAAAAACAAAACAAGAGCGATTACAATTCAGAACAAAGCTAAGACAAAACGTGACAAAAAAAAACTAAGCAACAACACAACACAGACTGGATATGACAATCCTAATGTGATTTTACATGTCATCTTGTATATATCTTTGGAGTATTTCTTCCTTTAGTTTTTGTTTAAATTGTCCAAGTGTTGTACATGATTTTAATTTGGGTCCAAAATCGTTCCATAATCTGACTCCTTGCACTGAAACACAATGTTTCTTAGTGGTAGTTCTCACTGAAGGTTTTTGAAATATACATGTTCCTCTGAAATGATATTGTTTCTCCCTTATTTGGAACAACTTTTGGATATTTGCGGGCAGTGATAGATTCTTCACTTTAAACATTATTACTGCAGTTTTAAAGTCAACCAGATCTTTCAACTTGAGAGCTTTTAATTTAAGAACAAGTGGGTTTGTTGGTTCCCTGTAAGCTGCTTTGTTTATTATTCTAATAGCTCTCTTCTGAAGCATAAAGACTGGATATATGTTTGTTTTATATGTATTTCCCCATACTTCACTACAATATGTCATGTATGGGAGTATTAATGAATGATACAAGGTATATAATGTGGGTTGAGTCAGCAAATATTTCGCTCTGTGTATTACTGCGATTGATTTAGATATTTTACCTTTAATACAATTAATATGTGACTTCCAACACAGTTTATTATCAATTATTACTCCAAGAAATTTAGTTTCAGATACCCTTTCAATCTCTACACCATTTACACTGAGTTTAGATACTAAGTTGTTGTGATGGTTGTTAATCTTTCAGTAGGAAATCTACGCAAGTCTTTGTACATGAGGCCCCTGGTCTCCTCTTTACAAGAGTGTCAGATCTCCATGGCTGCAGTTCTGCGTGAGCACTCCACCTGCGCACACCTGAAGATCTCGTGCCTTCCTCTTACATGGGTTCAACGTAAGCAACTTTTTAATTTCTAATCTTCTCCTCTCTCTCTCGTCACCTTCATGATTATCTCCTAACTTGGCAGAGTGGAAATTTTCTCCTTGGCGGAACTGGTTTCCCAGCTCCCAGAAAACAAGTGCACTGACTGACATTGTCTAACCGTTAAGTCCCCAGTGCTGGGGCAGCCTTCTCACCCTCTGCAGAGGAATTCATTTCACCTTCACTGCTGCACTGGAGCAACACCAAACTGAAGACGTCTGCAACAAGCTGTGAATACTCACCGCTACCTCATTGCCAGTATTATTTGCCACATACTCATTATCCTCTTCCCCTCTCTCCACAGGGTTTCCAGATCTCCATTAATGCACACATATTATCACTATTGTAAATAAACTTCAGCTTTTGCACTTAAACTGCCTCTGTCTTGTCTGCTTTTGGGCCAGTTTATAGCAAAACATCATAGAATGCATTTGCAGTCTACCTTCATCAAACTCGAGCAGAAAAAAGCAAAACCAAATTTCAGTGTGATAAACAATCCCTATGGCTAAATATGTAGGTATAACCCTACACACAACAAATAAGACTATTGTGTTGTGATTCATTTAATAGAAATCATAACCACATAATTCAAACATGCCTCTAAACACTTTCCAAACCAAAGTTACCAATGTCAGTATTTGCTGTGGGGAAGGGAGACTGCAATGTTCTGCATATAAACCAAATAAGAGATTAAATCAAATGTTATACCCTTTTTGATGGGTTTTTTTTTTTTTTACATTACATTTAATTTTCTCAGTGTTTGTATGTGCCTTTTGCAACTTATGGCTGTATATACAGTATGTGGTGTGTATTGGGGGGTTATTTGAAGATGATGCTTCTCAATTTGAGAATGTGTCAGCCTACTGTAAGACTACAGCAATAAAAGCTCTCCAACATGTGTTAATCCCTCTACAAAAGAAAGTCTGATTGCAAAGATGATAGAGTAATCCTGCTGGCCTCAGCTCCAGCAGTTCTCCTGAGTTACAGCTGAACCCCTCCAACAATCGCAGGAGGACACGCTTTGATCCACAATTTTATTTCAGAGGCACAGGAGGAATCACAAACGGCACCTATAAACTGGCCAGAATTCAGATGTGGTGCAGCAAGTGTTTTTCTTTTCAATATTGCAGATCAGTAAAGTGGAAACTAAGCTAGACATAGAAAAGAGAGAAAAATTGGGCAAAGCTCTGTCAGCAGATAGGTTTGTTATCAGAGGTAGCTAGTAATTAATTACAGTGTACTGAAGTAGCTTTTTTCACAAAATTTTACTTTTATGACTAGTTTCATTGCAGGATACTTTTTAATCTTCAACATATTTTTGGATGAAAATTGCTACTTCTCAAGTACAACTGAGTACATTTTTACTCTTACGTACTTGGGTCATTCATATAAGCTAATCCCTCCTCTCACCAGTGAATCTATCAAGACTCAAGTCAACCCTTTTGTGTAACATAACAGGAAACGGTTCAAATTCATTTGGTGAAGAAATAATAATTAAAAAAAATCAAACACAGTTCTTGCTTATTATTATGTAATGATATGTAAGTGTACGATCTGTGCATCATATTGCACAACCTTCAAAGGAGCAGTAATAATTAGGGTTTTCTACAAAAACAATGAAAACTGGAAAAAAGTTAAGATTAGGGGCTAGAGGTGGGACCAAACCTCCCACAACATTGAATCTCCCATCCACATTACATCTTTGAAAGTGCTGTAAAATACTATTTTTTTAAATGCATTTTAATGTTGATGTTCAAACCTGTCCTATAATTCATATGCTTAGTGTTGTCCTGAGTCCCCGTCTTCCTGATATGAAGCAAAAATATGTGATGTCCTTCAAAAGCCATAAAATCCATGTAAGGAGGTAGGCTGGGATTGGTATTAGAAAAACTGCTTCCACACAGGTGACTCACATTCAGACCTTAAGTTTCACTTAATACTTCTGGGTTTCAATTGTACTTCTTTTGTTAAATATATTTACAACATTACTAAAAACAGGAAAAAGGGAAAAGGTTAGGGCCTGGGGAAGTTGAGGGGATAAACGTCTCATGCACATCGTAGCTCCCTCCCTCTGTCATCTCAATTCTTGTAGTTCATTTCACAACCCCAAAATGTGCAAAAAGGCATAGAAAGCCAAGAAACCAGCTGAAATCCATCAGAATTTAGGAAGCCATCCCACCCCCCATCAGTGCAAATTAATTTCAGCTGTTTAAGTCCTGACTGATATGTTATGTCTCATCCCACACCACAATGTCGTCATCTCAGTCTGCTGTGCCCCAACTGCCGCATCCAGACCATTCAAACCCAGCACTGTCTCTGATAGCAAAGCCCAGTCTGTGGAAATGGTAACATCCCATAATGTCACCGCGCGCTGTCACCTGGAACATGAAGTACACAATTTTGGGCCTGCAGCAAACAGTCAGTTCTACTGTTCCGACATTGCACAGTCTGTGACCACCGTATCCGTACAGCAGCATTGTGTTCTTCTTGATTTTGTGGTTGGGGAAAACCTTTTTTCACCGTGGCCCAGTTTAACATTGACCGCACCGCCACTGTGTTGAGCAGAAGTGGTACAGCTACTCCGTCTAATTCAACCATGCTGTACGAATAACCACTGATGTCAGGGCTTACTGAATGAATGGTCGTTGTTTGTGGGCGGGCTGGCTCACTTGGCGGGCCCCACGGTGCTGACAACTGGTATGCCGTGGTGAAATGGTCCAGGCGTCCACAGCTGTTACACTGTTTTCCTCTTGCCGGGCAAACTCATGCTCCGTCCCAGTGCGTCAGGGACCCATAACCCCCGCAGACGGGGCCTCTCGGAGCGGACCTTCGGCTCACTGCATTCGCCTCGTACTCATCTGTCGTGCACTCTTCGTCCTCCGTGTCCACTGCGTTAGCTAGCGTTGACTGTCCGGGTAGCCTCTGTGTTTGGCGCCCATTTAGCTCCGTGGCTAACTTCTCTGCTGCTTCCAATTGGAGCGTGAGCTCAACTGCTGTAGCTAGTGTCAAGTCATTTGGTGCCATTAGCAACCTAGCTCATAGCCCAACGTTACATGTGTGTTCAGCCAATTGGTCCCGTACCATTTCATCTTCCAGCAGCCCAAAACGGCATACACTAGCCAACTGTCTCAGGTCAGCTGTATTGGCTCACCGACTCTCTGTCGTCTCTGGTGAAAGTGAATCCGTCGTAAAGTCATGCTGCCCGGGGTGGTAAAATAGTTAGCTAGCAGCTCCACTTCCTCCTCATATGAGTCTGTTGTGCCAAGCGTACGGAGAATCCTTTGGCCCTCTATGGCTAGGTTGTGGACAAGCAGCGTTTGTGTCCTCACCTTATCCAAATTTCCCAGGCCCAACACTGTGATATAAGTCCCAAATGCCTCCAGCCATCATGGCCATGGAACTGGCTTTTCCCCTGGGAGCTCAAGGAAAGGCTGCAGCGGTGTCACGGACGCCTCCATGGTTAATCCTCCATCGCCAAATGTTATGTCCCCAAATCTGGCAGTAAAGAGATGGACGGGGGTGCTGCACTGGAAATGGGCTTTATTGCAGAACTATGTGCACAGCATTACATACTGTCTTCATACCAAGTCGCCAGGGCCAGAGCGCCCTGTAATGGCAGACTCTCCCATATATAGGCTGGCGTGATGATGGCACCAGCCGGCTGCGTCATCACGCCACTCCCTGTTGTTAACCCCTTCACTACATAATAGCCTTTAAAAAGGTCTGTGAATATCAGATTGTCACACCACAAAGAAGTCATGATGGGTAGAAGCAAAGATCTCTCTCTAGACCTTTGCAACCTTATTGTTGCAAAACACAATGATGGCATTGGTTACAGGCGCATTTCTAAACTGCTGAATGTTCCAATGAGCACTGTTGGAGCCATCATTCAGAAGTGGAAAGAACATCCAGGAGCTCCTCACAAGATTTCTGACAGAGGAGTCAAAAGAATTATCAGAAGAGTTATCCAAGAGCCAAAGACTACTCATGGAGAGCTCCAGAAAGTCCTGGAGTTAGCAGGTCCTGCTGTTTCAAAGAAAACAATAAGTAATGCACTCAACCGACATGGCCTCTGTGCCCACTTACCTCACAAAACTCAATTGCTGAAGAAAAAGCATGTTGAAGCTCATTCACAGTTTGCTGCACAACATTTGGGCAAGCCAGTAAAATACTGGGAGAATATAGTCTGGTCAGATGAGACCAAAATTGAACTTTTTGGATGCCACAACACATAGCATGTTTGGAGGAGAAATGCACTGCACATCTCATCATGGCGTGGGGGTATTTTTCGGCACATGGTACAGGCAAACTTCATATAAATGAAGGAAAGATGAATGGACAAATGTACAGAGACATCCTTAAGAACTGCTGCCATCTGCCAAGATGCTGAAGATGAAACGAGGGTGGACATTTCAGCAAGACAATGACCCCAAACACACAGCAAAGAAAACTCTCAACTGGCTCAAGAGAAGGAAAATAAAGCTGCTAGAATGGCCCAGTCAGTCACCTGACCTGAATCCAATTGAAAATCTATGGAACAAAGTGAAGATCAGAGTTCATAGAAAACTCCCACAGAACCTTCAAGATTTGAAGACCGTTTGTGTGGAAGAATGGGCTAAAATCACTTATGAGCAATGCCGTACCTGGTTTTGTCATACAGGAGGTGTCTAGAAGCTGTTATTACCAACAAAGGCTTTTCTACTAAATATTAAATGATTTCACCAAGCGTGTTCAATACTTATTCCTTGTGTCATTCCACTTTATTAAATATAGCTTGTTTTGTGGACACGGTTGCCTTGAATTCTTTGTATGTATGGATTACTTGCATTGTTACTGATATCTGGTGAAAATCTCAGGTCGATGGCTCCGTCAGAAGTATGTTTAATGTTGACATGTTCAATATTTACTTTCCCCACTGTAGGTTTGGATAAGTTTGTGTCATGAGGCTGAGCATGGAGTCACCGTGCTCAGGCTCTTGATTTATGTTTGAGTATTTGCTGTATTTTTCCTGTGTTGTGTGTTTGTTTTCCTGGGTGTTGGTTTAAGATGTGTTCATAGTGGTCAGTTGTTCTGTTATTTAGTCTTGTCCTTATTATTATTACTATTCTGTCAGTTTCTGTAGCTTAGTGTTTATATTTTGTTTCCTTGTGACACGAGTTCTCTACCTCCTCTTCCAGACACACCCACTTGGTCATCATCTCGCCCTGGCTGTTTGTTCTGTTTCAGTTCACTAGTCGTCTCAGCTGTGAACTGTCTTGTAATTAGGTCAACCTGCCCGCTCATGTGACCCACACCTGCTATCATTTCTGATCATTTGTTTCTGGCTATTTATGGACTGTTATTTCTCTCCCTCATTGCTGGAATCTAAAAGAGTCTCTCACGTCAGAACCCCATCTCCGTTCTGGTGTGCATCCTGTCTTCTCTTTTGCTGTCTCTGTTGGTAAGTTTTGCTTTGTGCACTGTTTGGATTTTTGTGTTTGTGCACTGTTGGTACTTTTGTGTTGTTTTCAATAAATATCACAAACTACAGTTCAGCGTTTGGGTCTCTCCTCTCTGCCCTGAGGGGCAAATCATGACAGTTTGGACATATTTAAGTGTGACAAATATGGAAAATTATAAGAAAGAAAGGGGTCAACTACTTTTACTTTTATAGCTTCCTTAATGTCCTCCTTATAAAGTGGTACCAACAATCCCTGCAATCCTTTTCAGTGTTTTTTTAACTGCTGAACTCCAGCAGAAATTCTGTAATGTTTAGACCGCAATTATAGCCTAAATTAGATTTTCATTGGCATATAACTCAGAAGGTCTTATTTTTCTAGTAAGCCAGATTAATTAATTTAATTAATTTAATCTGATCTTTTCTAAACTGATTTGTAGTTTAGACTCCCTCATGTGGTCTGAAATTAGATGAAGGCCTTTTATTTGCATTGCAGAAAAGAAAAAGAAAACATCAAAATTCATACCTTTTCTAGGTTAAAAGAAGATTTTCAGTTTTTGTGGAATGATCTGCACTATCAGTAAGCAGTCATGCTTTGCTTAAGGCCCTTTGAAGAGGCAGAAAAAAGTATCAACATTATTTAGATCTCAGCAAAAAGCGAGACTGCAAAAAATCCATTGCACCATTTCCATGGGAACTTCTCCACTTCACAACGACACAACACACCTTCACAGAAAATCTGTCATTGACACATACTGTAGATGAATTAGCTTTTATCACATATGAGCCAATAAACAGATAACTTCTTTGCAGTTCTTCTTTGCTCATATTCTATAGTTTATGCAGCTCAAAGTGGGAATATTACCAGTGCACAACAGAATCTGATACTGGCTACATTTAAAAATAAATACTGTGTCATTAATCAAAAAAAAAAATTAGAGCTTATCACGGAATCTAAATTAGGCTGTAATGCCTGTAGTGTCACGGTGATCCATGGCCACAGCCACAAGTGATAAAGTGAGAGGCAACGAGATGGTCCTCCAGACTCTGAAAGGTGGAGGTGTTACTAGATAGTGATCTGTGATGGATTGTCTTTGAGCCACAGAGTCAAGATAGTCTTCCATTATACACTTAATGACCTATCACTTACTATGTGGACTAACGTAATCATTTCTATCTAAAGGACTTGTCATTAACATTGAATAATTCAGCAGAGGCCTGTAGATCAGTCAGTCTTACTAGCCACTACAACAGGTGGGAATTTCTATTATTTGCTCTATTTAAGACCCAACTGAATTAATAATCCCATTGCATCTATAAGAAAATGTAGTACTTTTACATATACTTGCCTTGCCTAATACATTTATGAAGTTTACCACGAGCTTGATGCAAACTACGAGTTGAAAAAAAGCAAGAATAAAGTCACATCTACAACTAAAACAATTACTATAAAAAGGCACAGGTTTATGATGAAGGCACATGTTTGCTTTAAGAATGCCAAAATTAATAAAAAAGACCCAGAATTGTGTAAGAAAGCCTCTCAACTTTATGAGAAAATCAGTAAATTTATGATTAAGAAGATGCAAATGTGTGATGAAATGTCTCATATTTATAATAAAAAAAATACTGAAAATGTAAAGAATACCTCCATTTGCATGAAAAAGTGACAACCCCAAACCCCCACAAATTTACACAAAAACACATTTTCTACAAAAGGTTCCACTTTTTTGAGAACAATATTGCAAATTCACAGTCACAAATTTCATGAAAATATAAAAAACTTTAATGAAAAACTAGCAAAATTGTGAGGAAAGCATCTATAAACTTCACAATGAAAAACTCACAAAGTTGTGTATAAACACATGGATCAAATTAGACAAGTCAAAAATGTACAAGTAAAAAGTAAAGTAAAAACCTGCAAATTTAAGAGGAAAAAAACTTGCTTAGTCATAATGACAAATGCTAAGCGGATTTGAACTCTAATACTCAAAATTTAAAGAATATAATAGAGACATATGTATATCTATATTACCAGCCAAGGGCATAGATGTGAATATGTTTATTTAGGACCTGTAAAAAAATTTTAAAGTATTTTTTCATGAATATATATTTTTTTTGAAGAATATGTAGACATTAATTCTGCATCTTTCTAAACATTTTGTTGATGTATTACTTTTTAAAAATATTTGTTTTCATGACGCTATTCTCTAGTGCATCTTTAAAGGGCCATGTGCTGAAATTTTCATTTTTCAGTACTTATGGGCATGAATTTGAGTATCTGAATTTGGCTACTAATGGAAAACCTCTGAAACCCCCCAAACCTGTCACTTGGCTTGGGTCCAGCCTTGTCTCGTGAGGTCTCATTCAGTAAGCTGTTCTGATTTGCCTCGGGTTATGGTGTGACAACCAGAGTTCACTGGAATGAACTGCTCTCCAAGCTTTATCTCCACCCATCTTAACGACATTTCCCAGTGAATGTCCAAACCAGCACACTTGCAGTGCCGCTAGTGAGTCAGTTTAGCGGAGTGACTAAGTTTTTATGACTGCTCCTTATATTCTACTCATCCAACTAGACATCTGTGTTTCCAGCTGGTTCCTTAAACCAGTTAGTTCAGTTGTATAGCTTGCCTAAATTCAAGCTTAATTTTCCTTATATTTTGGCCAGGATGGCCTTGCAAATGCGGCTGTTAGAGGAGTTAGCTTGGCTGAGAAAAATTTAATTTTTTATGCTTAATTTTTATATATTCTAGTCACCCATCATCAACATCTGTGTTCCCAGCTGGTTTATTAATTCATAGTCAATCATATATCTTGCAACATTCTGGCTGTTCTTTCTTTTTCCTTTATTAAAAAAAAAATGCCTTTATCACTGGTAGCTAACCTAGCTTAGCAAATGGCTTGGCGGTCCTTGATATAACTCACTCACCCCATCCAACATCCATTGTTTTAATATAATCCTCTTCCAAAACTTGACCATTATTCTCATTCTGCAATGGTATTTTAGATTATTTTATACTTCAATTTATTACTATACTCTGTCCATGACAGCTCTTTCACCAGCAGCAGTTAGCTGCACTCTTTTCGGGCACACCTGTGCACTGCACACTTTCATGTACACTGACCCATCCGTGAAACCACTACCAATCTTGTGTGCATTTTCCCTAATCCTTGGGCTATTTTATTCAATCGTATATTCTGTGCTCCACACTCTTATGTACCTAAAGTGGTGTGAAAAAGGGTTTGCTCCCTTCCGGATTTCTCATTTTTTGTATGTTTGTCATACTTAAATGTTTCAGATCATCAAACAAATTTAAATATTAGACGAAGATAACACAAATTCAGTGTTTAAATGAAGGTGTTTATTATTAAGGAGAACAAAAATCCAGACCTACATGGCCCTATGTGAAAAAGTGACTGCTGCCTAAACCTAATAACTGGTTGGTCCACCCTTAGCAGTAACAATTGCAATCAAGCGTTTGCGATAACTGGCAATGAGTCTTTTACAGCTCTGTGGAGGAATTTTGGCCCACTCATCTTTGCAGAATTGTTGTAATTCAGCCACATTGGAGGGTTTTCAAGCATGAACATCCTTTTTAAGGTCAAGCCACAGCATCTCAATCGGGTTTAGGTCAGGACTTTGACTAGGCCAGTCCAAAGTGTTCATTTTGTTTTTCTTAAGCCATTCAGAGGTGGACTTGCTCAGAATCAGAATCAGAATCAGAATCAGATTTATTGCCATTGTTCATGTAGTACACAAACTAGGAATTTGTCTCGGTGCAATACTGCAACATTAAAACATGATAAGATAAAGAGATAAACTAAAAAACTTAAAGACTAAAACCATGCAATAAGTGTAGAATAATAAGTAATAATAATAATAATAATAATAATAATAATAATAATAATAATGAGTAATACTAGTCACAGCAGTTTTAAATAAATTAGCAAGTAGCAGATGATGTGCAGTCGATAATGCAACAGAAAAACAGTGATGAATGACATGAGTCTGGTTGAGCTGCTGTATATAGTGCACGAGAGTCAATAAGTCACTTAATGTTCAGCAGTCTGATGGCAGAGGGGAAAAAGCTATTCATGTGCCGGGAGGTTTTAGTCTGAATGGACCGAAGTCTTCTACCTGAGGGGAGGGTGGCAAACAGAACGTGACCAGGGTGTGAAGGATCGGCTATGATCCGGCCTGCACGCCTCCGGGTCCTGGAGATGTACAGATCCTAACTAACTAACTAACTAACCTGCACTTATATAGCGCTTTTCTAGTCACAAAGACCACTCAAAGCGCTTTCATTAATACTAACCCTCTATTCTAAGGGCCTATAGGAAACATATCTAGGGACAATTTAGAACAGCCAATTAACTTAACATGCATGTTTTTGGCATGTGGGAGGAAACCGGAGAAATCCCGGAGTAAACCCACGCAACACGGGGAGAACATGCAAACTCCACACAGATCACTGTTGGTCGGGGGCTGGGATCGAACCCACGATCCCACAATCCCCACAATCCCCCGGCCAAGGGTAAACTGTGCTGCCGCAGTGCTAACCACTGCGCCACCGTGCAGCCGGTTGCATTTACCACAGCAAGTCTTCCAGGTCCTGAAGCAGCAAAACAGCCCCAGACCATCACACTACCACCACCATATTTTACTGTTGGAATGATGTTCCTTTTCTGAAATGCTGTGTTACTTTTACACCGGATGTAATAGGACACACACCTTCCAAAAAGTTCAACTTTTGTCTCTTCAGTCCACATAGCGTTTTCCCAAAAGTCTTGGGGATCATCAAGATGTTTTCTGGCAAAACTGAGATGAGCCTTTATGTTGTTTTTGCTCAGCAGTGGTTTTCGTCTCGGAACTCTGTCATGCAGGCAGTTGTGTGGTCTTTTGTGACTTCTTGGACGAGTCGTCGCTGCGCTCTTGGGGTAATTTTGTTTGGCTGGCCACTCCTGGGAAGGTTCACTGCTGTTCCATGTTTTCATCATTTGTGAATAATAGCTTTTACTGTTGTTCGCTGGAGTCCCAAAGCTTTAGAAATGGCTTTATAACCTTTTCCAGACTGATAGATTTCAGATAGATTTCAATTACTTTGTTTCTTATTTGTTCCTGAATTTCTTTGGACTGCAGCATGATGTCCAGCTGTTGTTGACTTCACTTTGTCAGGCAGGTCCTATTTAAGTGATTTCTTCATTGAGAACAGGTGTGGGAGTAATTAGGCCTGGGTGTGGCTGGAGAAATTGAACTCAGCTTTCCAAAGATGTGATAAACCACAGTTAATTTATGTTTTAACGGGGAGGGGGGGGGGGGAGAGACACTTTTTCATACAGGGCCATGTAGGTTTGGATTTTTTTTTTTTTACTCTTAATAATAAACACCCCTTCATTTAAAAGCTGCATTTTGTGTTTACTTGTGTTATCTTTGTCTAAAACTTAAATTTGTTTGATGATCTGAAATATTTAAGTGTGACAAACACACACAAAAAAAGAGAAATCAGGAAGGGGGCAAACACTTTTTCACACCACTGTAGTTCCATCCATGGAGCCACCATCATACCTGTGTATATACCTGTGGGCTATTTTTATTTTTATTTCAGGCATACGTTTAATCATGTATTCTGTAACTGTTTTATCAAATCCTTCTCTCTTACTTTATTGTGCAGTAGCCTGGTGGAGCATCCACAATCTCGTTGCACTGTACAAATGTACAATGGCAATAAAGCCGATTCTATTCTATTTAGTCATTCCGGGTTGTTTCTGTGTTTAGTATACTCTGGCGACCAGTCCCGTCCTACTGACCATCCAAACCACACTCCCCTGACCCTGATAATAGTTTATTTGGGCTTTTGCCCTCTCATAATCAGCCAAATATTATGCTAACTCAACAATAACAATAGATCTCACAAGTGACAAAAGAAAGAAGATGGGGTGAAGTGGGACTCATTAGCATTTGTGAAGGTGATTGTGAAGAAGTTTTAATCTGGGTGGAAAATGGTGCTGGAATATTTGAGGTATTTAAACCACGGCATACCACAGATATTTCATTAAGACCGGAACTGTGTCAACATGTGAAAAAAGTGCACATTACAGTATGTCCTCTTTATTCTCAAGTCCTGTCCGTAATTGTTTCCATTAGTGTGACTTTACTCTCACCATTAACACAAATGAATGTAAATCATTTAATATTGTGCCCCATGCAAGTTCCACAACACCACAAGGAACTATCTACAGCAGGGGCTTAGCTTTGTCAAGTACAACAAGCACCATTAACATCCACTTAAATAGCCCATTCTGAGGCACTTAATGCAGGCATCTTCTTATTAATTAGGGAGATTAGAAGAAAGGTATCAAACGGTGACATGAACATCAGGTTCTCTGATGTAAACAGCCCTACGGAGACCCCCAAACAGATGGGGCACGCTAATAAACTTCTGGCATGTCACGCTTTTCAAACAATGCTACACATTAATTCATAAACAATGCAGAGGGGCAATTAAGATAAAGCAATTAAAATCTGAGGTAACAATTATGTGACTGCAAACAATTAAATTCTGGAATACAGGGAGGAATTTATCAAAACAGTTTCGTGTCGAGCTGAAAAGTTTTATTGTGTCACAACATGAGTAATGGCTTTCTGGGTTGAGTTGCTGAATTTAGCAGAACTGTTTCTATGGAGAGTGAACAGGGGCTCAGCTGGTAAAGGCACTGTCAGTTTTTTTGTCTCAGGACATGAGGATTCTCTGGCTCCAGAACAAGCATGTAATAAGTCATAGTACAATATGCAGTGATGTAAAAATTTTATGATGTTTTGCCTCAAGAGACGGAAACACATTGCATGGTGTTGCTGTAGATTTGGCTTTAGTATAGTGGAGATAACATCCTGGAGTGTCAACTACTGCCTGCTATTGGCACCCTGCATGTTCTTGGTTGTTGAGTCACACAACAGGTGTGGCACACTTGAATGCTAAACGGTAGCAGGCTACAATGTCCAGAATTGTGTAGAGTAGCCAGAAATTGCTCTTAAGTGAGAATAGTGTTACCATGTTATATTAATTATTAGAATGTCTTTATTGTCATTGCATTTAAAATACAAAATGACTGGAGTGTTGCTTAGTATGGTGCTCATTATAGATACTATATACTATATATAAAACCACATCCATGTCATAAAACATCACAACACACCATCACATAAGTCTTATAATAATACTAAAAATATAAATTTAAGAAACTAAAACAGTGCTGTTGTAAAGAATAAAGTGACTTAAAAGAGGTAAAGTGTTGTTAAAAATTGAGGTGCTTGTTATGTAAAAGGAGGTTAATCTCTGTTTAAAAAAATGTTTTGTTTAAAATTTCTTGCTGCTGTGCCTTCTTTACAAGTGCTGTGGTATTTTCTATTCATGTAATTTTGTTTGTTCTGACAATACCCCAAAATTTTAAATTGTGAACCCTCTCCACACAATCACCATTAATAAACAGAGGAAGAGGCTCTTCACTCTTCTTCCTAAAGTCTATGATAAGTTCTTTTGTTTTCTTGGTGTTGAGTGACAGATTGTTTTCCGTGCACCATGTGACCAGTCTGTGGACCTCTGCTCTGTAAGATGACACAGCTCCCTTTAAAATAAGTCTGACGAGGGTAGTATCATCTGCAAACTTGATGATGGCGTTACTGGGGTGGGAGGGGGTGCAGTCATGTGTGTATAATGAATACAGCAGAGGGCTAAGCACACAGCCCTGTGGAGAACCAGTGATGAGTGTGATGGTAGAACACACATGGGATCCGGTCTTCACTGTTTGAGGTCAGTTTGGGAGAAAATCCATAATCCAGCAGCAGATGTGAGAAGAAAGGCCAAGGTCTAGCAGCCTCCTTTTAAGTATGTCTGGGATGATGATCTTAATCTATGAAGAGCATGCTCACTTAGCTCCCACTGTGTTCGAGATGGTTCAGTGCTGTGTGGAGGGCTATGGCAATAGCGTCATCTGTGGATCTATTTGCTCTGTAAGCAAATTGGTATGGGTCCATATTTGCTGGGAGACTGGCTTTAATGGTGCAAGAGAAAGCATTTTCATTAAAACAAAGATTAAAAAAATACATCAACAAAGTGTTTAGAAATGCGCACAATGTAAGTCTTAATGTTCTTCTAAAAATTAGTATATTGATGAAAAAAATTATTAATTTTTTATGCATCAAAAATAATATATACAGGGCAGCATGGTGGCAGAGTGGTTAGCACTGCGGCAGCACAACAACTCACCCTTGGTCAGGGGATCCTGGGTTTGATCCCAGCCCCCGACCAGGGTGTGCCCTGCCTCTCGCCCAAAGATGCTGGGATAGGCTCCAGCACCCCCTGCGACCCGAAAAGGATTAAGCGGAAGAAGATGAATGAATGAATGAAAAATAATATAAATATTTACATCCAACAGCTGGAGGAAGACAAACACGGAAGTCCAGTGAGGATGTCACAGCCACTAGCATTGCTAGCTTCATATTATATACCATTGTTTCGTTTTTGGGTTGTTGGGTTGCCAGGTAGTGAATTATTCAGCTAAATAACTGAGTCTGAAGGCAGATGTCAGTTTCAGAATCAGAATCAGAATCAGAATCAACTTTATTGCCAAGTATGCTTACACATACAAGGAATTTTACTTATCACTAAGGTGCGCTCATGTTAAGCGCACCCTAATGACACGGCAGCCATACAGGCGCCTCATTCAGTAGGGGGTAAAGAGAGGGAGGGGGAAGGGGGTGACACATTGGGCAGAGAGAAAAAACATAGTTATCAAAATATGGCTCAAGTGAGCAAGATTGTGATTACATAGAAAAAAACCCTCTAAGCACACTTAGCAGACAATACAGATTCACACATTAACAAAGCAAGAGAGAGACCAGTGTTTGTACAGTGAGGTAAAAAAGTATTTAGTCAGCCACCAATTCTGCAAGTTCTCCCACTTAAAAGATGAGAGAGGTCTCCAATTTTCATCATAGGTATACCTCAACTATGAGAGACAAAATGAGAAAAAAAAATCCAGAAAATCACATTGAAGGATTTTTAATGAATTAATTGGTAAATTCCTCGGTAAAATAAGTATTTGGTCAATAACAAAAGTTCATCTCAATACTTTGTTATATACCCTTTGCTGACAATGACAGAGGTCAAACACTTTCTGTAAGTCTTCACAAGGTTTTCACACACTGTTGCTGGTATTTTGGCCCATTCCTCCATGCAGATCTCCTCTAGAGCAGTGATCTTTTGGGGCTGTCGCTGGGCAACACGGACTTTCAACTCCCTCCAAAGATTTTCTATGGGGTTGAGATCTGGAGACTGGCTAGGCCACTCCAGGACCTTGAAATGCTTCTTACGAAGCCACTCCTTCGTTGCCCGGGCGGTTTGTTTGGGATCATTGTCATGCTGAAAGACTCAGCCACGTTTCATCTTCAATGCCCTTGCTGGTGGAAGGAGGTTTTCACTCAAAATCTCATGATACATGGCCCCATTCATTCTTTCCTTTACACGGATCAGTCGGCCTGGTCCCTTTGCAGAAAAACAGCCCCAAAGTATGATGTTTCCACTCCCATGCTTCACAGTAGGTATGGTGTTCTTTCTCCTCCAAACACGACAAGTTGAGTTTTTACCAAAAAGTTCTATTTTGGTTTCATCTGACCATATGACATTCTCCCAATCCTCTTCTGGCTCATCCAAAGGCTCTCTAGCAAACTTCAGACGGGCCTGGACATGTACTGGCTTAAGCAGGGGGACACGTCTGGCACTGCAGGATTTGAGTCCCTGGCGGCGTAGTGTGTTTCTGATGGTAGCCTTTGTTACTTTGGTCCCAGCTCTCTGCAGGTCATTCACTAGGTCCCCCCATGTGGTTCTGGGATTTTTGCTCACTGTTCTCATGATAATTTTGACCCCACGGGGTGAGATCTTGCGTGGAGCCCCAGATCGAGGGAGATTATCAGTGGTCTTGTATGTCTTCCATTTTCTAATAATTTCTCCCACAGTTGATTTCTTCACACCAAGCTGCTTACCTATTGCAGATTCAGTTTTCCCAGCCTGGTGCAGGTCTACAATTTTGTTTCTGGTGTCCTTTGACAGCTCTTTGGTCTTGGCCATAGTGAAGTTTGGAGTGTGACTGTTTGAGGTTGTGGACAGGTGTCTTTTATACTGATAACGAGTTCAAACAGGTGCCATTAATACAGGTAACGAGTGGAGGACAGAGGAGCCTCTTAAAGAAGAAGTTACAGGTCTGTGAGAGCCAGAAATCTTGTTTGTTTGTAGGTGACCAAATACTTATTTTACTGAGGAATTTACCAATTAATTCATTAAAAATCCTTCAATGTGATTTTCTGGATTTTTTTTTTTCTCATTTTGTCTCTCATAGTTGAGGTATACCGATGATGAAAATTGGAGACCTCTCTCATCTTTTAAGTGGGAGAACTTGCACAATTGGTGGCTGACTAAATACTTTTTTGCCCCACTGTATGTCAATCATGTGATATCAGTGTGAGTGCAGTGTGTGAAGTATCAGTTACTGGTGGACAAACAAAAATCCTCTCTTGGGTAATGGCTAGATGTTATGTTCTTAGTGTCTTAAAACATAGATAACATGTCCAGACAGAGTTCATCTCTCTTCAGTTCATGCCAGATGGTAAAATTCCATGTTAGTCACATGGCTGTCCTTGGAGAGTTCAGATTGTTGCACATCAGCAATTGTTTGGGTTAGAGAAGCCAGAAACTCCCTTCTGCCTTATCTTTTCTCCTGGAGGAATGATTCTCAGGGGTGCCGAATCAAGGCCTGATAGGCACAGTTCACTTAGAGCATAGAAATTTCACCTCTCATGCGATTCTGTGCATCACAATTTGCATGTACATTTCCATATACATTTCCAGGCTTTAAAATCATTTCCTGGAGAGCACCCAGCGACTCCGAGATGTTACCCATCTTCCTATTCAGTTCACCATTAGCCGCTATCAGAGCCCTCCCCAACTGGTCGAATTGTTGAAGGAGCTTCGCCGGGTCCGCATTTTGATTAGCTCTTTCCAACTTCCTTAGTTTTTCGATACACCAGGAAAACTCCAAAGCCAAACAGCAGAAATCCTGAGATCATAAGGCCAAACAGGTAGATGTCTTCCACATCTTCGATCAAAAGGTCGCACAGACACATAAGTTTCCAATTGTTTGTGTCTCTCACATAACCAGCAGCCGTAGTGCCTGCAGGACAGTTGGGCTCCCCCGGGCCCGATTTTCTGTTTGAAAAGGTGGTGTCAATTGCATTTAAAGCCCAGCTTACCAAATCCATAATTTTCGGTTTGGATCGAGATTCAGCCAGAAGAAGAGCGAGACACAGACAGGACACAGCAAGCTGGGATCAGTGAAGGGAGGAGGAGAGGAGAGGAGAAGAAATGCGTCTGCTCTCTCTGAAAGCCGGAAGAAGAAGAAGATGAAGAAGAAGTTTCCCAATCACTCTCAAGTATCGCATGACAAACAAAGGAGCAGGATAAATATCAGTTCTGCTTTTGATGTCTGATGTCTGGTGAAGAGTCTCAAAAGGCTGAAAAGTCATGCAAAGGTGACCACTTTTCTTCTGACAGGTATGGTAACCAGTGCTAGCTATGATGTTAACTAGCTCATTCATCTTCTGCTGTTAATCTGGTGGATAGGATCGCGCGGGGTGGGGGTGGGGGCAGCAGTCTAAGCTCTATGCTATGTAACCAATTAAATTTTATTTCTGACATGTTCATATTATAATTATGAGTGTATGATAATATCAGCCAATAGATGGTGTGGAACAGACCCCTCTAACTGCTCCTTACCAAGCTGACATGTATGACAGGTTCATGATATGATCAACATTTACATCTATGAATGTAACAGCACATACTAATTGTGCAGCAGTCATGCTTTACACAATTAAAAAAAAATTATCAGCTTTGATGTGCAGCTGCTCTGTGTAATAATTTGGTGTACAGTGAAAAAAGTTACAGTTGTTTATTGTATTACAGTTTAAGATAATAATGTAAAACTTTATTGATCACCATGGTGGAAATTCAGGTTAAAATAATTTAAGTTCTAATAGTTGAATAAACAGGTCTTAATTTTTTATTTTTTTTTTTACTAACTAATGTAACTGCACAGCATTAGCCAGGGGATTTCTTGAGTACTTGAAGTAGTTGTAATTACAGTATGTGTATAGAAATTTATGTCAGGATTTTGACTATCCAAGAAACAAACCCTAACCTTTTTTTCACCCACTGTAAGGACTTCCTCCATCATGAGGTGAATAAGCATAGATGGGTGTTTGGACAATGCCATCATGATGCAGCAGAGAAGAGCTCCACCAAACAGACTGGAGAGAGGGTCAGTAGCTTCTGAAGCCTTCACTGATGTGATGGACCAGTGGGGGTTAAGCACAGAACATCAATATCTGACCTTTAGGTGAGTATGATGCAAAGTTTTACATGTAAAAAGTCACAAAAAGGACTATTAATATGACTGTGTTTTCATAGATCAACATTTAAAAACCACATTCTGATGCCAGCAGAAGCTTCTAGTCCATCCCACCTGTGTATGAGGCCTGGACTCTATTAGAGCTCAGGACCACAACCGTGAGAGGAACCGTCCAGTGAGGAAGATAGTCGGTGGAACACCAGTGTAAGTTTTGTCTTATCAAAACATTTTACACACAATAATGTATAAAGCCAAATCCTTTATTTTGAATTTTTAAATGTGTTTAGGAGATTTTTTGTAACTGTTTTTGAAATGTTAAGAAGTGTTTTTTTTTTTTTTTTTTAATATTTAGTGAGTAACCTGGTCAAACCAGTCACATTTATGGATTATTTTGCCAAAAGTAGATGCAACAGATATTTCTTTCTTTTTTGAATAACTTCTCAAGACAACAGTCAAAATTTGGCAGCTAAAATGTCTTAAGACTTTTCATTTTTATTAAAACCACAACCTGCCTGTGCACTTTGTGTTTCAAGAATGTGGAATTAGAAAAAAATGCTGTTCCTCTTCTTTAACCTCTTGCGCTCCGTTGTACCGCGGATGGGCAAGTCTCTGCGTCCTAGAGTGCACGAGGGCGCTCTCGTGCGCTCTAGGACACATGATGGAGATGTGATGTAGGTGGTGTATGGCGTCCAAGCGTGCACCGAAAATAAAAGCTGCAGACACAGCCGCGAACAGATTACTAACTAACTAACCTGCACTTATATAGCGCTTTTCTAGTCACAAAGACCACTCAAAGCGCTTTCTTTAATACTAACCCTCTATTCTAAGGGCCTATAGGAAACAGATATCTAGGGACAATTTAGAACAGCCAATTAACCTAACATGCATGTTTTTGGCATGTGGGAGGAAACCGGAGAAATCCCGGAGTAAACCCACGCAACACGGGGAGAACATGCAAACTCCACACAGATCACTGTTGGTCGGGGGCTGGGATCGAACCCACGATCCCACGATCCCCACAATCCCCCGGCCAAGGGTAAACTGTGCTGCTGCAGTGCTAACCACTGCGCCACCGTGCAGCCCGTTCATCTGATTGACCTCTCATTCGACTAATAAGAGCCTTGAATTGGGTTTTTGAAACCTTGAAGAACCAATGACTGAAAACCTAGGCAGAAGGACCCACCTCCCAACGCTGTGAATGCAGTGAGCCAATTGAAGCAGAGAAGCTCGCGAGCTGTTTTTTTTAAGGCTGGGTGAAGACTGGCTGCTGCAGCGGATCAAAAAAGGACCCGCAGGAAGAACCCCACAGACCCAGCAGCACGGAGACCATCCACAAATGCAACCTGTGTGACAGGGAGTGCCATTCGTGCATTGGCATGTTCGGCCACAGGCGGTGCTTATTTTGTTTTGGTTCCAGCAGAGTAGACATTATGATTTCTTCCATGGTCATAGACCGACGGAGGCTGACGACAAAGGCTGAGTGACACACACGCCTTCGCCAGTCTTTTTTTAATTACTACTGTTATTTGTTTTGAAAAATCGTTCACCAAAAACCGCAATCATGGAAGCACAAAACCGCAATAATGGAATTATGTTTTGATCGGGTCGCGAGACCAGAACCACGAGCGGACCAGCGTCACGTTCGTCTGACAGTGAGGAAGAGAAGTTCGCCAGGACTCTGCTGCTGTGAAGAGGTAAGGTGTTATAAGCTAAATTATTATTTATCCCTTAAAATTGTAATCCAAAATGACTTTTGACCGATCGGTAAATTACAACTGTGCGGCGCACGAAGTCTGAAGTTCGCTGCTGTCCCACATCGCCACATGAGGCTAATCCGTTGTGTAGAGATGGCCGATGTCCATCCTCTGTAGCGAGGGTGGGGGACAACCCCCCCCCCACACACACACACAGACAGCCCTGAGTGTGACCTTTCATTAGAGCCCAAAATGAAGCTTCTACATTGAATCATTCAAAAGTTACAGACATTTTTCCAAACTGTGCCATTTGGCACAATTTGGCACAGTTCCAAAACGCCTGGGAACTACCTGAGTAAAAAAACTGTGTAATATATTCATTTTTTGTGGTATTGTTACAAAATTTGGACCTCAGCTGGATAACACTTGGTTCTACATTTCTGTTGCATTTTCCAGCCCGGATCTGAAGCTGTGTGTTATTTGCAAGCATTTGTATCCAAAAAAACACCCAGGCCAAATTTATTTTCTTCAAGTTCACTATGTTTAGATGACTGTAACTCAGTGGCCAGAGCACTTAGAGAGATTATGACTGTTTTGCCAAAAAATTCAAAGTGTTTTCATTTAAATGAGACCAACCCTATGAAGATGCTGCAAAGGGTTGAAGAACAGCTTTTGATTTAATTTGGGCACGTTAACTTTTGGCGTTTTTAGGGAAATTGACCGGAGTGCAAGGGGTTAATCAGGTCCAATCTTGCAGCAGGTATGAATATACAACAGAACCATCCATTAATCTTCTACGGCCTCTCTGGGGGTCCAGGTTGTGGAGGTAACAGTCTAATCAGAGAAGCCCAGACTTCCTTCTCCCCAGACACCTCCTCCAGGACTTCAGAGAGGACACCATGACGTTCCCAGACCAACTGGGTGACATAGTCTCTTTAACATGTCCTGGATCTGTCCCGGGGTCTCCTTCCTCCTCCCACAACTCACATATAAAAAGTAATTCCATTTCTGTACCTGGTCTTTCCTTCACCTACAGTATATTGTAATTCACATTATGTAGACCAAGCAAACTCATTGCAGCACTGCTGTAGTCCTAAAACTGTCTAGTAGTTCACATACTGTCATGTTTTAATGCTGTTAGTCTGTGATGGTACTTTCTCTGAGACTGTCCTTTTTTACATCAACAAATTGTACCTGACTATAGTAACAAAGGTCAACACTGACTATGGGGATAACAAAAGCTTTCCAGAGTGTATCCTAATCCTGATTTAATTAATTTCTCTATTGCTGTCCCAGATTTGCTCCATGCACCCTGCATCTGGACTGTTTATTTTTTAATAAATATTTTCCCCCAAATAAATTCCTGTTTGTCATATATTGACTCACTTGAACTGAGGTTGATTTTTTTTTACATTCTACTCATCCACCGCCAAAAGTTGAATATTGGGGTGAATTTATTTTTAGAAATAACAAATCTATAAAGTAAAAATTTCATATTTTACAATAATCCCATATAAATTTAGCTATTTTAAGATTTTTTTGTTTGAAATTTGGATGAATATGTCTGAGCTATTTGATATAGATCTGAATGGTGATGTGCTAATTTTTGGAGATGCAGTTCTGTTTTTACACAATATTATTTGAAAAAAGATTATTATTTCACCATAAATTATTTCCAACTTATTTAAGTATTATTGATTACAATGTCATGTATATATCTAATACATACAATATATTTCATGTTCTTGTTTATCACTATGCTATAAAAAGGTTGAAAATACTTTAGTTTTGCAGCGGTGAGGTAAACCATTACTTTATGAATCTGTCACACTGAATCAACAATAGATTTCATCTTCTACAGGTAACTGAAAGGGTACAAAAGAATTCAGCCATCCAATGTTTCACAACATTTATTTATATATTTTAAAACAATAAAAACAAAACAGATTTACGACCTAAAATGAACTGGAACTGACATAAATGACTGCTGGAGCTTAATAGCAACAACATTTTTTTTTTAAATGTACATGTAGCTATAATGGATGAACATATAGAGACCATAAAAGCCTGATTCAGCATATTTACAGAAACCACACAACAACTAACAGCAGTCAAAGTCCTTACAATCTGAACTAAAGTGTTGTCATAATTACGCTGTCAAAACTAGAGAGCTATCCATTTCGATCACTGCTGTGCTACATTAGCATTCCTGTCAGTGACACTATACGATAATTATTTAAAAAATGTTTACCAGAGATCCGCATCAGAGAGGACTATGTTAAATTCATGATTCTGTACCACAAGAGTCCTTGCTTGACATGCTGTCTGGCTCATAATAACCAAAAGTCTGAGATTTACACTACCGTTCAAAAGTTTGGGGTCACTTAGAAATTTCCTTATTTTTGAAAGAAAAGCACTTTTTTTTCAATGAAGATAACTTTAAACTAATCAAAAATACACTCTATACATTGCTAATGTGGTAAATGGCTATTGTAGCTGCAAATGTCTGTTTTTTGGTGCAATATCTACATAGGTGTATAGAGGCCCATTTCCAGCAACTATCACTCCAGTGTTCTAATGGTACAATGTGTTTGCTCATTGTGTCAGAAGGCTAATGGATGATTAGAAAACCCTTGTGCAATCATGTTAGGTCTGCAATGCTGTAATTGCTACAAATGGAGGATTCTTTGACGAAAGCAAAGTTTGAAGGAAAAAATTATTATTTCAAATACAAATCATTATTTCTAACCTTGTCAATGTCTTGACTATATTTTCTATTCATTTTACAACTCATGGTGGTAAATAAAAGTGTGACTTTTCATGGAAAACACAAAATTGTCTGAGGTGACCCCAAACTTTTGAACGGTAGTGTAGCAGTCTGCAGTATATTGAGGTTAGCCTCCAGGAAGTGCCATTTATTACTCTTCCTGGCAACCAGTATGAGATTATAGTGAGTCAGTGAATGTGACATCTACTGGCCTGGAGGTCAGAATGCTAGCTCTTGCACCTTTAATGTGTTTCAACACTAGTCTCTCAAAGCATTTCATAATTATGGGAGTAAGTGCTACAACAACATATATTTAAGCAATATTACATGAGAGGGAGTACGGTATCAATGGATGTAGTAACTGCAGGTGTGATACATCATATGCCCAATGCACAGCAGTTCCACAAGCACAATTTATTAAATGACAGCAATACTGGACAAAATATTATGATTTGTTTGTTTAACCAGTTATTTTGGGCAAAAATAGTCCCTTCTAAATGTAGCCAGTAACTGTTGCTAAACATCTCAATCAGTATAAAGACCTCTATTGTCATTTCACACACATATAAACAAATTAAATATTGTTAAGTGAAAAATTCATTGTTTCTAATACATACCGGTCACCTGTTGAATCAATACTCCAGAATGGGCTGAGATCGAAAAGTGGCGAATGCTGGTGGGTAGTTAGCATGCTAGTGATTTGGCTTTGGCACACTTTGCTTGCTTTTTCTTGGCATTTTCAGATGAAATAAAGAGCCTATCACCACAAAGGTATTGTGGTTTGTTAATCAAGACAATAAATCCAACTCTAACACTGCCTAATCTTTAAACACCCGTGAAATAGCTTAACCCCTTGCACTCTGGTCAATTTCCCTAAAAACGCCAAAAAATAACGTACCCAACGTAAATCAAAAGCTGTTCTTCAACACTTTGCAGCATCTTCATGGGGTTGGTCTCATTTAAAAGAAAACACTTTGAATTCTTTGGCAAAACAGTCATAATCTCTCTAAGTGCTCCTGCCACTGAGTAACAGTCATCTAAACATACTGAACTTGAAGAAAATAAATTTCGCCTAGGTGTTTTATTGGATACAAATGCTTGCAAATAACACACAGCTGTCAGATCCGGGCTGGAAAATGCAACAGAAATGTAGAACCAAGTGTTATCCAGCTGAGGTCAAAATTTTGTAACAATACCACAAAAAATGACTATATTACACAGCTTTTTTCTTAGGTTGTTCCCAGGCGTTTTTGAACTGTGCCAAATTGTGCCAAATGGCACAGTTTGGAAAAAACGTCTGTAACTTTTGAATGATTCAATATAGAAGCTTCATCTTGGGCTCTAATGAAAGGTGAAGGGCTGTGTGTGTGTGTGTGGGGGGGGGGTTGTTCATTCATTCATGAATGAATGAATGAACAAACAAGCCCCCACACACAAAGAAGCATGCCACGTAAAAAATGTGTGGCTTTTTTTTATAAGAAAAAATAACCTACAGTGCAATAAAAATTATACTAAAATATCTGTAATGTAGAAGATAACCCCCCCCCCACCCCCGCTACAGAGGACGGACATCGTCCATCGACACATGACGGACCGCGGCCATGTGCCACGGTCTACTACGCACAGTTGTACTAAAATATCTGCAATAATATCTGCAATCCGCTACAGAAGAGTAGCGGGGGGGTGGGGGTTCATGGTCCGGACGCGTTGCACGGACTGTGTCCAGTCCATGCGCCGCGGCGCACGGACCGTGTACCGCGGTCTTCATGTTGCGATGACGCACAGTTGTAATTTACCGATCGGTCAAAAGTCATTTTGATTACAATTTTCAGGGATAAAGAATAATTTAGCTTATAACACTTACCTGTCCACAACAGCAGTGTCGCTGGCGAACATCTCTTCCTCATTGTCAGACAAACATGACGCTGGCCCGCTTGTTACGGACTCGTGGTTCTGGTCACGTGACCGGGTCAAACCATAATTCCATTATTGCGGTTTTGCGCTTCCATGATTGCGGTTTTGGTGAACGATTTTTCAAAACAAATAAGAACAGTAGTAAGAAAAAAAGACTGGCGAACGCGTGTGTGTCACCCAGCGGCTTACACAAAACAGATTTTACGCAAGGGACGCACGCTTTTGAACTTCTGTGCTTCAACTGGCTCGCTGTATTCGCAGCCGTTGGTAGGCGGGTCCTTCTTGCTAGGTTTTCAGTCATTCGTTCTTCAAGGTTTCAGAAACCCAATTCAAGGCTCTTATTAGTCGAATGAGAGGTCAGTCACATCTAAACCAATCAAAGCACTCCTTTGGCTTTCTGTTCGCGGCTGTGTCTGTAGTGGAAGAACGGAAATGCAGCTTGGACGCACGAGGGCGCCCTAGGACGCAGAGACGTGACCGCCTGCGGTACACCGGAGTGCAAGAGGTTAATGATGTTTATACAAGGGCAGACTTTGTAAACTCAATAAAGGTTTTTCAAAAGGGTGGGACTTCCGGGTCACGAATATGTATTGTTCTTATGTTCTTATGTTCTTTTCAAACAGCGCCTCATTGTGGAAATTAAGGTATCCAACACAGTATTGCAATTCTCAAGTTTGCAGATTTGGCAGTAAATTACTGTTAGTATATACAGTATATCGTCAAATACATATAGTTTGCTATGATCTCCATTTCAGTCCAGTGTCAGTTAGCCAGCTGACAGCGAGGTCATCCACTTTGTGAAGCACCTTAATTCCACCTTGGAGGCGAGTAGAGCAACAATCGTTCACAATGTGTTTCATTGTTTGAAGGTTGTCACAGTCACACGGGGGGATACAGCATAACCCCATTTGTGAAGGCTTGATTTGCAAGGTCCAGCATTGGAACGGAACTGATTGAGCGGTCTCCATTGCCCTCAGGGAAGTTCTATTCCTGGGAGCTCAATGGTAGGGTTGTCAACCAAGAATTTATTGGGGATAGCTCCATGTTCATGCCATCTCTTGCACCATCTCTGTTGATGTTGTTGTGGTCTGCTACTGTTAGTAATTAACAGTTACTAGAACATCTTTGAAGCAGAGTGATACATATCTAGTGAAACATTGGAGTGCAATTATCGTGGAATATAGTAACTCCTGGAATCCCTGTTGTTTAATCAAATTCCTCGGTTAGAACTAACTGTTGTATAAAACAACTTATACAACAGTTCATTTCTACCAGGCATTCTGATTGGACAAAAGACCTTCTCAGAGTAAGATGTAGCATAATGTGACCTCCTTTTACACAACACCCCTATCATCCTGCGTCATAGATGATTATCATTAATTAGGTTAACTATTTTTTCCCCCTTGTCCTGTCAGGCAGCTAGGCAAGCAGAACAGGGATCTGTCACCCTTATTGTGCCAAAACAGATTTACTTTGCCAAGAGGAGCTTATACAGTACCTAACTGTGTATTGTATATTGTTGTAAACTCCTCCTGTAATAACTATTAATACTTTATTTTAATTATTTTACCCATGGAAGACCTGACAGGATGGGAAAGAGGGAAAGGAAGTGTGTGGAGGGGGGAAGAAAAGGGAGGGGAATAGACAAAAAAGCAAACAAACCAACAACTAAAACAAACAAAAGACAAATTGCTTCTTCCACTGCAGATGTCTCAACATGAGTCTGGTTTCTGCACCTGTTAAAAGAGAGACACTTGTGCGTGTACGTCTGCGTGCATATATATGAGAGCGCGTGCAAAATAAGTGTGTGCATGTGAGTGGTTTGGCAGGAAACATACGAAGCGGAGGGCCAGTCGCAGCAGCTCTTCCCCCGGGAACCCCGAGCAGGCAAAGCAGCGCTACCAACCCCCACAGGGCACAAACGTCCAAGGTCAGCAAGCCCCAGGAAAGCCAGGCATCCACCCCCGGAGGGACGATCGAGGAAGGCCAGGTCAAATAAACGGACAAAATAAATAGCATCAAAAAGGATAAAAACAAACAAAACTGACTTTACATAGTACAACCTGTGCAGATATACAAAAGACTAAAGACTATTTAAAATGTGGATTGCACTTGGAACTAGAAAAGCACTCGGAGAGCGCAGACCTCCGCCAAGCGCCACAGTTCCCCCCCGTACAGTGTTTGTGTGTACGTTTTCAGATTCCTTGACCATGAAAACATATGTCTAGCAATTGGATTCACAATGATAGGATGAGTGGTTCAGTAGCAAAAGCATTACCTCCTTGGCGGAAGTAATAAACTGAAGTGTTGGTGTTGTGTCCATCTCCTTCATGTGCAAAGTCCCAGGCTGCGAGCGTTTTCATAGATCACTGAAAGCAGCACTCAGGGCTTCACTGACGGAAGCAAATTGCGTAGACAGGTTGCCGTGGGTTTTATTGGGTTTGCGCTCCACGGAAAAAAAGAGGTTTTTGATTCTTCCCCGGCAGAGAGCTGGTTTTTGCGCAGCCCCTATGGCTGGCCGGGGAATTTCTGCCAAATAATCCGGCGGCGGACAGCTGCCCGTCTCAGTTTTTGCAGCGTAGCGCAAACACAGGCACGCTGGCGGGCCCGGGCCACCACTGTTTTGACGGATACAAATTGGGTAGACAGGTTGGCGTGGGTTTTATTGGGTTTGCGCTCCGCGGAAAAAAACTGGATTTGAATCTTCCCCGGCAGAGAGCTGGTTTTTGCGCAGCCCCTATGGCTGGCCGGGGAATTTGTGCCAAATAATCCGGCGGCAGACAGCTGCCCGTGTCAGCTTTTGCAGCGTGGCGCAAACACAGGCACGCTGGTGGGCCCTGCCCACCACAGTTTTCCGCGTGCTTTTGTGCCTAAAACTTTGAAGAAGGCGGAGTTTGTGTTCGTCAGACACGACGACCAGCGCCCTCTATTGCCCCTGCACACATGTTGAAAATGGCCGTATCTCACAATGTTAAAGAATCTTTTAAAAATTCCTGTATCAAGACGGTGATCCGTATCATCCCCAAAATTTAATCAGTTCTTCCTTGTACCATTTCCAACAACGCCTGAAAGTTTCATCAAAATCCGTCCAAAACTTTTTGAGTTATCTTGCTAACCAACAGACAGACAAACAGACAGACAGACAAGCAAACAGACAGACAGACAGACAAACCCCGGCAAAAACATAACCTCCTCCTGGCCTTCGGCCTGGCGGAGGTAATAAAGCTGTTCCTAAGTCTTGTTGTACTAGTCCAAAATGTTCTGAAGCGTTTACCAGAGGGCAACAGTTCAAAGTGTCTATAGAACGGATGTGTGGAGTCTTTACAGATCGACCTACTTTCCTGAGACAGCGAGTGTGGTAGATGTCCTCCAGTTCTGGGAGTCACAATCCGATGATTCTCTCTGCCCTTCCTACCACATGCTGAAGTGCTTACTGCTCAACTGCAGTACAACTGTGGAACCACATACAGATACAGTATGTATGGATGCTCTCTGTAGTGCAGCAGTAGTAGGAGAGCAGGACACGCTGAGAGAGGTCAGATTTTTTTCATTAATCTCAAAAAAAGAGACACTGTTGGGCCTTCTTCAGCAGAGCATAGGCGTTAGATGCCCATGAGTGATTGTCTGAGATGTGGGTTCCCAAGAACTCGAAGGATGAAACTTGTTCCACACAATCACCACTAATAAAGATGGGGGGGATGATCCGTGTCCTTGATATTAAATGCAGCTCTTGCAAAGCCCCAAGAAAACATCACTATGCTGATCAACACGCCATTAAAGACAACACTACACCAGCGTCACTCAGCATGATAAAATCTGACCAAGAAAAGTTGACGACACAGCTTAATCCCAGCACTGACAACGAATGGGATCAAATGGGAAACAAAAAGGCAAAATAATTACATCAAATTAAAAGGAACACATTGCAAGTATTTATAAAATTGTCAAGTATTTGTAAAAGTGTCCCGTTTGTTGAGCTGATGTCACTTGGTCCTGTTAGATATGATTTAATGCGTTATTTAAGAGTTGTGTGTATCGTTAGTTACTACAAGAATGGCCATTTGTTGTCAAATATTAACATAAAAATAATTTAATTGATTTTTGGGAGCACTTGGTGGGCTTGTGGTGCCCCATAAAAATTATTTCATTTATTAGTTGGTCGTTTGGTGTCCCATTTGGTCCCGTTAGGTGCTGTTTGTTATTTAGTCAAACTGAGCACCAATGATCACCTAGTGAACGCTCTCAGTGAGACACAAACAGCGTATCCAGATGGATTCCTCATCACAGGAGGAGACTTCAACCATGCAGATTTAAAGGCCCTCCTACCAAAACTACACCAACATGGATTTTCCAACAATAGGAGACAACTTGCTGGACCTGGTGAACACAACCTACATACAGAACCTCCCCCCTCCCCCACTGGGTCTCTCTGATCACCATCTTGCTAAGCCTGCATACAGACCCAGAGTGAAAGCCATCATACCAACAAAAAAGCAGGTATGTGTTTGGCCAGAGGGGGCCTCGGATGCTCTGAAAGACTGCTTCAGCACGACACTTTCAAGCATGCAGACACTCACAATGGACACACAAACATAGAGGAGTACACTGAGGTTGTTTTAGTGTACATTCAGTAGCTAAATGCATTGATGATGTCACTCACTGCAAAACCGTCACTGTTCGTGCTAATCAGAAGCCGTGGATGACAGCAGAGGTCCACGGTTCTCCTGAGAGCTAGGGGCGCAGCCTTCAGGGTCGGGGACACTGCAGGACTAACAACAGTTAGGGCGAACCTGTCCCGTTGTACCAAGGAAGCAAAACGACAATACAGCAAGAAAATATCCGGCCACTTCAGCAACACCAGAGATGCATGTTCTCTCTGGCGAGGCATACAGACCCTCACCAACTACAAACCTCCACCTCAGACCTGTGCGGGGTGATATGTCTGGAATAACAGGACTGCGGAGGCGGGAGCTGTGCTGAACTCAAACTTTATTACAAAGTACAGTCAGGACACATGCTACAGTGGATAGCCCCAAGCTAGCTACGTTCTGATACAGGCTCTGCTCTATTTGGAGGCGAGGCTTTAACTTTATTCATTATCACTACTTGACTAATTAAAATAATTAGAAATCAAATAAATTACATAAAGAGCCAACTTGCTCCTCCAACCCATTTTAATTTATTTATTATATATTTTACGTGTATGTGCCACCATCATACACTTTTGCAGCTTTAATAATTTTTTTTTCAGATAAAACTAAGAAACTCAGCAGTAATTTAAACCAAAGAAACAATGGTCTGATACACTATAATGTTTACAGTTAGCACAACTTAGCATCATTTAGCATTTGCCGTTTTATAATTTGACATGGTGTTAATGTTACTTACTTCCTATTAAAATGAGGTTAGTACTATCCTCTCTGACGCAGCACAATGGAAAACAGTCCTACAGCAGCAGATAGTTTGGAGTTAGCAACCACTGGAGAGCCTAGCCACCCACTACACACCTATTCAGCTGCGTGCACTACGAGGGAGAGGCGGGGCGCTGACAAGTAGTGGGTGAGGGGCTTTGTTTAAGAAATGGGAGTATGTGCATTTTAAATCACGATATTGTAAAGGAAGGATGTGGAGGCGAGGCACGAGCGTAGTTCAACACAGATTGTTTATTAAACCCTTTAACATAATGTACAGCCTGGGACCCCAGCGTAGCCCGCTGGGGCCAAGTCGTGTAGAAGAGAAGAGAATCCCCAGCTCCCTCTGCATTCTGCTTATATAGGTTTAATCTCATGCATAGAGAGCTGAGCTGGTGCATGTTACATGGGGTTAGACAAAGGCAATGTGTGGCACGATTACAATGGACAACACCAAATTTATTGTCTAAGTTTTTTTTAGCTGATTTAGAACAATTTTGATGTGCTGAATCCAAAAATCACATTGGTTTTGCTCAATCAGGTCAATTTTTTGAACTATGGCCGCATGTTTTTTACATTTTTGTTTACATGTACGGGTATTTTCACTTTATCCATCCATCGGTCTTCTTCCGCTTAATCCTTTTAGGGTTGCGGGGGGGGGGGGGGCTGGAGCCTATCCCAGCATCAGGGTACACCCTGGACAGATCGCTAGTCCATCGCAGGGCCAACACAGAGAGACAGACAACCATTCACTCTCACAGTCATACCTAAGGACAATTTAGAATCCCCAGTTGATGCCAATTAATCATTCTCCTTCAGGATTTTTTGGTAGACAGCAGAATTCATGGTTCCATTTACCATGGCAAATCTTCCAGGTCCTGAAGCAGCAAAACAGTCCCAGACAATCACACTACCACCACCATATTTTACTGTTGGTAGGATATTCCTTTTCTGAAATGCTGTGTTTGTCATGATTTGCCCTTTGGGGCAGAAAGGTGAGACCCATACGCTGAACTGTGAGATTGTGAGATTTATTGAAAAGAAAAAAAACCAAAAACAACTCAACAAACATAAAGTCCAACAGAGTGCTCTAACACAGAATTTAAACAAATGAGCAAACTTACTGATAACGCGCACCAGAGCGAGGGCAAGGCTCTGGTGGAGACGAGGAGAAACTCATTCAAGACTGCGGCAACAAGAACCTAAAATAACTGCCCTTTAATAGGGTCAAAAACAATTTACATAAGTAATGACAAGTGTGGGCCACATGAGTGGGCAGAAGGAACCAATGATTCATAATAGGACCAGCTGGGGGCAATAAGGGGAGAGTGGCTGAAGGTGACAGCTGACGGGGTGACACCCACACGAAGCACAAAACCCGGAAACGCCCTTGACAGCTGTCAACCCAACAGTAAAGATCTAAAGAATACAATATCAACAAATGGAAATTGAAATATAACTGTAAATTAATACAAAATAAAAGTGTAACAAAACTATAAACAGGATACTAGCAAACAGTACAAGAATACAGAAACCAAAAAAGCACAAAATACAACAAATATATAAATATACAGAAAAAGCCATGAGACTGAGCAAGGTGGAAACCTCCTGTGCTCAGCTCATGACAGTGTTATTTTTATGCCAGATGTAATGGGACACGCACCTTCAAAAAAGTTAAACTTTTGTCTCGTCAGTCCACAGAGTATTTTCCCAAAAGTCTTGGGGATCATCAAGATGTTTTCTGGCAAAACTGAGATGAGCCTTTATGTTCTTTTTGCTCAGCAGTTGTTTTCGTCTTGGAATTCTGCCATGCAGGCCATTTTTGCCCAGTCTCTTTCTTATAAGATAAGATAAGATAAGATAAGCCTTTATTAGTCCCACAACGGGGAAATTCCAGGATTGCAACAGCACAGGGATAGCAACACTCAGAGCAACAATCAGAAGGCAAGAAAAAAAAACAAGCAAGCAAGAGCAGCTAATATACATATGTACATATTACTATAAAATATATATATACACACACACACACACAGACACACAGTGCAGAGCATTGTAGCTGGATGGAATAAATATATGAATATATGAACACACAGTGCAGAGCATTGTAGCTAGATGGAATAAATATGTAAATATATAAACACCCACAGTACGGAGCATTGCAGCTAGGTGGAATAAATATGCAAGTATATAAACACACAGTGCGGAGCAATGTAGCTAGATGGAATAATATGTAGATATATAAAAACACAGTGCGGAGCATTGTAGCTAGATGGAATAAATATATAGATATATAAATATAAACACACCCAGTGCTGAGCATTGTAGCTAGATGGAATAAATATGTAAATATATAAACACACACAGTGCAGAGCATTGTTGCTAGGTGGGATGAAACAGCATAACCGTCTACTTAGTTATCCTACATGGTATGATTATGTGCCCATACATATTCTCACCCTCCATAGCGACCGATATGTTCCTAGTTGTATGCCGGAGAGGACCATTGTGTAAGTCTATTGCATCTTTTGCATTCAAAAAAACTATTAGTTTGTTACGTCTTTTTGCTATCTCTGCGAGCAGCCCTGCTTAGGTTGTACAGTCTGACAGCCGTTGGTAGGAAGGACCTACGAAACCTCTCGGTTGTGCACCTGGGATGATGTAGTCTGCTGCTAAATGAGCTCCTCAGTGCATCCAGTATGTCCTGCATAGGGTGGAACTCGGACTCCAGCAGAGATGACAGTTTAGCCACCGTCCTTCTCTCTCCTATCTCCTCCATCGGATCAAGGCGCTGCCCCAGGACAGAGCTAGCTTTCTTAATCAGTTTGTTCAGTCTCTTCCTATCGGCTGCAGTAATGCCACTGCCCCAGCAGACCACTCCAAAAGTGATGGCTGATGCCACCACCGTGTCATAGAATGACTTCAGCAGCGCCCCTTGTACACCAAAAGACCTGAGTCTCCTCAGCAGGAACAGCCTGCGCTGTCCCTTCTTGTAGAGTGCGTCAGTATTGTGTGACCAGTCTAGTTTATTGTTCAGATGAATACCCAGGTACTTATAGGATGTCACCATCTCGATGTCTGTTCCCTGTATATTTACTGGTGCTGTGAGGGGCTGCCCATGCCTGCGGCAGTCCACCACCAGCTCCTTAGTTTTCCTCGCGTTGATCTGTAGGCAGTTCCGATGGCACCAGTCCACAAAGTCCTGGATAAGCCCTCTGTACTCAGCTTCATCTCCGTTGGAGATGAGACCAACGATCGCAGAGTCATCAGAGAACTTCTGTAGATGGCAATGTGTTGTGTTGTGTGAGAAGTCCGCAGTATAAAGAGTGAACAGGAAGGGAGCCAGCACCGTTCCCTGGGGAGCCCCCGTGCTACTGATGATCGTGTCGGAAACACAGTCCCGGGTTCTCACAAACTGAGGCCGGTTCGTGAGGTAGTCCAGGATCCATGATGACAGGTGCTGGTCCACCCCTGCGCGCAGCAGCTTGTCCTTCAGGATCATCGGTTGGATGGTGTTGAAAGCACTGGAGAAGTCAAAGAACATGATCCTCACCATATTCCCGGGCTTCTCCAGGTGGGACAGAGAACGGTGAAGGAGGAAGATCACCGCATCCTCCACCCCAATGCCATGCTGGTAGGCGAACTGGAGTGGATCCATCGCTGGTTCCACCAGGGGGCGGAGATGAGCAAGGAGCAGTCTCTCCAGGGTCTTCATCAAGTGGGACGTCAAGGCCACCGGTCTGTAGCTGTTCAGGTCTTTGGGGTGGGAAGTTTTTGGTACAGGTACCACACAAGATGTTTTCCACAGCTGTGGTACCCTCCCCAGTTTCAGGCTCATGTTGAAGATATACGTCACAATCCCACACAGCTGGTCTGCACAGGACTTATGGTGGAGTCATGAACACTGATCTTAACTGAGGCAAGTGAGGCCTACAGTTCATTGGATGTTGTTGTGGGTCTTTTGTGACCTCTTGGATGAGACGTCGCTGCGCTCTTGGAGTAATTGTGGTCAGCTGGCCACTCCTGGGAAGGTTCACCACTGTTCCATGTTTTCGCCATATGTGGATAATGACTCTCATTGTGGTTTGCTGGAGTCCCAAAGCTTTAGAAATGGCTTTATAACCTTTTCCAGACTGATAGATCCCAGTTACTTTGTTTCTTATTTCTTCTGAATTTCTTTGGATCTCAGCATGATGTCTAGCTTTTGAGGATCTTTTGGTCTACTTCACTTTGTCAGGCAGGTCCTATTTAAGTGATTTCTTGATTGAGGACAGGTGTGGCAGTAATCAGGCCCGGGTGTGGCTGGAAAAATTGAACTCAGCTTTCCAAAGATGTGATAAACCACATTTAATTTATGTTTTAACGGGAAGGGGGGGGGGGCACTTTTTGACACAGTGCCATGTCGGTTTGGATTTTTTCTCCCTTAATAATAAACACCTTCATTTAAAAACTGCATTTTGTGTTTACTTGTGTTATCTTTGTCTAATATTTAAATTTGTTTGATGATCTGAAACATTTAAGTGTGACAAACATACAAAAAAATAAGAAATCAGGAAGGTGGCAAACACTTTTTCACACCACTGTAAATCAGCATACAGGTATAGACGCATACAGGAGAGCAATAGATTTTAACTCACCAGTTACCGTGTCTTTACATGGATCTGGATAAATCTTCCTGTCATTAAATCCAGTTTTAATTTAGTGGTTGCAAAATGCAAGGCCAAGGCTAACATTGCTAAGCGAGTTAGTTCCACTCATCCAGGTATCCTGAGTGTCAACCTGCTGCATCCTGACTTCTTTCATAATGTCCAGTATAGGTGAAGGTCTTGGACTGTTTTTTTTTTATTTGAAGCTGGTGTTCAAACTGTAGCTTCCTAAACTTGTGAGCAAGGAAGTACTGCTGGATATCCTGTCCTTGTGCAACAGTACCATTCAGCACATTGAAATGCATCAATGCGGTGACGTTGTTAAAAGACTGACTGATTGGTTCCTGTAATTGTAATTGTATTTTGTTTTGATTTACGCTTTAAACAACATCCCAACTTCACTGTAATTGAGGTTGTACAAGCCACATTTTCTGCTGGTTAAAATGCTTTATATGGTAATTTTATTTTATGTTTTTTTAACTGGAAAACAGTCTGTAATTATAGTTGCTGAGATTTTGCTAATGCTAGTTATGATAATCTAACAAAAGTTAAGAAATTCAGTGTTATGCTTCTGCATATCTACAGAGCTCAGAGTTGCTGTATAATAAGACACACTGGAAGGAAGATGACCTGTTCTTTCTGATTCATTTTGTTGAAAAAACATTACCGCTTAGTTTTTCATAATTCCTCTGTTACAGTAATATCAAGTCACATGGTAGTACTGTCTTTTCATTTTTTTTGTGTTATATCCCCTTTTAGAAATCACTTTCACACATTTAACATTGCAGATTTCCTACTCATTTAAACTTTCTGGCTTACCAAGCAATAAATAAAAAATTAATAATTTAATAAATCTAAAGCCGTCTGTTGCATAATATAAAGGCTGTGTTGTTTATTTATTACAGACAGGGGAAAAGTTATCTTGTCCTCACTCAGGGTTTCAGACAGTGCTGCAGGGGTTGTGGTTTTGTGGGGGTGTCAGCTAAAAAGTCAGTCTGATCAATCACAAAAGTGCTGTCGGCCATTCAAACAGGAACAGCCTCCATCTGTGGAAGTGCTACGTTGGTGCATGCCGCACACACAGAAACACACACTCGCTACACACACGCACACCTCAGGCGAGCCCGCACCTTTGCAGGCAGCGGAGTGTATAAAAATAGAATTAAAAAGCAGCAATTTGGTGTCTTTTCTCCAGAATATACTCTGTGTTTTTGAATGGATTCTCCCCGTGGGCTGTGCATTCACTTTTATTAACAGATTAAGAACAAAAAAGTAATGAGCATTAGCAATTCATCAAAAAGTTATTGGCGGTTTGGTCTCACCAAAATGGGTCTGAAATGATTCAGGCCATGGGCTCCTATTTTAGCAATCCTTACCCACCCCCTTCCCTTTTTTTTGGCTCGGAGAAGAAGTCGGTGGAAACAGTGTCGCTTGGAACTGCAGTTCATTTTGAGGTTTGTAATATCCTCTGACAGAAGTCGAGCCCTATTTAACAGCCTCCTACATTGACACGCAATTTAGTTTTTGCTAATTATAGGGTGCAGCGGTCATAAATTATTCCGTGCTCCTTAGCTCTCTCACCCACTCTCTTTCTTCATACTCAGGAATACACAGACGCACACACACACCCACACTAATCATACAAACAAAATTATCCATCTGCTGATTTTCACACTAAGCCTCAATGTCACATACAATGGGTTGGCCCACACTGACTCGCGAGCAGGCAGCAGAGAGGCACGAGCAATGAAAATCCAGCAGCCCCCCACCCACACACACACACACACACACACACACACACACACACACACACACACACACACACACACACACACACACACACTGTGAAAGGCCATTCATGCACACTCAGCCTTCGCTCTGCCTTGCATTTACACATCCGATCATACTCCAATGCCTCGGCATATCACAAACAATGCTTTAAATTATCGCATCTCCAAGAGCTGTAAAAATAAAATGAACATTGACAAGAGAAGTGAAGTAGGGAGCCGGAAGAAGGCAACACCAAAGCAACGTGCTAACAGGGAAACATGCAGGAGCTCTGCGGCTATAATGAGACTTCCAGAGATCTGCTGTGTTCAGTCTGACACCAATAGATTTCACTGGGAGTTATGAAGCCTTTTAGAGTTTTTTTTTTTTCTAACAGAATACATGTGATCTACTATGTATGACTCCACGTCACACAGATAACTGTTTTAGCACATAGGGAGTAAAATCCAAGCATATTTACACTTTTTTATATTTTATATTCTTTACAAATGCTATTGACTTCACTCCAATAGTATAATCTTGTCACGAGCTGAGATCTGGAAGTTCTGCCAGGCTCAGTCTCGTGGCTTTTTCCTTGGATTTATGTATATATTTGCTGTATTTTGTGCCTTTTGAGTTTTAGTACTGCTTTCTATTTTTCTGTTTAGGCTTCAGTTTTATTATGCTCATGTTTCATTTTTTGTAATTAACTATTAGTCTATTTTTGATGATGTTTATTCCTTATATTTGTCCTTTGGTGTTCTTTCTTTGGGTTGACAGCTGTCAGGCAGCGTTTCTGATTTGGTGCTCTGTGTGGGCGTCACCCTGTCAGCTGTCAAGTCCAGCCGCTCCTCCATCATCTCTTCCAGCTGTTCCCAATCTTCATTCATTGTTACCTTTTTGCCCGCTCATGTGAACCCACACCTGTCACTAATTATGTAAAGGGTTTTGATCCCTATTTAAAGGGGAGTTTTTTTCATTTTTTAATTGCCGCTGTCTTGTTTATCTTCACCTCTTCTCCACCAGAGCCCTGCCTCGCTCTGGTGCTCAAATCTGTAAGTTTTTGCCTTCATTTGCATTTTGTGTTTTGTGCACTTTGTTGAACTTTACGTTTGTTGTTTTTGTCAATAAATTACCCAAACTCACAGTTCAGCAAGTGGGTCTCGCCTCCCTGCCCCAAAGGGCATTTATGACAAATCGAAGCTGCTAGAAAAGCAACCGGGACACTAACTTTCAAAATAGAACTCCATCCATCTTTTACCACTTATCCTGGGGACAGAAGTCCATGAAGAGTAGCCCAGAATGTCACCTAGTTCACACAGATCCATGATCACCATGAATTCTCCTGCAGGTGTAGGTGTATCAGATTTATATCATGCTTTTTCAAGGACCTTCAAAGATGCTTTACAATGGATACATTCATTCACTCCACAGACAGACACTGATAAGCTACCTCTGTAGCCACAGCTGCCCTGGGGTAGACTGACAGAAATGTGGCTGCCAATCCGGTAGCCTCTCTGACCACTACCAAACATTTATACACATTCATACTCAAGATGGCAAATGTCTTGCCCAAGGACACAACAGCAGGGTTGGGGGGAGCAGGATTCGAACAGCCAACCCTCTAGTTATTGGACAACCCACTCGACCTCCTGAGCCACTGCTGCCCACCTACAAAGCTTCAACAATTGGGCAGTAGTGAGCAGGTTGTCCAATAACTGGAAGGTTTGTGGTTTGGATCAGCATTTATGAAGTAGCCTTTGTAAAAGTTCCACTGTTGAGAGATATTAAGGTTGTCACAAAGGCAACATTTTGGAAGGATACATGCACACAATCACAGTCCCTGCTTAGATGTTTAATTTGATGCTTCACAAGAGTGTAAAAATAACTAGGTGACATTTTTTGCAAACTATTGGTTAACCCTTGTTTTAAGTCAAACCTGGAGAGAGATGGCTCGTTATTCAATTATTTTATAATGACTTAAAAGTCTTTAATTTGTTTTTAAATCATTAAATAGCCTTGCCCCCCCCCACACCTCTCTGAGCTTCTTCACTCTTACACTCCTGCTCGATCTCTCAGGTCAGTTGATCAGCTGTTCCTAGAGATACCGAAATCAAAGCGGAAGCTCAGCGGGGACAGATCTTTTTTCTGTCACTGCTCCTAAACTGTGGAACAGTCTCCCTTTGCCTATTAGACAGGCCTCTTCACTGTCCATTTTTATAACTTATCTTAAAACCCATTGGCCTTGACCAAGCATGAGACATTGATTTTACTTGTTTTATTGCTTTTATTATATGATTGTTTTTACCTGTCCTGTTTTATACTTTTATAGCTGTATTTTATTGTCTTTTATTTATTTTTATGTCTTACATGTCTTTCACATTTTATTTATTCCTGGTGTACAGCACTTTGTGTCAGCTGTAGTTGTTTTAAAGTGCTTTAAAAATAAAGCTGGATCGGATTGGATTCAAAGTTAGTAGTGAAGTTAAATATGAGTGACAAGCACAAACATAATTTTGTACATTCTGTGGTCTTTCCCCAATCTCTCTTTCCTCTTTCCAGCCTGGTCATAAATGTTGAGTATCCACGAGGGGGAAATGCTCCAATTCTCCTATTCCGCTCCTTGAGCAAGCACACAATTTCCTCCACTCCTTCCCACTTCAGCCTCTGCATCTCTGCTGTCCTGATTTCTCTCTCATTTCAGAGATGATCTGACCTGCACTCAGGGGCTTCAACTCTGCCCTCCTTACCTCCGACAGAAATCCTCTGCTGCTTCTTATACACCCGAGCATTTCTGGCCCTACATAATGCTCAATGTAATTTATTCAGTGCTAAGCTAACATTGTTCATGTTTACATACTGAGATGATGAGGACCAAAAGGTTGGACTCTAAATTGAACCTGCACAATCTGCAATAACTTGACTATGACTTAAAAAGAAAAGTTAATGCAGAGAGGAGGAGGAGGAGGAGGACGGGACCAGTGTGTTTAACAGAGCATGTTAAAGCCAAATTCCTTTGCTGCTAAGGGGACAGGTCTCCTGGCAGAGACTAGAATGTGATATTGAAGAGCGGGGCTATAATGAAGACCAAGCTCCCCGGAGAGAAAACACTCATGGCCAGTTTCACAGACAAGGATTACCTCTAGTCATAGAGTAATTTGCCTTTTCACTGAATGTCTCTGTTGAGAAATCTCTTTAGTCGGAGACAATGTGTAACTGGCCCCCTGTGCTTCTTCACAGAAGTTTGCCGTCTGTCTTTTCTGCTCCTTTTCTTTCTAAAAGCTTTGGACCGAGATGAGCTCCATCCATAGGCTCGCCCTTCTCCCCCCCGGCAAGGAGTCTAGATTTAAGACTTAAGCAGATAGCACAAGTTATGCAGCTTGGCCTTATTCATCATGTTAAATATCTCTTAGCCATCCACTCTCTTGGTGTAGATTAGTCAAATGACGGCTCCCTCATATTTGGAATTAGACTGTAGACATATCGGCTCATAAATCGGCTGGAAATGACAACACACTCCAGCAGCAAAGAACGCCTGTGATGCACGCTTTTGTCTGTCATAATGTACTATTATTCCATTTCCAACATGCTAGTGGGTGCTGTGACACCCCCCCCCCCCCCACCACCCCCCACCACCACCCAGATTAGAGTCATAAAACTTAGTGCTGAGATGATGGGACATTTCCCCCACGCGGTAAAACCTCTGCAGGCTGATTGTACTCTCCTACTGTAAATTTAAAGCCTTCGGTGAGAGCACTGAGACTGGCTTTTGCATGCTAATCGTGTCTTAAATGAGCGCAGTAAGAATGGGCATGACTTGTCTTATTTGTACTGTATGTGACTTTATCCCTTTTGGGTGCATATGTGTTCAAATGTACGTGTTATTGCTATATGTCCAACACAGACATTTTTCAGGAAATTAGAAAAAAAATATATAACTTAGCAGATGCAAGATTTGTTCTTGTGGTTTTCCTACTGATTCTCACTGGTGTGATGTTGGAAAAAATATCCAGAAAAAACATGGCCTATCTCCGACATCTGCACTAGTCTCTGTTGGAAAGGGGTATGAGTCAATAGCTCCGTTTCCATTACCAGGAACCAGGAACCAACTGAGGGGTCAGGAATTTCTTAAGAAGGGCAATTTCTGTATTTGGCCCTCTCACCTGTCGTGCCTCCATTATGGGGTAGGAACTATCACTCGCCGGAGGAGCTATTGGTGATGTAATCGTTTGACAGGTTTGGCTTGATGTAGTGCGACAAAGTAAAATAGAATCATACAGAAATGCAAACGAGCCATTGTTGTCTAATAATTGCGGACAGGACCTGATCAATGGCATAAATGGTGTGAGTAGCACGAGCTGGGATTCTACTTCCGGCTGGCCAATGGTGTGCGCTCACTCTCCGGCTACAAACAGTCCGGGCCGCCAGTCTTGTGCCTTGCCTCTACTCTGCATTCCTTCTCCCACAATGCACGTGTGATCGCCAGGGCCAGATTAAGGAGGTTGTGGGCCCCTGGGCTAAAGCAATTTTTGGGGCCCTCCCACATGTAGGAGTATGATATGCAAAATGGCAGTGTTTACATACACAGTAATAAGCTGTTTATAACTGTTTATAATAATTTATACTCATTCTGATTATTATCAGATTATTGTGGCCATGTATCCGGGGTCACTGATGGATCAGCTTGACCTTTAAGGTCCTAAATTACTAAGGCAGTGGCTATGGCTACAGAACCATACCCATAGAATTCTTGTTACAGATACGGCTCAAATCTGATTGGACAGTATGCTCTATTAATCTTAAAAGCAGCAGGCTACAGGTACGGAAATCTGAGGCATTTGTTTCAAAATGTTAATCAGTATCTATTTACTACCTTTTTAACATTACCCACTCCCATATCCTAAGGCTAACCTCTTAATTTTAAGTCTAAATTTCAGCTCATAGTAAAATGGTTTGGACAAGGTGCTGATAGCAGGACATGAACCAGCAACCTTCTAATCACAGACCCAACATTCTATGTAGCTAAGCCACAGCAGCAGTTGGCTTGGAGCTGATCTGAAAAGGTTTTGTCGAATTGTCAACTCTTCCGTACAATAGACATTTCATATAGGGATACAGCTTTCGTATCCATAGCCACTGCCAAATACTAAATAAAGTGAATGACCACAAAGTTCTAGGTTTAGCTTGAATAGTAGAAAAATATAGTGCCATCAGGACTAACAACCGATAAATATCTTGTATCAACCCACAACTTTAATTATGACAATGAAAAAACACACTCAGCCGGTGTTTTCTGTTCAAGGGTTAAATGTTAACCATTTGAAGCCAGAACAGCGTTTTTCACTACACAGAGGAAAAAAACAAACAAAAAAAAACGTTGACCAGTCTGGCCTGCTTTCAAAACGCTTGTAAAAGTCTGTCCAAACACTATAGTGTGAACCCAACTTAGTGGGAGAAAATTGCTGTATATGCGACAAACAATACAATACAAACAGCGGTGGAAGGAGAATACAGAATATAGAAGCCAGCGTCTTGCAGTGTATTCACCATTTAGACAGTGTGTCATCAATGTGACACCTTGAGGCATTTTTGTTAGAAGTTGGTAACATGGTGTTTTAACACAATTTGAGTATGCTGAACATGAATATGATGGTTACCAACCTCAGTTTTTGGGTTTAAGCACTGAAAATGGACATTTAAAATAGACCCCTAAAATTTCATAATTTTCATCTTGATTCAGAATCAGAATCAGAATCAGCTTTATTGGCCAAGTATGCACAACACATACAAGGAATTTGACTTTTGCTAAAAACTTGCTCTCGTTGTTCAGGTGGAGGATTTAAATAAGATTTAAATAAGGATTCAATGACAACAGAGTATGTACAGTAAATTACAGTCTGTCCACGTTTCTATAAAAGGATGCGAATATATACAGGAATATATGCAGTTATTTACTCAGACTATCCACACTTTGCAGAAATATATGAAAAAATATACAGTCACACAGTATTTCAATGTGAACTCAGATTCAGTGATATAATGTGAATGAAGTAAAAAGCAGTGTGAGAGTTATGTGCAATGTAAGAATGGATGAAAAGTCATGAGTACAGCAACAGGTAGGACTAGGTGAATGTTAGGAGTTCATCAGAGTGATGGCTTGAGGAAAGAAACTGTTCTTGTGATGGGTGGTTTTGACCTTCAGTGATCTGTAACGACGACCAGAAGATAGAAGTTCAAACAGTTTGTGGCCGAGGTGTGACGGGTCAGCACAGATGTTTCCCGCCCGTTTCCTGGTTATGGACCGATATAAGTTCTCAATGGAGGGTAGGTCAGTACCAATGATCCTCTCCGCAGACTTAATGATCCGCTGCAGTCTGGTCTTGTCCTGTTTAGTGGCAGATCCAAACCAGACAGTGATGGAAAAGCAGAGGACAGATTGGATGATGGCGGTGTAGAAGACAACCAGCAGCTCCTGAGGCAAATCAAACTTCTTGAGCTGACGCAGAAAAAACAACCTCTGCTGGGCCTTTTTCCGGACAGTGTCTATATGGGAGGACCACTTCAGGTTCCGGGAGGTTGTGGTACCCAGAAACATGAAGGAGTCCACAGTGGACACTGTGCTGTTGAGGATGGTGAATGGGGGGAATGAAAGAGGGTGTCACCTGAAATCCACAGTCATCTCCACCGTTTTGGCTGAGATAAGTTCAAGATGGTTCTGGCCACACCAGAGGATCAGCTGCTCCACCTCCCGCCTGTATGCAGACTCATCACCATCCCGGATCACACCGATGACTGTGGTGTCGTCCGCAAACTTCAGGAGCTTCATCGAAGGGTCCTCTGAGGTGCAGTCGTTGGAGTAGAGGGAGAAGAGCAGTGGGGAAAGGACACATCCTTGGGGGGCGCCAGTACTAATTTTTCGGGAGCTGGATGTAAATCTCCCTAGCTTCACCTGTTGCCACCTGTCAGTCAGAAAGCTGGAGATCCACTGGCAGGTGGAGGGGGGCACCTTGAGCTGGAGGAGTTTCTGATGAAGAATGCCTGGGATGATGGTGTTGAACGCTGAGCTGAAGTCGACAAACAGGATCCTGGCGTACGTCCCTGGGGAGTCGAGGTGTTGCAGGATGTAGTGTAGTCCCATATTCACTGCATCATCCACTGACCTGTTTGACCGGTAGGCAAACTGCAGTGGGTCCATCAGGGGGCCTGTGACAACCTTCAAGTGGTTCAGCACCAATCTCTCCAAGGATTTCATGACCACAGATGTCAAGGCAACAGGTCTGTAGTCGTTTAATCCTGTAACAGAGGGTTTCTTGGGAACTGGAATGATGATGGAGCGCCTGAAGCAGGAAGGCACTTCACACAGCTCCAGTGATCTATTAAAGATCCGGGTGAAGATGGGGGCCAACTCATTGGAGCAGACTCTCAGGCAGGACGGAGACACACCATCAGGTCCTGCAGCCTTCTTGATCTTTTGTCTCTGAAAGACCCAGCGCACCTCCTCTTCACAGATCGTTAGTGCTGGTGGGAGGTCAGAGTGGAGGAGGGATGGAGTTCCTGGGGCTGCAGATAATCCTTTTGTGTGGGTGGGAGGTGAGAACTGTAGGTTCTTTTCAAACCTACAGTAAAAGCTGTTTAGGTCGTTAGCCAGCTGGAGGTTTTCCACAGGGTGGGGGGATGGTCTCCTGTAGTTGGTGATATTCTGCAGGCCTCTCCAAACAGAAGCAGAGTTGTTGGCTGAGAAGTTTTGTTTTAACTTCTCACTGTAGCTCCTCTTAGCAAGCCTGGTCTCCTTCGTCAGCATGTTTCTGGCCCACTTGTACAGAGTCCAGTCACCAGTCCTGTAGGCCTCCTTCTTGGTCTGACGTAGCTGCTTCAGTTTAGGAGTGAACCAGGGTTTATTGTTGTTGTATGTGCAGAAGGTCTTGGTCTGCACACACATGTCCTCACAAAAACTGATGTATGGTGTCACAGTGTCAGTGAGTTCATTTAGGTTAATGGCTGCATCTTCAAAAACACTCCAGTCTGTGCAGTCAAAGCAGGCTTGTAACTCCAGCTTTGATTCCTCAGTCCATTTCTTCACAGTCCTTACAACAGACTTGGAAGTTTTTAGTTTCTGTTTGTATGTTGGAATAAGATGGAGCAGACAGTGGTCAGAAAAACCCAGAGCTGCACGGGGGACGGCATGATAGGCATTTCTTAAAACTGTGTAACAGTGGTCAAGTGTATTTGTGTCCCTGGTGGGACATTTAATATGCTGGCTGTATTTAGGAAGCTCATTTGTGAGATTAGCTCTATTGAAATCACCCAGAATGATAAGCAGAGAGTCTGGATGTTTTTCCTCCACCTCTGCTATCTGGTCAGCGAGGTGCTGCAGTGCCTCCGTTGTACAAGCAGCAGGCGGGATATAAATTCCGACCAGAATAAACGAGGAGAACTCTCGCGGTGAATAAAAGGGTTTACAGTTTATGAACAGTGACTCTAGGTTAGGGCTACAAAACTTCTTCAACACTGTGACATCAGTACACCAACCTTCGTTTATGCAGAAAAAAAGTTTATGTAGAAAAAAAGAAGTAGCTTAAATTCCAAATAAGGGAAATTATTAATTTTCTGTGATGCATAAAATACCCCTTTTTATAGTAGCCATTGGTTTTAGAACAAAACCGGAGAGAATAAAACATGTAAGGACCTCTTTGGTGTACTTTTAAAACATTAGTCACAACAATTGGTATGTTATGTCCAACACTCTCTTTATTATAGTTTTTTAAATTTCAGATCCACATCCAAATCAAACTGAATGACTTGAAGAAAACAAATACCTATAAACTTTTTGTTTAAATAATTGCATGATAAAGTGGGAATATATTTTCATAAGGTTAAATCCCATACAGTTTCAGGACTCATGTCTTTATTGAACTATGTTTCAGTCTGTTTCAGTCTGTTGCTCATTTGTTCAGTTGTTGATGAACTTTTAAATGTCTGATGTGTTAAATGATCACTTAAGAATTTTACACTTTCAGACATATTATTTCAGTTATACTTTTGTGCAATTTACCTGATTGCAAATGGCCAGAACCTTTGAATTGTTGAATTGTGAATCGAATATATTGTGGGGGACACAAGTCATGGCACTCCACCCAGGACAGGGGGTTGGTGGGGAGAGAATATAGTCAGAAATGGTCATGGAAAAAGGTGAGAAGAGCGCCTAAGGGCGCCAGAGCGCTAGGGGGTAATAAGCCAAAGAAAGATGTGCCTTCTGCCCCTGCTGTGCCAGGTTCACACCCGAGGACACAGGGGTGTGACTCAGGGGTGTGACGTATGTTAATGTGGATGTGGATGTGTGTGCATGCTTCACAGCGTGTATGTTAATGCACTTACTCTGGGTGCCAGAGAGGCAGGAATAAGTGTATCGCTCTGAGATCGCTCTGGCACTCAGAGGCGGTCTGTTATATTTGATGGAGGAGAAATAAAGTCGGTGTCAATAGCTCGTGGTCTCGTCTGATTACTTCCTCCACATTGGTGACCTAGAGACGTGAAATGGAACACGCACCGAGTACCAGCATGAAGACACTCCCGCCGGAGGCTCCCACCGCTGTATGCACCGCTGCAGTCAGACTCCCGGACTTTTGGCTTGACAACCTTCCCGCTTGGTTTATTCAGCCCAGTTCGCCCTCCGCGGAGTCTCAACAGAGGACACAAAGTACCATCATGTGGTAGGTGCACTGGACGTGCGCGCCAAGTCACGAGCCTGCTCCAAGACCCACCAACCCAGGGTAAATACGATGCTCGCAAGCAAACACTGCTGCAACGTTATATTTCGGACGGGGAGAGGGCAGAGAAACTCTTCACACGCTTGGAGTTATGTGCCAGATCGGCTGTGGAACTGATGGAGAGCATGCTTGCACTAATGGGTAAAGACAACACATTTTTCCTGTTCACCCACCTTTTCCTCAGGAACCTACCAGCTACAGCGTGGGCAATCCTTGCTAACCCACCACTGCTGTTGACCAGGAACTACCGTGCGCTGGCACAAGAGTCAGACCAAATCATCCTGGCAAACAGGGCTCTCAGCATGCACGCAATGGCACCGGGATCTGCAAAGGAATCCAGCGAGGTTGTGGAGCCGATGGTGGTGGCAGGGATGGCGACACGGAGACACCGGACCGGGAAGCTGTGTTTTTATCACCGCCGTTTTAGTGCAATGTTGTCTGCCGCTGTGCCACTTCAAGAAAGCCGAGAAACAAGACAGCCAGCGGTCGGTAGCAGCTGTGACCACTGGCGACAGGGAGAAGCTGCTTTTCATCATGGACACACATTCTGGGAGACATTTTCTGGTGGACTCCGGCTCCCAGAAGACCCTCATTTTGCCAGTCAGCACGGACTGGTTGGCAGAAGGCAGCGGCCAGACTCTTACGGCCATCAACGGATCCCACATCAGGATGTTTGGAGAAAGGACAGTGACTGTATGTTTACATGGATGCAATTACCAGTGGGACTTTGTGGTAGCTGGATGTTGGGTCCCCATCTTAGTGCGGATTTTCTGTGTGCTCATGGATTGCTGGTTGATGTTGCAAACAGACACTTAGTGGACGCTGTTTCTTTTTCCTCCTTGCCCTGCACAGCTTGAGGAGTTGGGCCACCAACACACGCTAACATTCTAGCTCCAGGGGGGTAAGCACCAGCGTTTGCTTTCCAAGTTCCCAGCATTCACGGTTCCCACCTTTTCCGCTACAGTAACCAAGCATGGGGACAAACATTTTATCACAACGAAAGGTTCGTCCAGGTGGCATCCAGGTCGCCACCTGGACACAGTTAAACTAGCCAGTGCACACGAGGAATTTGCTAACTTAGAGCGATTGGGTATCGTTAGGCGTTCCAACAGCCCGTGGGCATCTCCGCTGCACATGGTGCCCAAGGCCGATGGGTCGTGGTGGCCGTGCGGTGATTTCTGACGCTTGAACAACACCACGGAACACAACCAGTATCCCATCCTGCACATCCAGGATTTTTCTGTGCACCTGGCCGGGACGCGCATTTTTTCAAAAGTGGATCTGGTCCATGGGTACCACCAGGTCCCGGTTCGCGCAGAGGATGTTCCAAAAATGGCGGTCATATCTCCTTTAGGCCTTTTCAAGTTTTTATGCATGCCGTTCGGGTTAAAAGGTGCAGCGCAAACTTTTCAAAGAATGATGGACGTGGTGCTCCGGGATATGCCGTTTGTTTTTGTCTACTTGGAGAATATTTTGTTGTCTAGCGCGTCAGAGGAGGAGCACCTCACCCACCTCAAACAAGTTTTCCAATGGTTGGAAGCACACGGGCTTACTGTTAACCCAGCAAAGTGCCAGTTTGGGCTGCCGGTGATTGATTTTTTGGGCCACTGTATCTCACCAGACGGCATGATCCAGCTGCTGGATAAAGTGCACGTAGTGTCGGATTTTCCACATCCACTGACCGTGAGGGCACTGCAGGAATTTTTAGGAAGGGTTAATTTTTACAACTGTTTTGCAACCCCTGTATGGTGCGCTCAAAAAAAAGAAGCCTACGGATAGCATCGACTGGACCCCTGGGTGGGCTCAGGCTTTCACAAATGCCAAAAGGGCGCTCGCTAACGTGGCTCTGCTGGCCCACCCAACCCCGTCAGCGCGGATAGCGCTCACCTCAGACGTGTCTGATGTCGCGATGGGGCAGTGGTCGAGCAGTATGTCTCCGGTTCGTGACAGCCACTCGCATTCTTCAGCCGTACTTTGCACGGCAACAAGCGTAAATACAACACTTTTGACAGGGAGTTGTTGGCCCTCCACCTGGCTACACATCATTTCCAGTTTTGGCTCGAGGGCCACTAGTTCACCGTGTTTGTCGATCACAAACCACTAACGTTCGCAATGTCCAAAGTCTCGGAACGGCGGTCGGCTTGGCAGCAACGATACTTGGCTGCAATCTCTGAGTTCTCTACCGACATTCAACATGTAGACGGTAAGCTTAATGTGGTGGCTGACTCCCTGTCGCGCGCGTTAGTCTCCCTGGTCTACATGGGGATAGATTTTCCTGCTATGGCCACCGACTATACCAGGGACGTCGACATTTGCGCGCTCCAGTCCGCAGCTACAGGATTAAAACTGGAGAGCAGAGTGGTGCAGGAAGGGTGCCCCACCCTTGCTCTGCACTGTCTCCACCGGGCGGCTCCGCTTGGTGGTTCCGAGCTCTTGGCACTGCCGCATTTTTGAGTCCGTCCACTCCCTTTCACATCCCGGCATGCACACCTTGGTTAAACTGGTGGGGTCCAAATTTGTCTGGCCTTGCCTACGTAGGGATGTGAAAGAATGGGCTGCAGCGTGCATCGTGTGCCAGCGGGCTAAAGTGCACAAGCACACCAAAGCCCCACTTGAGCCATTTCAGATTCCAGCCAGGAGGTTTGACCACGTACACGTGGATTTAGTGGGCCCCCTTCCACCATCACAGGGGTTCACACACCTTTTAATGTTCGTGGACCGCACTATGCATTGGCCGGAGGTGGTTCTGCTGAGTTCCACCACGTCTGCCGAGGTAGCTTGTGCGTTCTTGTCAGCTTGTGTTGCACGGTTCGGATCCCCGTCAGACACCACTTCCGACAGGGGTCCGCAATTTGTTTCGAAGTTTTGGTCCACGATGGCTGATGGCCTGGGGGTCAAAATCCACCGCACGACCGAGTACAACCCACAAGATAACAGTTTGTGTGAGCGTTTTCACAGGTCGCTTAAAGCAGCGCTCAGGGCTTCGCTAACGGGTGCAAATTAGGCCGACTGCCTGCCTTGGGTTCTATTGGGATTGCGCTCTGCACCTAAGGAAGATTTGGCAGCTTCCCCGGCAGAACTCGTTTCTTTTCAGCTGTTGCAGATCCCGGGAGAATTTTTGCCTGACAGCCCTGTGCCCCAGACTATCCCACCCACACAACTTTTTCCTGGTACAGGGGTTGCCAGCATTCCGGGCCCGGCACACCATTGTTTTCCCTGCACTTTTGTTCCAAAGCGCTTAGAGAACGCCAAGTTTGTTTTTGTCAGACATGATAGAACCCCGCTGCGGCTGCTGTACGACAGCCCGTCCCGAGTGTTGGAAAATGGGGAGAAGTATTTTGTGTTAGACTTTGGGGAGCATAAGAAAACCCTCTGCATAGACAGGCTGAAGCCCGCTTATGTTTTGGCAGACAAACAGGTGGTGTTGGCTCAAGCTCCCCGGCACGGGCACCCACCCACAACAGCTCCGCAGGTTGATGTTTCCCCAGCAGAGAATGGTTTTCACAGGACTAGCCCTTTTCCCTCCCCACCTTTTACCCCTCCACAGACCGACCTCCTTTCTCACCCACCCCAACAAGAAGGCGCTTCGACTGGTCCGGCGGCTCCACACTACAAGCTCCATGCTACAGCTGCTACGGGCGCTTGCTCAAGCCCAAAAGTCCAGAGGGATAGGACCCCTTCTGGGTGTTGGGGGTTGGGGCTGTGTGGAGGACACAATAAGTCATAGCACTCCACCCAGGACAGGGGGTTGGTGGGGGAAGAAGATATCTCTGAAGATCGCTCTGGCACTCAGAGGTCTGTTATATTTGATGGAGGAGAAATAAAGTTAGTGTCATTAGCTCATGGTCTCGTCTGAATACTTCCTCCACAATTTAACATTTTTTCATTTTGTTGTGAGTTGTACAGCTTGTGTCTAGATGAACAACTGGTGTACAAAGAAACAATAAAAAGTAGAAAACAAAAAGATAATCTGGATGAAGCTGCAATCACTGCGGCACTGAGACGATTTATTGTCTTCACAGCTGAACCCCAGACGCACTTACTTAACAGTGCTACAAAGGACAGTGCAAGAGATGAGATAAAAACTTCACAGCTTCATGCCAAACAACTTGGACAAAATCAGCTGGATAAATTTGTGTTTGAAAGACTGATGCCACGTGAAGAACCATGGAAAGGGAAATTCCATGAACCACTTACGAAGCAAAAGCCACTTACCTTCTCAGACCTGTACACTGTTTCAAGGAAAGATGTGGGAAAGGAACAACTGCTTAAAGCAGATAGAAATATTCTGCAAAGCCTTATAACGGCACATCAAGCAAACAGACAAGTTGATTTGCACAAAATACTGAAATATAAGCTGACACCAGTTCCACTTGCATTCGCTGAAACAAATGGCAGTCTATGCTCAGGTGACAGATCTTTGCTTGTGAACGTCCTCGCACTCACTATTGTCTGTCAAGCCTCAGTCACTACACAGGAGTGATCTTGTCTGATCACTGATGGCCCAACACGTATTCATTCACTAGGAAAACCATCCGGAAGCAAGACATTTGGACAACTAGCAGCACTATGGGTAGAACACAGTTTTTATCGTGTTCATATGCATACTTTTTGATATGTACAACGATATGAACATCAAATCAGGCACTCGTGAATAACGAACAAAGTTCAGCAGATCAATCAATAATGAAAAGATTCCTTTTCCTGTCAACTGGGACAGCTTTATGGGTCTTGCTCAAAACAAATTTTAATTTTGGGGAAAACGTCTAAGTTGTTTATAAACTATTGCAAAAACTATGAAATTTTAAAGTAATTATAAACAATATATGCTACATCATTTTTCATTGAGAACAAGTAGTTCCTGCAGCTGTTGTTATGAAAATACATGTATGTCATTCATGAATTGCCTGTTTTAGCATCATCTATTGGTAGCCAATTCAAAGTTAATTTTCAGGGCTTATATCTCAAAATCATAATTGGTAAACACAATATTCGTGATCAGCATACCCAAGTTGTGTTAAAACACCTGGTTACCAACTTTTAACACAAAATGCCTCAACCTTCTTTAAAATGGCCCTTTTCTGATTTTCCCTCCTGTCTAATTTGGAAGTTTGCAATTAAAATGGTACTTGGAGGAAAAATGTTTCTGTCGTTTGCAATGCTCAGATGCTCTGATATCAGTGTCATTATTCTGGCAGCTCTTCGGTCCTTTTCTGGATCAGTATTCCCGGTGTGTATGACTGACGGATTGTCAGACAACGGCTCCGCAGGTGCGTCCAATGTTAGCATTTGTAATGCTAACAGTTTGACAATCATCTTGTTGTGACTGTACACTATCTGTCTGTATCACAACTTCAATCCTGTTAATTTAGGAGTCATTTTTAAAACCTTCTCATGTTGCTGGCTTTCCTTCTTCTTTTTTCTCTTTTGGACACTGCTATTGTACATTCCTTCATTCATTCGTCCATGGATTCACTACCAGCCCATGTCCAACCTTAATCAGGTCAAATGTCAACTCTTAACCAACTAGAAAAGCACTCGGAGAGCGCAGACCTCCGCCAAGCGCCACAGTTCCCCCCCATACAGTGTTTGTGTGTACGTTTTCAGATTCCTTGACCATGAAAACATATGACTAGCAATTGGATTCACAATGATAGGATTAGTGGTTCAGTAGTAAAAGCATTACCTCCTTGGCGGAGGTAATAAACTGAAGTGTTGCTGTTGTGTCCATCTCCTCCATCTCCAAACTCCCAGGCTGCGGGTGTTGCAATTCATCGCACAACCGCATACAACCCACAGGCCAATGGGTTATGCGAGCGTTTTCATAGATCACTGAAAGCAGCACTCAGGGCTTCACTGACGGATGCAAATTGGGTAGACAGGTTGCCGTGGGTTTCATATTGGGGTTGCGCTCCGCGGCAAAAAAGGATTTGGAAGCTTCCTTGGCAGAGAGCTTGTTTTTGCGCAGCCCCTATGGCTGCCCGAGGAATTTCTGCCAAATAATCCGGCGCCGGACAGCTGCCCGTCTCAGCTTTTGCAGCGTAGCGCAAACACAGGCACACTGCCGGGCCCGGCCCACCACTGTTTTTCACGTGCTTTTGTGCCTAAAACTTTGAAGAACGCGGAGTTCGTGTTCGTCAGACATGACGACCAGCGCCCTCCATTGCGCCTGCACACATGTTGAAAATGGCCCTATCTCACAATGTTAAAGAATCCTTTAAAAAATTCCTGTATCCAGACCGTGATCCGGATCATCCCCAAAATTTAATCAGTTCTTCCTTGTACCATTTCCAACAACGCCTGAAAGTTTCATGGAAATCTGTCCAAAACTTTTTGAGTTATCTTGCTAACCAACAGACAGACAGACAAACAGACAGACAAACGCTGGCAAAAACATAACCTCCTGTGGCCTGCGGCCTGGCGGAGGTAATTAAACAAGCAGGTGGGAGAGACGTGCACCTCAACAAATAAAAAGTTGATACGCCAAAACAAACCCTCCATTAAATATTGGGCATGGCAGAATTAGCAAAAAAAAAAAAAAAAAAAAATGCTTCTTTCGGGGCCCCAAACAAGCTGGCCCCAGTAAGCTCTCTTGATAATCCGGGGCAGGTGACCACATATATATATATATCACCATTCTTCTCCAGAATTATGGTGGCATTAACTTTTACATTTTTGTACAGTATAGCCACACAAGCAGAAGAGTGGAAGAAGCCAGAGGGTCGTTCTCCCGTTAGCTGGCTATGTACATTCACATCCCGATACAGAGCAGCAGTAGCTGCCATACTGCTGTAATGCTGCTGTCCTCCACATACTGTATGTCTAATAGTTGTTTAAACCCTCAGCAATCATGCAGCATATTATAATTTTTTAAGCATTAGATCTTTTATTTATTTATTTACTTATTTTATTTATTGATTTATTTGAACATCAAGATAAAAAAAAATTAAAAACAAGGAATTAAAACCAAAAAAATAAACATAACAAAAAAATGCCTTGCTTAAAAGGAGTGAGAACAAGCCAACACTTATATACAGTAGCCCCACCCCTTCTCCATACCCATCCATCCATCCATCCATCCATCCATCTTCTACCGCTTTTCCGGAGGTCCGGGTCGCGGAGGCAGCAGTTCAAGCAGAGAAGCCCAGACTTCCCTCTCCCCAGCCACCTGCTCCAGCTCTTCAGAGAGGATACCAAGGCGTTCCCAGACCAGCTGGGAGACATAGTCTCTCCACTGAGTCCTGGGTATGCCCCGGGGTCTCCTCCTAGTGAGACGTGCCTGAAACACCTCAAGTGGGAGGCGTCGAGGAGGCATCCTAATCAGATGCCCATACCACCTCAACTGACTCCTTTCAATTGAGGTGGTATGGGCATCTGGTATGGGCATTCTCCATACCCAATAAATTAAAATATCATTCTAGTCATTATTCATCCCACAATTACATTCATTATACAATACCATAATATATAATACATCTTATAGTTAAATTATGCAATAGAAATAATACACTCTTCACTCATCTTTTTCTGGTCACATTTGCCTCTACTAATTTCCTTGTGTTTTGTTCACGGAGCACTCTGGCCATGATGCTGAGTTTGACTCAATCAGGACCAAGTCAATCGTAAAGCCCACCTGTCATCATCCCCATCTACATCATCATCATCGTCTCTTACGTATTAGAGCCAACTGCTTCCAATTGTGGTGGCCATGTGCCTGTGTGCTGAATAAAGGTGGTGGTGGATGGTCAAGCAATAACTGCAGCAGATTTTCAAACCATCCTGTTTATTGCTGAGCTATTAAGGAGCTTTCTGGGTTCTTTCTATGAGATCCTGTTTTTGTTGTCTTTGTGAAATCATCAGAAGCCCCTAGTTATTCATAACACTCGGGAATCTAATCTCTAGCTGAGCTTAAAGACTCTGGTTGATTTACCAAGACTCTGAGCCTCACAACCTCTCAGCAGTTTGGTTTCTCTTGGGATTGAGTGATCTTTCAAGAGGGTTCGATTTCTACTCTTCGCTTGAGAGTTACAGACCTGCCACGCAAAGATACTCAAATACTCAAAGTCCATATTGTTCTGCCCAAAACAACCTGGACCTTTCTTGGCCACTACAATTTGTAAATGATGAATCTTTAATGCCAGGAAGTGGTGCCTCCTGTGATTTTGTTGGGTTGAACTAGATTCCAGAGCCTTGAGAAAGATAGTAGTAGTGTGGAGGCCTGGCATTGTATGGTGGAGGTTACATGTTAGGTAAAATGATGAAAATCAACGTCAGTATTTACAACCGGTTCACAAATCTAGCTCAGTAGAATGAAAATATGTAAGTGCCCCTGGGTAACTGTTCATTCATTATGTTGTCATCGTGTTGCTGACCACACAATCCCAAAAACACAAATTGCAAACTGCTTATAGCCAATATATTTCCATTAACCAAAGATAATATGCATGAATATTAGCACTGGCCTTTGTCATCCAACAGGAGGGCCTGAAACTATTTATGAATATTCATTGCACTCTGTTGTACTGTGAGTTTTTGTGTCTGCATGGCACTGTCAATATCTCACCAATTCATCGGCCGGGTTGGCAGCGGTTTGTGCGAGGGAAGGAAAAGGGACAATGAATGACATTGAGAGGCGACGCGCTGTGGAACGTCTCCTGGATCCAGGGACGGTGAACTGATCACTGATAGCAGCTGTGTGTCTAATTGCAGAGGGGTTGGGCGCCCTGGATTCATCTCTTCTGCTCTGCCTGCCAGGAAGCTAAGCCCCCTCCAGAGCCCCCAATCACTGCTTTAATTAGAGGCCTTATCTCTGTCAATCACCGTGCCTTTCGCTCTCCTCCATGGCCCGCCACGCGGATAACAGGCTAACAGGCCCAGCCGTGGTGGCGGGGTGTCACAAAGGATGAGGAGGTATAGCGACAGGAAGGGGAGAGGGAGAAACGCCCGAGGGAGCTGATGGAAGCAAAGGTGAGGATCAGAGAGAAGCCTGTTTGTGTGTCATTATTAAAGCACCAAGGTGCGACTGCTCAGGCTTGCACAGGTAGCTTTTTTTAAAGTGCAGAAATGGAACAAAAGGAGGAAGTTAAGACTTCACATCAGGTGATCCATCCAGCGGCACAGTTGGAGGTTAAGTGCTTTGCTCAATAGTAACTCAGCTGGGACGAACAGTGTGTATTTACCTTCCCATACAACATTTTTTTGGCTCTCTCTTCTGATGTTTTCAGTCATGGGAAAATTTATTCCTGCTTGAGGCTACTGCCATATGTAGAAATGGAACACATTGGTATGAAATAGAAGCAATGATACCGTATATATGAATAGTTAAACAGTGTGAAAGGGATAGAAACTGTGTATGCATGGATGGATTCAATTATTTCTGACAAAAGCTAACACGCTAATAACGTTGACTTTTACCTCTTACTCATTTCAGAAATTAATGTAAAAGGCCTTTAAGAATATGCTTTGAAAAACTATTTGATATGAAGAGAAAATCTTATTGTTTGTATGAAATACAAACTTGATATGGACACCTTTACACAGAGATCGGTGGGTGACCATTGTGAAATCAAAAATTGATCCGATCTCTCAACGAGCTGCTAAAGCCTCAAAAACGCAATTGCTATGTAAATGTTTAGGAGACCATTGTACAATTTTCATGGTGATCTATAGAGATCTTTGAAAGATCCTTGAGAGATCTCTGAGAGCCCAGGAGAGATCGCGAAGGATCATTGGGAGTTTGCTGGATGACCAAAGAGGTATGGAGTATATATATTTCAGAGGTTAATGATGATCTTCTACCCCCTTTACACAGAGAGTAGAAGATCTTTCAATGATCTTCCAGTGATCTCCATGGTTGCCACAGTTGAGAGATTGTTTTGACTCAGACCAAAACAGTATCTTAATGATCACCAAAGATAAACAATCTCTCAACAAACTCTCATTGAACTCTCATGGAGCACTCAACGATCTCATCGATCTCCCAGTAATCTTTTGGCAAACTTTACCCTCAGGATGAAAAACTTTAGCATTCATAGAAAGACCACTGAGAGTTCATTGGGAGATCGATGAGATTGTTGGGCAGTCAAGGAGAGCTCAAGAAGTGCTCAATGACCTCATTGGTCTCCCAATAATCTCTCGGTAGTCAGTGAGGGATTACTGAGCATTTGATCAAAGACCAATAGAGTTCATTGATAGACTGCTGGGAGATCGATGGGATTGTTGAGCACTCCTTGAGAGTACATTGACAGCTTTTTGAGAAAATGCTTTCCTTTGGTGATTGTTTTGGAATGAGTCAAAAATTTGACCACAGTGAAGATCACTGAAGATCCTTGGAAGATCTTGGCAATGGCTGAGAAATCATTTTAAGATCATTTTGGAGATCTGGCCAATTTGTCATCACTCAGCGATCTCGCAACGTATCTCCACCCCTGTGTAAAGGGAGTATAAAAAACAAATGTAGCTTATCCAGCTGTCTAGGAGATGCCATCTAGAAAAGAAAACTTGATTTTACTCAAATTTGAACTAAGCCATGGTTTACTTTAGCGTCTTTCTGAATTGGTTGAAGAGTGGAGACAAGATTCACAGTAAGTATGTTAACCCTGCTATGCTATGCATTATTAACTAGACAGGACTCATGTCATATGTCACAGTCATGTCTGCTAAATATGAGGTGAACCTATGCATATATAAGTTATCACAAAGACTGCAAGCAATAAGAAACAGAGTTGAGGCCTGCCAGCTAAGTGATTATCTGAAATTAGAGGGAAGATTGCACGTCAGGGCTTGGTACAGGATACATATGTGCACCTAGAGCTTTTGAATTCATCCTTGATGCATTAATCATCCAAGCATTTGTGCATCGGCAGCCACATCCTTGAAAATCTGATTTATTCACGTACTGACTAAAATCCTGTTTACTATCTGGGCTGAGAGGAGTTGCTCTGCAGTTGAACACGATGAATAGATTTATTATCTATTTCTTTAGTGACCACATAAACAAGGTTTTATTTTGGGTGCAGTCAAGAACTATGGAATAGACTCATCAATTCACACAGCATTATCAGTGTTAAAGGTAGTATGTTTACTTTAAACACACTTGTTAAAAGTGACACTCCACTCAAAACCAAGTTTTTTTTTCTCGTTAACATGTCTATAACATGTTTTTTTATGACTTACAAGACATATCAAGACCAAATTCACTCAAATGTGTCATGTCTGTGTTTTTGCTGTGAAATTTCGGTTAAGTGCCGCCCCTTGGAAAAAGGTAAGTTTAGACGGAGCTGTTCTAGCCATAACACAAGATAAATCCTGCAATTGTAAAACACCGCGACCTCAAACTTTTCAGAACAGTGAGTCAGGCTCCCATACTGGGACCCTGAAGTTAAACCAAATGGGCTAGTGGGAGGACATTTGAAGCTCCAAAGTGCCATTCCTAAAAGTGAACCATTACAACACCTTCTATATGAATCACACCTGGACTTTTATGCTTATCTGAAATGTGGTTACATAACTGCTTCCTCAAGAGACGCTTATCGATTTGGCTTTCACCAACAGACCGGAAAGAATAAAGAAAGCTTACAATCTGATTACAGGACCGTCTGACCACAAGATTGTAAGATTGTAAGAACACTCACAAAAGGGAGATTTAATTTATCAACTCACAAGAATTTAGAACAGCAATAAAATTCCCAATAGTCAGTTAACAAATTTTAGAAATGCAATTAAAGAAATAAATTGGAATGAGCACTTTATACATGAAAGTGTATAAAGTGACAACTGTAATTCTCAGGTTCAGACAATTATATTATGAAGAAAGTGAAACGTAAACCAGGACAAAGGGACCATTTACCATGGTTAAATGAACAAATATGGTCACTTATTAAAGGGACCATGCTCTGAAGATGACTTTCAAGAATAAGGTAGACCATGAGAGGTGTTTATTTACCACACTGAGAAATGACATCATAAAAGAGATCAGGAAGGCAAAAGCATTTTTTTTTTATTAATGCTATGAGTGAAGCAAAGAGAAATGCCAATGAAATCTGGCAGAATCTAAAGAAATTAACAGGGAAATCTAATATTTTCAACAAAACAATAGAACTAAACATAGAGTGAAATGTGATCAATGATCCAATTGTAGCCACAGCATTTTGTATTTATTTTATTGATTTGATAAAAACTTTGACCCAGAATTTCCATGAAATGATGTTCTTACTCCCTTAACTGCTGATGTTCCTATACTGACTTTAAAGGAAATTACCAGTTCCAAAATACAATTATTTCTTCTCTTAATTGTTCAAGGGCAAAGGATGTACAGGCACATCTCAATAAATTAGAATGTCATCATAAGGTTGATTTATTTAATTAATTCAATTAAAAAATTAAGCTCAGATATTATATGGATTCATTACACACAAAGGGATATATTTGAAGTGTTTATTTATTTTCATTCTGATGGTTATGGCTTACAGCTCATAAACCCCCCAAATTCAGTTTCTCAAAAAATTTGATTATTACATTAAATTAATTTAAAAAAATGCTTTTAATCGAAATGTTGGCTGACTGAAAAGTATGTCCATGTACACACTCAATACTTGGTCAGGGCTCCTTTTGTAGGAGTTACTGCATCAATGCAGCATAGCATGAAGGTGATCAACCTGTGGTACTGCTGAGGTGTTATGGAGGCCCGGGTTGCTTTGAGAGCAGCCTTCAGCTCATCTGCATTGTTGGGTCTGGTGTCTCTCATCTACTCCATAGATTCTCTATGGGGTTTAGGTCAGGACAGTTTGCTGACCCATAAAGCACAGTGATACCATGGTCATTAAACCAGGTTGTGGTACTTTTGGCAGTGTGGGCAGGTGCCAAGCCCTGAAATCAGCTTCTCCATAAAGCTTGTCAGCAGAGGGAAGCATGAAGTGCTCTAAAATTTCCTGGTAGACGGCTGCACTGAATTTGGATTTGTTGAAACCCAGTGGACCAACACCAGCAGATGACATGGCTCCCCAAATCATCACTGACTGTGGAAACTTGACACTAAACCTCAAGCAACTTGGATTCTGTGCCTCTGCACACCTCTTCCACACTCTGGGACCTTGATTTCCACATGATAGGGTTTGGCACATAATTTGTAATTTTTTTTATTACAGGATTTATCCTGTTTAATGTAGCGCTACCACCATTAGCCTTTAATGTGCTTGATACTGTAGCCTGATAACAGTAAGATTTTACGTACAGTAAATGTCAAGGTCTTGTGTCAAATAGGTAATGTGCAAAAGAAAAATGATCCACAAATAGCCTGGATATATTTAGATGCTGCATGTGTTGGTTGTTCAGACTTTTTTTAAAGACAGGAAGAGAAAAGTGATGTAATTAGACGTGATGTCTGACAGTTTTGCCTCCAGGCAGCACAGCAAAGTGAAATACTTTTGGAGTGTGTTGAGATCGTGCAGAGTGATTCTACGCGGAATGAAGGTGTAGTGTTGTTTGGCAGCCGGAGCCGGAGTTTTGGCTATTACAGGGGTGCGAACCGGGCTCGTCGGATTTGGATCGCTAATGAAATGCAATGAGTCTATTTTTGACGGATGCCGGATCCAATCTGCAAGGATGGTGATATCTCCCAGTATCTAATAGCCATTCGTTCATTAAAAAAATTTAGGGATGGTCTGTTATTTTCTGTGGTCTACTCCTCCACCACTGTGTCTGAGAGGGTAAAAACTTGAGTTAATATGCAAACACTTCACAGAATTAAAATTAACGGGCTACTTACGCTTTACTTAGAGCACAAAGATCCAGGTGGAGAGCCGCTACATCACACTTGCTTGTTGTTATCACTTGATCGCAATCCGTTCCCCCTGATCTGTCTTCAGTCTTTCTCGAGATCTTGCATTATTTTATATAATTCTCATGCAATCTTGTATTCCAAACCCTGCTCTGATCCATGCTGCTTCAAAACACAAACAGAGTTGGTAGGGATGGACGCAAGGCTCCGTCTGCATGGCCTCCGTAACGGATCGGATCCGGAATCAGTGTAAATCCAGGGTAAGACTGAGGAAGAGGAGAGGGAAAAGGTGCTTTTGTTGGCAGAGAGAGAAAAAGAAATGCAGGCGTGTGGAAGTGAGAGTAGGCCCTGGATGTAGTGATGGAGGAAAAGAAGAGCATTGGTGTGACAGAAGAGGATGCGAGGGATCGGGTGAGATGGGGGCAGATGATTTGCTGTGGAGACCGCGAAAGGGGAGCAGCTGAAAGGAGAAGAAGACGACTTTGGGAAGGCAACTGAATGCTGAAAATCTCATGTTTGAAACATTATTTCAAACAGTTTGGGAAAAACAGCAATGCTTTCTATAATCTGATTTTCATTTATGCTTATTGTGTTGATTTGCATAAACATATGGAAAAGAAATTCCAAAAATGAGAAAAAAAATCTTTAATTTTCATAAGTCTTCAGCAATACAATGCTCTATAAATCAGACTGACAGACTTTTGGCCAGCAGTGTCTCGCTTTCACATAAAATCCCCCAATTTTCCTCTCTGCACTCTGCCAGCACATCTTTTAAAGAAATATCCGAACACAGATTTGTCCTTGGATTAATCCATAAGCCATCAGACGTCAACTCCCATTTCCTTATAACTGGTGTCCCTTCACGCTCGATTTGGCTCAGATCGCATTCCCTGTCCAAATAAATGGGGCCACAGTTCACCCCGAATGGGAGCGGGCAGAAATCTGCCGTTTGAGGTCACGCACGTACATGTGATCGAGGAGTGAAATGAGATAACAGTTAATGAGATAATCGCGTCGTAGAGGTATGTGGAGGTGAGAAGTTGAGGTTAAGTAGAAGAGATTGAAACAAAAGGGCGGACGTGTGGTGCTGAAACTTAAGCGTGGGATAAAAAGGCAGTTTAGGCCAGGGGTGAGAAGGGCTGGAACATGTCCAGAGAGAGAGAGAGAAGGCGAAACAGAGCGAGCGAGGGAGGGATCCTCTCCCTCTCCCCATCTCAGTGTCTCTCCATCGCCGTTCTATCTGGGCACCTCTTCAAAATCAATTTAAGAAATTACCATTCAGCCGGAGTTCCATCATTAGGATTTTATAATTTCATCTTCCTCCTCCAGTGCCTCTATCCCACAGCCCCTCAGTTCATCTCTGCAGCACAACCCCGGTGAATAATTAACCGCAGTCGTGAACGGAAAGACGATGGGCGAAAACAAACGTTCTATCACTCGCATGCAGTTGCACACCTTTGGCGGCGGCGTGCTTTTAAGTCTCTCCTCTCTGCTCCTATCCCTGCACGGCCCCGCGTGAGACTGACACACCATTCCTCCCTCATGCAAACATGCCAGTGCCGTAAGAGGGAAAACACTAGCTCTCACACACAGAACTCAATATCCCCTTATCATATGTGCACATGCTCGCTTTGTGGCTTTCCGCTCTGCCCTTCCTCTGTTCCTTCGAAGCATTTTACCGGAGGAAGTAGATGCAGGTGGGGCCGGAGAGGGTTGGGGCTTAAAGCCTTGGGGTGGGATGAGGGGTGGGGAGACAAGGAACATCACATGATCCCTCTGTGGCACGGCACGCCGGCAAGCCTGTTCATCAATACGAGCAGAGCAGACATGCTGAGGTCGGGGAGATACGGCCGCCGTCTGCTCTCTTGTTGCCCGCAGCATAGAGCTCTTTAATCCAGGGTGAGAGGAGCAACTGCTGGTCGGCGGGCTCGCGAGGCAAGGGTCTTGGCCTGGTATGGGTGAACATGTGTCATGACGATCAGTAGGAGAGTCAATCTGTTTCTCGGCAGTCAAGCAATTTCCTGACCTCTGGGGTCAGGAAATGGCAGGTATTTTGCAGCATTTGTGGGCTATTTGATAATGGACTCTTGTTGTTCTCATCAACTGTTGCCACTGCTCCAACATGTAGAAGCACACAGGCCTGACAGATTATATTTAACAGGTGTTGCTTTGCAAAAAAAAAAAAATAAATAAAAATATCCCATTTGCCTTACTCCTGGTTCTCCTTACTGGTGATTGCTTTCCTCCTAGCTGGGTTTTATTTAACTCAAGCTGCTTATTTTGTTAACAGTTTGATTTTAATGTGTTTCAGTCTTATAATTGGCTCTTGTAAGCATGCAATATTTGTATAAAGGAACACCTGTTGCAAACATGTGTCTTCCAACCAGCTAGCCAGAATAGATTAGTTTTACATATTGGTGCATTCACTGTGAAATCACAATGTTCCACAGTTGATTATCAAATGGAGAACAAACGGAGTGATGAACGTAAACTGTAAATTGACTGGTTTTAGGCTGCAATGCACAGTTTCAAACCAACAGCAGGTTTTCTTTGGTCAGTCCGCTGTGGTATGTTCAGAAATACTATAACATTTGAAATGTGAATGAAACAGCAAATGTTGCTTCCCAGCATTTTTTGTACACATTTCTATACAGGGACAGGAAAGCACTCATTCCATCCAATTCCCAGTAAAAATCATCTAAATGTGCAGATATACAAATAGCCCAAGTAAATAAATGTCTGGTTCATTCTCTGCTAATGGATGTTCTCAGAATCCTGCTCACTTTATCCAGGCAGATCATATGTCTGTAATTTCCCAGTTTCTATCTATCTATCTATCTATCTATCTATCTATCTATCTATCTATCTATCTATCTATCTATCTATCTATCGTGCTGTGATAAAGTATTTACCCCTTCCTGATTTCTTATATTTTTGCATATTTGTCGCTCTTAAATGATTCAGATCATTAGCCAAATTTTAATATTAGACAAAAGTAACCCAAGTAAATACAAAATGCAGTTTCTAAATAATGATTTCATTTATGATGGGGAAAACAGCTATCCAAAGCCTACCTCGCCCTATGTGAAAAAGCAATTGCCCCCCTTGTTACGTCATAAATTAACTGTGATTAACCACATTTTTTGGAAAGCCGAGTTCAACTTCACTAGTCACACCCAGGCCTGATTACCTCCAGACCTGCTGAATCAATAAATCACTTCAATAGAACCTGTCTGACAAAGTGAAGTAGACTGAAAGATCTCAAAAACCAACACATTGTGCTGTAATCTAAAAAAAAATTCAAGAATAGATGGAAAAAAAAAACCCAGAACAACCTTTAAAGAGCTGCAGGCCTCACTTGCCTCAGTTTGGACACTGGTCCATGATTCAACAATAAGAAAGAAACTGGGCAAAAATGTTATCTGTGGAAGAGTTCCAAGCTGAAAACCACTGCGGACCAAAAATAACACACATTTAAATCTCACATTTGCCAAAAAACATCTTGATGATCCCCAAGACTTTTGGGAAAATATTCTGTGGACTGATGAGACAAAAGTTGAACTTTTTGTAAGGCATGCATCTTGTTACATCTGGTGTAAAACTAACACAGCATTTCATTAAAAAAAACATCATGCCAAAAGTCAAACATGGTGGTGGTAGTGTGATGGTCTGGACTGCTTTGCTGCTTCAGGACCTGCGTGACTTGCAGTAACTGACGGAAGCATGAATTCTGCGCTCTACCAGAAAATCCTGAAGGAGAATGTTCGGCCATCAGTTCATGACCTCAAGCTCAAGTCCTCCAGTGCAGCTGAATTAAAACAATTCTGCAAAGAAGAGTGGGCCAAAAATCCTTAACAGTGATGTGAAAGACTCATTGCCAGTTATTGCAAATAATTGATTGCAGTTGTTGCCACCAAGGGTGGCACAATCAGTTATTAGGTTCAGGGGGCAATTACTTTTTCAAATCGGGCCAAGTAGGTTTGGATAGATTTTTACCCTTAACAAATTAAATCATCATTTAAAAACTGCATTTTGTATTTACTCAGGTTGTCTTTATCTAATATTAAAATTTGTTTGATGATCTGAAACATTTAAGTGTGACAAATATGCAAAAATATAAGAGATCAAGAAGGGGGAAAATACTTTTTCACAGTACTGTATATCCAGCAGTGCAACCCTGTCTGAAGTAATCTATTTTCTTCTCTATGTGAGAAAGGACATGTGTTAAAAAAATCTTCTGACCTGATTTTCCTCATTCATGCTCCAGCGACTTTCCCAAAAGTCATCTGTGACTTTGAGGATGGTCCGGCTTCTCTAATACCATTATCAGGCCAAGGTTTGAGAACTTAACAGATACACCTCAGGACTAACAATTGGATACCTGTGAAGTAAGGGATTCTCCCCAGATTCTCTATCCTGAATCTGGGTCTGCTGGTTCTGATCACATTCATTACAATTCAGTTTCTAATGTTTTGGGGTCTGCACTTTACAATGCAAATTGCCTTGACATGATCCTGGCTTAAAGGTCACTTATCTTAAAATAACACACAGCCTTTATATCATTTCTGTATCCGATTAGCTATTTTAACTTTTCCAGGTTTTTCCCTCTACATCAAGAAAAGATAAGCCACACCTGACATGTGCTGCTTCTCTATTACTGGCCAGTATAGCTGTCTGTCTGCAAGCATACAGTGGGGAAAAAAAGTATTTAGTCAGCCGCCAATTGTGCAAGTTCTCCCACTTAAAAGACGAGAGAGGTCTCCAATTTTCATCATAGGTATACCTCAACTATGAGAGACAAAATAAGAAAAAAAAAATCCAGAAAATCACATTGAAGGATTTTTAATGAATTAATTGGTAAATTCCTCGGTAAAATAAGTATTTGGTCAATAACAAAAGTTCATCTCAATACTTTGTTATATACCCTTTGTTGGCAATGACAGAGGTCAAACATTTTCTGTAAGTCTTCACAAGGTTTTCACACACTGTTGCTGGTGTTTTGGCCCATTCCTCCATGCAGATCTCCTCTAGATCAGTGATGTTTTGGGGCTGTCACTGGGCAACACGGACTTTCAACTCCCTCCAAAGATTTTCTATGGGGTTGAGATCTGGAGACTGGCTAGGCCACTCCAGGACCTTGAAATGCTTCTTACGAAGCCACTCCTTCATTCCCCGGGCAGTGTGTTTGGGATCATTGTCATGCTGAAAGACCCAGCCATGTTTCATCTTCAATGCCCTTGCTGATGGAAGGAGGTTTTCACTCAAAATCTCACGATACATGGCCCCATTCATTCTTTCCTTTACACGGATCAGTAGTCCTGGTCCCTTTGCAGAAAAACAGCCCCAAAGTATGATGTTTTCACCCACATGCTTCACAGTAGGTATGGTGTTCTTTCTCCTCCAAACACGACAAGTTGAGTTTTTACCCAAAAGTTCTATTTTGGTTTCATCTGACCATATGACATTCTCCCAATCCTCTTCTTGATCATCCAAATGCTCTCTAGCAAACTTCAGATGGGCCTGGACATGTACTGGCTTAAGCAGGGGGACACATCTGGCACTGCAGGATTTGAGCCCCTGGCGGCATAGTGCGTTTGTGATGTAGCCTTTGTTACTTTGGTCCCAGCTCTCTGCAGGTCATTCACTAGGTCCCCCAGTGTGGTTCTGGGATTTTTGCTCACCATTCTCGTGATCATTTTGACCTCACGGGGTGAGATCTTGCGTGGAGCCCCAGATCGAGGGAGATTATCAGTGGTCTTGTATGTCTTCCATTTTCTAATAATTGCTCCCACAGTTGATTTCTTCACACCAAGCTGCTTACCTATTGCAGATTCAGTCTTCCCAGCCTGGTGCAGGTCTACAATTTTGTTTCTGGTATCCTTTGACAGCTGTTTGGTCTTGGCCATAGTGGAGTTTGGAGTCTGACTGTTTGAGGTTGTGGACAGGTGTCTTTTATTCTGATAATGAGTTCAAACAGGTGCCATTAATACAGGTAACGAGTGGAGGACAGAGGTGCCTCTTAAAGAAGAAGTTACAGGTCTGTGAGAGCCAGAAATCTTGCTTGTTTGAAGGTGACCAAATACTTATTTTACCAAGGAATTTACCAATTAATTCATTAAAAATCCTTCAATGTGATTTTCTGGATTTTTTTTTTCTCATTTTGTCTCTCATAGTTGAGGTATACCTATGATGAAAATTGGAGACCTCTCTCATCTTTTAAGTGGGAGAACGTGCACAATTGGTGGCTGACTAAATACTTTTTTCCCCACTGTAGCTGAGCGGGGAGCCCAACCAATGCCTTAGCTTCAGAGTGAGGGAGGTGACTTTCCAAGTGTGGTTCATATTGTTATTGTCTTTAGATTTCAGTCACCTAATAAACATCCCCGTTTCCACCTGCTTCACCAGTCCACAGTTGATAATACAGCTCTGGAAAAAATAAGAGAGCACTGCAAAATCTTTCTAAAACTAGCATCTCTACATGTATGGCAGCCATTCAATTTGAGCATCTGTTGAATTCCAACACAAGGACACCTCAGTCTACTCAAGGAGGTACTGAGTAGGTGATCATCTAAGCATGGTAAAATGCATGACAGCTGTTAATAAAAATCATAGTTAATACAGATTTCTGAGTTCCACAGTTAAAACTTGAGTATTGTAGTGTTTAAGAATGATCATGAACTTTTATTTTCATTATTTGATCTAAAACCAACATCTTTTTTGTTGTTTTGGCCAGTTGTCATTTTCTGTAAATAAATGCTCTAAATGACAATATTTTGACTTGGAATTTGGGTGAGTTGTTTTCAGTAGGTTAGAGAATAAAACAAAATTGTTCATTTTACTCAAACCAGATAGTGATAATTTTGCAGTGGTCTATTTGTCTCTTATTTTTTTTTTTTTTTTTTTTTGTCTAGAGCTGTATATCTCATGTCATTCTGTCTTATTTTGTTGTATTTTCATTGAGTCTACATCAGGGATGGGAAGTGGCAGCCCGCAGGCCACATGCGGTCTTCTCCCTCATCCACTGTGGCCCGCCAGTCCATTTCCAAAAATCAATAATTTATTTATATCAGGTTTGCCGTATTTTGCATTCTTAAATGCAATTGTAGAGTCCACCAGCAGAGGGAGCACTAATTGAAACCTAGGTGCCACTCTGTGTGTAAGTGGTCAAGGAAACAACTAGTGAGGGAGCCATAGAGGGAACAGTGCCCCGGTGGAGAATGTGTTTTTAAGGTATGTTGACTGCTAAGACTGCATTAATAGGCTGTAAACAGCAGTAAATGTACAAAGTAGGCTGCTTTTAAACAAAAATAAATACTAGCTCAAGTAGGCTCATTTTGTCTTCTTTTAATTATTTACCTTTTGTTCTTATTAAAGACAAAAATAGAAAGGAGTTGTTTTTACCTTCTTTATATGTTTCGACTTTTCACTGCCTTTGACGAAGGCTGCAGTGATCAGTCGAAACATGTAAAGAAGGTAAAAACATCCATCCATCCATTTTCTTGTCTTTAATAAGAACAAAAGGTAAAAAATAAATACTACTGAGGAGCTGTAGCATTTATTCTTGTTTGGCAGGTGAAGCCTCATGGAGCTCGAAGGCTTTTCTTCTAATTGTGCAGAAAAATATTCAAAGCTTTGAGGTTTCTTTCTAAACAGCCGACTGAACCAGTGATAGTTCCAAATCCATGCCAGCAGTAAAAGTTCAGAGACTGTGGTTGTTGTAATCTCCTAATTTATTTATTTTTTTCATTTATACCAATGACTCAAACTTTTTTTTATTCTCCATTTTGGGGAGCCATTAACAAGCCCACCTACCCACAGCTATTTCTCTGCCCTTCCAGCCCTTTTTACCATATCTTAACTCCTGTGTAGAGGTCTGGGGAAACACCTACAAAACCAACCTGCATCCAATATGCAATTACCAAAAAAAGTTATAAGGATAATAAATAATGTAGGATATAGAGACCATACCATCTCACTGTTTTTAAAGTCACATGCCATAAAGTGAATGGATTTAGTTAAATTTAAGACAGCACAAGTAATGTACAGGGCAATTAATAATCAACTTCTAACTAATATACAAAAAATATTTAAAAAAAAAGAGACAATGATTACAATTTAAGAGGAGACTTAAACTTTACAAAACCTAAGATTCAAACAACAAAGAAAAGTATGTGCATATCTGTCTGTGGGGTGGATTTGTGGAATAGTCTGGAGCTGGAACTGAAACTATGTACAAACAGAAACCAATTCAAAAAGAGATATAAACATTATTTGTTAAAAGGATATGTTAGAGGTGTAGTATTAATATGTAAGATGCACTAAACTCACTCTGGGACACTATGGTAGGTGGGATGGTACTGTGTATGTCTATGTTGTTTGGGACTGGGTATAGATGTATTTATATGTATGGACTGTATGTACTGTATGTAGGGATGGATGGGTGTTAATGTTGATATGTATAAAATATGTGACCCGTGCTGGCAAAATAAGTCACTTTGAGGAAATTGTCAAAACTGAGGTAATGTTTTTTTTTTCCATATTGTGTATTGAAAGCCCTTCAAAATGATATTTAATTTGTAGGAAGTGCGCAAAACGTACCTGGAAAAAGACGATTTGTTTATATTTTGGCTAGGTTGAAAACTCGCGCTCGATTGGTTGGGAGTTATGTCTTCCACAAAAACATATCTATTTTTAGAAAGTACGATTTATAAGCTTTCCAATGATACCAGGCACTCATGGGGGTTTTCCCGGGACTTGCCGCTAGCAAACAAAGAAAGAGTCATGATTTATGACTTCTGGTGCCTGTAGCTCATAATGATGCGGTGTGCATTCCGACTCATTTTGCCAGCACGGGTCACATGTAGTTAATTGTCTACTTGGGGTTCTTAATATAGGTAATATGTATATATTTCACATGGGTTGTATTTAGGGAAAAGAGGAGTTGGAACAAATATTAACTTCTTCCTTCTCCTTTTTGAGCACTGTATACTGTCACTTTTATTGCACTTGTCATTTGTTTTGTTTTTGCTTTTTTGTTTGAAATAAAGTATCTCTCTCTCTTTCTTTCTGTCTCTCTCCACACTCACAATGAATCCAAGAGCAAGCTAAGCCTCAACATATTTCCTTTTCTTCTTGGCTTTTTTTTGTTAATTATCATCCGGAATTTCTCTTTGGTCATCATTTTGATGGCGAGAGTTTTAAAAATTAGGTCGTGATATAATTTCATCCATCCATCCATCCATCCATCCATCTTCTACTGCTTAATTCTTTTTGGGTCGGGGGGACTGGAGCTTACCCCTACACCTTTGGACGAGAGGCAGGGTACACCCTGGACAGATCAAATGTCCATTGTAGGGCAGATATAATTTTAGCAGTAAATTTAATTCTAATATGATAAGATAATGAGTAGCTTTTATTTTCATTTTCATTTTCATTTTTAATTGTGAAACTTTTGACTTCACAGGATATAATACCCTCTCCCCCCACGGAAGGTTTACATGTAAATCTGGCCTTTGGGAAGTGAGGAAAAAATTTTGTGGCCCTCACAACCACCAAAGTTGCCCAACCCTGGTCTACATCGATCTGTAAGCATTAGCTTGGCTAGGTGGTTGGCAGCTAGCTGAAGCTAGCAGTTTAGCCACTCATTCTCAAACTGATTTTACTCCAGGGTCTGTTCATATCTTATCCTACTGAAACCACCTCATGTTCTCCAGTGATGCTTTATTTTATTCATTCTTTGAAAAAAAAATTTATATTAGGTGGTTCAGGTTAGGAGGTAACCAGCTAAGGATAGCAATAGTGATGTAAGAGTAAGTGTGGAGTTAAATGTTGCTCTGATCAGGAGATGGTGAGCCAGATTCATATCACTACCTCTGGAAATGACTGGCAACCATTTCTATCTAGAATCAAACCACTGCTGAGAAAAGAGTCGCTGCCAACAGAAGAAGGTTCCAAAGCATCTGATCTGGGAACAAATCAGTCAGGCATTACTGGCAGCTTTTCGTCTAAATCAAAAGTCCCAACAATCTTTGAAAGTCATAGCAAACTCAAAAAAACTGAAGTTAGTGGAGGATATTTCCTCCTTCCATTTGGCTTGATGACTAATGGGCAACATTTGAGAAGAATGAGAGGAGTTAACATGAAATTGGAGAAAACGTGTCAACGTGAAATTTATATTATTCTGAATACTTAGCGTCTATCCTTTATAGCATGACAACAGGATGACATCACCTCACATTGTGCTCAACAGTGGTTACAGTAATGTCAGGCCTGCACGACAAGTGGAGAGCTGTTGTTCCGATTAGTTGGACCGCCCCAAACTAGGTGGAATTTGCAGCTTGGAAGGCAAGCAATCATTCTTAATAATACACACTCCCCAAAGTGTTGACTAATTGGAACCATTAAGATCTTGACACCGGTGGTTAATTTGTTTCCTTGTGTTTTATTGAGATCATTTGTCCCATCGGAAGGCTCCCATGAAACATGAGGGGATTATGCCAGTTAGTGAATCTGATGGAGTTGGAGCATGTCGGAAAGACAAGGCACAACCTCCCCAAATCCCTGCCATCATGACTCGCTGGCATTCCTTGTCTCGTTGAAAAAACACTGCGTGGATCAGTCGTCATGGTAAACAAGACCTTTGTAAATGCCCTGAAACCCAAATGAGAGAACAGTGAGCTTGACCTTTCTGAGAAATCCATGAGGAGAAATATCTTAATTAGAAAGAGATGGAGTTGCTAAGAACACACATTGATCAAGCAGAAACCACAACTGTCTACAGGGCTGGGGGGCGGGGGGGGGGGAGCACACAACGAAGGGCTGTTGTTGCACAATAATCATGAATCATGTGACTGCTCTGGAGTGAAGAATGGGATGGCTATCTGTGCGAAACAGCTTCTAATACACTGTACACGACGGAACCTCGTTTCAGTTTGTTTGTGCTCATTTATACAGAAAAACACACAATGCACTCCTGTCTTCAAGCAAACAAAGACTAAAAGCCGAGAGCTGGAAAAAACATATTCAGATGGAGCAGATACACATTTTAATGTTTCATCTTTTCCCACAGATCATGACTGTTTACATAGATGTTGAATTCATTTCAGAAACTAGGGGGGAATCAGAGAGTTAATTGTTTGCATATGGTTGAAATGGACATGCTTTATACCCACTTTAAAAAGAGGTGGAGATCACGGAGAGATTGCTGAGTGATGACAGAATAGCCAGATCTCCAAACGATCGTCTTTTCTTAAATGCTCAGTGATCCCTCAGTGATCTCTCGGCCATTTCTACCTGTGGGGTGGAAAAAATTGTCATTCATTAAAAGATCGCTGAGAGATCATTGGGAGATTGATGAGATCGTTGAGTGTCCCTTGAGCTCTCCTTGACTGCTCAACAATCTCATTGCTCTCCCAATGATCTCTCAGCGATCTTTCAATGAATGCCAAATTTTTCCACCCCAATGGCAGAGATGGCTGAGAGATCAATGAGGCATCTCTGAGCATTTGATGAAAGACCAACAGAGTTCTTCAAAAGATTGCTGAGAAATCATTGGGAGATTGATGGGATCGTTGAGTGCTTGTTCAGACATTGTTGAAAGATCACTGAGAGATCATTTTGGACTGAGTTAAAACAATCTCTTAACTGCGGAAGCTGTGGAGATCACCGCAAGATCTTTGAGAGAGGGGGTAGGGAGTAAAAGAGGACGAGAAACCTCTCTCAGCTTTTCGCTAAGATGGCTGCGCGTCCACATGCTGTGGCTAGACGCTCCAGACTACTGTGCTCTTTTTTGTGTTTTTTCTGCCTTTTTTGTCCTCCTTCTGCGATGGACTAATTGCCTACAGTTGCTAGGAACTTCTAGGCATTGGCTGCCAACTTAACTCTGACATCCCCAGCGCTTATTCCATCAATCAATACCACATCCCTGAAGAGATTGCCAGACCTCCAGGTGCTCTGTGGATTGTTATCGGGCCCAGCAAGAGGCGCAGATGGTGCCAAGAAAGAAAGAAGAAACAAGGCTGCAGGGCTGGCTTTCGAGCTCAGCTGCACAAACAACACACCAAACCACTGTTACCTTCAATTTTTCTCACCAACGGCAGGTCCCTCGACAACAAAATGGATGAGTTGTGATCGGAGATCGCCTACAATTGCTATGTCTGGGACTGTTGTATTCTGATTGTGACCGAGTCATGGCTTCACCCATGTATTCCTGACACCACTGTGGAATTACCTGGCTGAACTACACACCATTTTGACTGCAATGCCAATTCTAGTAAGGGCATGGGTGGAGGGCTCTGTGCTTATGTGCTTCAGACTTAGTGTAATAACAGCAGAATACTGTAATTCAAAGCCACTATTCACTGGACTTAGAGGCCATGTCCTTTCTGTGTAGGCCCTTCTATCTACCCCACGAGCTAACGGCAGTAATTGTAACAGCTGTTTATGTCCCTCCGGACGCTAGCATTAGCACTTAGCCACCTCCAGCGCATCGCTAGCAGGCAACAGAAAGATCACCCCAACGCAGTCCACATTATTGCAGGGGATTTTAACAAAACATGCTTAAAGACTGTACTCCCCAAATTCCACCAACATGTTAAGTGTCCCACAAGAGGGGAAAGAACACTGGACCATGTTTACAGCAACATTAAGGACACCTACAGAGCCACCCCCCTCCCTCACCTTGGACAATCAGACCATCTCTCCCTGCTTACACCCCCCTGAGGAAGAGTTCCCCACCAACCAAACAAATAATTAAAACCTGGCCCTAAAATGCTCTCCTCCAGCTACAAGAGTGCTTTAGCTGCACAGACTGGAACACCTTTGAACAGCAGAACCTGGACTCCTACACCGATTCTGTCATCTTCTGCATCAAATGCTGTGTAGAAAATGTGACAGTCATCAAACACATCCGAATCTTTCCAAACTGGAAACCCTGGATGACCAGTGAGGTCCAGGATCTGATCAGAGCCCACAACTCAGCCTTCAGACAGAGGGACAGCTCTCTGTACAGCACTGCCAGAGCCAACCTGAGAAGAGGCATAAAACTCGCTAAGAAGGTGGAGGGCTTCCTCACAGACAACAACCCCCAACAGATGTGGAGAGGCATCCAGGTCCTCACCAACTACAGGGGGCAGGCCACCCCAACATCAGACAGCAGCCTCACACTGGTAGAGGAGCTTAACAGCTTCTTTGCCTGGTTTGGGCCCCCCCCCCCCCATTTACAGGTGCATGAGATGAGGAGGCAACTGAGAGCAGTGAACCCCTGCAGAGCTGCTGGTCCCAATGGCATCCCAGGAGCGGTGGTCAAAGCATGTGTAGACCAGCTGGCAGAGATCCTCACCAAGCTGTTCAACCTCTCCCTGATGCATGCCACCATCCTCTCCTGCCTCAAGACCTCCACCATCATCCCCATCCCCAAAAAGTCTGCAATTGACAGCCTGAACAAGTACAGACCCATAGCACTCACGTCTGTAGCCATGAAGTGTTTTGAGCAACTGGTGTCCCAGCACATCAGGGACTGTTTCCCCTCCTCCTTCGACCCCCACCAGTTTGCCTACAGGGAGAACCGGTCTACAAAAGAGGCCATCACCTCCACTGTCCACAGAGTGCTGAGCCACCTAGAGAACCCAAGGAGCTACGTGAGGGTGCTCTTTGTGGACTACAGCTCAGCTTTCAACACCATCATCCTGGACATCCTGATCAATAAACTGCACCTCCTCCAGATCCTCCACCCACCACCTGCTCCTGGATAAAAAACTTTCTCACCAACTGCCCACAAACAGTCAGACCTGGGCCCCCACCACTCCTCCACACTGTCTCTCAGCACTGGCTCCCCACAGGGCTGTGTGCTAAGCTCACTACTGTCTCTCTGTATACCTTTGACTGCATTCCAACCCATCCAACCACCGTCATTGTGAAGTACGCGGACGGCACCACCTTGGTTGGGCTCATCACCAATGACAATGAGATGGCATACAGGGTGGATTTAGAGAATGTGCTGCTGTGGTGCCAAGCAAACAACTTGAAACTGAATATCTAAAAAACCAAAGAACTCATACTGGACTTCAGGAAGAACAGACAGGACCACACCACCCTCCCCATAAAGGGTGACCACGTGGAAGCCATCCCCACCTTCAGGTTCCTGGGCACCCACATCTCCCCTGACCTTTCCTGGACTGTCAACACCAAGACCCTGGTGAAGAAAGCCCAGCAGTGGCTGCACTTCCTCCATGTCCTGAGGAAGAACAACCTGGACCAGAAGCTGCTGCTGGCCTTCTACCGTTGCTCAGTGGAGAGCATGCTCACCTCCTTTCTGGGTGTGTGGTACGCCGGCTCCGTGGCCAAAAACAGGAAGGCTGTGCGGAGGGTCATCAACAACGCCCAAAAAATAATTGGTGGCTCTCTGCCCTCCTTGGAAGACATCTCCAGATCCTCCTGTCTCAGAAAGCTCAAGGCCATCACAGGAGACCCTGCACATCCCTCCCACCACTTGTTTGACCTGCTCCCCTCTAGATGACGGTTCAGATCAGCCAGGTTCCACACCTCCAGACTGACAAATAGTTTCTTCCCCTGGACCATCTGGACTGCAAACAGTCAGAGGTCCCCCCCCCCCCCCCACCAATGCTCACATGCACAGAACTGAGGACTTTTTTAATTATCATATTAACACACCTGTCTTTGCACTCTGCACTTTCATGTACATTGACCCATTGGTGAAACCACTACCATTCTTGTGGATATTTTCCATAATCCTTGGGCCATTTTATTGAATCGTGTGTTCTGCACTTCACACTCTTATGTACATACTGTAGTTCCATCCATAAAGCCACTACCATACCTATGTATATACCTGTGGGCCACTTTTTATTTTTATATTTATTTCAGGCGTATGTTTAATCGTGTATTCTGTAACTGTGTTTTATCAAATCCCTCTCTCTTACTTTATTGTGCATAGTCTGGTGGAGCACTCACAATTTCTTTGTACTGTACAACTGTACAATGACAATAAAGCCTATTCTAATTCTAAATATATACTATACCTCCTTGGTTGACCAAGAAACTCTCAATGATCCCTCTCGCCTGGTCTTTCAGCGATCTTTAGCAGTCTTTTGGTGATCTCTCCTGGTCTGAGTGATCTATCAAGGATCTTTCAAAGATCTCTGTACATCGACATGAAAATCTTACAACGATCTCCCAAACATTTACTCAGAAAAGGCTTTTTTGAGACTTTAGGAGATCATTGAGAGATCAGGTCATTTTCTGATCTCTCAGCGGTCACCCAACAATCTCCATCTGTGTAAAGGGGTCTTTAGTCCTGATGTCACCATTACCAGTAGTACAGTTCTCTCAACTATGGTCAGTGGTGTTAATTTAACAGTCTGATGAGAAACAATGCATTTGCATCTTGTACTTGTTAATGATACAGTGAGAACTCCCATTAAAGCAAAGATAAAAAAAAATAGGAACTGCCGCAGCACATCAAATGTCCTTGCTCAGAAAGAATATAAGGAAAAACAAAAATGTTATAAGTACAGACTATACAATATCAACTCATTCAGGGCTAAAAACTGAAACTGTGCTTTTTATCTGAGGTAGATATCATAATAAATAACCATGACTGAAACTGTTCAAATGCTTCCCCCCCCCCCCCCCATCAAGTCCTCCAGTGTATTAAGAGATTGTACATTCCTTACTTCAGAGTATAGCTATATATATATATATATATATATATATATATATATATATATATATATATATATATATATATACTGTATATACTGTATATATATATACACTACCGTTCAAAAGTTTGGGGTCACCCAGACAATTATTTTGTGTTTTCCATGAAAAGTCGCACTTATTTACCACCATGAGTTGTAAAATGAATACAAAATATAGTCAAGACATTGACAAGGTTAGAAATAATGATTTGTATTTGAAATAATAATTTTTTCCTTCAAACTTTGCTTTCGTCAAAGAATCCTCCATTTGCAGCAATTACAGCATTGCAGACCTAACATGATTGCACAAGGGTTTTCTAATCATCCATTAGCCTTCTGAAGCAATGAGCAAACACATTGTACCATTAGAACACTGGAGTGATAGTTGCTGGAAATGGGCCTCTATACACCTATGTAGATATTGCACCAAAAGCAAGACATTTGCAGCTAGAATAGTCATTTACCACATTAGCAATGTATAGAGTGTATTTCTGATTAGTTCAAAGTTATCTTCATTGAAAAAAAAGTGCTTTTCTTTCAAAAATAAGGAAATTTCTAAGTGACCCCAAACTTTTGAACGGTAGTGTATATATATATGTGTGTGTGTGTGTGTGTGTGTGTTAATGTACTGTATGTATACACACACACACACATACATACATACATACATACATACATACATACATACATACATATATATATATATATATATATATATATATATATATATATATATATATATATATATATATATATATATATATATATATATATATATATATATATCAGAATCAGAATCAGAATCAGAATCAGGTTTATTGCCATTGTTCATGTAGTACACAAACTAGGAATTTGTCTCGGTACAATGCTGCAACATTAAACATGATAAGATAAGAGAAATAAACTATACATGTAATAAAGTGTAGGATAAGATTAAGTGATACTGGTCAACAGTTAAAATATATATTAGCCAGCAGCAGATACTGTGGAGAACTATATAGTGCAGTCGGTAATGCAGGAAGAAAACAGTGATGATTGACATGAGTCTGGTTGAGCTGCTGTACATGGTGCACGAGAGTCACTTAGTGTTCAGCAGTCTAATGGCAGAGGGGAAGAAGCTGTTCATGTGACGGGAGGTTTTAGTCTGGATGGACCGAAGTCTTCTACCAGAGGGGAGGGGGGCAAACAGTACGTGACCAGGGTGTGAGGGATCGGCTATGATCCGGCCAGCACGCCTCCGGGTCCTGGAGATGTACAGATCCTGGAGAGATGGGAGCTTGCAGCCGATCACCTTCTCAGCAGTGCGCACGACGCGCTGCAGCCTTAGTCTGTCCCTGGCAGTGGCTCCTGCGTACCACACGGTTATGGAGGTGGTGAGGATGGACTCGATGATGGCTGTGTAGAACTGCACTAACATCTTGGTGGGTAGCTTGAGCTTCCTCAGCTGCCGCAGGAAGAACATCCTCTGCTGGGCTTTTTTGATGAGTGAGCTGATGGTCAGCTCCCATTTGAGGTCCCTGGTGATGGTAGTGCCTAGGAAGCGGAAGGAATCAGCAGTGGTGATGGGAGAGCCTGAGAGGGTGAGGGGGGGCAGAGGAGTAGTGACTTTCCTGAAGTCTACAATCATCTCCACTGTCTTCAGAGCGTTCAGCTGCAGGTTGTTATTGCTGCACCAGGACGCCAGCTGGGCCACCTCTCTCCTGTAGGCGGACTCGTCGCCGTTGGAGATGAGCCCGATGAGGGTGGTGTCGTCCGCAAACTTGATCAACTTGACAGACTGGTGGCTGGAGGTGCAGGAGTTGGTGTAAAGGGAGAAGAGTAGGGGGGAAAGTACACAGCCCTGGGGTGATCCGGTGCTGATGCTAGTATAGTCTGAGACAGTCTTTCCCAGCCGCACATGCTGCCTCCGGTCCGTCAGGAAGTCGATGATCCACCTGCAGAGGGAGTCAGGCACGTTGAGCAGGGACAGCTTGTCCCGGAGCAGAGCGGGGCGGATGGTGTTGAATGCGGAGCTGAAGTCCACAAACAGGATCCTGGCGTAGGTTCCCGGGGAGTCCAGGTGCTGCAGGATGGAGTGGAGGGCCAGGTTGACTGCATCGTCTACAGACCTGTTGGCTCGGTAGGCAAACTGCAGCGGGTCCAGGAGAGGGGTGGTGATGGACTTGAGGTGGGACAGGACCAGGCGCTCAAAGGACTTCATGACTACAGAGGTGAGCGCTACAGGTCTGTAGTCATTAAGTCCAGTGATCCGTGGCTTCTTAGGGACAGGGATGATGGTGGAGGATTTGAGGCAGGATGGCACGTGGCATAACTTAAGGGAGGTGTTAAAAATGTCTGTGAATACAGGAGCCAGCTGTTTCGCACAGAGTCTCAGGGTGGAGGGAGACACGCCGTCTGGGCCGGGGGCCTTGCGCGGGTTCAGTCTGGAGAACTGTTTGAGCACATCCTGCTCACTGATGATAAGGGGAGGGGGGGAGGAGGGGGGGGGGTGCCTTAAATGAAGTAGGGAATGTGGAGGCTGTGGAGCTGGAGGGAGGGGCGGAGTTGGACACAGATGACGAGGTGTCAAAACGGGCATAGTGTTGGGACAGTCTCTGACAAAGGGCTTTGTCATCCTGACCTTTAGGAGCCTGAGGCCGATAGTTGGTGATCTGCCTCAGTCCTCTCCACACGGAAGCCGAATCATTAGCAGTGAACTGCTGCTGGAGTCTCTCTGAGTACACAGATTTAGCCCTCTTCAGCTCTCTGTTAAACCGGTATTTAACCTCCCTGTAGCAGTCCCTGTCTCCACTTTTCAGCGCTGCTTCCTTCTCCTTCCTGATCTGTCTGAGCTTAGCTGTGAACCAGGGTTTGTCATTAGAGTAACTCACCCTGGTGCGTGATGGAAGAATGTTCTCTTCACAAAAGTGGATATATGAGTTCACAGTGTCCGTGTACTCATCCAGATCATGCGTGGCTCCTTTAAGCATGCCCCAGTCAGATATTTCCATGCACGTTTCCAGCTTCTCCTCAGCATCACTGGTCCGTATCTTCGTAGTGCTCACAACAGGTTTAGTGAGCTTCAATCTCTGTCTGTATGTGGGAATGAGGTGAACCATCACGTGATCAGATAATCCCAGCGCAGCTCGAGGGACAGCGCGATATGCGTCTTTCACTGTGGTGTAACAGTGATCCAGTGTGTTTAATCCTCTGGTGGGGCATTTAATAAACTGTTTGTAGCGGGGGAGATCGTGGCTCAGATTGCACTGATTAAAGTCGCCAGCCACAATAATCAGCGAGTCTGGAAAACTCCGCTCTGTGTGTTGAATGTGATCCGCGAGCACGCGCTGAGCTTCGCGCGTGTCCGCGTCGGGAGGGGCGTACACAGCGATCATTATAAAAGAAGCAAACTCCCGCGGGGAATAGAAGGGCTTGCAATTGATAACAAGAAATTCCAAGGCAGGAGAACAGTGTTTGGAAATTACCGTTACATCAGAGCACCAGATGCAGTTGATGTAGAAGCAGACTCCGCCTCCTGTGGTCTTGCCGGAAAGCTCTGTGTCACGATCAGCACGGAAGAGCTGGAAGCCGTCGAGGCGCAGCGCGCTGTCCGGTATATTTTCCCGGAGCCAGGTCTCAGTAAAGCAGAGGGCAGCTGAGGAGGCGAGGTCCTTAAAACGCATCAGCAGTCTCAGTTCATCCACCTTGTTAGAGAGAGAGTTGGTATTGGACAGAAATATGCCAGGCAGCGCTGTTCGCGAGCCTCTCCTGCGAAGTCGCACGAGAGCGCCCGCTCGTCTTCCTCTCTTCCGCCGTCTCACTTTCCGAGCCAAACAATAAACCAGATCGGCGGCAGGGGCTAGAAAAACTGGGAGGAGGTCCGTGGGGGTGAAAGTCCTGATATTTAAAAGTTCTTCACGGGTATAAGTGCAAGCAGACACACAATTGACAAACAAAAACAAACAAAGAGCGCAGCGAAGCACCATGTCGACCGCTGTGGGCGCCATCTTGGATCATCCATATATATATATATATATATATATATATATATATATATATATATATATATATATATATATATATATACACAGTATATATATATATATATATATATATATATATATATATATATATATATATATATATATATATATATATATATATATATATATATATATATATACACACACACATATACATATGTGTGTGTGTGAGAAGGTGTTATATATATGTACAGCCGTGGACAAAATTGTTGGTACCCCTCTGTTAATGAAAGAAAAACCCACAATGGTCACAGAAATAACTTGAATCTGACAAAAGGGGTAATAAATAAAAATTCTATGAAAATTAACCAATGAAAATCACAATGCTTTTGAATTGTGGTTCAACAGAATTATTTTAAAAAACAAACTCATGAAACAGGCCTGGACAAAAATGATGGAACCACTAGAAAAGATTGAAAATAATGTGACCATAGGGACATGTTCAACCAAGATGTGTCCTCTAATTAACATCAAAGGTGTCTACAAACTTGTAATCAGTCAGTCGGCCTATTTAAAGGGTGACAAGTAGTCACTGTGCTGTTTGGTGACATGGTGTGTACCACACTAAACATGGACCAGAGGAAGCAAAGGAGAGAGTTGTCTCAGGAGATTAGAAAGAAAATTACAGACAAGCATGTTAAAGGTAAAGGCTATAAGACCATCTCCAAGAATCTTGATGTTCCTGTGACTACAGTTGCACATATTATTCAGAAATTTAAGATCCACGGGATTGTAGCCAACCTCCCTGGATGTGGCCGCAGGAGATGACGGATAATACGAGTGGTAACAAAAGAGCCCAGAACAACCTCTGAACACATTCATGGTGAACTCCAAGGTCAAGGTACATCAGTGTCAGATCGCACCATCCGTCGTTGTTTGAGCCAAAGTGGACTTCATGGGAGATGACCAAGGAGGACACCACTGTTGAAAACAAATCATAAAAAAGCTAGTCTGAAATTTTCCAAACTGCATGTTGACAAGCCACAAAGCTTCTGGGAGAATGTCCTATGGACAGACGAGACAAAACTGGAACTTTTTGGCAAGGCACATCAGCTCTATATTCACAGACGCAAAAATGAAGCATACCAGGAAAAGAACACTGACCCTACTGTGAAACATGGAGGAGGTTGTGTTATGTTCTGGGGCTGCTTTGCTGCATCTGGCACAGGGTGTCTTGAATCTGTGCAGGATACAATGAAATCTCAAGACTATCAAGGTATTCTAGAGAGAAATGTGCTGCCCAGTGTCAGACAGCTTGGTCTCAGTCGCAGGTCATGGGTCTTGCAACAGGATAATGACCCAAAACACACAGCTAAAAACACCCAAGAATGGCTAAGAGTGAAACATTGGACTATTCTAAAGTGGCCTTCAATGAGCCCTGATCTAAATCCTATTGAAAATATGTGGAAGGAGCTGAAACATGCCATCTGGAGAAGGCACCCTTCAAACCTGAGACAACTGGAGCAGTTTGCTCATGAGGAGTGGGCCAAAATACCTGCTGAGAGCTGCAGAAGTCTCTTTGACAGTTACAGAAATCGTTTGATTGCAGTGATTGCCTCAAAAGGCTGTGCAACAAAATATTAAGTTAAGGGTACCATCATTTTTGTCCAGGCCTGTTTCATGAGTTTTTTTTTTTTTTTTTTTTTTTTGTCCTGTCAGGCAGCTAGGCAAACAGAACAGGGATCTGTCACCCTACTGTGCCAAAACAGATTTACTTTGCCAAGAGGAGCCTATACAGTGCCTAACTTTGCACTGTATATTGTTGTAACTCCTCCTGTAATAACTTTTAATACTTTATTTTAATTGTTTTACCCATGGAAGACCCAACAGGATGGGGAAGAGGGAAAGGAAGTGTGTGAAGGGGGGAAAAAAGGGAGGGGAACAGACAAAAAAAAGAGACAACTAAAACAAACAAAAGACAGACTGCTTCTTCCACCGGAGATGTCTCAACACGAGTCTGGTTTCTGCACCTGTTAAAGGAGAGACACTTGTACATGTATGTCTGTGTGCCAATATATGAGAACGCGCGCAAAATAAGTGTGTGCATGTGAGTGGTTTGTCAGGAAACATACGAGCGGAGGGCCGGTCGCAGCAGCCCTCCCCCCGAGGACCCCGAGCAGGCAAAGCAGCGCCACCAACCCCCAGCCCCGAGGTCAGCAAGCCCCAGGAAAGCCAAGCATCCACCCCCGGAGAGACGATCAAGGGAGGGCAGGCTGCCCGGCGGCCGGCGCGGTGAGCCCACACCCCTGGACCTGCCCGACCCCCACCCCCCCCCAGCGGGGCCAACATCCGCCCCCGGGCCCCAGGCACCAGGAGGCCAGCGACCCCACCCCCCAGGACAGAGACCAGCCAGCGCCCCCCGGCCCGAGCCCCCCCAGGTACCCCCACAGCGGTCCCGCCCCAGCGCCTCGGCCACACACCCCGGGGACCCCCACGTCCAAAGAAGTCCCCTCACCCAGGTGAGCCCACATTGCCGAGAGGCACTACCCCCCTAATCCAGCCCCTCCCGACTCGCAGGCACACCCCTCCCCATACCTTCACACCCACATGTTCCCATGCACACCCCTCTCACTCAGCCAGACCGACCCATTCTCTCTCACTCCAGTACCCACTTAAATGCACTCCTCATACACCTTTATTTCAAAAGCCGGCTTTGCAGTGGGCAGATGCAGTGAGCCTGAACATGCACCAGTGCCCGGCAGTGACCAGGGAAGCCACCGGCGCAGGCCACAGAAGCAGACCCCCACCCCCCGGCGCCCATCTGAGCGAACAATCAGCAGACCACCGCAGGCACCCCAAGATGCCACCCGGCATGCAAAGCGCTGCACAAAACCGACCCACCATCACCACCTCCATTCATCACCCTCTCACTCACACTTAAACTCATATTCAGCCCCTCGTCACTTCCTTGGTTATATCTATACATTAGTGGCATCCAGGGATTTTTACAACATGATAGGTCCCAGGCTCCCCACCAGGCCCCCACGCCCCCAGCAAGACAGGGCAACAGGGGTGGGGGAAGACCCCCACCTCCTCCCCCCGCACAGAACATTGTGGATGTGTGTCAGTTATATGATATAATTGTGTATAAATGTGTGGACTACTAAAGTGCAATTAAAATTGGGGGGATAGTAATTGAAACATTGTTAGCCACTGTGATGGGCAGCAGAGCCCCCATCCCCCCAAGCCCTCAGTGCCTAAAATGCAATTAAAATTGAGGTGAGTGCAGCCCCACCACGCGGCAAAGGTATCCCTTTCACCGACACAGTGCGGCACACCCCCACCCCAAAGCCCTAAATGTAACAAAAAAGATCAGGGGGAGGAGGAGGGTGGGAAATAAGACTGGGAGGTAGGCGGTCCAAAAACAAGGCCGCCCCCCCCCCCCCCAGAAGCCAGCTTGCAGACTGGCATGTGAGGCCACCCACTGCCCCCAAATCCCAACCCAGGGCGAGGGCCGCCAGTGGAAACAACCCAGGACCCACCAGCATCACGTCCCGGCACTCCAGCACCACTAACATGACGGGGCAGCCAAACATACTACCACTCATCTTACACACACGAACATGGACAACAACAGTCACAATAGTGAACAATGGGCCGGACCCACACAGCGCCCAACACGCCAGGCGACACACCCAAGCGCCCACGCAGGCCCACGACCACCCACCCCAGACACACACCGACAGCTGCAGGCCGCCCTGCAACCACAGCCACCCCGGAACAACCCAATGGAAACACAGCCAACAACCCACACCAATGACCCCCCCAGCCACCCCCAAGCACCAACGCACACCCGCTGCCAATGACATCAGGGCCGATGTAGCAAAGTGCCTCACCCCCCAACACAACAGCAGGGCGGTCGGGACAAGCAAGCCCCGAAACACCAGCCCCCATGCCACTGGATGGACTGCCCAACCCCTGCCACCCAACAAAGCTCTCCTACCCATACACACATCATCCGCCCCCTAGACATCTACCCACAAGTAACCGCTTCCATACACACACATAACTCCACCCACCATCACACATACCCACCTACACAAACACACAACCCCACCTGCCCACTCAACACACACCCACTTCCACATCCGCTCATACACAAGCCTACACTCACACACCCCCTCCCCCACCCGCAGACCCCCGTGAACGGGGAGAGCAACCCAGGATGCGGGCACCAGCCCCTGGGTGGCACCCGGGCCCCAGGAAACACATGACCCCACCACGCAAGGATGCATCAGGGATAACCCCCACCGCCGGCACACACCCGACCCCGGCCCGGGGTGGGGGGACGCCCCCCCAGCACCAGGGGCCCAGGGCAAGACCCAGACCCCCCACGAGGGGCGAGGCCAGCCAGCCAGGGGCCACAGCCCAACCCCCCCGGTCCACCCCACAGCCCCCCCCCCCCCACCAACCCCCCCCCCCCCCCAGGGCCAGACAGACGGCCACCCCGGAGCAGGCCCCCCGGACACCTGCGGTTGGGGCGCAGCCAGCCGCCAGAGGTGCCAAGGAGAGTGAGTCACTGCCTGCCACCCCTCAGTTTATAGAATTAATAAGCGGGGACCAGAGAGAATTGAATTCCGCCAATTGATTATTTGAGGAGGCTGACATTCTTTCCAGGCTAATATAATCCAATAGTAAGTTATTATAGTAAGTCGTGCACAAGTTATTTCTTGTTTTCCAGTTCATGAGGATAGCTTTCTTTGCGATGCATAAGGCAGTGAGAACCATGTGTGACATCCTTGCATCTATATTTATTTCACTTAAATCACCTAATATGCAAAGTGTGGGTGAGGGTGGGACACTATACCCAAGCCATGCTGACAGGTCTTCACATGTCTTCTGCCAGAACTTTTGAACCGGTGCACAGGACCACATAGCATGCATATAACTATCATTGACATTGCTAGTACAGTGAGGGCAGATATTTGTGTGACTCAGGCCCATTTTGAACACCCTTTGTCCTGTATAATGAATTCTATGTAGAACTTTATATTGTATAAGTTGTAAGTTAGAGTTTTTAGTCATCTTAAAAGTGTTTAAACATATTTGTGTCCAGAAACTTTCCTCCTTATTAATCGATAAGTCTGTCTCCCATTTTGATATTGGAAGAGATATGGACTCATCCAAAGTTGATAATAGTCTATATATTTTCGATATCAATTTTGGGGAACGGAGATTTAGAAACTCTGCCACCTTAACTGGTGCTTCTAAATCTGTCTGATTAAGATTAAATCTTGCTTTTATTATGGATTTAAGCTGTTGGTATTCAAAATACTTTTTATCACTGATTTCGTGTTGTGACACTAGATCCTGAAATTGGATAAAATTTCCACCTTGAATAAGATGTTCTAAGTTGTTTATTCCCTTCTCTTGCCATAGTGGAAATTTTAATGTCCTCTTTTGTTGCAGGATATCAGGATTATTCCAAATGGGCGTGAGTTTACAGGGGACAAGTGAAGACCCTGTTATTTTTAAAAATTTCCACCAAGCCGTCAGAGAGGAACTAATATTAATACTTTTAAAACACTCATGGCGTTTAATAGAGGGACTTATAAAAGGTAAGTCAGAGATATTTAGCGACCCACAGAGAGCCTGTTCAGCATCTAACCATGGGTTCCCTAATGGGGTTGATTTTGTCCATTTTGAAACAAACTGCAATCTATTGGCTAAAAAGTAATTAAAAAAATTTGGTAAATCTAAGCCTCCGCACTCTTTCGCTTTTTGGAGGGTTTTTAAACTAATCCGTGATGGTTTATCCTTCCATAAAAATTTACTTATATTTGAGTCTAGAGACTTAAACCAGGCCATTGATGGTTGGGTAGGGATCATTGAGAACAAATAGTTAATTTTAGGAAGGACCATCATTTTAATGGCTGCGACTCTTCCCATTAATGATAAAGGTAGTGTCCTCCAGCGCGTAAGATCGTCTTGTATCTTTTTTAAAAGGGGGATATGATTTAGTCGCAATAACTCTGAGAGCCTGGGAGAAATATCTATTCCTAAATATTTAACATTCCCTGATTGTATCGGAATAGTAGATGTATTTGGGAAATTGCAATTTATGGGTAAAGCTATTGATTTTACCCAGTTAATAGAGTAGTCTGATAATGATGAAAATTTATCAATGAGCGCCACTGTCTGAAGAAGAGATCTTTCTGAGTTTTCAAGGAAAATTAATACATCATCAGCATAAAGGCTTATCTTATGTTCCTGTTCTCCAGTTTGAATACCTCTGATATCAACATTTTGTTGTATGGCTGCTGCTAATGGTTCAATAAAGATGGTAAAAAGTGAGGGAGAGAGTGGACACCCCTGCCTAGTACCTCTCTGAAGATTAAAGCTTCGGGAAGTCTGATCATTTGTTCGGACAGATGCAACTGGACCTCTATATAGTGTTTTAACCCAGTTTATGAAAGATGAACCAAACCCAAACCTGTTTAACACCATAAAAAGAAATTTCCAGTTAACCCGGTCAAAGGCTTTCTCTGCATCCAGGGACAAGATTGTAGTTTCTACATTATTGATCTTGCAGTAGTCTATTAAATTAAATAGCCTGCGTGTATTATCAGCCGAGTGCCTACCCTTGATAAAACCTGTTTGATCTGGGTGTATAATAAACAGAATTATCCTTTCCAGTCTTTTGGCGAGAGCTTTGCAAATTATTTTGAGATCAACATTCATAAGCGAGATGGGACGGTAGCTGGATGGAAGCGTAGGTTCTTTTCCAGGTATAAGGAGTAGGATAATACTAGCCAAATTCATATTCGGAGGAATTACATTATCTTCTTTGATTTGGTTCACCATTTTAAAAAAAGTAGGTGCCATCACGGGCCAAAATTCTTTATAAAATTCTACTGGAAAACCATCTGGTCCTGGGGCTTTATTGTTTGGGATGTGCTTAAGTGCCTCCTGGAGTTCAAACACCTGAAGAGGTGTATCCAGAGCCACAATCTGTTCATTATTTAATTGTGGTAGGTTAATATTGTCCAAAAATGTATTTATCTCTGAGTCCGATGGGTTAACCTGTGATGAGTAAAGATTTTCATAAAATTTTCTGAAGGAGTTATTTATTTCTTCAGGCACATGGGTAATATTTCCAGTCATATCCTTGATAGAATGGATAGTTGTTTTTTCTTTATTCAATCTAAGCTGGTTCGCAAGATATCGCCCCGATTTATTACTGTGTTCAAAATTCTCAAGACGCAGTCTTTGTATTAAAAACTGTGCTCTTTTGTTTGTAATTTCTTTTAATTCCAGCTTTAATTTTCTCAAATCGTTAAGTGCCTGTTCCTGTGGGGAAATGGCACAAGTTGTCTCCAGTGATTTAATCTTCTGTTCTAAATCCAGTATCAGTGCTTTTTCTTTTTTATTCTTGTATGAACAGTAAGAGATTATTTTACCTCGCATGACCACTTTTGCTGCTTCCCAAAGAACACCTGGGGATATTCCTGGCACATCATTATATTCCAGATATGATTCCCCCTCTTTATTAAAATAATTAATAAAGTCTTCATCTTTCAGTAGTGATATATTAAATCTCCAGCTCCTAGTTTCCCTTGTAGCTTCCCTATTTACTAGTGTAAAAGAAACTGGATGATGATCGCTAATAGCTTGATTTGAACATATTTCAGTGTCTATTATGTCCCTCACAATAGAGTTACTGGCTAAGAAGAAATCTAGACGCGAATATGAACTATGAACTGATGAAAAAAAGGTATATTCCCGAAGAGTTAGGTGAAGAGATCACCATTCATCGCAAAGACCAAAATCATTCATGTACTGTTTGAGAGTGTCAGTAGCCAGCCATTTTCGGTAAACCCCCGATGTACTGAGCCTGTTGAGTGCAGGGTTTAATACCAAGTTGAAGTCCCCTCCTATTATAAGTGTGGTGTCCAAGTGCTCAGAAAGAGAAGTGAAAAAAGTGTGAAAAAAGGATGGGTCATCAACATTTGGGCCATAAACGCTTGCAATACATAGATCCAAATTTTGGACTGAAATTTTTAGTATTATAAATCTACCTTCTGGATCTATTATGGTGTTATTCATAACAAAGTGTATTCTTCTATTTACCAGTATAGCTACCCCCCTTTGCTTAGAATTAAAGCCGGCTGAGTACATATGGGGGAATTCTGGTGAGGTGAGCGCATCTACAGACGACTTAGAGACATGTGTCTCCTGCAATAAAACAAAGTCTGCCTGTAGATCGTTCAATCGATTAAAAACTTTTAGCCTCTTCTCCCCATTTCCAATTCCACGTATGTTCCACGTGACAAACTTAAATGAAGACATGTTTTCACTAACTGGTTGTGTACTAAAGACTAACTAAATGTGTAAACTATATGTGCCTATGTGATATGTCTGTAATGTATGCATATATATATATATATATATATATATATATATATATATATATATATATATATATATGTTGTGTGTATATATGCATATATAATTGGGTGCGCGCGCATGATGTCTCTGTGCCATTTGCCTGCAATTGCAAGCAAATGGGGTACATGTATTTCAAGTTATTTCTTACAAACCAGAAGTATGAGAAAAAACCGACATGAAGGTTAGTAAGTGGTGGAAAAATGCAGACAGCATACAACAATGACCTAAAACCTTCAAAAAAAAAAAACCTACAACAGACAAACAAACAAACAACAACCTCAACAACAAAGAAAAACATTTTGACAAATGTTAACATATTAAACTGAAATCGAGTAAGAGACCTGCGCACAATCCCACTCTCTTTTCCACCTGTAGCTAAAAAAAAAAAAAGAAAAAAAAATGGGCTCTAGAATAACCAGGGAGTTATAGTTTCATCCATAAACAGCTTGCCATCTATATACAATCTATCCACAGAAACAATAGCACGTTTACCTTCTTGGATGTATTGCTTCCTAATGGGAAAAAGCTTCCTTCTCCTTTCCAAGATTTCTTGTGGAAATTGATCATTTAGACCATAATTGGTGTTTTTAAGCTGCTTGCCCTGCCTCTGTACCAAAATTTTTTGCTTAAAATGTTCAAATTTGGCAACAATAGGTCTGGGACGTTTATTCTGGGAATTTTTTTGCCCTATTCGGTGGACTCGGTGGAAAGTAATTGAGTTTGTGACTTCGGGGGATAGTTGTTTTTTTTTCCACAATATCTTTATTGAACCTTTTTTTTTTTTTTTTTTTAACAAACATGATACAAACAATCAAACACTAACACTAAAGTACTACAAAAAAAAAAATGCACTAAAAACACCAACAACCACCAACAAAATCAAGTCTTCAACAATGCTCCTCTGTTTAGTCTAGACAATCCAATACATAAGTATACATATTATGTTCACCAGTTTGGAATTTACAAGGTCCACACACATCATTCACCTTCTTCTTCAAGAGTTATGTTTAAATTTTTTACATAATCAATAAAAGGTCTCCATATATTCTCAAACACAATTTCCTTTGATTTCAGTATATATGTTATTCTTTCTAATGGAAGGTTTGTTAACATCTGTCTTAACCACTGAGTCACATCTGGTCTATGAGTCTTTTTCCATAATAGTGCAATACATTTTTTGGCATTAAGCAAACTGAGGTCTATGAATGTTCTTTCACTTTTATTAAAATTATGCTTTTCTGGGTACAGACCCAACAAAAACAGTTTAGGATTCAATATGATTTGTTTTGAGATTATTTTTTCAATTGTTACCCTCACCTCTTCCCAAAACATTCTTATTAATCTACATTCCCATAAACAATGAAATAGGGTTCCTTTACTTTCCATGCATTTTGTGCATGTATCTGGTATATTTTTGTTGTATCTATTTAACTCCTCCGGTGTAACATACATCCACATTAACCATTTGAAATGTATCAATTTAAGGCGTGCATTTATTGATTTGGTTTGAGCTTCTGTACAAGCCAATTCCCATTGTTCCTCTGAAATTTCAATTTGCAGATCTTCTTTCCAGTAGTTTAATCTTTTCAGTGAATTTTCACTTGAAGATAGTGTCAATGAGTTATAAAACTCTGAAATAATACCCTTTCTTTTACTATCTTTCATCATCATTTTTTCCAAGGATGAATAAATAGGTCGAGTGAGAGCTTTATTTTGATTTGATCGAATAAAGTTTCTAAGTTGAAGATATTTAAAAAAATGTGTTCTATTGAGATTAAATTTGATCCTCAGCTCTTCAAAAGACATTATGTTGTCTGCACATGGCAAATATAAATCCTGAATCTTTTGTATCCCTTTTAAATTCCATACTTTAAATACAGCGTCCGCTCTCCCTGGTTTAAAATATTGATTACCCCATATTGGACTAAATTGTGACAATAACTGTGGTTCTTTTAAATAGTTTTTAGCTTCACACCATATTTTGATCATATGCTTTACAAATGGATTTTTAACTTGTTTTTGTAATTTTTTTGCCGAATCTGAGTATATGAATATGGGAAGAGGTAAAGGTAAATTGTATGATTCCATTTCAGTCCAGTGAGGGAGATCATTTGATGAAAAATAATATGTCATAGACCTCAGTTGTGCCGACCAATAATACAACATAAAATTTGGACATTTCAGACCTCCACGATCAAATGGTAAATATAATAAAGACAAACGTAATCTAGCCCTCCTGTTGTTCCATATAAATTCCACTAACTTTTTTTTTATTCTTGAGAATAGATCTAAAGGTGGTGATAAGGGAATGTATTGAAATAAATAAAGTATTTTAGGTAAAATATTACTTTTAAGTATATTGATTCTCCCGATCATCGACATTGGTAGTGACATCCATCTCTGAGTTAACTCATTGATATCTGACATTAAGGCTTCATAGTTGACACTGGCGACTGATTCTAGCTTAGGCATAATTTGGATTCCTAAATATTTAAACTGATTTACAACATTGAATTGATTTACCTCAGGGGCTGGGTAATTTCTCTGGGTCTCATTTAGCATTAATATTGAAGATTTAGTTTTATTTATTTTATATCCTGATATTTCCCCAAAATTCTTTATTAAATTCAACAAGGTTGGAATTGATTTTTTTAGATTCGACATAAACAAAATTATATCATCGGCGTACAGGGAGATTTTATGTTCTGTTGGTCCAACTTTAATTCCATATATTTGTGAATGTAAACGTATCGCTATCGCTAAAGGTTCAATTGCCATAGTAAACAGTAAAGGTGAAAGTGGACAGCCTTGTCGACATCCTCTATTGATTTTTATTGGTTTTGAAATATTGTTATTTGTTAGGATTTCTGCTGTAGCATTATTGTATATTATTTGAACCCATTTTATGAAATTATTTCCAAGTCCAAACCTTTGTAGGACTTCAAAAAGAAAGGGCCATTCAACTCTATCAAAGGCCTTTTCGGCGTCCAATGATAGGAGAGCTGTATCCGGTGCTTCTTTATTAAAATAAATAATATTAAATAGTCTTCTTACATTATGGAAGCCTTGTCTACCCTTTATAAAGCCATTCTGATCTCGATTAATAATATTTGGTAAAATTTCTTGTATTCGTCTTGCTAAAATTTTACAGATTATCTTAAGGTCGGCGTTTAATAGGCTTATTGGTCTCATATTTTCACATTTATTAGAGGGCTTACCTGGTTTTGGCAGCAGTATAATTAAGGCATTATTTATGTATGATGGTAAATTATTATTTTGAAATGCTTCTAAAACCATTTCCAAAAAAGGTTTTATTAATTTATTCTTAAATTTTTTATAAAGGTCAACTGGAAGACCATCTGGTCCTGCACTTTTTCCTGATTTCATATTATCAATGGCTAGCCCAACTTCTTCCTGACTAATTTTAGACTCCAATATCTCCCTGTTTTCATTTGGAATACACGGTATAGATAGTTTGTTCAAAAACCCATTTAGTTTTGTTAAATCAGGTTCATTTTTGGTATCATATAATTTTTCATAGTAATCTCTAAAGGCTCTATTAATTTCTAAAGGATCTATAACTACCTGTCCGTTACTTATAATACTGGTTATTGGTGTTTTAATTTCCAATTGTTTAATCTGCCATGCTAATAATTTTCCAGATTTTTCACCTTGTTCATAAAAAGATTGTTTCAATCTTAGAAGACTCGAGGCAGCTCTATTCGCTGATTTTTTGTCGTATTCAGCTCTCAAAATCAGTAATTCATTCTCCAACCTTGGATCTCTTCCTGCATACACTTTTTCCTGAAGACTTTTTATTTTATGTTCCAATTTAGCTCTCTCCTCTCGAGTCTTCTTAGATTTTGATCCTGTATAACTAATAATATGTCCCCTAATAAAAGCTTTGAAAGCCTCCCACTTTACACATGCTGATGTTTGTGTAGTATTGATGTCAAAGAACTCGTCTATCTGTTTTTCTATATACTTGACAAATTCCTCATCCTGAAGCCATTTATGCTGAAATTGCCATCTGCCTGATTCCTTTGTCAATTTTTTATCTACATATATTAGACAACAGGGTGCATGATCAGAGATCACGATGTTATCATAAAAGCAGTTTTGAATCTTGGACCTTAATTCTGTGGAAATCAAAAAATAATCAATACGTGAGAATGTCTTGTAGGTACTGGAATAACAAGAATAGGCTTTAACTTGTGGTTTCATTTCTCTCCATATATCTAACAATCTCAATTCTTTCATAAAATGATTAATAGTCATCCTACATCCAATGTGCGTACAATCCAGTCCTGTTGATCTATCCACACCTGGATTCAATGTACAATTAAAATCCCCTGCTATTATATGTTGCCCTGTAAGTGATGATAAGATGAGAAATAAATTAGCAAAGAACTTCTGATCATCTATATTGGGACCATATAAGTTCACAAGATTTATATTTTCTAATAGCAAAGAACCTTGAATGATTACATATCTTCCAAATTTGTCTCCAATTACATTTTTCACTTGAAAAGGAACTGATTTATGTATGAGAGTCATAACTCCCCTGGCTCGGGATGAAAATGAAGAGGTGAATACACTTCCCTGCCATCTACTCCTAATTCTTTTAACATCCTCCTCTATCAGATGAGTTTCTTGTAAAAACACAATTCTTGAACCCATGTCCTTTATTTTATTCATAACTTGTTTAAGTTTTTTTTAAATTTTGTAGACCTCTGCAATTCCATGAAGTTAAATTAAGATTAACACTTTGGTCCATGATCAATAGAGAGTTTGGGATTACCTTGCAGTGTAAACATGCTCATACAGAGAAGCAAAAACATGAGTGGTTGAACATTCATCCTACAAACTACACACAAACAAATTTCCCCTTCCCACACTTGTGGCAAACCCCCCAAAATCAAAAGAAAAATTCTGTCTCCCGATATAGCCATCGACCGTTCCACACCCACGGGGAACAGCCTAAGCCACTCCTTCTTCATCCTCCCAATCACCCTAACTCTACTGCTTTTAATGACGTAACATTAACTCTCCTCTGTAGTTTTCCAACTTAACTCCAAAATTTTTAACAACTTTGTACATCATAGTTTTTTTTTTTGTTTGTTTTGTTTTTGTTTTGTTTTTTTAATATATAATACAATCTATATTTTGTAACCTTACTATTTACTTCAAGTCAGTCAGATGCCTGTGCAAATGCTTAATTATTCTACCTTATATTTTGTTCATGCTTAGCTCCCACCAGTCTCTTCTTCTTCTTTGATCTTCTTGATGAACTCCTGCGCCTCCTCTGGGGTCTTGAAGATGTGGGTTCTGCCCTCATACGTGGTCAGCAGTCTCGCAGGATAGATTACACCATGACGAATCCCAAGGTTGCGCAGCTCCTTACGTATGGGATCAAACTGCTTCCTCAATTGCTGGATTCCTGTGGCCAAATCTGGGTAGAACCGCACCTGCTGGTCCTGGTGTTTAATCTCTCCTTTAGCACGTGCAGCGTTGAAGATCTTCATCCTGTCTCTGTTGCTAAGAAACTTCATAATTAAGGTCCTCGGCGGTCCCTTATCTCTCCGTGGGCCAATACGATGTGCTTTTTCCAGAACCACTGCTGATTGCAACTCCTCGCTGCCCAGCACCTCCGGAATCCACTTTTCCAGAAAGGAACATACGTCCCGACCTTCTGATTCCTCTGGAAGACCCACCAGCCTCAAATTATTCTGTCTCGACCGAGATTCCAAATCCAAAATATTATCTTCCAGAGATTTATTTTTTTTTTCCAAAGTGCGCACCTTTAATTGAAGACGGGTGACGTCATCTTCAGCACTAGCGAGACGGAGCTCCATCTGCGCCGTTCGTTCTACACAGTCACCCAATTCCTTTCTTATTCCTTCCAACGCTGTCATAATCCCATCAAATCTAGAGGAAAAGTCCGCTCTCATTGAACTCATGGCAGCCATCAGCGCATCTGCGCCATTCCCCGCAGACATCGCACCGCCGCCAGCCTCCTCCGCCATATATGGAGTTTTGTTTGCTGCGTCACAGACCTGAAAGTCCGTTAATTTGGACTGTTTCGGCGGCTCGCTTTTTCCTCTTCCTGGTTTTCCAGCCCTAGGCTTCGCCGACATATCCTCGCCCAAATGCTGAGATACGTTCTGTCCCAAATGAGAGAGTTATTTGCCGATTTTTTTTCTCCAGGAGCAGAGCAGAGCGAGACACGTCCGTCCTACGTGGCAGCCATAACCGGAAGCCCCGGGGGATAGTTTTAGTTGTGATGACATAAATTCTCGGACCAGCTGTTCTGGATTTTCATTATTTTTTTCAATAATTCCAGAAAAAACGAGGTTATCTCTCATGCTGCGTGACTGCAAACTGAGAACTGTCTCCTTCATTTTCCGATTTTCTCCCTCAACAACGCCAAGCCGTACGGTTAGTGTGGTGACTGACTTTTTCAGGCTGTTATTTTCCTCCACGAGAGAGACGAGCTGCACCTGACTAAACTCAAGGCTCTCCCGCAAATTTTGGAACTCTTTGTGAAGAAGTTCAACCAGCGCCAGTCTACCATCCATGCTGGTGAGTTTATTCTCTATAGAGAGAAGGATATCGCTAACCTCGGTGCCCTGCTGTGATTTCTCGGGCGTTATTTTGGGTGAATCTGCGGGTCTCGGTCGCTTAAGGGCCTTTTCCACTAGCACGCTTTAGCGCGACACGGGACGGCTCAGCACGTTTTGTACGCTTTTCCACAAGCCCCTTTTCCACAAGCCCACAAGCCCCAACACGGTTTAACAGCCGCGATTCTCAGCCCCGCTCCAGGGCAGGGTACAGCAGTGCTGAGCTGGGCCGTGTTGTGACGTTAACAGACTGGTCGCCGCTGATTGGTCAGGTCATAACCGGCACTGATTGGTCAGGTTGTAACCGCCCCTCTCCTCCTCCTCTTCTACCGAATCTTCACGAGCTTCTCAATAAAGTTTTTGAAAAAAAAAAAGAAAAAAGAAAAGAAAAAAAAAAAAGAATCTAGACGACCGCCATTACTCAGCACGCAACCACTGTTGGCGGTTTATTTTCAGTGTATTGCTGTGCTATTTTCATTTATTCTCTCGCCAGTTTATTCTGTTTCATTTATTCTCTCGCCAGTTTGGCGGTCCTTTTTGGTGTTTACGGTGAAAAAAGCAACAGACCGAGGAGTGGCCTTGTACAGCTATATGTTATGTTTTGCTTGGGTCTTCTCAATAAAGTTTTGGAAAAAAAAATGTTTTGCTTGGGTCGCGTGCGTACGTCACGGGAGTGTGGCACCACCTCGCTGTTATAAACCCACCCACCCCAGCACAACACCCATGCCAAACACCGTGCTAATGGAAACAGAAGCATGCTGAGCCGTACTGAAGTGAATCGAGCCGTACCGAGGTGTGCTGGGCTAGTGGAAAAGAGGCTGAGAAGCAGCGGCAGAGGCAGCAGCAGAACACACACTCGCCTGCTCCATGACACAAAAACGGTCGTAAAATGCGTCGATATAACTTTCTACATCCTCCAGCTCTGTAAAAAAAAAAAAAAAGAAAGACACAGACAATTAATTAATGAATTAATTAACAAAAAAAACTACCTGTTGAGAAGTTTGTTTTAATCTTGGTGACAGCAGTCGCCGTTCAAATTATTGCGCAATTGTCTCTCGCGATCACAGCATCAACTTCCGGATCCGCCCTCCGAGTCCACTCCGCCCTCATGAGTTTGTTTTTAAAAGTAATTCTGTTGAACCACAATTCAAAAGCACTGTCTGATTTTCATTGGTTAATTTTCATAGAATTTTTATTTATTACCACTTTTGTCAGATTCAAGTTATTTCTGTGACCATTGTGGGTTTTTCTTTCATTAACAGAGGGGTACCAACAATTTTGTCCATGTGTGTATATACAGTATCTCACAAATGTGAGTACACCCCTCACATTTTTCTAAATATTTTATTGTATCTTTTCATGGGACAACACTGAAGATATGACACTTTGATACAATATAAAGTAGTTAGTGTACAGTTTGTATAACAGTGTAAATTTGCTGTCCCCTCAAAATAACTCAACACACAGCCATTAATGTCTCAACCCCTGGCAACAAAAGTGAGTACACCCCTAGTGAAAATATCCAAATTGTGCCCAAATAGCCATTTTCCCTTTCCTCTTCCACTCCTCCATGATGACATCATGGTGTTAGAGGCCTTGCGCTCCTCCACCTTCTGTGTGAGGATGCCCCACAAATGCTCAATAGGGTTTAGGTCTGGAGACATGCTTGGCCAGTCCATCACTTTTCCCCTCAGTTTCTTTAGCAAGCCAGTTGTCGTCTTGGAGGTGTGTTTGGGGTCGTTATCATAAGATAACTAACTAACTAACTAACCTGCACTTATATAGCGCTTTTCTAGTCACAAAGACCACTCAAAGCGCTTTCACTAATACTAACCCTCTATTCTAAGGGCCTATAGGAAACATATCTAGGGACAATTTAGAACAACCAATTAACCTAGCATGCATGTCTTTGGATTGTGGGAGGAAACCGGAGCCCCCGGAGTAAACCCACGCAGCACAGGGAGAACATGCAAACTCCATACAGAAAGGTTCCTACCCCTGCCAGCCTGGGGATTTGAACCAGGAACCTTCTAGCTGTAAGGCAACAGTGCTAACCACTGCACCACTGTGCTGCCCAGATAAGATAAGATAAGATAAGATAAGATAAGCCTTTATTAGTCCCACAACGGGGAAATTCCAGGATTGCAACAGCACAGGGATAGCAACACTCAGAGCAACAATCAGAAGGCAAGAAAAAAAGCAAGCAAGCAAGAGCAGCTAATATACATATGTACACTACCGTTCAAAAGTTTGGGGTCACTTAGAAATTTCTTTATTTTTGAAAGAAAAGCACTTTTTTCAATGAAGATAACTTTAAACTAATCAGAAATACACTCTATACATTGCTAATGTGGTAAATGACTATTCTAGCTGCAAATGTCTGGTTTTTGGTGCAATATCAACATAGGTGTATAGAGGCCCATTTCCAGCAACTATCACTCCAGTGTTCTAATGGTACAATGTGTTTGCTCATTGCGTCAGAAGGCTAATGGATGATTAGAAAACCCTTGTGCAATCATGTTAGGTCTGCAATGCTGTAATTGCTGCAAATGGAGGATTCTTTGACGAAAGCAAAGTTTGAAGGAAAAAATTATTATTTCAAATACAAATCATTATTTCTAACCTTGTCAATGTCTTGACTATATTTTCTATTCATTTTACAACTCATGGTGGTAAATAAGTGTGACTTTTCATGGAAAACACAAAATAATTGTCTGGGTGACCCCAAACTTTTGAACGGTAGTGTACATATTACTATAAATATATATATATACACACAGACACACAGTGCAGAGCATTGTAGCTGGATGGAATAAATATATGAGTATCATGTTGGAATACTGCCCTACGACCCAGTCTCCAAAGGGAGGGGATCATGCTCTGCTTCAGTACGTCACAGTACATGTTGGAATTCATGGTTCCGTCAATGAACTATAGCTCCCTAGTGCTGGCAGCACTCATGCAGCCCCAAACCATGACACTCCCACCATAATGCTTGACTGTAAGGAAGACACATTTGTCTTTGTACTCCTCACCTGGTTGCCGCCACACACGCTTGACACCATCTGAATCAAATAAGTTTATCTTGGTCTCATCAGACCACAGGACATGGTTCCAGTAATCCATGTCCTTAGTCTGCTTGTCTTCAGCAAACTGTTTGCGGGCTTTCTTGTACATCATCTTTAAAAGGGGCTTCCTTCTGGGACGACAGCCATGCAGACCAATTTGATGCAGTGTGCGGTGTATGGTCTGAGCACTGACAGGCTGACCCTCCCACCTCTTCAACCTCTGCAGCAATGCTGGCAGCTCTCATATGTCTATTTTCAAAAGACAACCTCTGGATATGACGCTGAGCACGTCCACTCATCTTCTTTGGCTGACCATGGCAAGGCCTATTCTGAATGGAACCAGTCCTGTATGGTCTTGGCCACCGTGCTGCAGCTCAGTTTCAGGGTGTTGGCAACCTTCTTATAGCCCAGGCCATCTTCATGTAGAGCAACAATTCTTTTTTTCATATCCTCAGAGTGTTCTTTGCCATGAGGTGCCATGTTGAACTTCCAGTGACTAGTATGAGAGAGTGTGAGAGTGATAACACCAAATTTAACACACCTGCTCCCCATTCACACCTGAGACATTGTAACACTAATGAATTACATGACACCGGGGAGTGAAAATGGCTACTTGGGCACAATTTGGACATTTTCACTAGGGGTGTACTCACTTTTGTTGCCAGTGGTTTAGACATTAATGGCTGTGTATTGAGTTATTTTGAGGGTACAGCAAATTTACACTGTTATACAAGCTGTACGCTGACTACATTACATTGTATCAAAGTGTCATATCTTCAGTGCTCTCCCATGAAAAGATATAATAAAATATTTACAAAAATGTGAGGGGTGTACTCACTTTTGTGAGATACTATATATATATGTTTGTGTGTGTATATATATATATATATATATATATACTGTATATATACTGTATATATATATATATATATATATATATATATATATATATATATATACACTACCGTTCAAAAGTTTGGGGTTACTTAGAAATTTCCTTATTTTTGATAGAAAAGCACTGTTTTTTCAATGAAGATAACTTTAAACTAATCAGAAATACACTCTAATATCTAATATACATTGCTAATGTGGTAAATGACTATTCTAGCTGCAAATGTCTGGTTTTTGGTGCAATATCTACATAGGTGTATAGAGGCCCATTTCCAGCAACTATCACTCCAGTGTTCTAATGGTGCAATGTGTTTGCTCATTGCGTCAGAAGGCTAATAGATGATTAGAAAACCCTTGTGCAATCATGTTAGCACAGCTGAAAACAGTTTAGCTGGTTAGAGAAGCTATAAAACTGACCTTCCTTTGAGCAGGTTGAGTATCTGGAAAAAATTATTATTTCAAATACAAATCATTATTTCTAACCTTGTCAATGTCTTGACTATATTTTCTATTCATTTTACAACTCATGGTGGTAAATAAGTGTGACTTTTCATGGAAAACACAAAATAATTGTCTGGGTGACCCCAAACTTTTGATCGATAGTGTGTGTGTATATATATATATATATATATATATATATATATATATATATATATATATATATATATCAGCTTTAAGAAGGTGATGTCCCCACCTTTTACAGTGTTTTCCCACTTCCAAAGCACTTAAAACCACATAGTGAGGGCAAGACTCCTATGTTCATATTTCACTCTTAACTTTTGGTTCCTGCTTACTTTTACTTCTCCTCACTTCCATTACATTTACAACCTACATTCTTGTATTTGTTCCATGAGGATGCATTAAATTATTCCCAGTAGTCTATTCTCTTCATTTTGTAGCTTTTCTCTTGGCTGCACTCCTTCCAGTAGTGTTATTCATGTTAGAGTTTTTTTGTCAAATCATATTTCAGCCATCTGTGTTGCCCGGGTCAAGCAAATCTGCCTTGGGCCTTCAGGAATTAACAGTGCGGCAGTAGGCTAAATTAACTATTAAACTTATCTTGTTGCTTTAACCAGTCAGATGTCTTCTGTATGTTCAGGGGTACGCATAGAAGGCATCTGAGAACGTCGGCATTTTCACGTCTTTTGATTGGATGGTTAGACTCCTCCACCCACAATGCAAAGGATCCTAGCTAGTAAAACACCAGTGCAAGAACTTACGTAAGCAGCTACAAAATACTGCATCTATTTAAATATAATAGCTGTTTTTCCACCCACAATGGCTGACATGGGAGAGGAAAAGGATTTGGTCCTGATATTTAAAAAAATCAATTTTTCAGATGGATTTTTCAAGAAATGCTGGTCACTAAAGAGAGGTTGGCCAACCCTGAAGCTAGCAGGCCCGTCTCAGCTGGTGAAAGGATTTATCCGTCACTTCCATATTAGCAACGAGCGGTATCCTTGGATTACAGCCTCCGAGGAGTGCTGCAAATTTTCTTGCTGGGAATACCTGTTGTTTGCAACTGATCGAGTAGATACTTGGAGCCAGACAGGGTGTGCAAACTTGGAACTGTCTACTGTCACACCATGATGATTTAGGCAGGGTTTGCCAAATGTATATAAGCTAGTCTAAAACGCTGGGATATGCTGAAATTTTCACTTTTGGCTGTATGAATCACATATCCATAACGACTTGGACATATACATAACGTATCAGTAACTTATATAGCATATTTTCATAACTTATAAGTAACTTAAACCAACTAATGCTTAGTGTGTTGCCAACATTCACAACTTATGCACAAGAATAGTCTAACTTCTGCATAGTGCAGTCATGCCAAACTGCCGCTGCCTCCCAATCCATGAATCCTAGGTGTGCGAGAGATCATCTCTGTTCAACCGAGATGGTTCTCCCCTCCAAAGACCACGGAGGGGAGTATGACCGACCTGGCAGAGCTGTCAAATCTGTCAGGTCAGTCACAGCTAAAACAGCTGATGTGACACATCAGGATCATCAGATAACAGTTGTCACAACCTGGCTCAAAGGCATGTGAACTGATGGCGATAAAAAGTTTATTTTTAATAAAGTGAAAAAAAACCAAGATAATGCATGGAGTGGGTTTTTGTTGTGAGGCGCAGTCAACAGCAAAGCAAACAGCTGCGCTCTCTGCTTCAGGCAATCAGCTGATTGAATCCTCCTCCTCCTCCAGTGTTCTGACATTTTGGCATATCTATCAGAACAGCACTGGACAGATGATCCTATAGACTTCAGTCAAATATAAAAAAAAAACCCTGACAGGTCCCGTTATACGAATAAGTATGTGAAGAGTTTGTTTGCAAAAACTGATAAACGCCACTTCCATGAAAATTTCACTCTTTACATCAAACAACTGTTAACATTACCTACTTGTAGAAGTTCAAATCGTTTTGTCTCAAAATCCGATATGTCCTATGTTATAGACACTACAAATTCATGTTTTTTTTTTCAAAAGCTGATAAACACCGGGAGTGGTTTTTTTTTTTTTTTACAAAAGCAGATAACTCCACAGGGCAAATCAGCGCTTGGTATTTGGGTCACGTGACTCATCTTGGCTGCCTTCCCGGTCTGCTCACTCTGACTGATTTCCCTGGCTGTGTTCGGAATGTTCTCTCACTCACTCACTCCCTACTCGCTATACAGTGAATTTAGATATAGTGGAATATACAGTAAACTCAATATAACAATAAAATTAACCGCTTTCGGACGCTACTGGGCTTGTTTTCGCAGCATGGTTAATGACATCATCACGTGAGACAGTAAAATGTAAGACTAGCGGTGGTAAAAAAAATTAACACCTGTATGTAATTTGTAGTAAATATGTATTAAATCAAATCGTTTTTGCAGAATTATAAAACATAAATACCTTAAAGTGCTGATGACACGTTTTTGACTTCCTCTAATTTTTCAACACATAATACAATATGACAAAATAGGTTGGTCTGTGCAGTTCTAAGTCAAACAGACTTTTGTTCACGCGAATATCCGACGTTTTCATGAGCGTCAGGTCACCAATTACGTCAGTGGCTGGAAAACCCCGCTGCCATGTAGTCAAGTCATCAGGAGAACACAGCGCTTGGCTGCCCATCGTACACACAGGATGGAAGCGGTAGAAAACATCGATGATGGTTTCAGCATTGTAGTCTGGAATTGGTTTGTGTTGTCCAATCTTCAGACGATTATAGTTCCGAAGAATGGGATGACAATGAAGAATATGGGGGCATCAGACCATATAGGTTTGAGCCGTGCCAAGTGGGCATTGTGCCTAGCCAGTCACACTCAGGGAGTGACAGGTGGAGAGGCACACATGCCCGCAGCAGCAGCGACAAACACACGGCAGGGGAACACCGAGTGTTATTCTTTTGTTACAGATATCGCAACAATTATTTTTTCATAAATATAATTTATTTAAACCCGATTTTTCAATAAAATCATAGCAGTGTATTCTCTGTGGCTCAGGCATCGGGATTATTATGGATTATATTTTGAGTTCTTGTTGTTTTTGTTTTGTACATGTGTTTTATGTGCGTTTTGAGCCACTTTCAGGTGGGCACTGTCCAAGATTCGCCAGTCCGAACACACGCGCCCTCTCTCTTTGACAGTCAGCTGTTCATGGTTTGTGTGCATCATCTGCCAATGTTGCCAGCACTATCACGACGTGTTAGCCACTCCACACAGTCGTGGTTCTGTTGCGTCCCTTGAAGCGATGTCGGCCCTGGGGTGCAACCGTGGTTAACACATCTCCTCTCCATGTTCGCTGGGCGATGTCGGCCCTGAACGCCAACTTTGGGTGTTTCTGCTTATTTTTGGGAACTGTTATCATCATTCTTATGTTCAATACATGTTCTGTGTTGAATTCTGCTCGTAAATCCATTCATCATGACCCTCCATGTGCTCTTATGCAGGGCAGGGAGAGGCAGGATGAAATAACGAGGATTTGCGTGCAGGGTTCATCACAGCACATTTAATACAGAAAGACAGACAGTTACCTGAAAGGTGAAGACGTACAAGAAGCACAGACACACTTGCTGATGGCGTTCGGGGGCCAGCATTGCCCAGCGAACAAATGAGAAGAGACGTGTTTGCCACAGGTGCACCCCAGAGCCGACATCACTTCAAGGACGCACAAGAGCCACGGCGAACATCGAGTGACTAGTGCGTTGTGAGAGTGCTGAAAATACTGGCAGACCAACAGCACAGATGACAATACTATGGACCATTAGTGCATGACTGGCAAACGGCCGCGAAGTACACGCACTGCTGCTGGTGATGGTGTGGTGAGAAGCACCTGGACGAGGACCGGGAAACATGATCAGCGGGAGTTTGAATCAGCTGATGATAATGAGAGAGGGGACATGACCGGACCGGCGACATGTCAGCATGGGATCACAGAAAGTAGGTCAAAGCTGCGCGTAAATCCATTAATCCTTCCCCTCCTCCGCTCCTCCTGCATAAAAGTGCACGAAGAGCGCACGAGGAGACTTAGTAACAGTTGGAGCTGAAGCGTGTGATGTGGTCCTTCACGGTTTGCTGTTTATCTAAGTCTGCAACACAACGCAAAGGCACAGCCATAAAATTAAAACAAGAAACCAGAGAAACTGTGAGCTACAAAGCTGCTGTCACTCCAGTCAACAACACCGGAGTCTGTTCTCCCGCTTACGTCATGGGGGTGCCGCCCTTAATTCGGTGGGCGGCACCACAGTCCAGTCAGCGGCTGCTGTTTTTTGACGATAACTAGTTTATGCAGGAGTGGTTGTAAATATTATATTGATCATAGACAATGACTTTTGGGTTTACACAACATCCTAAAAAATGTCAAAATCGTGTCATCAGCCCTTTAAGGTAGTTTATGTTGTGATGTGAAGCTCTTGTCTCACTGCTCCGTTGGCTGTGCAATCACTATATTCACTATATTCATCACTTTTTCCAGCCTTATTCCTTTTCTTTTTATACTGTGCACACCAATGAAGAGAGAAAGAAATGCCATTTCAGTCTTCCCGTATGTCCTGTATGTATAGTAGTATTGACAATAAAATCTTAGCATCTTGAATTATAGCTTTATTATAGCTATATTATACCATTTTTCTGAGTGGATATGCCTAAATCAGTGTGTCAGTCATACTACATTGATGCTTTTAGACATTCAAGTATGTTCCAGACAATAGCATGGCTTTAGGGACTTATCTGTTTTTGTCAAAAAAACAAACAAACAAAAAACAACAAAACAAAAAAAAGTACTGATAAATTGTCAAAAAGTAACAATGAGTTGATGTTTGATTTTTTTGCTTTATTATGTCTGAGATACTCATATTTCAAGTGACCATGTTTTAGAAGCTGATTTGGAAATACTAACACCTATAAACCTACAGATGAAAAAGTGATTTTTCTCATGTTGAACTCAACTGGACTTATCTGTTTTTGCAAAAGAACTCTGTGTGTGTGTGTGTGTGTGTGTGTGTGTGTGTGTGCGCGCGCGCACGCACTGCAGGCAGAGTTCTGTACTGGTTTCTCCTGTGAACCAAAGCTGCAAATATGCCATTTGCTCCGTGAATGTGGGACATAGCAGCCATACACTGGATATGTCCAAAAATTTTCAGCATGCTGAAAATTAATTTTCAGACAAGCTCGGCAAACAACACCTTCAGCATTCTTCAGCGTGCTCTTAACTTTGACAAAACTCAGCCATAACTGATTCGACGTATGCCAGCGTATTCTCCAAATTTTTCATATGTTTTGCAAACGCTGCCTAAATCATCTAGGTGTGACAAGGCCTTAACCAAGGCAGCAGCAAGACGCCAAAGCATAGCTGCCAGCCAGACACTTACAAGCAGCAGTACTTTTAAACCTTTGGGGAAACAAGAGTGGATCTGCAGCTCAATGAACAAGTGTGCAGGGAAATGGAGCTCCACAAAGAAAAGGTAAAGATTTTTAAAACTATAATTTTATAGTTAAAGTTATCTTTAACTTGCTTTGTGTAGACGGCCCTATAGACTATTTTTATGGTGCTTGGTATGAATAGCACTTACATCGGGTAGATCTCCACTGGAGGCCTAGTTGTAAAATACACGCTCCGCCACTGGAGAAAGGTGAGGGTTTAGTTTATGTACACTGCACATGTAACCCTCCACCATAGCACTTCATTTCATTATTTTTACAGCCTCTAGAGGTCACTCAAATATCAAAAAGTACATATATACAGTCATGTGAAAAAATTAGGACACCCTGTAAAAGCCTGTGTGTTTTTTTAACATGTTTGGATATATGGATATTTAATATCAATGTTAAAAATACTGGGAGATTCGTGTAATACAACTAAATAATTAAAAATTAAGATTAAATTAAAAAGACTTTTTTTCAAATTTTCTGTAAAATGTAATTCTAAACAAATAGTGAGGAACAAATTAGGACACCACCACATTCATTCCCAGTTAAAATGTCTAAAATATATGTTAAAAATGCAAATAAAAACAAAAGCAAGGTTAGTCATAGATATGTGAACATTTGTTAATAAAGAACTGAACATTTAATGGGATGTCCTAATTTTTTCACGACTGTATCATAAGACCTTCTGGTGAAAATAGTGATTGGAGAACAGCTTTTTAAACAGTTTATTCATTCCCTGCAACTTCTAATACCGCTTTTACACAGAGCTGGAGATTGCTGAGACACCTCTGAGTGATGACAAAATTGCGAGATCTCCAAACGATCTGTCGATGATCACTCAGCGAGCATCAGGATCTCTCAATGATCTTCAGTGATCTCCACAGTCCTCAAAGTTTTGACTCAGTGATCTCTCATCGAGTGCTCAACAATCTCATCAATCTCCCAAAGATCTTGCAGCAATCTTTCAATGAACTCTACTGGTCTTTCATTGAACACTCAGCGGTTCCTCACTGATCTCTCAGCCATCTCTATCAAAATTTGGTGTTCATTGAAATATCATTGAGAGATCATTGAAAGATGCCAAGAGATCACTGGGAGAGTGATGAGACCATTGAGCACCCTTTAAGCTCTTCTTGACTGCTCAGTAACCTCATCGATCTCCCAGTGATCTCTCAGCAACCTTTCAATGAATGCTAAATTTTTTACACCCCAAAGGTATAGATGGCTGTGTGCTTATGCAGATGATCATTAGTAGTCTATTAGCACTCATTAATAAGTCATTCTAAAGCACTCATTAACAACTTATTCTGCATAAACATATTCTTCTAGGATTAGCTATTAGCTAAAACATTTCCCTTATAGCTTCTAATTATTCCTTGTTGGTAATAAATAAGTATACTGTTAGATATGAATAAGAATTAATTAATTCAGGACTTGCTGGATTACCTAAAAAATATCTAAATACTAATTATAATAATAACAAGCCCCCAATTTAGAATGGGGAACACATAAGGACATCTTCACACCTCAAAGTCCGCTCCAAGGTCCGAACCAAGGTTTTTGTTTTTCTTCCATTGTGTATTTGGTCCACTTAGGTTTGGTTTCACACTACTGCTTTTCCACACTAAACTAATTTTACTAGACACAGCTACACCTTGTTCTCATGACGATGCCCTGTTGTTATGACGTTACATTTGGGTTATTAGCACAGTTGTTAGCAAACATGCTACTCACCCTCCTAGGTGTTTTCTGCAGCTCTTAACACCTCGGTAACCACACTTTAAGTTAAAACTGGGGAAGACTCCATCATATTAGTCAGTGAACTAGTTTAGGGAGGCCAGAATATTATCCAGGGCTTCACTGAAAAGGAGCATCAGCCAGGTAGCATCATTCTGCCAGGAAGGGGCAAACACTTTTTCACACCACTTTAAGTACAATTAAGATCTATGCAGTAGTTAGGGAGTGACGCTAAAAAACTACACAGGTGGAGGAGGTGGATGCTGGGGTGGTGGAGGGGTTTAAATACTGTAGCAGGCAGCAATGCAAAGAAGTAAATCCCCATATTATCATACGGGGGTGAGGACAATTTTGCTGCTTTAATGGGCTGTTAATGGGTTAATTAACATGTGCATTTTCCCCTCCACTTGTCTTTCATTCATTTTTCTTGGAAGTATTTTATCAGTGCATACTGTGTAATTGTTCTCCCGTGGAAGAAGAATGAAATAATAAATCTTCCATACTCAGGCCGTTGACTTTCAGAATACAAACCCAGAGGTCTCCATGTGCAGCAAAGTGTGCGGGGAAGTCACTTGTAGCCTGTCACAGCTATTGACAGGGACCTTGTAAAACTCACTCTACTGACGCAAGGCTCCAGTCAGCCCTCTCGACTCCTGCTGACCAACTCTGATGTAAAACGAGTGCCCACGGAGCGCTCGTTAGAGTACGCCGTCTGTCTGTCTGCCCCTGTGTTCAATTTCCAGCCTGTCGTTTGGTTTCCAGCAACTTGCATCACTGCGAACGGCTGCCGTGTCTGGTGATGTGATCGTTTCATTACAGTCATGCTTGGGTTATCGGTGAGAGATTAAGAGCCTTGAGATGTAGGAGATATTATTTGGCCTGACAGCATTTGGGGGAAAGTGGAAGACACATGCTTCTGGTTTCATCACATAGCTCCAGAGAGTTTTTGAAGGGAGGGGGGAATTCATTACTACAAAGTTTTAGTGATTGCAAACAGACGGACAGGGAGCGTAGTTGATATTGATCTGCTGAGGCTAAGAATAATGTTCAAAGGCATCAGGCAGCAGGGAGAAGGCTGCTCTAGTTTCATTAAGTGTAAACATTTCCAAGTGAGAAAAAAGGCTGAAACGAGAGAAATGGAGGGAGAGATAGAAAGGCAACGATGAAGGACAAGGGTGGACAATCCATGCTCTTTTTCTTTTATTCCTCGAGCCATGTCTTTTACTCCCGCGTCCAGCTCGGGATGGATGAGCTTGTTTGCCGGATGATGGAGCTTTGGTGGGCTACGTTCCCCGACTCTGGCTTTGACATGAAACTGTGGCTGCAAGCCCCCGCTGGCACGCAGTGCCAGAGCACTGCGGGGACAGAGACGAAGCACCGACCACCGCTTTCACTCCGCTTCCAGAAACAACACCCACATAAATGGAATATATGGGCTTTTAATAAGGGTTTGAGCTAACAGGCACTCTCATCTGCTTTTTGTTTGATGCGTTTCAAGGGTGACCACGGCGTCTGCTCGATGGCGTGCAGCCTCCACCTGCCGAAACGCGTTACGGGCAACGATAATAGCATTTGACTCCGATTGAGGGCTTTGCGGCGGGCAAGGCGTGAATTATTTCATCTTTGTTTATCAATGTTTTTCCCATGGTTTTCGGCTAATTGCAGAGCAGAGTGGCTTGCAGAATGCCTATTAGTGCCATGCTGAGTTGAGAGACAGGCTAGTTTAAAAAAAAAAAGAAAGAAAAAAGCGCCCATCACTGAAAAACAAGACAAGCACTTGCACACATTTGTCCACAGACAAATCCTCATCTATTTTCTTCTGAGTGCACACGTGCACGCGCGCGCACACACACACACACACACACACACACACACACACACACACACACACACACACACACACACACACACACACAGAGTCACACATTTGGACAATATGACAACGGGAGAGATAAGAAGGACTAGTCTTTTGTGTTCGAGCCCACACAGAAAACGGAGCAGTACACGTGAAAGTACATCACTGCCGGCTCTGTGTGTGTGTGTGTGTGTGTGTGTGTGTGTGTGTGTGTCCTCGCATTATCTACTGCCTATTGGCGCTGACATAAGAGTGTTGCCGAGAAAGGGAGAATAAAACAAGGGTGGAAGGGAGGTGAAGTGTGCAGAGATAGAGGAGGAGGAGTAACAGCGTTGGGGGTGGGGGGGAAGAGGGCATTTGTAGGAGGACGGATGAGGAGCCCTCTATCTCCAGAGTCCCCCCTTGCAGAGCCCAGGGGCAGTGACACAGCAGCAGCTGCTTCTCCCTTTCAGAGCCACAGTCACAGTCATACGAAGCAGAATTCCCCCCCCCCCCCCCCAAACACTTCCAGCAGCAACTACCGTACTGAAGCTGCTACGGACTAATCAGTCCACCAGTTCTGGCCTGCGCCCAGCCGAGGGTGGATGACTCTTCCCTTCATCGGGCTTGATCTGTATCGATGATGATATACACAATAGTTGCTGTGCTCGCCAGGTTAGAGTGCACAACACACAGGCAATAATGTCTAACAGGCGGGTCAGGCGGCCCTGTACAGCGGGGTTAATTCTCTGCCATGGAGGCTGTCATCCTGTACCTCACAAAGCCAGTGAATTTGTGAAGGTCTGGCAAAGGCCGGCGAGGGACAAAAATGCAACTGGAATACAGAGGGCTGAAGAAGGAACTGTGAGGCGTGGCCGTGTTGGCGCAGTCTTTCCTGTATACACATGTGCCTACTGTATGTTTAGTAGTAATAAAATTGGTTTTGGAAGGCTGGAGTAGCTCGGGTGCTGACTTTGTGGATCTGATTTCATTACAAGAAGACGTAATTACACACAATTGCACCTGAACAGCACAGCCAGTCCTAACAAAGGTTGTCCAAACCGTATTTTGAACAGGAGCAGCTTAAACTTGCTCTAATAAGCACGCAACAAAGGTCGACCCAACAGTGTTTCCTTATTTATACTGCATGCATTCAGCTTGGACAGTGCTTTAGCTGATATAAGCTTCAGCATTTTTGTCCAGCAGCAACTCAAGAGAACAGAACAGCAGGGTACTGACAGCACAATGCCTTCTGGCTTTTATGGTAATTTTTTTGACTCCAGCTGGGCGAAATGTGGCACATATGTGCATCATGTGTAGTCCGTTACTTAACTTGGATGACACCATAACACGTCGGGAGCATATAGCCACACAGACATATGGTGGGGTGTAATTGCTTACACACACGCAGCTGCACAGAGTCCCACTCCATAGCATCTACACAAGCAGTGACAGTTTGCACAATACAAAAATAGATGTACATAACAAGGGCACTGATGTACACTGCAAGTTGTGTTTGGCGGGGTTTCAGATCAGCCTGTTTTCCAGATGACCTCAGTCCGTTTTGCTTTTTAACAAGCATGGCAATGTGCAGATGAGGCCAAACATCCTTGACACCTCAGGACACCAAATCTAACCCCTCTGACACTCACATGGCACGCCAGAACTTTAAAACTACATATGAAGTTTATTCCATTCAGAGTGACATAAAATCACTCTCTCACTTTACTGAATACAAGAGAGTGATGAATTAAAAACCTGATCAAGTTAAAGGGGACAGGATGAAAAAGTGGGACCCGCAGTATCTTACTTCAGGACCCTCTCAGTCATTTGGAGCCCATAGCATTTGCATACACTTCCCTATGGAGGAAACAGCTATGTCAAGCACGCTTAGCTGTTATTAGTAAAATTACCCATTCTCTCATTAAAGGTTGTTTTTGTACTTACTGTTCCCAGAGGACTGGTCATATACTGTCTCCAGTATCACTTTATTTGGTCATTTACATGCACACATTAAGCCAATTTTAGTCAGCTGAGACAGCTAGCCAGCTAACATTGCCCTCAATGTGGCATCAACCAAAGATCTCAGCAATGATGGAAGAGGGAAAATGGAGAGAACTGAGGCTCATTAGCATTTAAAGAAAAAGTACAATGAAATCGGTCATTGTGAGGATTAAGGCAGGATAAACTGGATGGGAAATGGTGCTGCAATAAATAAAACCTGAAGTATTCTGACTAAAGCATGTCACACACATGCACACATACAGAAAAAGTGCATAATATGTACCCTTCAAGTTTACAGCGGGGAAAATAAGCATTGAACACGTCAACGTTTTTCTCATTAAACATATTTCTGATGGAGCCATTGACCTGAGATAGATATCAGGAACAACCCAAGTAATCCATACATAAAAAGAAATCAAGGCAACTGTGTTCACAAAACAAGTTATCCTGTATTTAATAACGTGGAATGACACAGGGAATAATTATTGAACACACTTGGTGAAGTTCATTTAATATTTAGTAGAAAAGCCTTTTGGTAATTACAGCTTCCGGATACTTCCTGTATGGAGAAACTAGGCGTAGACATTGCTCAAGAGAGATTTTAGCCCATTCTTAAACACAAACTGTCTTCAAATCTTGAAGGTTCCATGGGTGTCTTCTATGAATGCTGATCTTCAGTTCGTTCCATAGATTTTTAATTGGATTCGGGTCAGGTGGCTGACTGGGCCATTCTAACAGTTTTATTTTCCTTCTCTGGAGCCAGTTGAGAGTTTCCTTGGCTGTGTGTTTGGGATCATTGTCTTGCTAAAATGTCCACCCTCATTTCATCTTCAGAATCTTGACAGATGGCAACAGGTTCTTATCAAGGATGTCTCTGTACATTTATCTATTCATCGTTCCTTCAATTATATGAAGTCTGCCTGTACCATGTGCTGAAAAACACCCCCACACCATGATGCTCCCACCTCCAAACTTCACTGATGGTATGGTGTTTTGGGGTTGATGTGCAGTGCCATTTCTCCTCCAAACATACTGTGTGTTGTGGCATCCAAAAAGTTCAATTTTGGTCTCATCTGACAGACTATATTCTCCCAGTATTTTACTGGCTTGTCCAAATGTTGTGCAGCAAACTTTAAACAAGCTTCAACATTTAAACATTGCTTTTTCTTCAGCAATAGAGTCTTGCGAGGTGAGCGGGCATAGAGCCCATGTCAGTTGAGTGCATTACTTATTGTTTTCTTTGAAACAGCAGAACCTGTTAACTCCAGGTCTTTCTGGAGCTCTCCACGAGTGGTCTTTGGCTCTTGGATAACTGTTCTGATAATTCATTTGACTCCACTGTCAGAAATCTTGCAATGAGCTCCTGGTCATAGCCGGTTTATGGTAAAATGATGTTCTTTCCACTTCCAAATGATGGCTTCAACAATGCTCACCAGAACATTCAGTAGTTTAGAAATGCGCCTGTAACCAACCATCATTATGTTTTGCAACAGTAATGTTGTGATGGTCTAGAAAGACCTCTTTGCTCTACCTATCATGATTTCTTTGTGGTGTGATAATCTAATATTCACAGACCTTTTTAATGGGCTCATTGACTGCACTTTTCCCACATTTTAACAGCTCACTCATATCTTAATGAAGTGCTTGTGACATATTTTGTTCACATTTTCTTTATTTTTTTAATTATTGAAGCAAATTTATTTTTTATTTTTCTTGGCTTTCTTCAAATGCTCTAATTTAAAGATAAGATAAGAGATAAGATAAGCCTTTATTAGTCCCACAACGGGGAAATTCCAGGATTGCAACAGCACAGGGATAGCAACACTCAGAGCATCAAAAGAGAGAGGAAGGGGAAAAAAAACTCGGAATCGAGCCGCTGTTGCAAAAGGCAGCCGACTGGTGTGGCGCCGAGAGACTATTAACAGTGGTATACAAACGTTATAAAAATTACCTCGATAAATCAGTGTGTTAAGTATAATTTTAAAAAATGAACTTATGATATAATGCTGTTTACACTGAAATGAGCTGCCTTCATATTCTTCCTCCTCATTTTGTACAAGTGTAAAAAATAATTTTCATATGATAAGTTGATATATTAATTATCCTTAGAGGCCTAGTGAATTTACACTGAAACGATAATTAAACTGGACGTCTGTCGTAAGCTAGTCATGCTACAGCAGAGTGACGCCGCTCAGTTCAAACCAGACCACGCTTCCTCAATGTCAGCCATCTTTAACAGTTGTCAACGTGTCGTCAGTGAGGTTACACAGCTTCTCTTCAAATGCACAATTGCAAAAACCCCACTTTATAATCTATATTATTCCCATAAAAAATAAGATTTAATTTATAGCAATAATGTAAAATGAATCTCATCTCCCATCTGTTGACGCCGTTAACATCTGTATGTACACAAAAAAAATAGAGTAAACTGATGCTACAGTCTCTTTTTGTTACAGTACACTTTTCTTCTGCTAACACTGAATGGACCAATCGGTGCACTTCTTTCAACAAACAACACAAAAGTCAATTTTAAAAAATGTGCTAAAAACTCTCCACTAGCATTAATATATTAATAATTTATCTTATAGTTTGATTTTAGCTTCCGCCATCCAAACTCCTGATTATAGCTAGCTCGACTCCACCTTGTCCCTTTTCGCTCCCTGAAGACCAACACTTCCTGACATCGCTGAGATCCCCGCACTTAAATTAAAAAAACAAAAAAAAACAAAAACAGGAGCAGTTTACGATGGCAAGCCATTGGTCCTTTAAATACTGTTCAGTACTGGAATGTTTTTAGACTCTAATACCTGATACGAGTAAGTGAGCCATTAAAAAATACAAACAAGAATAAAAACTCCTTCTGGACACAATAAATAGCTATCCTTCATATAGTGCAGTAATACAGTACTCACACTACACCTACAGTAATTGCACATGCAACTGCCCCCCCCCCGCTGCCATCTTTATCATTCCCGTCACTTCCTATTTCCAAAATCAAATTTCCAAAGTCTGTTCTAAAGCCTGTCACTTTAAGAAACAGACTTCAGCTGTTCAACTCCGCCCTCCCTCTTACGTCAGTTAGTCATTAGCTGAGTAGCTTCTAGCCGGTGTTCTGCCACCAGCTCTTTCCAGCTTAGATGAGCAGCACTGGTTCACTAATCTGCAGTCGTTTGTGCATCTCGCATCATTCTGGCCCACCCAACAATCTCGCCAAGATGACACATTAAATCACCAGCAAAGCACACTCCACCGATTGTCGCAAACCGAGGCCGGTGGCCGAACAACAGGATCTCAAAGGGCAATGTCTTGCTCAGTGGTGCTCTGCTCCTCTTCCATGGGCAGCCAGGGGGGTCTGCCCTGTCACGAAGTGGCTCCCCGACACTACCCATGAGAGTATGCCCAGAGGGTGGTGAGGGAGTTGAGCCAGCAGCTCCAGGCAGCATCTCTGGGTCACGGTAACTGCCTGCGCTGCTCCCCGGGTACCGGGACAGGCAGTTGTCACTGCCTAGAGCTGTTGGCACTCAGCTCCTCAAAAATGGCATGCCGGCGACCCGCCGTGACACCACCGGGAGATGGGCCGGAGCGATGCGAGACACATTGTGGACCACCGGCCGGTGAACCAGGTGGTAACAGGGATGGTTATTAGGGTGACACAGATCTGAAGAAAATAACAATATAAGCTGCACTCGGTTTGAGCTTCCTGTTACCAGTGTTAGCTTGGGGGCTAATAGCTCAGGGGCTAATAGGCTACCTTTAGCACCACTTCCATATAGTACATGACAGACAGCTAGGTGGGCCAATAATAGAGCGGTGGGCTGGTCTCAAGGATGGCGGTGGGTTGGCTTTTTTGAAATGTGACATAAACGATTTCCACAAAAAAGCCAAAAATGTTTCTGGGAGAGAAAAACAAGATAAAGGCTGTTTTTTTTTTGTTTTGTTTTTTAAGAGAATGGACCTTTTGCACAATGCAGGATTCCCTGGTGCTTTCTCGTCAGTAAATCAATTTTATCACTTTAACTTATTATAGTACATACTGGAAATAGTGTGCAGGCAGATCCATCCATCCATCCATCCATCCATCCATCCATCCATCCATCCATCCATCCATCTTCTACCACTTTTCTGGAGTTCCGGGTTGCGGATGCAGCAGTTCAAGCAGAGAAGCCTGAACTTCACTCTCCCCAGCCACCTGCTCCAGCTCTTCAGAGAGGATACCAAGGTGTTCCCAGATCAGCTGGGAGACATAGTCTCTCCAGTGAGTCCTGGGTCTACCCCGAGGTCTCCTACCAGTGGGATGTGCCTGAAACACCTCAAGCGGGAGGCGTCCAGGAGGCATCCTGATCAGATGCCCATACCACCTCAACTGGCTCCTTTCAATGTGGAGGAGCAGCAGTTCTACTCTGAGCCCCTCCCAGATGACTGGGCTCCTCACCCTATCTCTAAGGGTGAGTCCAGCAATCCTACGAAGAAAGCTCATTTCAGCCGCTTGTATCCGCGATCTCGTTCTTTTGGTCATTACCCAAAGCTCATGACCATAGGTGAGGGTAGGAACGTAGATTGACGGGTAAATCGACGGCTTTGCCTTAGAGCTTAGCTCCCTCTTCACCACAACGGACCGGTACAACGTCCGCATCACTGCAGATGCTGCTCCGATCTGTCTGTCAATCTCTCGCTCCATTTTCCCCTCACTCGTGAATAAGACCCCAAGATACTTAAACTCCTCCACTTGGGGCAGGAGCTTGTCCCCAACACTGAGAGGACAATCCACCTTTTTCTGGCTGAGGACCATGGACTCGGACTTGGAGGTACTGATTCTCATCCCAGCCGCTTCACACTCAGCGGCAGACCATCCCAGTAAGACCTGTAGGTCATTGCTGGATGAAGCCAACAGGACAAATAATAATAATAATAATAATAATAATAATAATAATAATAATAATAATAATAATAATGCATCGATTTTATATAGCGCTTTATCATATATACTCAAAGACGCTTTACAAATAGGTACATTATTCATTCACTCCAGACAGACAATGGACAACAGAGATGAGACCCTGTGGTTACCTAGCATGACACCCTCCATTCTGTGGCTGCACCTAAAAGTCCTGTCCATAAAAGTTATGAACAGGATCGGTGACAAAGGGCAGCCCTGGCAGAGTCCAATTCTAACTGGGAATGAGTCCGACCGAGTGTTGGCAATATGAACCAAACTCTCACAACGGTCGTACAGAGACCGAGTAGCTCATAACAACAAGCCCAATACCCCATATTCCCAAAGCACCCCCCACAAAAAACCACGAGGGATGCAGTTGAATGCCTTCTCCAAGTCCACAAAACACATGTTAACTGGTTGGGCTAACTCCCACAAACCCTCGAGGAATCTCGAGAGGGTAAAGAGCTGGTCCAATGTGTTATGGCCAGGACGAAAACCACATTGCTTCTCCTGAATCCGAGGTTCGACCAACGGCCGGACTCTCCTCTCCAGTACTTTGGCATAGACCTTCCCAGGGAGGCTGAGGAGTGTGATCCCTCTAAAGTTCGAGCACACCCTCTGGTCCCCTTTATTGAAGACAGGAACCACCACCACAGTTTGCCATACCAAAGGTACTGCCCCCGACAACCATGCACTGTTGCAGAGGCGTGTTAACCATGACAGCCCTACAATATCCAGGGCCTTGAGGTACTCAGGGCAAATCTCGTCCACCCCCGGGGCCCGGCCTCCAAAGAGATTTTTAACCACCTTGGCGATCTCAGCCCCTATGATAGGCAAGTCGTCCCCTTCGTCCACAAGCCCTGCTTCCTCTGTGGAAGGCATTTCAGTAGAATTGTGGAGATCCTCGAAGTATTCCTTCCACCGCCCGACGATATCCCCAGTCGAAGTCAACAGTGCCCCATCTGCACCACACACAGTGTGGACAGGGAGCTGCTTTCCCCTCCTGAGCTGCCGGACAGTTTGCCAGAATCTCTTCAAGGCCGACTGAAAGTCTTGTTCCATGGCTTCACCGAACTCCTCCCATACCCAAGTTTTTGCTTCAGCAACCATCCGAGCTGCACTCCACTTGGCCTGCCAGTACACCCCAGCTGCTTTGGGAGTCCCACAAGCCAACCAAGCTTGATAGAACTCCTTCTTCAGCTTAATGGCCCCCCTCACCACTGGTGTCCACCACTTGGTTCGGCGGTTGCCACCACGAGATGCCCCGACAACCTTGCGGCCGCAGCTCTGGGCAGCCGCTTCAACAATGGAGGTGGAGAACATGGCCCGTTCAGACTCCATGTCTCCAGACTCCCTCGGAATGTGGTTGAAGTTCTTCCGGAGGTGGGATTTGAAGACCTCCCGGACAGGGGCCTCAGCCAGATGTTCCCAGCACACCCTCACTATACGTTTGGGTCTATCAGGTCTCAATGTCATCCTCCATTCCATTCCTCCATTGCGGGCAGATCATTTTTTTTTCTTTATAATATCCATGTTTACCTCTGCCAAGGAGGTTATGTTTTCATCAGCGTTGGTTTGTCTGTCTGTCTGTCTGTCTGTCTGTTTGTTTGTTTGTTAGCAAGATAACTCAAAAAGTTATGGACGGATTTTCATGAAATTGTCAGAAATGGGGTATCCTACAGATGATTACATTTTGGTGGTGATCCGGATCACCGGGGGAACTGTGGCGCTTGGCGGAGGTCTGCGCTCTCCAAGTGCTTTTCTAGTTCATATGTTGATCATTTTTGTAACCATCGCTCTGAAGACAGCGGAGATGATTGTGGACTTCAGGAAAGTCACATCCCCCCTGCCCCCCCTCACCATCACAGGCTCTCCCATCACCTTTGCAGATTCCTTCCGCTTCTTGGGCACCACCATCACCCGAGACCTCAAATGGGAGCCAACCATCAGCTCCCTCATCAAAAAGGCCCAGCAGAGGATGTTCTTTCTGCGGCAGCTGAGGAAGCTCAAGCTACCCACCAAGATGTTAGTGCAGTTCTACACGGCCATCATCGAGTCCATCCTCACCTCCTCCATAACTGTGTGGTACGCAGGAGCCACTGCCAGGGACAGACTAAGGCTGCAGCGCGTCGTGCGCACTGCTGAGAAGGTGATAGGCTGCAAGCTCCCATCTCTCCAGGACCTGTACATCTCCAGGACCCGGAGGCGTGCTGGCCGGATCATAGCCGATCCTTCACATCCTGGTCACATGCTGTTTGCCCCCCTCCCCTCAGGTAGAAGGCTTCGGTCCATTCGGACTAAAACCTCCCGGCACATGAACAGCTTTTTCCCCTCTGCCATCAGACTGCTGAACACTAAGTGACTTTTGACTCTCGTGCACTATATACAGCAGCTCAACCAGACTCATGTCAATCATCACTGTTTTTCTGTTGCATTATTGACTGCACTATGTGGTACTTCACATTATCTGCTACATGCTAATTTTTTAAAACTACCTTGACTAGTACTACTCATTATTACTAGTATTATTATTATTATTACTTATTATTACTTATTTTTCTACACTTATTGCACGTTTCTAGTCCTTTAGTTTTTTAGTTTATCCCTTTTTCTCATTATGTTTTTAATGTTGCAGCATGGCACCGAGACAAATTCCTAGTTTGTGTATCACATGAACAATGGCAATAAATCTGATTCTGATTCTGATTCTGATTCTGATCCGGAGCCTTTTAATAGTTCCCCAGTTAGCTTAACAGCTAGCAGCTATCGTGTTTGTTCATGTCTGTGCCATCCCAAATACCACTGCATGGGCTGTAATAGACCTGTGAACCTCACTGAAACATATGTCTGACTCCCATTTGTTACCTGACTTCTTTTAATATTGCTTTCTGTATCCTTCAGTTATTGATGTTACTATTACTCTTACTGATATTAGCTTAGTTAGTTTCCAGTTACTAATGTGCTATTTATTCTCATAATAAACTTTGACTCACTCCTTGTTGCTAAGCTAACTGGGGAACTATTAAACGGCTCAGTATGGTTATAAAAATGATCAAAATGTGAAACACGAATTTTACAAAGAAAAAACGATTTGCCCGCACACCATTTTGAGTATGTACAATGATAAGTGAAAGTGATAAAACTATTTTATTGACAAGAAAGCACCAGGAAATGAGCAAATATAATGGAAACGGAAACAGAAATGTGGGTAGACTGGAATGTGGAAGTATATTACCCTACACTGTGCAAGAGGTCCATTGAATGTTTTGAAAATTTTGGGATAATTAGGTGACCAGTAGACTTATTTCAGACAGTTAAAACCTCCAAACATACCATTTTTCAGCCAATGACCCCTTTAAAGGCTATCAGTCAGGACTTAACCAGCTGAAATTAATTTGCACTGATGGAGGATGGAATGGCTTCCTAAATTTGGATGAATTTCTGCTGATTTCTTGGCTTTCGATGCCTTTTTGCACTTCCTTTTCTTCATGTGTTCAGTACTTATTCCCTGTGTCATTCCAATTTATTAAAAATAACTTTGTTTGTTAACACAGTTACCTTGATTTCTTTGTATGTATGGAATCTCATCTCATCTCATCTCATCTCATTACTTGGGTTGTTACTGATATCTGGTGAAAATCTTAGATCAGTGGCTCCATCAGAAATATGTTTAATGAGAAAAATGTTGATGTGTTCAATACTTATTTTCTCCTCTGTAAACCTAATGCTTAAAGGAAATCTTACGTAAAAGTGAACAAAATCTATCAAGGTATTAACCAAAACATATGTAGCGATTCTTGTATTTTATCATTTTTTTTTTCTGCTCTTTGTTACTGTTCTTGTACTAAGTGAACTTAACATGTCAACAAAACTGCACTCAAGGAACATCCATCCAGCCATCCATCTATCTTGTACCACTTGTCCAGGGATCCCAATTGCAGGGGCATCAATCCAGGCAGAGTAGCCCAGACTTCTGCCCAGTTCACATAGCACCATGATCCCCATGATCCCTCCTGCAGGTTGTGAGCCCACTGGAGGGCCTATGTGCCTCCTTTGGGTACACTGGGTCCTTGATGTAACATTTTTCATGGAGATCCAGTGGACCAGTCTGGCCCTTCACCCAGGACCAGTTTGCCTTTGGAGACCCTACCAGGGGCAAGTTGCCCCCGACAACATAGCTACTGGGATCATTTGGGCACTCAAACCCCTGTAGGATTAATATATTATCATTTTCACATTTTTCTATAGATATGGACTGAATATCTCCACTGGGCTATTTTTATGCCAAAATAATCATGTACTGGTCTGATATTGTTACAATTCTATAAGCCAAGTTAACATGCTAGGAAATTTATGGGCCTTAAGAACAGCAAATATAAAATAAATAAGTTTAGATTTACTGTAATTTACTTGTACGTATGTCTAAGAACCATCAAACAGTGAGTTCTCTCATTTAAAAAGAGCTTTGTGGTAAGCTTGGGTTTTATATCTAGTTTTATATCTAGTTTTCCCAGTAACGGTCGTTACTGGGAAAGGTAGATGAGCTAGCGGCTATCTCCCGCTACGATAGCATATACCGGGAATGCTCTCTCCTTTTGTTTACCGAGACGTGGCTATCTGAACTAGCAGCAGATGCTAACATTGAGCTGGAGAGTTTCCATGCGATACGGGCAGACCGAACACCAGACAGTGGCAAAGCAAGGGGCGGTGGAGTGATAATGTATGTTAACAACAACTGGTGCAGACCGGGACATATCACTGTTAAACAACGACACTGCAGCAAAGACATTGAGTTGCTAGCTGTTAGCATGCGGCCTACATATCTCCCGAGAGAACACTCACACGTGATCTGCATTGTTGTTTATGCAAATCCGACGGCAAACGCTGGGACAGCGCGTGACGTCATCCATTCAGTAACCAGCAGGCTGCAGACAGAACACCCAGATGCTCTTCTCCTCATCTCAGGCGATTTCAACCATGTTTCACTGTCTCCCATTCTACTCACATTTACCCAGTATGTCACATGCCACACTAGAGACAATAAAATACTGGACTTATTCTACGCAAACACTAAGGAGGCATACACCTTTTACAACTCCCCCCACTCGGGAGATCGGTTCACAACTTGGTTCATCTCCAGCCGGTGTACAAACCCCTAGTGCACAGACAACCTCCGGCCATGCGCACAGTGAAGTTATGGTCTGAGGAGGTAATGGACACTCTAAAGGGCTGTTTTGAAACCACAGCCTGGGAGCAGCTCTGCGATCCACATGGTGAGGACATCAATGGCCTCACTCACACCATCACGGACTACATCAGCTTCTGTGTGGACAACACCGTTCCCACTAAGACCATACGGTGTTGCTCAAACAACAAACCCTGGATCAACCCTGAGATAAAAACACTTCTGAGACAGAAGAAGAGGATCTTCAGGTCGGGGAACAGGGAGATGCTGAAGTCCGTACAGAGGGAGCTGAGGAGAAAGATCAGAGAAGGCAAGGACAGCTTCAGGAAGAAGATGGAGGACAAGCTGCAACAGAGCGACATCAGCGGGGTCTGGAGAAACCTTAAAACCATCTCTGGGCTCCAGAATACCTTCCCCCAGGCCACGGGGGGCAGGGAGTGGGCGAACAATCTGAATCTGTTTTTTAATAGGTTTGACCAACCACCCTCCCCCCTGACTGCACAACAACCACTGCTGCCTCTAAAGACATCAAGTCCTGCTGCCCACTCTCCACTCCACCAACACCCCCCCACTCCCAACACACAGCCCCCCAACCTGACCCTCACTAAGACCCAGGTGAGGACGGAGCTGAGGAAGATCAAGGCGAGGAAGGTGTCGGGACCGGACGGCATCAGCGCAAAGCTCCTCAACTCCTGTGCAGACCAGCTGTGTGGGATTGTGGAGTACATCTTCAATCTGAGCCTGAAGCTGGGGAGGGTACCATAGCTGTGGAAAACATCTTGTGTGGTACCTGTACCAAAGACTTCCCACCCCAAAGACCTGAACAGCTACAGACCAGTGGCCTTGACGTCCCACATGATGAAGACCCTGGAGAGACTGCTCCTTGCTCACCTCCGCCCCCTGGTGGGACCAGCGATGGATCCACTCCAGTTCGCCTACCAGCATGGCATTGGGGTGGAGGATGCGGTGATCTTCCTCCTTCACCGTTCTCTGTCCCACCTGGAGAAGCCCGGGAATGCGGTGAGGATCATGTTCTTTGACTTCTCCAGTGCTTTCAACACCATCCAACCGATGATCCTGAAGGACAAGCTGCTGTGCGCAGGGGTGGACCAGCACCTGTCATCATGGATCCTGGACTACCTCACTAACCGGCCTCAGTTTGTGAGAACCCGGGACTGTGTGTCCGACACGATCATCGGTAGCACGGGGGCCCCCCAGGGAATGGTTTTGGCTCCCTTCCTGTTCACCCTTTATACTGCGGACTTCTCACACAACACAACACACTGCCATCTACAGAAGTTCTCTGATGACTCTGCGATCGTTGGCCTCATCTCCAATGGAGATGAAGCTGAGTACAGAGGGCTTATCCAGGACTTCGTGGACTGGTGCCATCGGAACTGCCTCCAGATCAACGCGAGGAAAACTAAGGAGCTGGTGGTGGACTGCCACAGGCAAGGACAACCCCTCACAGCACCAGTAAATATACAGGGAACAGATATCGAGATGGTGACATCCTATAAGTACCTGGGTGTTCATCTGAACAATAAACTAGACTGGTCACACAATACTGACGCACTCTACAAGAAGGGACAGCGCAGGCTGTTCCTACTGAGGAGACTCAGGTCTTTTGGTGTACAAGGGGCGCTGCTGAAGACATTCTATGACACGGTGGTGGCATCAGCCATCACTTTTGGAGTGGTCTGCTGGGGCAGTGGCATTACCGCATGCGCACGCAGCGACCGGCAGCTGGTGATATAGTGCGTGTGTGCGTGTGTGTGTTTTTTGTACATTTTTACGTTTTTAGAAAATCCTCTATGTCGTTTCTGCCCTGGAGCGTTTGTGGAATATATGGCGAAGAGCTCCCTGGTATCTGCAACATGGATTTCCTCTCCTCTCTCGCACTGCTGCTATCTGTGCTGTGGCTCTTTGTCTCTGAGGTAAATGCGTTCGGCTCCATGGCGAGCAGAATAGCGGGCAGAATATAATATTCCAGGGACATGTTGCTACGCTTAAACACAGCTGATGCAGCATCTGTGATTGAGCCCAAACTGCAACTGCCGGACTTTATTTTGAGAGACGGACACAGCGGTGAAAAGAGAGGCGGCAGAAGGAAGCGTGGAAGACGTGGAGGTGTGAAATTGCGCCTTAGGAGACGTCAGTTTGGTAACATTCCTCTTCCTTCGATAATTTTTGGGAATGCACAGTCTGTGAGAAACAAGGTGGATGAAATTCAAGGCAATGTACGTTACCAGAAGGATTTTAAGAACTGCTGCGTCATGGCTTTCACTGAATCTTGGCTTACTGCACATGATCGTGATGCAGACCTGTGGATTGACGGCTTTGGAGCCCCGCTGCGCTCGGATCGGCAGGAAGAGGTAACGGGGAAGCGTCAGGGGGGCGGAGTATGTTTATACATTAATAAGCAGTACTGCACATCTGTCACGGTCAGAGAGCGCATCTGTACACCCGATGTAGAGCTGCTGTCTGTGTCACTACGCCCCTTTTATTTGCCTCGTGAGTTTCCCCAACTTTTCATCACAACTGTGTACATTCATCCGAGAGCAGACGCTGACTCCGCCTCCAGCACCATCTCTGATGTGGTGCAGCGGCTGCAGTCAATTTCTCCAGAGGCGCCAAACTTCATTCTTGGGGATTTTAACCATGTTTCTTTAAAGAAGACACTTAAAAACTTTCATCAGTATGTCTCCTGCCCAACCAGGCGAAAAAAGACATTGGACCTGTGCTATGGATCCATAGAGAGGGCCTATAAATCACTCCCCCTTCCTCCTTTAGGATCCTCAGATCACAACTGTGTTCATTTGCTGCCCACATATAAAACTGCTCTCAGAAGAGGCAAGGTGGAGATGAGAGACACTGATGTGTGGACAGAAGATTCAGAGCACAGCCTCCAGGAATGCTTTGACTGTACAGACTGGGAGATGTTCATAATGGCCTGCAGGGATGATTTGGACTCTCTGGCTGAGCTCACATGCTCATACATGGCTTACTGTCAAAATAAGATTGTTCCACGTAAACGTGTCAAAATATACCCCAACAACAAACCATGGGTTACTAAATCAGTTAAATCCTGCTTACAGAGGAAAGCACTTGCCTTTAAACAGGGGTCTGTTTCTGAGCTACAGGTTGCCACTAAGGAGCTGAAGGCCGAAATTTTAAGAGCAAAACAGAATTATAAATCAGAGTTGGAAAGCAAGATGGCAGCAAATAAACTTGGTTCAGCCTGGGCCAGTATGAAAACTATTGCAGGCCTTCAGAGCACAGAGCGCAGTAATCGTGTGTTTTTAGATGGTTTTAGTTCAGACACAGGGCTGGCTAATGCTCTTAATTGTTTTTATGGTCGTTTTGACTCCTTTGATTTCAGCACAGAAATCCAAGATTTGAAACAGAAACTCAAAGACAATCAGCACTTTAATATTGAGATGCAGGATGTTAAAAGGGAGTTCTGCGCTGTAAAAGTGAACAAAAGTCAGGGCCCTGATAATATATGTGGGCGCCTGGTAAAGTCCTGTGCACATGAACTGAGTCCTATATTTCATTACATTTTCAATAAGTCCTTACAGACACAACATGTGCCTAAGATCTGGAAAGATGCTGTGGTTGTTCCCGTTCCAAAATCCAGCTGTCCTAAAACGGTAAATGACTTTAGACCGGTTGCTTTGACTTCAATTTTAATGAAAATTTTTGAAAAACTGGTCAGACGTGAGGTCCTAAGGCAGACTGAACATGCATTGGATCCTCTGCAGTTTGCCTATAGGCCTCACAGAGGAGTGGAGGATGCCACTGTCACTCTGTTTAACATGCTTTTTAAACATCTGGATTTTAATGGGACACACGCCAGGCTTTTATTTGTGGACTTTTCTTCTGCCTTTAATACAATCCAACCTCATATTTTAGTTGAAAGGCTCCTGCAACAATTTGATTTGAGCAATAATCTGGTGGGTTGGATTCTGGATTTCTTAACCAACAGGACGCAGAGAGTAAGGGTCAATGGCACATTGTCTGACCTAAAGTGCTCTTCTACTGGCTCTCCTCAGGGGTGTGTGTTGTCACCACTACTCTTCATCCTGTACACAAACATGTGTCGGAGCAGACATGACAACAGACACATTATAAAGTATGCTGATGACTCAGTCATTGTCAGTCTCCTCCAGGATGGTGAGAGTGGCCACGGCCCAGTAGTTGATGACTTTGTTCACTGGTGTGAGGATTCCTACCTGCAGCTGAATACAACAAAAACGAAAGATATGATTATTGACTTTAGGAGGAAAACTCCCAGGCACAAAGTCACCATACTAAAAGGCCAGACCACCGAATGTGTACAATCGTACAAATATCTTGGGACGATTATTGATAGTAAATTAAACTTTGAAGTGAACTGTGAAAGGGTGTGCAAAAAGGGTCAGCAAAATTTGCATTGTTTGAGGAAACTTGCACGCTTCCAAATTGACCAAACCATAATGACTATGTTTTATCGGGCTTTTATTGAATCTGTTTTATCCTTTTGTTTAATGTCATGGTTTGGTCAGATAAAACTGAAACAGAGGAAATCCTTGGATCAGGTAGTTAGATGGTCCAGTCGTTTGCTTGGTGAGTCACAGCTGAGCCTGACATCCCTGTACACCAGACAAGTACAGAGGATGGCCAACTCGATTTTAAATGATGACTCCTACCCTTTGCACTGCAACTTTCAGCTTCTTCCCTCCAGACGGAGGTTTGCTGTCCCAAAAAGCAAAACCCAGCGCTACAAAAACAGCTTTGTCCCTGCTGCTGTCAAAGAGTTGAACAAGCTATAAAAATTATATTGTACATATTATATATTTACCTATTTTGTAAGATGTGTGACTGTGTTTGTGTCTATGTTGAATGTAATTAGTGGCTTGTAAATATGGATGTCACCAGACTGCAAAACAAATCTACCTACGGGTACAAATAAAGTAACCTGAACCTGAACCTAGGAAGAGACTGAACAAACTGATCAAGAAAGCTAGCTCTGTCCTGGGGCAGCGCCTTGACCCAGTGGAGGAGATAGGAGAGAGAAGGACGGTGGCTAAACTGTCATCTCTGCTGGAGTCCGAGTTCCACCCTATGCAGGACATACCGAATGCACTGAGGAGCTCATTTAGCAGCAGACTACATCATCCTAGGTGCACAACCGAGAGGTTTCGCAGGTCCTTCCTACCAACAGCTGTCAGACTGTACAACCTAAGCAGGGCTGCTCGCAGAGATAGCAAAAAGACGTGACAACCTAATAGTTTTGAATGAAAAAGACGCAATAGACTTATACAATGGTCCCCTCCGGCATACAACTAGGAAAATACCGGTCGCTATGGAGGGTGAGAATATGCATGGGTACATAATCATACCATGTAGGATAACTAAGTAGACGGTTGTGCTGTTTCATCCCATCTAGCAACAATGCTCCGCACTGTGTGTGTTTATATATTTACATATTTATTCCATCTAGCTACAATGCTCCGCACTGGGTGTGTTTATATATCTACATGTTTATTCCATCTAGCTACAATGCTTCGCACTGTGTGTTTATATATCTACATATTATTCCATCTAGCTACAATGCTCCGCAGTGTGTGTGTTTATATATTTACATATTTATTCCATCTAGCTACAATGCTCCGCACTGTGTGTTTATATACTCATATATTTATTCCATCCAGCTACAATGCTCCGCACTGTGTGTCTATATCTATATATCTATATCTATATATCTATATATCTATATCTATATCTATATATATATATATATATATATATATGTTCATATGTATACTTGCTGCTCTTGTTTCTTTTTTTTCTCTTGCCTTCTGATTGTTGCTCTGAGTGTTGCTATCCCTGTGCTGTTGCAATCCTGGAATTTCCCCATTGTGGGACTAATAAAGGCTTATCTTATCTTAACATATGGTGCATGCCTGTTGATTAGTGCCAACACACTAATTAAAGGGGTCATTAACTGATAAATGGTGTTTTTGTAGGTTTTAACCTTCTGAAAGACATACATTCACCTTTTTCCTGAGGGCACTACTGTAGAAATGATTATGTGTGCAACTTCCGCTTTTGGGCGCAAGTAGTGTTAAGTCAGTCAGCAGTAGTGGAGTAGCGGGGCATTTAAAATAGCATTTATTTTAAAAAAAAATCACATTAATTTTAATGTATAGTTCACATACGCACATATGTTGCAGTCAAGTGGCAGCTAATTTCTGCGATTGGCGTTTTTGTATTTTTGAATGTTTTTGCGTAGTTCTGGTACTTTTTGCTGCTGCTCCCCGGGGGAGGGCAGTCCCTAGAACTAAACAGTTCTTACAGCTGAGTTCTTAGAAGTTCTCTGTCCGAAAGCGCCCATAGACTGGATAAATGGAGGCTCCTCACAAATAAGCACAGCCAAATCTGTGGCTTCAACAGCAATGCATAGATCATGCACCGAAAACTAAAAAGAACTGTTGGTGTGATTGGTGGTACAGACACAAGACAAACACAAGAGCACCAGGTACGTTTTCACTCGTATGATTGTCACACATCTGATGTTTATGTGTCATATATGTTGCCAAGTGCAAAGCTGTATGAAGTAAAATAATAAATAAATCAATATAGTTACCAGTTTGCTTCTTAAGGCTTAATAATTGAGGAGCGATATCACATAGTTTTTTGTTACTCATTGCAATGATATGGACTTGATACTAGCTGCTTCAGCATGCATTAATTAATTTTTAAATTATCATAAAATACAGATCAATAATATTTTCAACTATTGTCAGATAAGGCCTGCACGGTTAGATTAAATAACGAGCATTCATGGCATGACAGCAGCATGAGTATTTTAGTGTCATGGTAAAACGGACAGCTACCACAACATTAAAACACCAGAACACGATGTTGTGGTTCTTTGTGGCTCTGACTAGATTCTATGTCTGCTGTAAGGTAAATTAGGATTATGTCCAACATCTTCTAACAAAATGTGACCAACTTTATTGTGGTGGAGATATTGATATATCTCAGTATTTATTTGTTCATAGCATTAGCATCTTAGCAGCGGAGCTAACTAACAGAGCTACTGTATGCAAGGCCACTCTTTAAGGTCATCTCCCCATCCCCCGATAGTCGTGGGAAGAGGTATAATTATATTACTGTTTCTGGGGTGTTAAAGATTGTGTTCCCACATTTCTGATGCCAAAGTTGTTGTGTTGGGTTCTTTTATAAATAAAGACTGCTGCTTTGGGTGAACACGGAGCCTCCTTTATTGACTGGCTGCAACACATTAACACACGAACTCTGCCATATTATTCTCTATCGTGCTGTACTCCTGACAACATCCGGTCTGTGTCGCCCCCTAGTGGCTCCACATATGTAATACTTAGATTACACCACATCCCCCTTACTGAAGCCAAGTTGACCCCTTTAGCTGAAAAACAAAATACATTTCCACATGAAATCATTCCTGCTCACCTTGGTCAACTAACTATGATGGGCGATCTAACTTTTTCTAACCCTTTTCTTTTTAAACACTTGTACCATGCGTGAGAACATTTTTATGCAGAAGCCTCTTATATCACATTTTTTCAACATTTCAAGAACTCAAACTCTGCATCTCAGAAATAGCAATACATAATTTTTTACAGATCCAGTCTTTGTGGTTTCTTCACTTCTCTGCCTGATCTTGTTCTCATGATGGCAGGTGTGCATTCCTGAGTCTGAGTTTCTGTGGACGTTTCCTCAGACTGGACGTCCTGTGGAGTCTCCATTTGGCTCTCTGGAGAAGGCATAGGCACTAAATGGCTGCGATTCCTCCTCAGTGTTCCTTGTGGTCCACTGATGACATAAGACCGTGGAGTTTTGTGGACAGATGTCACTGTGCCCTGTGCTTTTGCATCTGTAATCCAAACAGAGTTTCCGGGTAACAGTTTACCCAAATCTCTCGTTCTGTGTCTTTTGTTGAAACATTCTGTTTGCCTCATCCGTCTCTCCTTTTCCATGTGACGAATTTGTTGCAGATTCGGCACGCATGGCTGCAAGGCCTCTGGAAGCATTGGCAGGGTGGTACGAAGTCTACGCCCCATGAGAAGCTGTGCTGGGCTGTAGCCATTTGCCAACGCTGTGGTTCTGTAGGCTAACAGTGCTCGGTATGGATCACTGGCTTTTTTGATAAGATTTTTGACTGTTCTGACAGCTCTTTCTGCCTCACCGTTACTTTGGGGGTACCTGGGACTACTGGTCACGTGCTCAAAACAGTACTCCTTTGCAAAGTCTTCCATTTCCTGACTTGCAAACTGTGGGCCGTTATCCGTGATCAGTATCTCCGGTATTCCGTGACGTGCAAACATTGACTTTAAATGCACAATGACATTGGCAGAGCGAGTTGGGCTGAGCTGGGCAATCTCTATATACCTAGAGAAGTAGTCCACTAATAACAGGTAGTTTTTGTCTTGTAGCGTGAACAAATCAGCTCCCAACTTCTGCCATGGACTTTCTGGTAAATCTGTGGGCATTAAAGGCTCTCTCACATTAACTCTTTCCTGTATGCACTGTCTACATTTGAGTACAACTTCGCTGATCTGGTTGCTTAAACCTGGCCACCATACAGCCTGACGGGCGTGCTCTCTGCATTTAACCACCCCCTGGTGGCCCTCATGTATCTTGTCCAAAACTGCATTTCTCATGTTAGCGGGGATAACTAACCTCGTGCCTCTCAGTAGTAGTCCGTTATGCACACTCAAAATGGCTCTCTCAGACCAGTAGTGCTTCACCGCTCCCTGTAGCTGGTTACGATCCGGCCAGCCTTCTGTGCAGTATTTCATGACTTGTGAACAGACGCTGTCGGACTGCAGTTGCTCTTGGAGATCTGCAAGATATTTGCTGCTTGTAGGGAGTCCCTCTAGCACAGATTCAACATAAATGTTAGTGTCCTCCATAAGATCTGTGTCTGTGTGAGTAACACTGTTTGTGAGCGGTAAGCGTGAGAGCGTGTCGGCAGTGGTGAGACTTTTGCCCAGGATGTGCTTTATAGTGTATGAGTACCTCATTAGGCGCATACGAAATCTCTGTATATGCGGTGGAAGCGCATCCAAAGCTTGTCCTCCCAGTAGACTCACTAGTGGCTTATGATCAGTTTCTAGTTCAAAGTGCAGACCCAGGATCAAGTCATTGAATCTTTCGCAGGCCCACGTGAGAGCCAGCGCTTCTTTTTCCAGCTGGGCGTAGCGCTGCTCTGTAGGTGTCAATGATCGAGAAGCGTAAGCAACTGGTGACCACACGTCTCTCTCCTTCTGTAGCATGACTGCCCCCAATCCGTATGAAGAGGCATCTGCAGATATTTTCTGTGGTTTGTTTGGGTCATAGAGCTACAATACAGGAGCAGAGGACAGTTCTTGTTTGAGGTTACAAAACGCATTTTGTTGTTCATGCCCCCAGTACCACGTGTTCTTTGTTGAAAGCAAGTCTCTCAATGGTTTGTCCTTTTCAGAAAGGTTCGGAATGAACTTCCCCAGCTGGTTCACCATTCCGAGAAAGCTCCTGAGCTCACTCACGTTGCTTGGCTCTTTCATGTCCTGAACAGCTTGGGTTTTGTCTGGATCTGGCCTCATTCCTTCTGCTGAAACAATAAACCCAAGAAATTTAACCTCTCTTTTGCCAAACTCACATTTTGACATATTCAACGTAACGCCGGCTTTCTCCGAGTGCTTCAAGACAGCATGCAGTCTTGCGTCGTGCTGCTCCTTGGTGGATCCCCAGACCAGGATATCGTCCATGTGACAGACGACTCCGTCGAGACCCGATGTAACCTCTGTCACCATCATGTTTTGGAAATGTTCAGGAGCACTGGAAATACCAAATGGCAAACGGTTGAGGTGGTATCTGCCAAATGGCGTAATGAATGTGGCGAGAAAGGCCGACTCTTTAGACAGTGGTATTTGCCAAAATCCCATATTTGCATCAAGCTTTGAAAAATACTGAGCACCTGTGAGCATGCCTAGCGTTTGGTCCACAGACGGGAGGATGTATCTTTCGCGACACACTGACTCGTTTAAAGATGTCATGTCCACACAGATACGCACCTTTTCTTTGTCCTTTTTGGGAGCTACAACCATGCCACAGCACCAATCTGTTGGCTGCTCCACGTGACTGATGACTCCCAACTTTTCCATCCTCTCGAGCTCTTCTTTCACTTTACCCATGAGTGGCAGTGGCACACGCCTTGGCACCTTGAGCGAAAAGGGCTTAGCATCAGGTTTTAGTTTAATTGTGTATGGCTTTTGAACAAGCCCAAGTCCATCGCATAACTTGGGGTACGCTTTTCTCACTGTCTCTTGGTCTATAGTGTCAACTCTGGCAATTAGTTTCAGTCTCACGGAAGCTGTTCTACTCAGTAGTGCCATGCGCAGATTTTTGACAATATAGATTTTCTCAGTAGCGCTCTTGTCACCGTATGTAATAGTATCTGTCATAGACCCCAACACGGTTAGTGCAGTTCCACCCGGTCCGTAGAGTGGTTTTTGTGCCTTTTCCAACTGTTCATTTTTCTTCTTGAAGATTTCAAATGTTTGGTCAGAAACTGCTGTGACGTCCGCTCCGGAATCTAACTTAAAAGTCACTTTATTTCCTCTCACGTTTATGTCTGCCAGCCATGGATCCTCCCCTAGATCCACTTCACCCAGAAAAAGTCCATCTGCATTGTCAGTGACCTCATTCACAGTTGGGTTGGACCTACAGACTCTAATATAGTGTCCACGTTTTTTACAGTTATGGCATTCTGCGTTTTTAGCTGGGCACTGTACTGCTGCATGTGCTGGTGCTTTGCCACACTTGGAACAAACTTTACTGTCTTGTTTTGTCTGCTGAGGCCTTGAGGACTTAATCTGTTTTTGTTCCTTGATTATGAACTTGTTTGGCTTGGCTTTTCTGATGTGTACCGCATCCACGGCTGTTCTGTTAATGCTAGTTTCACCTCTTAGGTCAGTTTGTTGTCGTTTTATTTCTTCAGATTGTCTTGCCATTGTTATAGCTTTAGCTAGGGTAAGATCTTTGTCAAGCTGCATTCTTTCGGACAGCGACGAATCTTTCAGACCCACTACAAGCCTGTCTCTCAAGAGGTCATCATGAAGTGCACCGTACTCACAGTTTTCTGCCAGCGCATAGAGTGCTGTTATGAACGAGTCTACTGGTTCTGCCGGCTGTTGCACTCGCTTGTTGAATTTTGCTCGTTCATAAATCACGTTCTTTCTGGGAACAAAATGTCTATCAAAGGCTGTTTTAACGGCATCGTACTGCTGGCGCTGCACACTCGTTAGCTCGAGCCCTCTTAGCACGTCGTCAGCCTCATCTCCCATGCAATAAAACAGCGTATTTACTTGGTTCGCCTCAGCTGAGTTATTCAGGTTACTTGCCAGTCTAAAACGCTCAAAACGTCTTATCCACTTTTCCCACTCTTGGGGTCTTGCAAAGTCGAAGGGCTCCGGTGGTTTAATGGTGAAGGTTGCCGCTGGAGTAGCCGCCGCCATTACAGGATGAATTGGCGCAGCTGCAGCCCTTTGAGCTTCGTCTGGCATAGCCGCTAGCCGGTTGCAAAGCTGACTTTTCTCACCTCAAAGCGCACCAACTTCTGACACCATGTTGTGTTGGGTTCTTTTATAAATAAAGACTGCTGCTTTGGGTGAACACGGAGCCTCCTTTATTGACTGGCTGCAACACATTAACACACGAACTCCGCCATATTATTCTCTATCGTGCTGTACTCCTGACAACATCCGGTCTGTGTCGCCCCCTAGTGGCTCCACATATGTAATACTTAGATTACACCACAGAAGTCATTGTTTTTTAACAAGGAAAAGTGTCCTGTTTCCACAGCCTTTATCTTGTTTTTTCCATTCTTAAAAGCATAATTGACTGTTTCAGATTTTCCATGGGACATCATTTCCATATTAAACCCAGCCGTCCTTGATGTCCAGCCACCGCTCTATTCTTGGCCAGCCTAGCTGTCACTCATGTGGACAACAAGTAAGCTAACAGGTTAGCAAACAAGTGTAGTTTATATTATTATTTTCTTTACATTTCAGTCACCCTAACAGTCATCACTGTTACCATCTGGTTCACTAACCTACAGTCGATAATAAACCTCATGCCATTCTGGACTGTTTTGTTATATTTCTGCCATGATGCTACACTGAATTCTGTTAGCATTACTGTGAATAGGTGGTCGATCAGTATTGGTCATGTGACTGGCAAGTTGCCTAGCATGAGCTTAACTGCTGATCTGGTCGGTTTGGATCACTATTTTCTATAAATTCTATTCACCCTCACTGGAATTCTTGTTCATCTACCAACACTTGACCATATACATTATTCTTAGATGTTATTTTGAGCACAAACACTAGCTAGCCACTATCATTAACTAGCCACTATAGTTATTTAGCGACCTTGAAGCTAGTAGTTTAGCCACTCATTTGCGAATGTTTCTGAGCTTATTGTTCCTCCTATCAACCACTGAAACCACACACTCCTGCCAACCAGTGAAGCATTATTCCATTCATTCTTTAAGACAAATGTTAGGTTGGCTCAGGGGTAACAGATCAAGTTGACCCTGATGCAGTCAGCCTCCAGGTTGGCCCTGGGGTCCCGAACAGCACAAGCAGAGAAGCCTCGCAAATCTGTTAAAAAGACTTTTTTTGGTTACCAACAAATATAAGGAGTTTTATAGTAATTCTCCACCCGTGCCACAAAGGTTCCTGGGGCCAACTCGGCCTGTATTTGGCTCAGGATAAATCCAAGCTAAAGGCTAGGAGCTAGCCAGTCAATGTTAGCAATAGTGATGTAAGAGGGAGGGCGGCATTGAATCCAAATTCAAGTCAAAATTTATTTCTATAGCACATTTAAAACAACCGCCAGCTGACCAAAGTGCTATACACCTTGTACACATAAAATATTAAAAACAACCACACAGTTTACAATACAGACTAAAAATACATAATAAAAAATATTTTTTTAAAAAGGCAGTATCCACCTTATTCCTAGCTCCCATTAAATTAAATTAAATTAAATCACCCTTGTCGTCATTCAGCAGTACAACCAATCATGTACAGCAGAACGAGATTGTGCTTTACATATCTACAGTGTAAATCACACACACCCCAAGTGCAGAATCAGAGGGCCGCTGCCATGCAAGGCGCCGCCACAGAGTTCCCTCCTCCATTCCATTTATTGCTGAGCACCAAGCTGGATGGCAGGAAGTTCCACTTTTATATGGTCTTCGGCATGACCCGGCCGGGATTTGAACCCCTGCCTCCCGGGTGTGGGGCGGATGCTCTACCTTGAATTATGATGCCTTGAGTGAATTATGGGCGCAACTTCCGGTACTAGTTTAGAAAGTGGGGTTGTCACAGAAACAGGACGCTTTTCCTTGTTAAAAAACAATTACTTCGGCATCAAAAATGTGGGAACATGGCCTTTTGCACCTCAAAAAGAGTAATATAATCACACCACTTCCCACAACTATCGAGGGATGAGAAGATGACCTTAAAAAGTGGCCTGGCAGACAGTAGCTCTGTTAGTTCACGCCGCTGCTAAAATGCTAACGCTGTAAACAAATAACAGCTCTGAGATCATATCATTGTCTCCACTGCAATAAAGTCGGTTGCATTTTGTTAAAAGATGTTAGACATAATCAAATTTACCTCAGAGCAGACGTAGAATCTAGTCAGAGCCACAAAGAATCACAGCACCGTGATTGGGTGTTTTAATGTCGGGGTAAAACAAACAGCTGCAGCTGTTCGTTTTACCCCGAAATGACAATGCTCATACTGCTGTCATGCCATGAATGCTTGTTATTTAACTTAACACATACAGACCTTTTCTGACAATTGTACAAAATTTTATTGATCTATATTTTGTGAAAATTTAAAAATTAATGCATGCTGAAGCTGCTAATAGCAAGTGTGATTGCTCCAACAGTGAATACGCTGAAGAACAGACTTGATGCCCACTGGTCTGCACACCAGTACTCCCTGGAGCACTATTATTAGCACTTTATTAGTTCTCCATTTCTTGCCTGAAAATTTCTCTTTTTTATGTTAGTCGGTGAAATGTAAGAAGTGAAAATCAGTAATAGGTCAATGACCTATAAAGACTGAAGAGGATAAGAATAAGAATTAAGTCCATATCATTCCAATGCAGTGCAAGGAATGCAAAAACAAAACAAAACACCTATTTGATATCTTACTTAAATCGCTAAGCCTTAGGAAGCAAACTGTTACTATTTTTTATTTATTATTTTACTTCATGCAGCCTTGCATCTGGTGACATATAAATGTCACATCTGTGACATTCATACAAGTGAAAACATACCTGGTGCTCTTGCGTCTGCCACCAGTCACACCAACAGTCCTTTTTAGTTTTCAATGCATGACCTATGCATTGCTGTTGAAGCCAGCATAGATTTAACTGAGGTTTAGGAGTCTCACACCACGAACAGCAGCAAGTACCAGAACTACTGTATATGAGGCTGTAATAGTTCAGATACCATTCTGAATCTTTAAAGGTATATACAACAGACCATTTTCAGAAAGGCTGGAAAAATAAAAGACAAATTTACTGCAAAACTTAAATAATTAAAGAATTTGAACAAAATATATCACAAACACTAAGATGTGTGTGAGCTGTTAAAAATATAGAAGAAAGTGCAATTAATAACACATTTGAAATACTCACTAAAGCAAAACATCTTTGGCATTTTTACCACACATAATACTCTCCTTAAGATTTTCTGAGTGGGGACAACACCAATACAAATTCCAGACTCAAATTAGCAGGGGTGATGCAAAAGAATAAACTTATTCACTTTGGGGGCACATAGCTGTCAACTCTAATATGCAAACTTTTATGTCTTAATAAAAGTTTAAAGTTTGAGAGTAATTAAGTCCCCATGCACTTGTTACAAGGAGAAATATGGCAATCGAGACCAAAATGATTTGGTTAGTGGGCTGTGAACATGCTAATATCTGCTGTAAAGTTAAAAAATGACAACATGGGAGTCTATAGGGATCAGCTGACATTTGCATTTTTCCTCAAGTGATCATTCAAAGAAGATAAACTTTTGGCTGTCATGTTGGATTTTGCCACTTGGGTTTTTCGTGTTTATTTAGTTACTGAAAATCTGGAGAAATGAATGAATGCTGAGTTGGATGGAGATTAGATAACTGTGATAGGATATCAAAGATTGAAGAAAAGAAATAACAGCAACAATAGCAGCAGCAACTGATGGCACTTTCATGACAAACTGAGGAGCAGGCAAGCACCAAAGAGTGAGAAGATCAGAGTGCTGTCTTGTTGCGGGGACATATTATTGTGTGACACAGGTGGTGGCTCCGCATTTCCGGTTCCGCTGCTGCCCAGGGTATAAAAGGGCTGTGAGGAAGGGGGGGGGGGGTCTCTTGGCCTCCTCTCCACCTTACAGCAGCGCTTGTCTTGTGGGCGTGAGTCACAAATAAAGCTGTGTCCAGTTCAACGCTCAGTCTCGTCCTTGGCTCCCATTACCGACATAACATTTGGTGATGAGGGTAAAAAGTATGGACACTGGGGTTACTTCAGTTCGGCTGTTTTTGGAATTTCCCGGTGAGCCGCTCATCCCTTGGGCGAGGTGGTTCGCGGACCTTGAAAGACTGGAGAAGTTGCGGGCGCAGGCACCATTGGTTCACAACCTAGGAATGGAAGGACAACGTATTTTTAGTACTTTAGGTAAGGGTGATAGCTTTGAGGAAGTGGTTGAGCTAATGGCACGACATTTTCGCGCCGCAGAAAACGTCATTGTCCGGAGGATCCAGTTTCAGCAGCGCCGCCAGCAGACTGGCGAATTGGTGCAGTGGTATGTAGCAGACTTACGCCAGCTGGCCATGGACTGTCAGTTTGGAGTGTTGGAGGAAGAGATGGTCCACGACCAGTTGGCGGAGCGTACTGTTTTCCCGGCAATGAGGTCAAAGCTCCTCACATACTCGGGCAAGCTGACGTTAGCCAAGTGCATCGAGTTAGTTCAGCAGTTTGAGGCAGCAGACAAGCTATCACGGGAGCTCGGCGAGAGAGCATCACACCGCAATTTTGAACCACAGTCGACGGCGCAGGCAGTGGACCCGGACAGTGATGATGGCGTGAATGATGATGAAGAATACGCTAATGCTGTCAGGATGAGGTCCGCCCTGGGATCACCAGAGTGTTTGGGTTGTGGGTCCACCAAACACTTTTATAAGGCCAGAGAGTGTCCGGCAAGAGGAAGATGCTGCAGCAAGTGTGGACTCCTGCATCATTTCGCCAGGGCATGTTACAGGTTAGAGTGAGGGGATCCAAGATGCAACGAGGACCCCCACCCGCTTCAACTCCCATGGTTATCCACATTGTATCCTCAAGTACCAATGGCCGTTCCTATTGTATGGTGGAACTGGACGGGGTAACGGTGCTGTTACTGACTGACACGGGAGCGGTGAGATCCGTGTTGAATTGGCCAGCCGTGAGGAGTTTCTTCTGCTATATGGATATGGTGGAGGATGAATGGCAACGGTGAGATCGGTGGAACTGATGGCTAGGTACAAGTCAGCGGAGGTGTCCAGCTTGAGGTTCATCGTGACTGCCCGTGGAAAGAACATTATGGGGTGTGATTTGTTTTATGGATTGGGCTTCGCCATCATGAGCAGCGTTGGAGAAGAGTGGTCGGGCTGTTGTTTGCGGGACCAGCCGGTTCCGTGAATGGTGGATGGAGCTGTGTGGGACGAACCTTTGCCTAGTATTCTGGACGATGAGCAGGACCAACCCCACCCAGGGCCATCACAGGAGGGTCCCGGTGCCAGTGCTCAAGTAACCCTAGCTGAGGGAACTGGGCGGTGCGGTGGGATGCCTGTGACGGTGGGTGGCGCTGAGTGGCTGACCCATTCTACTCCCGGAGTTCGGCTGGAAGGTACCGGTGAGCAGGGGGTCACAATGGCGATGCCGGCAGCGCAAATGAAAGAGAGCGGAGCAGGACCAGCTGGCACGGTGAAAAGACTTGCCAAACAGAAACACTGGAAGCCGAGTAGGGCCCCTCTTGGGGTCATGGATGTGGTCTGACCCAGAGAGGAGGCCCAGTCAAGAGGTGTTCGGGGCAAACGCTGACGAGAAGATGACCATGGGCGGCTGCAGGTGGTGGCTGTTAGGGAGGATGCCTACCTCCAGCTATCTAATGGCTCATGAAGGCATCCCAATGAGCTGCGGCATGCATGAGAGAAGAGGGAGGTGTTTGAACCTTGATGTGGGTCGCCCACATGAGCGAAGAAGAGAAGGTGCACTGGAGCGGAGCCGTCCGACGGTTTTCCGGGGGTGGTTCCTCTTCTGGGGCAAAGTGATGGTTGGACAATGTGTATGATATATGGTGATGGAAATGGGAGGCAACCAAAATGTAATTTAGTTCTGTAAATAGGATCATTTTGTGTTTTATATTATTTCTTTTAGGAACATGGCAGTTTTCTGTTTAGTGGACTGTTCATTTAGTGTAGACAGCAGAATAATCTGTCTTGCCGTGTTGGGGTGGGACGGTAGTCCACTTGTTCCCCCTAGCTTTAGTTGTTTTGGGTGAATGTGATTGCCCTTTGAATATTTCTGTTTAGTTTTAGTGCGTGATTCAGGTTCCAAATTTGGGAAGGTCTTGATTATATGCATGTGTTTTGGACCATTTTTTTGAAGGGGGCAAAAGTGTCGTGTTGTTACAGAGACAAATTATTGTATGACACGGGTGGTGGTTCTGCCTTTCCGGTTCCGCTGCCACCCGGGGTATAAAAAGGATGTGAGGGAGAGGGGCGGTCTCTTGGCCTCCTCTCCGCCTTACGGCAGCACTTGTCTTATGAGAGTAAGTCACAAATAAAGTTGTGGCCAGTTCAATGCTTGGCCTCGTCCTTGGCTCCCATTTCCGACATACTGTAACACAGAGATCAGCCTAACTATTCAACATTAAATATTTGCATTTTTGCCAGGAAATTTTACTTGTTTTAAGCAGTTGATAAGTAAAATTTTCTTGCTCCATTGGCAGAAAATTTTACTCGAAACAAGATTAAATTGCTTAAAACAAGTAAAAAGTATCCTATAATAAGTAAAAATTTCTTACAGAAAACTGCACAAGAAAAAAAAAATCTTGTCGGACAAAAAACAAGCTTTAAGATATTTAATCTTACTAAGACTTCATTTTTTTTGGAAGTGCACTAAGTAGCCATGTCCTGTCTAGTGTTTATATACATCTATGGCTTGTAAGGATGTCACAGCCAATAGCATAGCTGGGTTGATGTCACATGTCTTTACCAACCAGTTGGGGCAGGAGTGAGTATGACACCTACTGGCCAGGAGATCAGACTGTTGTCTCTGTTACCTTTAATGAACTGCCTCAAGCACTACAATGAAATAAGCCAGTCTATCGGAGAGGCCTGGATGTCTTGGCAAAATGTCTCGGTGTTTTGCTGTCAGGTGATAAAACAGACAGGAGTTGCTTTGAATGATAATGAGATTCAGCCTTGCAAAATGCTCATATACTGCAACTGTTTTGTCCACAGACCCATCTGGTAAGCTTTTAAAAGAGAACTTTCCATCTAAAATTGTTGGTTTTACAGGATGCCGTACTTGGGACCAGAAGCCAGCTTCGAGGTGCATTAACCTTTTAAATTGCAGACACTATATAGGCCAAGACAATTTTCCCATTGGGACAATAAAGTCTATCTATCTATCTAACGTCACCAATGCAGCTGGAGTGTGCCCAGGTGATAATAAAGGAAAATAACAGGAAATGACGTGAGGGCGATAATTTTTAATGCATTAATTGGACTATATTAATCAGAACAGTTGATGCGTAAATATTCCCAGCCCTAATTTGCATTAAATGCACTCTGCAATTGGAGGAACATGTGATGCAAAAATAGCAAATTGCAAATTCTTCATTTAGCTTCAGTTTTGATCAAATTCAAAACTTCAGATATAGAAACAAGCATCAATGATTCCAATTTAATCCAAATGTATTTTGAATTAGAATTTGTTTGTAGGATAGCCCACCTCATTGTTAAGGGGATCCAAAATGACGTTCAAAATAAGGTTTCCCTCAAGGACAGTGACCTCTAGGCTAGAGCAAGATGAACATCTCTTCTGGAGCATCTACAGCTGTAGGTGCAAACAAACGAATGAATTAATGAATTAAACATCCTACCACACAATAGCACTGACAAATTTTAAAATGATGAAAGCTCAGTCAGATGTCTCAGCAATGTGAGATGTGTTTGTAGTTTTGTTCTTTTCCGTTCAAAAGATTTTTTTTTCACCAGTTTGGTTTTTCCTGGGTGTGCTATGTGTCAACAACAACGATGACAAAATATGAAGTCAGGTTTTATGTACCCAGGGTGGTTAAAATGTTTACAGCAGGACATTCTTCCCCTTCTAATTTTACTGCCTTGTCCAACATGCAGTATTTTCACTGAGATTACATACCAACTTAAAATGCAAACAGCAGCACGCCTGCTGGCTTAGCGATTTAGGATGCATACCATAGGAACACTACTTCACTGCTCTTATTCAAATAAAGACAACTATAAATCTTTTAAAAATGCAAATAGCAACAGTAGAAAGTTTCACATCCCTCATTGTTGAAACAAAGAGCAGTGATATTTGCATAAGGAATAGAAATCCCGCTATGGTCTGTGCCACAGCACACTAAAACACTGAACACTACAAACAAACAAACTGTAGCAATGCTGGGTAAACTGAACTGATGTTTTTGATCCCACATTAACTGTAAAATGTATTGGAAGCTGAGCCTCTCAGTATCGTCTCACACAAACTCTAAAGGAAGTCAATCCACACGCTCTTCCTTGTCATGTAACAGAACAAAAAGGGTCATGTACAGTACGTCACAACTTTCCATTCTGTTTTACCACGCTCTACAAGATCTATGAGACCTGATTCCATCTTAGGAGAGGTTCAATTTTATCTGACAAACAAATCTATCAGTTTAGCAGGCTAACAGCAACATTCCCTGTCAATAGTATTTACTGAGGGACTATTCTGCATTTGATGGAATACACAGTGAAACCATTCTGACTTATTCTAGAGTGTAAACATATTTAACGGAGGATAAGTGCAAACTGTCTAATTAACGATGAACTAGACAGTATTTTCATGAAAACAAATATGTAAAAAAATACAGCAAGGAAATGTTTAGAAAGGTGCAGAATTACAGTCTTTATATTCTTGAATAAATGTTAAAAAAAATACTCTTAGAATTTGTAACAAGTCTGAAACAATCAAAATATTTAAATCTGAGCAGCTGGATGGCGAGACTCCGGGTGGCCAGTAATATATAAACACTGATAAGTTATGGCTAACATTTTCATGGCAAACAGGTGCCATATTCTGTAGGTCAGTGGTGCCCAACCATGTACCGTGGTGGGCCAAGACCCTGCAGGCTTTACCTCCACCCATTGTCTTCAGAAGGTGATTTCACCAAATTTCTTCCCACTGATTGCTGATCAGTGAATAAATCTGGGTGGAAGAGTGCTGTCCATGAGATCAGAATGTTGTTTCTATCACCTTTAAGCAGAAATTCTGGTGCATCTCGGTAAATTAGAATATCATCAAAAGTTAATTTATTTCTGTTATTCAATTCAAAGAGTGCCAGAGTGATATATTTCAAGTGTTTGTTTCTTTTAATTTTATGGCTTACAGCTAATGAAAACTCCAAATTAAATTTCTCAAAAAATTGTCCAAATGTCCAAAGACAGAATTTGAAAGACCATTAAAAACCTGGAGAACCACTGCTCAAGACCACTTGGAAAATTACAAGAAAGCCTGGCTTCTTGGATGCAAAATATGAAGAAATGAGGAGATGCCTAAGACCTTTGCCTGGCACTGTATAAACTATACAGTCAAAAAGTAATGTTCAAATGTTCACAAATTCATAAGTTTTCTGGGTTTTCTAAACTATTTGGATATGATAAGATTGAACAGTTATGCAACATTTAACTGTGTTTGACTTTGTCAATTTATGCATCGGTTTTATGATAAGATATTCTTTATTCTTCCCAGCAGCAGCAAAGGGATAGCAGCACTCAGAGCAATAATAAATAATAAAATATGGTAAAAACAGTATATACATGGTGCAAGAAGTTAAAAAAGTGAAAATAGCTTTTACAGTTAAAAAAATAAGTCAAGTAATATTAATTCAGCAATACAAGTATATACAACAGTTGAATGATTACAGTGTTGTTGCAACCTTCAATAATAATTATATTAACAGTGCATTGGAAAGAAACAATCCTTATTTGTGCAGTGATAGTCTTATGTGCAGTCTCTATGAGCAGTGCAGACTGTAGAGTCTGACAGCAGCCGGTAGGAAGGACCTGCGAAACCTCTCCGTTGTGCAATTTGGATAGAGCAGCCTGCTGTTAAATGAGCTGCTTAGTGCACTCAGCGTGTCCCGCATGGGGTGGGACTCAGAGACTCCAGCAGAGAGGACAGCTTAGCCCACCATCTTCCTCTCTCCTATCACCTCCACTGGGTAGAGGCGGCACCCCAGAACAGAGCTGGCCTTCTTAATCAGCCTGTTCAATCTCTTCGTGTCGGCAGCTGTGATGATGCTGCCCCAACAGGCGACCCCATAAAGGATGGCTGATGCTACCACAGCCGTAGAAGAGCTTCAGGAGCGCCCCCTTCACTCCAGAAGACCAGAGTCTCCTCAGAAGGAACGGCCTACTCTGTCCCTTGTTACCTCCGCCAAGGAGGTTATGCAATCAGGGTGGTTTGTCTGTTTGTCCGTCCGTCCTTCTGTTATCAGGACTACACAAAAACTACTGGATGGATTTTGGTCAGAATTTCACCAGAGGTAGCCCTTGGGTCAAAGATGAACCCATTAAATGTTGGTGATGATCTGAGAGTGCATACCTCCACCAAGGACCTTGTTTGTATTTGTGCAGCAGGATTACACAAAAACTACTTGATGGATTTGGATGAAATTTTCATCAGAGGTGGTCCTTGGGCTGAAGAGGAACCCATAATATTTTGGTGATGATCCCAGCATGCATACCTCCACCAAGGCTCTTATCTTCTCACATTGTGTTAGCAAGAATCCTCCAAAATAAACCCATTACACTTTGGAGGTGATCCATGAGGGACAGAAGGAGCCTTGGTAGAGGTATGCACTCTCTGAGTGCTTTTCTAGTTGCAAAGTGCATTTGTGTCCTGTGATCAGTCCAGTTTATTGTTCAGGTGAACACCAGGTACTTATAAGGTGTCATCATCTCAACTTTTAAACTATCATTTTTGAATCAAGCCAAATTAATTGAAAAAAATGGCAATTTTTTCACCCATCTGTCACAGTCTCTACTTGACTTGCAAAACCTTAGCACTCCAAAAAGTGGAAAATAACTTTTTTTTTTGTGAAACCATACTGTAGAAAACACATGATTTCCATTTGCCCTTTAGTGGTTCTAAATTAAAAGCTGCACAAAATGACTCGCGGTTCTCAGAGTCAGAAACTGTTAAATCCTCCGCCGACACAACGCTGTCACTGGTAGACCGCCGCTCACTTACTCACACACGCACACAGACCAAAATGAGTCAACACCCACACTGTCAAACAGATGCTAAAGTCTCTCACACACGTTTAATGTTCTCGTCCATGATCATAAACACACTCATGTAAAGAATATACACGAGCAGACTTAAATATGCCATCTGGACAGGTGTTAATACTAGCAACAAGGAACCATATGCTAAAAAAGCAGCAAATCACATCATTCTTAGCCCTTTAATTTCTGCCTAATAGCATTAAAGCATTATATAGCAGAGTGCAGGAGCCCTGCAGTGACACCCTCGTTATGCAGGGAAGTGTGCACGTGCACGACTGCATTCACGGCCAAACGCACATGCTGACAGATTAACGTGGATCCTTATTATGATGACAGTCCAAGTATTTAAGCCAGCAAAGGTTGAGCATGTTATAAGCTGTTGCTGTTGAAAAAAAGGGAACCTGAAATTTGCACACACACACACACACACACACACACACACACATAAAAATACCCATCAACATGATGCCTCCCATCAACATGGACCCATAGAGGACGCTGCATGAATACGTGGAAATGGGTTTACTCTCCTACTTAAAACCATCATAAAGGAAACAGTCTCGGTGGGCTAATACAGCATATTAATGTTTATGGACACTTAAATCTTCCAGAGCCTCCAGCTACAGCACATTACCTCGCTCCCCTCATTTCTGTGTCGTGTTTCTCGGCTTTGGCCATTGCACCTCAGAGAGCATGTATGCAGCAGCACAGCAACAATATGAATAAGATACGAGGTTGACACAGAGATGTAACAGGTCTGTTTGCTTTGACGCCGTGTCGCACCCCAGTGCATAGTAAACATGGGGGTTTAAAGAGATCTAGATAGCATATGTAGCACCTATAGATATTGTAAACTGGGACGGGAGAAAACAAGGATTTCCACACGTACTTCAGCACCGGGGGCAACTGCAGGCTCACCACTCAATCAGACGCCATATATTCCACTGAAAGTTCAATGATGGCCTCCTTCGTAAAAGAAAAAAAGCAGTGTGTTTCACTCACTAATCCAACAGATGGTGGGAAGAAAGTCACTCATTGGATATAAATAAAGTTGGTTCATTCTCAACAGACTTAAACTAGACTAGCTACTTGTAATGATTCAAGTCAAGACTTACCTCAGTATGCAGCAAAATTCATATTTATTGACACAGAAATCCAAAGTTTTAGTAAATGCAATATAAAGACTTGAAAGCATGCTAAAGGGTCAGTGATACAGTAGTTAGGGTAGTGGCTAAACCCAGCTTGAAGCTGGCCTTGAATGGAGAAGTAAGGCACCTCCTTCCCTCCACTAGCCTTAGGTGTTGGGCAAGTGAGATACCCGGGTCACGGTGCAGGCAGACGGGGGTGCGATAGTCCCCACTGGCTTACAGCTACTTCACGTGGATAAAGGCTTCAGGAAGAAAGCTCGAGTAGGGCCTTGTAGACAGTTGGTTACTGCTGAGCCATTAACCTTCAGTTAGTACCAAACATACTGCTCTGCTTTCCTTTGGATGCCACTTATGAGGCCAAGAGGGGGATCCATGTTTGTGGGCTTCCCTGGATCTCAATATATGCATATTTTTGCACACCTGGAGAGGTGACTTCAGTGCAGCTGCCAAAATGTCTAGCTGTCTAAAAGGAGAGCAGCTAAAGAGCCCACTACTAGGGCTAATTCAATTTCAGGGAAGAATCCGTCAACGGAAAAGATGGAAATAGAAGTCTGAATTGCAGGATGCATTTATTGTTCATTCTATGTACAGTTTTTGGTTTGTTTTCTGACTGAAACATCATATATCATATATCCTGTACTGAGATTTGAAGGTATCACCACAACTTTTACTTTTACCAAGATACTTGATAAGTGGAACAGGAAACTGCAACCAGTGACCCCATGAGGCTTAAAAAAAAAAAGGCAAAATCTCAAAGACATGAAAAAGGTAGAAAATTTATAAATTTATAAAATGTGTGTTGATTTTAGGTGAAAAAGTGGCAAATTTAAAAAAAAAAAGTCTCACATTCCCACAGTCCCTAAAGAAAAGGCAAAAAAAAAAAAATTACAAATACAAAAATTCTAGCTTTTGTATTAATTGATAAGAAAAATAGCCCCAAATTTATCAGAAAATATCTTTTCAAATAAGATTGGTTTTCAAGGAATAAGTTGACTTTTTTTGTAGTAAAATGTTTACAAATTCAAATTTTTATTGAAATTTTCATATTTGTGAAGTTTATAAGTTTAACTTAAATTTCACCTTTAAATTTCAATGGTGAAAATAGTCTCTCGTCGCTCCTCTTGTCGCTCCGCTCCAACACCGGCAGCTTCCAACCAGACGATGTCCGGAGCCACCCTGAGGGAGTCGTCTGGATCAGCAGCGGCAGCAGAGTGGGAACTCAGGCAAGTACCCTTTCATTTTTTAACACCAGTAAGTAATAGGTCTTGCGTTGTTCCTGGTGGGAGGGCTCGGTGGCAGCCGTCTGCCACTGCTAAACTCTCACCACCCGCCTCTGCCATTCTCTCTGCTGCCACCTCCATCCCTCCATCCTCAACTGCTTTTCACCCCTCTGTTTCTATGTTTTCCGAGAGTTTGGCCATACTGGGAGGGGGGGACCTGTTGGTCTGGGAGGAATCCACAGTTCCAGAGGACCCAGTGGCTTGCTGGATCAGGCTGCAACAGTGGTATCCTGTGTGGAGGTGATGAGGGGGCAGAGGAGGAGTGCTGGCAGGCTGTGCTGGCTCAGGAGGAGCAAAATGCTGGACTACAAACTGGCTCCTTCCTGAGCATGTGTCTCTGCTGGGTTGGACCCAGCTGGTGTCGGCTGGCCCAGCTGCCCCAGCACCTACTCCACGTCACTCTCCAGTCTCAGTATCAGCTACACGTCGCTCCCCAGTTCCAGTATCTGCTCCATGGCACCCCCCAGTTCCGGTACCTGCTCAATGGCACCCCCCCCAGTTCCAGTACTTGCTCCATGGTGCCCCCCCAGTCCCAGTACCTGCTCCACGGCACCTCCCAGCTCCAGTACCTGCTCCACGACACCTCCCTGTTCCACCGACAGCTCTCCCAGGGGCCGCCACTCAAGCCTTTCATCTTGACGTCGTCACCACGGCAGCAGGAGACCAGGAATTGCCTGGTGGGGGGACCCAAGTGCAGATTCCACCAGCTGCTGGGTCTTCCCCACCAGTCTCTGCTGCTAATGACTGTGGTGTTGCCTCACTGACCTCCTGTTTCCCTCCAGCGTCCAGGGTGGCCATGTCGAGGATGAAGCTGTAGGTGGACCACGCTCCAGCCTTTGTCCCAGGGACCAGGGGACCTCCACCCGCTGTTCCATAGGTCTGGGGACCTCGACCCGTTGTGCCTGAGGTCAGGAGACCTCTGCCCATTGTTCCACCCTCTTCTTCGGTTTGGTGGCCAAAGGACAGTGGCAGGCAGCCGGACTGGCCCTGCATTCTGGCCTGGGGGTTCATGGACAGGAGCATGCCCCCTGATCCATGCTGTTCTCCAGTTCAAGGCCCTTTGGACTTGGGTAGGCCTCCTGATTCACTGTGATTTATTTTGAGGCCTTGGACTTTGTTTAGCCCCAAAACTGTATTTTTGTTTTGGACATTGCTGTGGGGGGGGGGGGGGGGGGTTACAGTTTGTGTTGGCCCACTTGGCCTTGTACCCTCACCACCCACTCTGTGAGGGTTTTTTGGTCTTTTTTTCTTTTGTTGGTGTTACCCTTGGATCATCTGGAACCCACCCCTTAAGAGGTGGGTACCGCCAGAGTGTGGGTTGGAGCCATGTCCTCGCCTTAGGCTATAGTTTATATTTTTTGTCTCCAGGACATGGTCTCCAACACGCATCCTCGCCTTTAGTTCATTTTCTGGGATTTTCTTTATTTGTTGTTCATTATCATGGTCTCTGTTTGGCTATCTTTACATTATTAGTATTCCTGTCATTATCTTCTGTTTTGGTTTTGGGTTGTGTTAATGTGTGCTTGTTTTCACCTTAGTCTTGCTTGGTTTTTGCATTGTTAATTTCCTGATTATTCACGGCTGTTTTGTGTTTCTGTTGATTAGTGTCTACCTTATTAAAGGGATGCAGCCCCTCACCTGGGTGCTGCGTCATTAGTCATTTTGGCATGAACCCACATGCTTCTGCCTTGTCTTGTCTGTTATTCTAGTCTTGAGGTTTTGCCTGCCAAACCTTAGCCTTGTTTTTGTGTTGCAGCTCCCAAGCTGCTTTATTTTGTATTTTCAATAAAATGCTGAACACTCGTCATGCAAGTGAGTCCTATTTTCTGCCTTGCCCGAGCACAAACCCTGACAGAAAGTTGCAAAACTAGAAAAATAATGGCATGATTACAAGAAAATTTTCAATTATACAATAAAACTTTGCACGTTTAAGAGGATCTTGTCCTTCTAGCTACTCCCTTTAGGGGTCACCACAGTGGATCATCTGCCTCCGTTTCATCCCTTGCACCTTCTGTCACATCAAGCCTCTCCATGTCCTCCTTCACTACATCCATGAATCTTCTCTGTGGTCTTCCTCTTCTCCCCCTGCCTGGCAGCTCCATCTTCAGCATCCTTTGTCGAATATATCCACTATTCCTCCTCTGCCCATGTCCAAACCATCTCAGCCTTGCCTTTCTCACTTTGTCTCCAAACCACCCAACCTGAGCTGTCCCTCTGATATACTCATTACTAATCCTGTCCCTCCTAGTCACTTCCAATGAGAATCTTAGCATCTTCATCTCTGTCACCTCCAGCTCTGCATCCTGTCTTTTTGTCAGTGCCACTGTCTCCAAACCATTTGTCATAGCAGGTCTCACTACAGTCTTGTAAATCTTCTCTTTCACTCTAGCTGCTGTTCTTCTGTCACAAATCACCCCTGACAATCATCTTCACCCACTCGACCCTGCCTGCACTCTGTTCTTCACCTTTCTTGTGCACTGACCACTGCTTTGGATTGTTGAACCCAGGTATTTAAACTCATTTACCTTCACTCTTTCTACTCCTCTAAATCTCTCTCTCATTTACACACATATATTCTGTTTAAGAGGACAAAACTTGCCTATTCCTAATGTTAAAAGTGGAGTTCATACTTTTTTCAGCTATTTTGTCTTCATTTTAAGTCTCAAATAGTTGTTTGGAAGCTCTATGTAATTTTTCCCCCCAAAATTCTCAGAATGGCTCTTTCCTTATGAGGGTTGACAACCCTTGGTCTAGATGGACTTTAACCATCTATTTATAGCATAAAGCAGATGGATGAATAGATGAGTGAACTGCAACATGAGCATGTAATCAGAGTTTACAAACCACAGCCTGTGAAAAGCATAATTAAAGGTCATGTTAAGAAGATAAATGGACACAGCATGTGCGTACGAGCGTGTGCATCGGGTGAAACGTATGTTTTGGCTCAGTGGTTCAAACCTTTGAGTTGCAGACATTGAGGCACGCCTCTGGAAAAGACAGCATGCTCTTCGCCATGGGCCAGGCCATTCCACTTGAGCTGATTGATTTCCCATCACTTTTGTATCCCTGATAACTGCATGCCCGGAGGGCTGCAATGGTACCAATATTTCACTTCCATATAACCTTCCGTTTGAAGCATGTGGTGTGCAAATGTATATGATACAAGGTGGGAGTGGAGGGGGGATGGTATCTGGGTCGCTGTAAAAACATACAGTACATGTATGCTACAGAACTAGCTGTAAGTTGCATGATGACATTTTGGATAATGACATGCCAAGCACTTTGCATGAATCCAGGACAGACAGAAGCTTTGCATTCAGCTTCTACCACCAGTCTCTCCCCTTTTTTCCCTCTTTTCTCATCAACAACCCTCCACTGAAACTAATTAGTAAACTTGGAGCAAGAAAATCCACACTCAAAATAAAGATAAAAACGCTAACCACCGTGCAGATGGCGCTGAATTTCACATTGCTGTCATACCGCCCCGTCCACATGGATGCGTTTCCTCTCTCGGTCAGCCACACGCACTCAGATTTGAAGTCTCTGATTTATAGATGTCCCACGTAGCTGCTTTATGAGATGCTGAGCAGATTGCCAAATTGCCCCTCGAACAGAGAATGTTCCATTCAGGGTGACAGCGATTTTTAAAAAGCCGGATCTAATCACAGATTGGTTCTTACCACGTTAAGTGTGAGACAGACAGAAAGATAAACTTCTTATCTTCCATTCGGGATAATTTTGGCTCTCTGTTGGAATAACAGCAGTTATTGAGCTCTGGCTGTGACCATCACCTAGTTACCTTTGCAATTTGTATTCCTGCCAAAGCCAACACAGTAATTTTTTTTGTGCATAGTATTATCTTGGCAAATGCTGCAGACAAGTCATTTAAAACAGCTGGATAATTTAAAGGCTTTTATTCTAGATAGTCTTTGGCTGTTTTCTCTCAGATGAAACTGCACTAAATTCTTTGTGATGTACAAAACGTCTGTTTTATGCTCTCCCTTCTCTCCTGCTATAATTATATTACCAGACATACTGCTGGATACTCAAATTTAATAAGTCCAAAATGTCAAACGATGAAGTCAGCATATATATAATTTGGAGAAGGCGACAGCTCGAGCTCTAAAGGGTAGATGTGAAAGATTTAAATGTGGCCATCCAAGCTAAAATAGCTTGTTTCAGGCATTTAATAAGCCAAGGTTAAGTATAGGAAAAAAAAGATGATGCAGCCACAACAGGGAGAAGTGACAAACTTTCACCGTAATATCTTGGCAAGGGATGCATGCAGATCCAAACCTTGTTACCAGGGAAACAGCCAAACAAAAGCAGACCGGAAGCTGATCATGTGAGACCTATGAATGGATGTCATTTGTATTTTTTTCTGAAAATCTAAATATGTTGATCATTGTGATCTGACTGTCCTGATGTTTTATGTGTTCATAATGTACATTAAAATATACCACAGAATGAATAAAAAACAAGTTAAACAAATTTAAACTTAACTGAAATTCCTATTCTGGTGTTTTTTTTTCATATCTCTAATTGTTTTTTTTAGAGATTTCATAAAGTTTGGGAAAATCAGAGACAGCAAATATTAAATTCTTATTGTTCTTCTCATGAAAAAGGAGCAAAGAGCAGGCAGAGAAGACCCAGATGCAGACATTAATGCAGTTCATGAGGATTTATAAAAATCTGAAAACAAAGCAGGGCTCGGGTGCCGGAGAGCACTCCACTAGACTAGACTAAATGTAAACACAAAGATAATATTTAGCGGGGAAAATAAGTACTGAACATGTCAACATTTTTCTCAGTAAACATATTTCTGATGGAGCCATGGACCTGAGATTTTCACTAGATATCAGTAACAACCCAAGTAATCCAAACATATTAAAAAAATCAAGGCAACTGTGTTCACAAAAAAAGTTATATTTAATAAAGTGGCATGACACAGGGAATAAGTATTGAACACTCTTGGTGAAATTCATTTAATATTTAGTAGAAAGCCTTTGTTGGTAATAATAGCTTCCAGACACCTCCCGTATGGAGAAACTAGGCACAGGCATTGCTCAGGAGCAGTGTTGGGAAGTTACTAAAAAATAATAACTAGTTACAGCTACTAGTTACTTCTTTTCAACAGTAACTGAGCTACTTTTGAGTTACTGCATGATTAAAGGAACTAGTTACTTGGAAAAGCAACTTTCACATTACATTTAAGTGCATACGTAATCATCTTGCACACACAGCAAGATCAAGGGCCCCTTGTTGTCATCAGAAAAAAAGAAGAAAAAAAAAACTGATGACAAAAAAGTCTCATCTTACCAAGAAAAAATGTCTCAGATTTATATAAACTATTGTATTCAGTAGAAAGTCAGAAATTTACTAGAAATAAAGCTGTGAATTCACAGAGAAAATTTTGGACCCCCTGGTGGCCATTTTTGGCCCACGATCTATATGTTTGACACCCCTGGACCAGTCCATTAAAAACGCATATTTAGAGGATTTACTTCCATGAAATAGTTGCATATCACAACAGCATGCAAATTAATAAAATAAAATAGAAAGCACAAATAAATGAAAGTTCACCACTTACAAGAAGCTGTTCTTTACTGCAGCAAATCACAGTCACTTTTTCTCCATGCGTAAGAAAACTTTAAATGCATTTAATGTGGACATTAAATGCGAGCTTCTTGCTCAAAAAAGACTCATGTTTAACCACAGAGGTAGGAGCTGTTAGGGGCTACTCACCACTCGGACAACAGGTGGTCAGGGCTCGATATGAAAATCGCCACCACCACGATATTTCTTCACCGGGTTGTGATGTGAACTGGGGCAGGACAGGAAATGGACTCGTGGAGGAGACTGTGTGATGGCTGCGTCGGTTAGTAGGGTCAGTTTATATTTATTTGCTTATTTATTTGCTTGCCTTTGCCTTTGGCATGACAACCTCAGGTGGCTTGTGGCCGCTGGTGGCGCTGGGGATGGCAATTGTCCTGCCCATAGCCACCGAAACTGTGTATTCATCCCCAGTTAGCAGCTGATGAGGAGGGTGTCTAGCAACTGTAAGTTGTATGATCGTCTGTTTGCACTAAAAATATCTATCCATATTAATAAAACGAGTAATGCGAGTAACACATCTGATCAAATTTCAGTAACTGTAACACATTACTGAATTTTTAAACAGTAATTTCATTACACAGCACATTACTGCGAAAGTTGTGGTGTTACAGTAACACGTTACTCCCAACACTGCTCAGGAGTGATTTTAGCCCATTCTTCCACACAAACTAACTAACCTGCACTTATATAGCACTTTTCTAGTCACAAAGACCACTCATAGCGCTTTCACTAGTACTAACCCTCTATTCTAAGGGCCTATAGGAAACAGATATCTAAGGACAATTTAGGACAACCAATTAACCTAACATGCATGTCTTTGGATTGTGGGAGGAAACCGGAGCCCCCAGAGTAAACCCACACAGCACAGGGAGAACATGCAAACTCCATACAGAAAGGTTCCAACCCCTGCCAACCCGGGGATTCGAACCAGGAACCTTCTAGCTGTAAGGCAACAGTGCTAACCACTGCACCACCGTGCTGCCCTGTCTTCAACTGTCTTCAAATCTTGAAGGTTCCGTGGGTGTTTTCTATGGACTCTGATCTTCAGTTAATTCCATAGATTTTCAACTGAATTCAGGTCAGATGACTGACTGGGCCATTCGAGCAGCTTTATTTTCCTTCTCTGGAGCCAGTTGATTTTCCTTGGCTGTGTGTTTGGGATCATTGTCTTGCTGAAATGTCCACCTTCATTTCAACTTCAGCATCTTGGCAGAGGGCAACAGGTTTTTATCAAGGATGTCTCTGTCCTTCAATTATAAGAAGTCTGCCTGTACCATGTGCTGAAAAATGCGCTGGTATGGTGTTTTTGGGCTGATGTGCAGTGCTATTTCTCCTCCAAACATGCTGTGTGTTGTGGCATCCAAAAAGTTCAATTGTGGTCTCATCTGACCAGACTATATTTTACTGGTTTGCCCACATGTTGTGCAGCAAACTTTAAACAAGCTTCAACATGCTTTTTCTTCAGCAATGGAGTCTTGCGACGTGGGCGGGAATACAGGCCATGTCAGTTGAGTGCATTACTTATTGTTTTCTTTGAAACAGCAGTACCTGCTAACTCCAGGTCTTTCTGGAGCTCTCCACGAGTGGTCTTTGGCTCTTGGATAACTCTTCTGATAATTCATTTGACTCCTCTATCAGAAATCTTGTGAGGAGCTCCTGGTCGTGGCTGGTTTATGGTAAAATGATGTTCTTTCTACTTCTGAATGATAACTCCATCAGTGCTCACTGGAACATTTATCCATTTAGAAATGCGCTTGTAACCAATGCCATCGTTATGTTTTGCAACAGTAAGGTTGCAAAGGTCAAGAGATAGCTCTTTGCTTCCACCCATCATGAGTTCTTTGTGGTGTGACAATCATTCACAGACCTTTTTAAAGGCTATCAGGCAGGACTTACCTAGCTGAATTTAATTTGCACTGATGGGGGGTGGGATGGCTTCCTAAATTCTGATGGATTTCAGCTTGGCTTTCTATGCCTTTTTGCACCTCTTTTTTCTTCATGTGTTCAATACTTATTCCCTGTTTCATTTCACTTTATTAAATATAACTTGTTTTGTGAACACAGTTGGCTTGATTTCTTTGTTTGTATGGATTACTTGGGCTGGTACTGATATTTGGTGAAAATCTCAGGTCAATGGGTCCATCAGAAATATGTTTAATGAGAAAAATGTTGATGTGTTCAATACTTATTTTCCCCGCTGTCATTGAAGAACACGTAACGAACTGAAAACAGGGAGCGAGAAGACAAGGAAAAAACTCAGCGAGGGAACAACATTAATGACGTCACATCAAAGAGAAGACATAAGACCACATTTAAAGCTAAGAGATAATAAAACCAGCGGACTGGACACAAGTCCAGGGAGTCATGGTAACAAGGCAAAGTACCAGAATTAACCTGAAAGTAAAAAAATTATAACCAAGGACTAATCAGAAAATGCATTATAAATGCATTTTAAGACAGGAAATCAAGTTACACCAAAGTAAACCAGAACACAGGAAACACCTTTGGAATAAAACTAAGATCAAGGGAGTCTAAGCTAGGAAAAGACAAAACAAGGAATACTCTTACATAAACCTGAAACTAGACAAGAACAAATCATATCAATAAATGGAAAAACAGAACAACACAAATGACATCTTTAACTCACTGGTTCTTAACTGAAACTAACTCCAGTCATCACCAGGCGAAAGTGATGAATAGTAGAATTTTTTTCAACTTCTAGTTTTTTTTCAAGCAAACTCCCAACCATTGCCTTGTCACACTGGTTTCACTGAAAAATAACTAGAGATGAACAAGAATACCGGCTGTGTGTCTGAACCCTTATTCTAAACTTTAATCATGTCAACCTACCCAGTGGAGTCCAAAAGTACAAATGCAGAGCTGGAAATAAATGTAATAGCCCCACTTCTTTTTTTCTAGATTACAGAATTCTCTGCTTCCTCGCAGATTAAAAAAAAAGTATAAATGTTTTGGGTTTCATTCTGCTGCTGGCTCATTTTATCTCAAACTTCTTCAAGCTATGCCTGGATAAAAGCTTGATTAACACTTAAAACTCCCATGAATTTTCTGGCTCCTCAGGGAAAACCAGCAACTGTTAATTGAATGGACCGACTGTGCGGACGCCACTTCCTTGCCTAATTCTGAAACCCACTGGCTTGTATAGAAGTGTCAGGGAGAAGTTGCTCAGAAAGTTCAGAGCAAGTCAAACTGTGACCAGTCTAATTAAAGGTTTGACTGGGTAATATGCAGACTTCTTTCTTAGTCTTTGGCTTTTGCTTGGGTCTGCATTTGCATGAATACATCTGGGTTTGTGCGGTGATTAGAGAGAAAGAGAAAAGCGAGCAACCAAGCAAGCACGGAAAGTGATGCCAGTATTTTTTCGTGCTTACATTAGCATAGATCATGCAGAAATCCATAATACATGCCTCATTAACAAGGTTGGCATTTTTTGATCCATAATTAAAAGAGTATATTTTAAAACACTGACCAACGCTGAGAATACATGATGGCTGCGGGCTGCTTTCCCCCTCTGCCACTCCCAAGCCGCGTTATTGTACAGTATTGTAGCTATTGATTCACTCTGCCATTTGGCTATTGATTGGAGTGGATGCCATTATGTCAGGGAGATTATAGCCCTCCGAAGCACAGCGACTCGAGTGGAAAACCAGGGGGCTGAGAACCGGTGCTTACTGCATCAGATGCAACAGCAGCTGTGTTTCAGCTAATGACACACAGCTCAGCTTAGCATGCCACAGCCATGCCCAGCGGAGCATAGCATGCTCTCGTGTATCTAATTTTATGTGCCAGAACGAGCTACAGAAACTCACAGAGGAAAGGGCCACCACGCTCCTTGAGATGGAGTTTTCTTTTATTATTGGCGTTGCTTACCGTGGCCCAATCTTTCCTGTGACAGCCATTCCCTCCCAGACTCTCTGTTGATCATTTAAATTGACCACAATTCACCACAGGCCGGGATGAGGGGGAGGGGATCTCGATGGCCTGGGATGATTAGGAAGAGGGGAGGGCAGGGTGAGTGGGTGTCTGCCGCCTCTGCCTTCTCTCTGGCCTGCAGACTGGTATTTATAGGAATATGGAATTTAATTGCATTTCGAGCAGGCCTGAATTTTAAGAGACCCCCATAAATGGAATTCCCAGCATGGAGGAACATGATCCGCCGTGCAGTGAGCATGTAAAGTGCACACTCGTGAAAAAAAAAAAAAAAAAAAGCAGCCCGCTTGGGCAATCTGTGTAATGCAAAAAACCCTCTAAAGCCAGAGCCAATCAACCGGCTGTGTCCTGCCTGCCAATGTGGGCTCGTCACCGCTGACCCCAAGGCTGTGTGCAGCACCACGTTTCTCAATGAGGCATGCTTTGAGTCAGTGCACCAGTCGAGAGGTAGCCCTCTGGGTGGCAAATGATGTTAAACTGGTCCTGCTTTAATGCAAAAAGAAAAAAAAAAATGCTTCAAGATGACTGCTCTGAACTGAGGGCCTTTATGTGCCCTGAAGCCATGGCAGTTTCCTGCAAGACAAAGCCAGTTAATGGATAGAAAACAAGAAGTTGATTGAATATTCAGATTCAAAGTCAAATATATGGTATGTTTACTGGACGATAAATTGAGCATCAAATATTAATTTGCCTTTAACTCATCACGCCAGTGATATAGAGCTGCAGTTTCTATACAGCTGGGGCCAGGGCTGAATAGCCAGGAGGCAACGCTGGCATATCAATACAAGCTTTCTTTCTTCCTTCCTCCCTTTCTTTCTTTCTTTCTTTCTTTCTTTCAAGGACACGGGAGTGGAGCCCCGTGGCAGCATCTCCGCTGTGATTCACACTCCTCGCTTCCTCCCACTTAATTCTTGTCACTCACAGTCTGAGCTAACATATCAGACACACTTAACACGGTGCAAAGAGTTATCACACGTTCGGTGTAATCAAAATCCTAATGAACATCATTAAAATCAAGGTTTGAAAAACTGTGGCTTGCACCACTGTGGGTTTGCACTGTGATGTCAGCACGAGTGTGTGTGTGTATGAGTGTGTGTAAAGGGCTATCAGAGCCCACTGGAGTGCTGCAGGTAAAAAGCACGGGGGTCACCTCTTATTCAAAGCAGGCCTGACACAGGCATTTTTCTTCCTATGCATTTTTTTTTTTCCCTCAGCTAATTTCTGCATGCAAAAGAGCTGCAGCAGACGGCTGGAGCAGTGCTGAGAGTGAGCAGGGAAACAGAAGGTGGGTGGCAGCATCAATTGCAAGCAGCACTCTGGGAACCCAAAGGTCACATGTTTAATCCCGGCAATTGCTAATGTGCTGCTGGGATGACCAGAAGCTGGAAAAAAGTCTTTAAATGTGACACCATTTGTAGACACTTGGTGTCACACAGCTGTGCAGTTAAGGGTTCTTTTATTCAGTAGTCAATTAATATGCTTTATGTAATCTTTACTGCTGAGTAGTGAAATAGTGAAAAAATACCCACTGCAGTTCTTTAAAGCTCCATATCAAACTTACCAAAGAATAAGGAAATTTATACCCACAAAACAGAAAACGTGTCTAAAAATGACGCGTGGTGTCATTTCTTCCACCCTATAGGGTCGTAGGGTCTTTCCGCGCTGGTAAACAACATAGAGCACATTCAAAATGTATATTCTTTAAATCTGACTGAACCGCCCAGCGTGTTTCTAGTTGAATTCGCAAGATTACTCTTCAGATTCGCTGGGCTGAAGAGAAGAAATGTGCCAGAAAATGTCAGAAATGAGGCAGAAACTGGAACTGCAACGTCCCCCAGTCTGGATTAAACGAAATCTCATTAAAAGTAAATATGCCGTGGCGCAAAGGGCAGAGGCGCCTGTCAGACAGTCTCGGTGGGATGAGGAACCACGGGGGTCGCGAGGATTACGTCCCGCCACGTGTGTGTGTGCGTGCGTGCGTGCGTGTGTGCGCGAGCTTGAAAGTGGGAGCCCTAGGAAACGTGTGGATGGGCCGATTTTCCTCGCCGACCAGGAGAAGGCACGAGCCAGGGCACGCGCTGACTCGTTAAAATTAAACAGCTGCCTTGAATGAAAACCCCAGAACGCAAACGGAAGCTTCCGGTTTTTTTTTTAATCACCAAATGTAACGAACCTGTCATGCTGTAATGCCAGCGATGAGCAGTTACTTTCACAACCTTTTGCCACATCAAACCACAGAAAAAATCTACTCCTTAAATAGGCTGAAAAAGAGCGGCGAGAGCAACTGATTTAAGATTTAAAGTTCCAACATTCCCGTTTGAGACGTCTGGCGTTTTCTTCGCTCCCGACTCCCTACGAAGCAGAGCTGAAGCAGCAGCACACATTAGTGGAACATGATCCCCCCCCCCCCCCCCCCCCCGCCACCCCCCACCCCATCCTTTTTTTCTCCCCAGCCTGCCGGTTCCCTCCGAGATGAACCCTCTGGAACACGACGGGCTCCACTTCACGCTTACCTCCGGCGGACGCAGAGTCGCTGTCCAGGGTCCTGAAAACCTCTGTCGCTGGCCGCGGTGCTGAATCTCCTCGCTCTCCTCCTCGCTTTGTAAATCCGCCGGTCCAGCAAACAGCTGCCGTCAAGTTATGTCAAAGAAAATCCTATTCCCGGGGCGGCACAGGACAGAGAGAAGACAGCCCGAAACACACGGCAACCGTGGCGTGAGGACCGAAAGGGTTAATTCACATCTAAACGGGCGAAATGTAGCCTGCTGGCTAAATGGAACCGCTTTGGCAAGTGTAACTACTGAGGCTTCTTGGCTGGTTTCTTCTTCCTCCGGATAGACTTAAACACCTCTCTCTCTCTCTCTCTCTCTCTCTCTCTCTCTCTCTCTCTCTCTCTCTCTCTCTCCCCCTCCCTCCTCGCTCTACCACCCATTCACCCTCCGCTTCAAACACATTTGATTGACAAGAAGGAGCCTAACATTCTATAGGGTACAGTGTGTATCGCTGCCAGTGCTCAGACAGAAATCGTTCCACATTAGCCTCAGTGGTCATGATTGTGATAAAGAAATAACCGATTTCATTTAATTCAGTGCGACTGTGCACGCGACAAAAAAAAAAAAAAGCTCCCCCTGCTCACTGGCTCTCGTCTAACACACACACACACACACACACACACACACACACACACACACACACACACACACACACACACACACACACACACTAGGGCTAAATGAATTGAATTTATGGTCAATTTACTTATGTAGAGGGAACAGCCATCTGTTTCAGGCCCCTCCTGCCCTGTCATTTAGCGTGTCTTTGCCTTTATTTCTTTAGCAGAGCAACAGTTTTTTTTTTCCTGCAGAGTACTTCTGTGGCAAATGGCAGTAACAATTGGGGAAAGAGGATTTTTTTTTTTTTGAATAGGCCCTGAACAGATTTTTTTTTAAACTAAAGAATCTTGTAAAAATGATCAGACTGCAAAGGAGTCACTATAGAGAAACATTGTCTATTTGGGAGAACCAATAAAGTACATTTACTTCTAACTCTGACACTTATTGACTCATTTTATATTACTAATTGCTACATAATGCATAAAAGCCCTCTGCTTAGATTCAGACACAAAGCACAAGACACTAAAAGAGCCTCATAATATCTGGAGTGAAGTAAAGCTTTAGAATTATTTACCAGCTGATTTGACATCTTAAACCTGTTATTTAAACAACAGGCTGTAGTCAACATGATCATCCCGTATTAGTCTGAAATGCTGTTTTGAAGCCTCAGCCATAACTTTAACTCTATGAAGATATGACCATACTTATATGTGAGGAGTGTTGACATGCAAGATTCACTGGGGCACAGGTGTAAATATCAAACATATTTTACTGGCTCATCGATAAATTCAGACAAACAAATTTATTGTGTCCCTTGCTTCTTTTTGATTTAAGGTCCAAGATGTTGCAGAGCGCAGACCTTCACTTTCATGTTGATAAAAAAAAAAAAAAAAATTATTCCTCGAACCATTCCTTGCATTTCCACCAAAAAAAGCACTGGTGCCATAAAAATCTGCAGTGATTGGGATCAAGACACTGACCACTGATGTAAGTGTTTATTTGCAACCTGGTATCGGGGTCACGCATGTATTTGACACCCTGATCCACTATCGGACACCATGTAACTGTCACTGTTTCTTCCCCCATTGTGTACCCATCACACTTGGAGTGCTGTATCCTACCTTCACATTTGTCACCATGACTGCAACTTTATGAAGGCAGGCAGGAGGTGGTGGGAGGCTATCCTGTCTGTGTTCAAGTTAAGGACTTGTTATTACAGTAACAGTTAAAGTTAGGTTAATGGTAGGGTAAGGACCTCGTTTTTGTATGCCTGTTGAAAGATGGAATGTATTATGGTATGATGATGTCTGTCCATCTATCCAGCCATCCATCCATCCAAGTTTGTCTGGATAACTCCTCCCACTGTTTTCAAGCTAGGCCCTCTTTATTTCACACATTGTTTGTACGTGTATTGAAGATGTGCATATTACAAGAATTTGGATTTTAGATCATTTTTGTGAAAATTACAGATTTTAGAACTTTGTCATTTTTTTGAATATAATTTCAATAGAAGGTATATTGTTTTTCCAGCAAATTCCTCCTACAGTTTTCAAGCTAGGGCACTTTCAGTTCACACAGTGTTTGTACATACTGTATATTGAATATGTGCATATTGTAGGGCAGAGCTATTCAATTACAAAATCAGGTAGGCCACACTTTGAAATCAAGACATGTAACTGGGCCACACATGTTCAGTGATCTGTTAAATATTGACACAAACAACATCACAAAGTGCATTTAGCTGAATAAAAAAATGAACTGTTGAACACTTCAGTGCACAACCCCCCCAAGAAAAGATTGATAACATTAACAAACATTGCACATCCACTATTGTGGTTTATTTTGTTTTAAATCACATGTGTGAGTAGGAACCTCTTTTTATAACTACACATTCCATTACACACACATATCAGTCAACCAATAATTTGTAATTGAGTTAAGGATGCAAAAGCTTAAAAACTTGAGTAATGACTTCAGTCTTGAAGGTTTGAGGGTTTTCGCCAAAATTTTTAATAATTTTCTGATAACGTTCTACTTTTGTCTGTAAATTTATCTAAATTTGAACCATTTTCCTCAAATTTGTAATTTCCTCTTGTAAAATTGACTTTTCTTATACATTTGAGACTTTATCATAAATTTTTGGATTATTTTATGGCTAATTTTTGTCTACTTTTTAAAATGAAATTACTTGTTTTTAATAAATTTGAAACAGATTGTAGTAAAATTTTGAGTTTTTTTCCTTATACAATTTATACTTTTGACCATAATTTTGCAGAGCCAGAACAGAGCAAGAATTGAACTCTGATTTCAAAGAAAAAATATTTATAAAATTATATTTGCTGAACCAAATTAATTTAATTTACCAAAGATGCAGTTATTTCTGTTTAAATATTTCTTTATATTTATAGTTTTTTAGAACTCTCCTCACCAACCAGACAGCAGGAAAAAACCTCCTTTATTTTGAAATCCAAATGTTGACAGGTTTAGTGTGTCTGAAGGCTGCTGATGGATTAAAGTGACTGACTTTGTGAATTCCGGTCATTTTCATTTGCCAGGTTCATAATAATGAACATACATTATTAGTTAATATTGTCGAAGTCTGACTACACTTGTTTGCTAAGCGACTCTTCATTATTGTTCCTGTTACCAGCGGGTTAAAACCACAAAAAATGCCTCCACTGCTTACATATTTCTTCTGCTTTTTTCCGCGTTTAAAGTCCTTAATAAGCTCATGCTTATCTCGGACAGTGACGCTAGAGACACTCTGTGTGTTGACTGGAATGGTCACGTGGGCGGGGCGCTTCTGAACTCCGCACAGATGACGGTCACGTGCGTTATTCATGTGTGTGCTTGCAGACTGTCATTCCTTCATATTTTTTTCTTAAATTTATATTTCCTTGGCGTGGCCTGGGCTTGGGCCACTCGAAGGTTGATTCTGGGTCGCATGTGGCCTGCGGGCTGCTAACTGAATAGGCCTGTTGTAGGGGGTTAAATGAGTTTCTGATAATTTCTCTTTTTGCTTTGCTTAAGCGTATTACAACTACAGTACATGGTAATTACTTTTAATACAGCTCTAGAGTATACTGAATCTTGAATTTGTGCTCTTGATGAATCTGTGCTCTTGTTAAACATTTAATGAAGTCTTCTCATCTCACCTTGTAGTTATTTTCACAATCACTAGAAGGCACAGTTTGCACTACTACCCTTCTCTCTTCCTGGCTATTCACTTTAGCCACCCTTAAAAAAGTGGAATATACACAGAAAAAAGAATGTTCTCATGTATATTCCACATTTTTCAAAGGTGAATAAATGTGTAAAGAAATTAACCAGTGATTAAAAACAATGCACTCTCTCAAGGCACAGCTGAAACTGTCATAAGCTGCTCTTTTCAAGGGCTACTGAAGAACACCAAATGAACACTGTGGTTTCTATACATTTATTAACATAAAGACAAACAAACAGGGAACGTTAAACATACCAATACAAAATAATGAAGTGCTGGAGCAGAGCGGGGCTCGACGTCACAGGGGGAATGGAAGCCAGGGAACACCGGGCTAAAGGGGCAGAACCAGCTGGAGCTCACCTGAAAAGACGCGGGGCTCACGGCTGAAATTAAGGGGAAAAACTATCCTGGACGGATCTCTCCTCTCTCCTCGACAGCAAAGCACAAACAACATTCAGAGCTGGACTCTGCACCTGAGGAAGTCACAGTGATAGAAGGACACGACAACCGGCAAAGGTTGTTGTGCCCTTATATACCATTTCCAAATGAGTGACAGGTGTGGATACATGAGTGGAGAAAATAATACAATCAATGACAGCTGCGCAGCCTGTGGACCAGTTTGACAGCCAGGAGCTGCGCAGCGCTGTCAAAATAAAACACAAACCCCAAAATGTAAATAATAATACCACGAGAACAGAATGACAATACTTAAACAGGGTAAACAAGGAAACAAACAGACAGAGACAACTAAACTTAAACTGGAGACTGGGCAGGGCGCCCACCCGTGCCTAGGATCATGACAGAAACAAGAAAAAAACTTGAGTTTATTGCAAAGTTACCTGCAATAGGATAAACAGTTCCCAGCTAAAAGCAGGAAGTTTGAATGTGTCCATAATGTTTTTGTTTTTTTTGGGGGGGGGGGGGTTGACAACTTTTTGATATTTGTCATAATCTGGGCTTCATTATAGGATCAAGCCCAAGTTTTATGTTCATTTTGGGTTTGTTTTTTCTTTAAGTAATTATTGTTATCCATCCATCCATCCATCCATCCATCCATCCATCCATCTTCTACCGCTTTTCCAGAGGTCAGGGTTGCGGAGGCAGCAGTTCAAGCAGAGAAGCCCAGACTTCCCTCTCCCCAGCCACCTGCTCCAGCTCTTCAGAGAGGATACCAAGGCGTTCCCAGACCAGCTGGCAGACATAGTCTCTCCACCGAGTCCTGGGTCTGCCCCGGGGTCTCCTCCCAGTGGGACGTGCCCGAAACACCCCCTCATGGATCGTCACCTTATCGTGGTGGGGGGGTTTGCGTGCCCCAGTGATCCCAGGAGCTATGTTGTCTGGGGCAATTAGCCTCTGATAGGGTCACCCAAGACAAACTGGTCCTGGGTGAAGGGCCAGTTTGTCTTGGGTGACAAGATCCAGCAGACTCTCATGATAAATTCTATATCAAGGATTCAGTGTACCCTGCCCGGTATGGGGTTACCAGGGCCCCACCCTGGAGCCAGGCCTGGGAGAGGGGCTCGATGGCTAGCATCTGGTGGCCGGGTTTCCACCCATGGGACCCGGCTGGGCTCAGCCCGAAGGCGTTACATGGGTCCGCCCTCCAGTGGGCTCACCACCTGCAGGAGGGATCATGGGAGTCCGGTGCTATGTGGATTAGGTGGTGGTCAAAGGCGGAGACCTTGGCGGAATTATTGTTATTATCACCATTATTATTCCTCGTGTTCCCCGAGCATTAGTCTGTCATGTCATGTTGTCCCCTGTTGTCTGTGTTATGGTTGTCTTTTTGTATTTGGTTATATTGTTCGATCCTTGTTAATTTTTACTGTTCAGTGTTATTGTCATTGTGTCTCTAGTCATGTGTCATTCCTTGTCTGCCCTCAGTGTCCTCATTGTAGTCTTGTGTGCATATTTCTTCACCTATTGTCTCCAGTTCCTCATGTTTCCATACCTATAGCCACAGTTGTCCTGGGTCTTGTTGATTGTCCTGCCACTACATATGTAAGTCTTTGTTCTGTGTTCAGTGAGAGGTCATTGCATCATTTTCCCGTTAGTTTTTCGTGTCTATGGTCCCATATGTGCCATGTACATTTCTGCCTGAGCCTTGTGATGTTTCCTGCCTAGTTTGTCTTTGAGTTTTCAGTGTAGATCTTTTGTCCCTACAATTTCCCCCCTCACAGACTTAAAACAGCAGCAAATTTACAAGAGAAAAGTCACAAATATATGAAAAAAGTTTGGACACATCTTCTTATTCAGAATGAATATGTAGGTTTATCTAAACACTTGACTAGTAGTATACAGTATATCAGAAAAAATGGGAAAAAATTGCAAGAAAAACTGCAACTTTACCAAAGAAAAGTTTTTACTATTTGTGACTCTTGTCTCATACAGTTGCAACTGTAAGAGACAAGAGTCACAAATTTGCAAAAAAAAGGTTGCAAACATAAAAGAAAAAAGTTGCAAATTTATCAAAAATGACACAAACTTCTGAGAAAAAGTTATGATAGAAAAGTAAATTTATTCAAAACATTTTAAATTTTAAAGAAAAGTTAGAAAGAAAACAGCAGATTTTGATGAAAGAAAACACATTAGTTTATTTAAACAGGGGAAAAAAAACTCTACTGTTAATATTGGCAGGCCAGATTTATGTTGTACCTTCAGATTTTTTAATTTTACCTATGAGTCATAAAGTTTATACTCCAGTCCTTAGATAGGCCCCCTTATATGGAAGACTAGGCTCCATTATTATCGTTCCACCATTACCCCCAGTCTGACGGCCCATAGCTCCTGGCTTAATGACTCAGTCCATATCCTCTATAGGCTAGCACTGCCCCTATGCAGTTGTTACAGGAGTAGTTTTGTGGTGTTTTTCTTATTTTTCCCCATCTGTGATTAGGCTGCCACTTTTTCACCACAGAGAAAAGGAGTGTTCTTTGTCTCATTAGATTTCATAACCACATCCATATAGAGTGACTGCACACTGCCACTTAAAATCAAGTAGGCACAAAAAAATCCTCCTCCTGCAGTCTCTCATCATTTTAAAGTTATTCAGAACTCACATATACCAGCATTGCACTGAAAGTGATTTTCAATGATTAGGGTTTTCATAAGCCAATCAGTGGCGATTAGATTTGGGTATGGAGCGAGATGTGAGGTGACTGGCTGAGTGAACTTTGATGGACGAGATCAGAGGGTTATTCCTCTGTCGGAGTCAAAGTGAATGAAGGATGAGAGGTGTTAAATATTGAGGACCCCCCCCCCCCCCCCTTCCCTTTTCTTGCCAGATCTCTGACTCAAACTCTGGCATTATGTAATTTTTTTTTCCTCATTTGTGGAGTGGGAAAGATTGTCCTTTGGCTTCTGAGGAGGGAAAGTTGACTGTTCAAGCTTTCATCATTACTCTTATAGAGTCCAATGTAGCTACCTTTGTGTCTCAGCAGAATTCTAGGTGCCGTTTCAAAGCTATTTGGTAGAAAAGTTTCATCATGTACACCACAGCTGTGCTGCAGTACAGATGTCAGACAAAATCTCTAATGTCTTTTTAATCAGATCTTTTCAGAACATCACATATTGCTCCTGAATAATCTAGTAAGAAATGTTTTTTCTGGTTATTTTCTTAGTATCAACTAGTCAGCTTGGGCTGATGCAGTTATAATTGCCATATCCAAGTCAAATTGAGCATAAATATAACCTAGAACACGGGTCTGCAGCCCACAGCTCTGGAGCCATGTGCAGCTCTTCTGCACATAGTCACCCTATGGCTTTGACAAGAGCATTCATGAAGAAAAAAAGCAAATTCACAAATGAAATAGCAAATTAATGAGTTAAAAGTTGTGAAATAATTTAAAAATAAACTTTTTCAAGGAACAAGAACAATTTCAAAAGTTAAAAGTTTCAAATTTACATGAAAAAGTTATAAATTTACTCCGTGTCCATGCTGGCTTCCCAGGCCCATGACCTTGAGACCTTTTGACCCCCAAACCACAGTCACAGGTGAGGATCCCAAGATCATGCTGCCTACCAAGTTTGGCAATGCTATAGTACACTGCTGATATGCCAAAAAATGATTTTAGGCTTTTATGATCTGGTCACCTTGACCCTTGGCCTTTTGACCCAGGGAGAGCCTGTATACCGTGTGGTGACCCTAGCTTCATCCATTCTTGAGTTAGAGTGTAGATAGGCTGATAGGCTGAACCGTACCCACTCCACTGGCATGGGTGATAAAATCAGTTCGTTAAAAAAGGGCAAGAGAGACTGGAGCACACTGTCAGATTCACAGCCTTTAATGGATGCCATTAAATAGAAAGCCTAGACCATAGGTAAGAGACTGATTAGGTAATTAAAAATGCATAAGTTCAAATCCAGTGGTTGAGGGGGTGGGGTGGGCCTTACCAGGTAAACATGATCCACCCACAAACTATCCCAACCAATGGTAGACTCGCCTGTAAAAGCCACAGTGACATAACGTGGATATATACATTCTTAACACAGCAGACAATGCAATTATGGCTGCATGGTTACATTTTACAATAACCAAGACAAGAGAAGTTCTTCATTAAGTCCATAGGGTTCCACTGTATTAAGTGTATGAATCCATTAAGCTTCCCTGCAAAGTTTCAACAATGTCTTCAATACTAAGAAAACCATGATTTTCTCTTTTCCCCAGAGTGTGAGTGAAGCTGGGGAGTCATGGTTGGTCTAAGCATATCATCAGGCAATAGCACAGTCCATGTTTTTAGTGTTTATAGCAGGCTAATATTCAGATATACTTATTTTTAAGGCCATTTTTGTTTGTCGCACATAAGCCCCATCAGTGGTTATTTTGTTAAGTCAATTACAAAAATGACTAAACGCAAGAAAAACACAAAAGAAGTGCTAAATGCTCCAACTAAATAAACCTAAACAACACCGTTTTAAAAAAACAGAGCAGCATTTTTATAGATGCACTAGCAGCAATACGTGGTGGATAAGACATGTAGTCTTTAATCCTGATGATACAACAACAGTGATATGAAGGACCTTCTGACCAACCTCTGCTCCTCCCAGAGTTCAGCTGGGCTGCAAGGAATATACAGCTTATATTGACCTGACGCGTCTATCCAGAAATGTAGCTACACATCGTAGCAACGTTTTGAATGGGATGGCCTTCCATACAATTGGTCCCTTTCCCAGACAGCACCCTACATGGGACAACGTCGGCAGTACATAATATCATGTGTCAGTGCGACTTAAAAATCTGATGTTTCCAAACGTTAGTAATGGGTTGTTTTAGTGTAGCATTCAGGGAGATTTATTGCTTTAGCATCCCTACATTCTTAAGGGTATATAAAGCATTAAAGAAGTATTAATTTTTCATTAGTTTTTAATGCACAAAGTAAAATGCACCACCGGATGATAATAGCAAGTAGACATGATTTACATTTATTTACCTCATTTACTTAATGCATCACTTTATTCTTCAGTCATGATATAGTGTTTTACTCTTGTATGTCCTTTCATTTTTACTACTGTTTCACTTCAGTGAAAATAATTTCTTTTCTGAAATTTCCTGCTTCTTTCTTGTAAATTTACTGCTTTTGTCTCAAAAATTTGATTTGACTTTCCCATTTACATTTGTGTCTGTCATAAATGTGCAGTTTGCTGTTAACACTTCCCGCACTTACAAAGCAAGTGGGATAAACAACAGTCCGAATTCCAAAGAATATTGAGGATTAGCAGACACAGAACATTTGTATCACTCGTCCTAACCCTAATAATTATACACACCGTTAAATTACATGATGGCAGTGGGCGTACATATCATTTGAATTAAAAGTTGTTCTCCGCTGTTGACACGATTTGAACAGAAGTTATTGGACACAGCAGAAAGCCATTTTGGTAACGCACCAACACATCCAGCTTCCTGTCAGAGCTGACACTAATGGCCAGGGTGTGCTTGATTATATCACCAGCGTACACCTCAATATGGGTTATATGAGTGGATTAAAGAAATAAATGCAAATATAGTTAAATGTACAGATAGCTTTGGTGTCCCGGCACCAGCGGTATCCAGTACTTCTGTCTCCCTACCAGTCCACAACACTTGTAGTGTGAAGCAGGGCTGGACTGGGACACAAAAAAAAATCAGCCCTGGCATTTTTGGTCCAGGCGGCCCACCTTGATCAAACGACAACAGCACAGATGGTCCAGTTAAACATGTGCAAGTATTGTACCATTCCATAAACCAATGGTAAAACTGAGTAGTAGGTTATGTGCAAAACAGGAGAATAGAAGAACTAGTCACATGATCACATTCCTGTTTAAAAGATAGCTAACTGGAAATATTTTAATAACATAAAGCTTCTCCCCTTACAACAGTCGCAAGGATGTGCAGAGACATTTGGAGGGGCCAAAGTAAGGACACCCTCCCTCTCTGACTCCTGTTACTTGAGTAATTACCAGCCTACTGTAAATCTTCTAATATTAGAAGCTTTGTTCATGGCTTCATGTTGACTATCAACAATTTGTTAAGTAGCAATGTTCAACCATCACACTTAATGGTCTAACAGAGGTTAGAATTATCACAGGGATTCTCTTGACTTGATTCACAGGGTTAGGGTTTGGGAGAAAGAAAGAAAGAAAGAAAGGAAGAAAGAAAGAAAGGAAGAAAATTACTTTACCTATTTTGCATACATATTTTGTCATAAACTCAAACTTTAACTTAACTTAACTTTAACTTAAGCTCAAAATTTTCCAAAGGTGCAAAACTTTGAGAAAAAGCCACAAAATTACAGGACCCCTCCACCACCACAACCACCATAAACATATATACAATAAAAGCTCCAAATTTACTCGAATAATGTAACAAATTTATAGGAACAACTGCCCATTTATTTAAAATATGTACTAAATTCATGAGAAAAAATTGCAATATTACAAGAAAAACAAACCTGAATTTAAAAGATAAAAATTACAAATTCATTGCAAAAATTGTAAATTTAAAAGGAAAAAATTCACATACAATTACTGTCAGTGAGAATGTAAACACAGGAAGTTATTTAAAAGATATAATAAATTCATTAAGAAAAAGTAAATGAATAAATTGTTGAGACAAAGGTCAGAAAATCACAAGAGAAATGTAGTTCATTTGTAATAACTGAAGAAAAATTAAAGAAAAAAAATCAATGTAAATAGGAGGGAAAATTATTGAGGAAAAAGTCCAAAGATGGAAGAAAAAAAATATGCCAGTTTATGACACAAAAGCCACAAATTCAAGAAAAAAATGTAAATCCATGAGCAAAAATTTTTCATGAAGTTTCAAAATTTTAAGTCTATAATTTAAAAAAAGAATAAAAGCAATCATAAGAAAAAAATAGGTAATTTATGAGAACTCTCAAATTCACATAAAAAAAATCCTCATTTTCAATTAAAAAAATCTTTAATTTTGGTGGTAGAGTAGCCTGAAACTGTACACAAGTAAAATAGGTTATCTTTATATATTATTACTCATACATAAGAGTAATTAAGATAAGAAGAAGCCATCTCTTGTTATTCAGTCCATACAGCCAATCATGTACAGTAGAACGAAATTACGTTTCTCCTATCTACAATGTTAATCACACTGACAATCAGAGGGGTTGCTGCCATGCAAGGTGCCGCCACAAACAACTTCTCCTTCCCCTATTCTATTATGCTTAGCATCAAGCTAGAAGGTGGGAAGTACCATTTTTATATGGTCTTTGGTATGACCCAGCCGGGACTTAAACCCCCAACCTCCAACCCCAAAGTTGTGGGGCAGATGTTCTATCAACTAGATGCTCTATCAACTAGGCTACCACTCCAGTGATCATCATCATCATCATAGCAGTCTGTTGTGGGCGACAATGACTGTTTCATTTAGGTCTGATCAGATTCCTCCACACAGCTCTGTTCTTAGCCTCCCGCTGCCAGGAACTCGTGTCTATATCCAACTTCTTCAAGTTTCTTTTTACAGTGTCTTTAAATCTGAGCCTTGGTCTACCCTGATTGCGTTTGCCCTTGCATAACTGTGAGTAGAGTAACTGCCGAGGGAGACGCTGGTGCTCCATCCTCTCAACATGTCCGAGCCATCTCAGGTTCGTCTGTATTAGCATGCCCTCTATTGATGGTAGACCAGCTCGTTTCAACACTTCTATGTTGATTATCTTGTCTTTCCGTGAGATGTTCATTATGGTTCGAAGGTGTCTCATCATGTACACGTGGAGTTTCTTTATCTGCACTCTGTAGACAGTCCAAGTTTCAGCACCGTACAATAGAGTAGCCAGTACTGTCGCTCTGTACACTTTGCATTTCACACGGATAGACACATGTTGACTGTTCCACAGTCTCTCCCTCAAGTTTCCAAACACAGTGCTCGCTCTTCCCATTCTGAGAGACAGTTCATCCTCCAGCCTAGCATTCTCTGAAACAGTACTCCCTAGATACTTGAAAGTCTTGCACTTGACTAGTGGCTCTGTACCAATGCCGATCTCTTCTGGTAGTGATGCTGATAATTGGAACTTTGGTGGTTGATAAAGGAACTCTGTCTTCTTGATGTTGATTCTGAGGCTGAATTGGCTAGTTGCTCTTGCAAATTTCTCCACTAAAGATCGCATATCTTTCACACTGTGTGCAACTAGAGCACTGTCGTCGGCAAAGAGCATTTCTCTTACTACCTTTATCGATGTCTTACTCTTGGCTTTAAACTGTGCCATATTGAACAAGTCTGCTTCTTTCCTTGTTTGAATGTATACTCCTTCTGAAGTGTCTTTGATGGCCACCTCAAGCATGGCTGCCAGATATAGTGAGAAGAGTGTAGGCACCAGCACACACCCTTGTTTCACCCCGTTGCTTACTGAAAAGTCTTTAGATACTGAACCACTCATTGCCACGTTTGCTTACATAACTGTATGGAGTGCCTCGATCAGGCTGACAAACTTCTCTGTACAGCTACGTATATTTCTTGAGTACCTGCCAAAGTCCTTGTCGCGAAACAGTATCGAAGGCTTTACTGAAGTCTATGAAGACTACATAAAGCGGCATGTTCTGTTCGATACACTTTTCTTGAACCTGTTTCAAGCAGAAAATCATGCCCATTGTGCTTCTCCCACTTCTAAAGCCGCATTGGTTTTCCAGTAGTGCATTCTGCGAAATGTGTTCATTGAGTCTGTTCAGTAGTACATGTGAGAGAATCTTACCAACAGTGGCTAGCAATGACATACCTCGGTAATTTCCACAATCTTTCCTGTCACCTTTCTTGAACAAAGGCACAATACTTGCATCCTTCCAGTCTTGAGGTACTTTCTGGGCATCCCATATCTCTTGGATGAGCTTGTGCAGGCAGTTGGTCAGCTGAACACCACCAAATTTCTACACTTCTGCTGGAATTCCATCCCTTCCTGGAGCTTTACCATCCTGTGTTGTCCTGATAGTTGCCATTAATTCATCAAAATTTGGTGGTTCATCCAGACTTGATACAGCTGGTCGCTGCACTAGAGCTTCTTTAGCCTCTTCAGTGAGATCTCCAGGGTTGTTTAGTAGTTGGTCAAAGTGGTCTGCAAATCTGTCCAGGATCTTGTCTTTCTTCTGCAAAACCGTTTCACCATCCATAGCCTTTAGTTGGATCAATCCTCTTGGTTTAGGGCCATAGATTTCTCTCAAACCTGTGAAGAATGTTTTCATGTCCTTCCTGTCTGCTGCAGTTTGAAGTTCCTCCACTTTTTCATCCCACCAGTTGGACTTCATCTCTCTGGTGTACTTCTGTAGCTCACTCTGAGCCTTTGAGTATTTCTTCTTCTTTGACCTTGTGTTACACTGTAGGTTTTCTTGCCTAGCTGTATTCCTTGCTTCTTGTAGTTTCTTCAGGTGTTCATCATGCTCATCAAACCAATCTTGATGTTTCCTCTCAGGGTGGCCTAATACATCACTCGCAGTCTGATACACCGTATCCTTCAGTGTTGCCCATTTCTCTTCTATGTCATTCTCTGAGTTGTTGCTGTCCCAGTCTTTCAAGTTTTCATCCGTTTCCTGTGTAAGTTCTTCCTGCTTCTTTTGGCCTTTCAGTGCACTAGTGTTTAGCTTCGGTGGTGGCGTTGCACCCATCATGCAGTGCTGTTTTCGTCTGCAAATCCTTAATCTAGATCTCAGCATAACATGATCAGTACCACAGTCCATGCCTCTCATTGCTCTGGTGTCCAATACATCCCTTATATCTCTCTGCCTGACTATGATGTAGTCTAACAAGTGCCAGTGCTCGGATCTTGGGTGCATCCATGTCTTCTTGTACTTAATTAGAGTGTTGGTTATCACAAGATTGTACTCTGAACATAGTGCAAGTAGAAGTTCTCCATTAGCATTGCACTTGCCTACTCCATGACTGCCTAGCACTCCTTTCCATTTCTTAGTGTCTGAACCAACTCTGGCATTAAAAACTCCAACGAGTATCAGCCTGTCATCAGTCGGTACACGCCTGATAGTCTCACGCAAATCACTGTAGAACTCTTCCTTCACCTCATCTGTGTTGGTCATTGTTAGGGCATATACACTGATAAGTGTGGCATACATCTTCCGCTGTAGTGGGGGTCTCATAGTCATTATCCTGTCGTTGATTGGCACCGGGTCCTCATCAAGCATTGCTGCTATCTCCTTTCTAACTGCAAAGCCCACTCCTGCTCCTCTCCTTTCTTGAGTTGATCTCCCACTCCAAAAGAAGATGCACCCATGGTCTTCCAAGCTGTCATATCCAGGAAATTTTGTTTCACTAAGCGCAGCTATGTCTACATTGTACCTCTTCATTTCCAGGGCCATAAGCGTGGTCTGTCTTTCTGGGCGCTGTGATGTTGTTCTGTTCGACAGAGTGCATACATTCCATTCTGCTACACACAAGGCTGCTGTTTTCCTCTTCTTTTGTCTTCTTGCTCCTAGCTTACTTTCGCTGCCTGTTGGAGCGTGAACAGATCAACGTGGACCTTGTAAGCCCGGGCGATGTCCGAGCTGGTATGAGTTGCTTTATGATTGACCATTTCATGAAACTGCTTGCAAAGTATTTGAGTACCGCTAGCTTTTGCTGGACTAGCAGCACATTCTTGGCAGATAAAGGTATTATCAGTGGCAAGGACAAGCCTAGACAAACTGACTCCAGTATCTGTTGCAGTGACTGACCAGATGATAGGTTTGTTTATCTCTGCTGTTTGTGTAGTGCATGTCACGATGCACCAACTGGCACAGTCCACCACAGACCTTGCAACAGATGTGTTTATCTGCCAGGATGTCCAGTCTCACCCCGTGTAACTGGGAGTGGTCCACCACAGACCTGTGGCAGATATTGTTTTTCGTTCTGCCAAGATGCCCAGTTTCACCCTCCACACCCTCGGAAGGGCAGGGATACTGGTTGAGTCGCTGACGGACTGACCCATGAGACAGGTAGTACCGGTTTTCATGGTTATCCGGTAGCAAGCAAGCCAATGCCTGACCTGACCAAAGCCACGCCAGTGATAAAATAACAAACCTTTATTAGTCCCACAATGGGGAAATTACCCAAAAAAAGTTTAAGAAGTTACTGAGATTTGACTTTAGTTCTGACAGTCTGAGGTTTTTCTCTTAAATTTATGACAGTTTTATTCTAAATTTACTACTTTTTCCTTTTAATTTGAAAGATGTTTTTCCCACTTAAATCAACTTTTTCCCTCATATTTTGTGTTTAGTGCTAATTTTAGGGCTTTTTTCTTGTACATTTCAGACTTTACTCTCATAAATGTGTGCGGTTTATCCTCATAAATTAAAAATCAAAAATAAAATGAGCAAAGATGCAACATTACTGTTATTGGCTATTTATAGCCTATTAATTGCCTATTTTCTAACCCCCAACCCAGGTGTAAACCTCACGTACTTTTAAACCTAAATCTTTTCAGGTATGCATCATACTCTTACCGAATAAATTCAGACAGACTCAAAAACTATTCACAGCTTTGCAGAATATTCAAGCTGAGGCTGGCATCATACAGTATTATGAGATGTTAAGGTGTTTCCTGTAAAGAGCTGCAGGAACCTCCTGTCCCCTCACATTTCCTGCTGTTAGGATAGGGAGGGCCCTTGTGTTGCGTTCAATTCCACTCAGAAGTTTGACGTTTAATGAGAATTAGTAGCCTAAAATAAAGTTTGACAAAGTTTTTACTGGAGCTTTTTTAACTGACTAATATGTCCTTTATTTTAATGAATTTAGTGACATTTATTTCCATTTTTAAAATTTTTTTCCCCCTAATCTTTTCAACTCCACTTTTATGTTTTTATTTGTCCATTTTCATCCAACACTTCTGCGGCCACACAGTTTCTTCCACAATAAATTCAGCTCTGAAAGGGGCCGGTGTGCACTGAGAAGGAAGGGGTGGGGGTTAGGGGTGTGTTAAGAGGTTTGATTGGGCAGTCCCAATAATTAGACAGTAATTAAAATAAACAAATGAGCTGCTGTCATTACTTTAAAGGCCGGTGCGCAGCGGTCCTTGAAGTCGTGGCTACATAATTATATTGATGACAACGCACCGGCCCAAATGTGCGTCAGCCCACTGGGAAAATGCCCTCATTGCCAGGTGGCCAGTCCAGCCCTGGTGTGGAGAGAGACCTGCGGATCCTAAACTCTTCAGAGTGTGTCAGGTGCGCTTGATTCTTCCCCTGGCGTACACCTCCACTGGTGAAGGTTTATTAAAAAAAGGTCACCTGTGACCTCTTTTACGAAGAAGAGGTCAGTGAAACCTTGTCAAGGTTAATCTTTAGATATTGTAGCGTTGCCATGCAAGAGATAAGAGCCTGCGGTCAAGTGGCTTCTGAGTTAGTAGGGGGACAAAGTTTGCCACATACATATTATTCATACTGCAGAATCTGTTATAGACAGTATATAGATTAATTGGAGTATTAATTTGGCTCAAAATCAGCAGGGGATGTATAAACAGCTATTAAATTTGCCATTTCCTTCTGTCTTTTTGCTTCCACCAGATCTATACAGTGTGGAAAATTAGGAACTAGGCCCAAATTTTCTACTGACAACAAGCAAAAACATGTAGGTTAATGATTTCTCCATCTGGTTTCAGCACTGCTGACCAACACCCCACACACTACAAAGACGCCCACAAGTTTGTGAGGTTTACTGTAACTGTATGCTAAAATAGGCACACACACAATGAATAACCCCATGCTTCCTTCACATCCTCTGCACCATTGCAATTCTTTTGGAAAAATGTGAGGAAAACCTCTGTGGTTAAACATGAGTAGTTTTTTTAGAGCCAGAGTTCCAGTTTATTCTCTGCAGTTGTACAAATATGGGTTTTGATAGGACAGAAGGAAAAAAGTAACTGCAGCTGTCTAGTAGGCCTATTGCTTTTCTTGTGCATGTATACATTTATTCTGATTTTCATATTTTTCCACAAATTTACAGCTTCTATTAAATTTCTGACTCTTTGCACTTATGTATCAAACGTTTTTCATGTAGGCTAAATTTGAGACTTTTTTCTCATACATTTAAGATTTTTATTTTTTTTTCTGGTGAAAGGTGGTCTATTGACCTTAAGGCCATCAGCCACTACTGATGTAACACAGCCTTGAAGGGGTGTCCTATGCCTTCAGGGTAGTTTTGAATCACTACCCCTTACAACAGCATCAGCAGCAGCCTGAGTGAAAATAGAGTTCTCAAAATTAACCAGTAAATGCATGCCAGGATGCACAATCAGTTTACTCTTGTTCTCTCTTTATGTTCATTGCTGAAAAGTAGGTCTACTGGCCATACCAGGTCCACGGTTCATGCCAGCAAGGCAAAGAAAGAGCCTGTCCACCGCTGTTCTTTGCTAGCAACAACAGGTCCATTTAGGCAAACATCGTTCCTATCTTGGCCCTTCTACCTGTCCTGTCTCCATGGGACTGTCCACATCCAAAAGGTTTGCCCCACTTAAGAGTCTGTTTCACCAGTTTAAAGAAATTAAATTGCCTTTCTTTTGGCAATTCAGTTTATTCTTTGATGCTGAGAGCTAATTCAAATTTGGACAGCATAGTGTTGTAGTGGTTAGCATAATTGCCTCACAGTAAGAAGGTTGTGGGCTCAAATCCACCAGTAAGCAGGGCCAGTCTGTGTGGAGTTTGCATGTTTTCCCCATGCTTGCGTGGGTTTACTCCAGCTGCTCCGGTTTCCTCTTACATTCCAAAAACATGCAAGTTAGGTTAATTGGAGATTCTAAAGTTGCCCTATGCGTGAATGGTGAAGGGACTGGCGCTGCACCGTGGATGCTCTTTAATTTCCCTAAGTATAACAAAAAAAAACAAAAACCATACACTGTGTCACCCAAAATGCCCGGTGCCACTGCCCACTTCTCCCCTTGCTAAAATCCAAGTTATCTATCTATCCCCTCACCCCCCAGCCAGTTGTAGCAGATGACTGCCCCTCCCTGAGCCTGGTTCTGCTGGAGGTTTCTTCCTGTTAAAAGGGAGTTTTTCCTCTCCACCATCTCCAAGCGCTTGCTCACAGGGGATCGCCTGATTCCTGGGGTCTTTCTGCAATTGTGGGGGTTTCCCCTACAGTTAAAGTGCTATGAGATGGCTGTTGTTGTGAAATGGCACTATATAAATAAAGTTGAATTGAATTGAATTGAAAAAAAGTAAATTAAAATGGAGAAAAAACAGGTAAACAACGGATTTTTTGTGCAACACATAAAGATGAATAACACAGATAACATTAAATAACAATGAAACAAGAGGTGGTGGATCCCACTAAAGAGATTCCAGTCCCGGCATGGGAGGTGTCGCAACAAGATCGGGCTGCACCCAGCACAAATTAAGCCTTGGTCAGGCCACACAGACACTTCAACATGTAAGCCACATGTGTGGTATTGTAGCTGATAAATGATTTCTTATTATTTATACAGTTTTGCATAAAAATATGAAGTATCTCAAAGCTGAAATGAAATGACATTCCTCCCTTTTGTGCCTCAATGGTAAATTGAAAATTCATTTCAATGCAGTCATACATCCAAAGGCAGACTTTTTTCTCTGTCTTTATTATAAATAATCTTAGATTGGATACCAAATGAGCTGCAGATAAACAGAGTTTTGTAAAAAAAAAAAAGTTGTGTCGGTGTCACTGAATGAGGCATATTGTGGGTGTTCAGCTTCTGCCAAATACAACAGGGAAAAAAAACAAGATCTGGGTCTCTAGTTATTTTGGTGTGTTTCATCTTTTGCCAAATCACAATTTTCAGTCATTGTTGCATTTCACACTTAAGGAGTCACTGAAAGTTTAAAAAATATTATAGTTTTCAACTTTTCTTTGACAAGGAACATTTAGTCTAGAGTTGAAGTATCTCAACACTTTTCTGTCTATCTATATGTGTCATAAATTGCCTTTACTAAGGCTAAACAGACAACACCAATCGCACGCTGTGAGTTTTGCACATTTATTAACTGAAAGACGCAGAAGTAGTGATGGGCAAGGCCGCGTAAGGCCCCCGGTCCGGACGGCGTGTCTCCCTCCACCCTGAGACACTGTGCGAAACAGCTGGCTCCTGTCTTCACAGACATTTTTAACACCTCCCTTAAGCTATGCCACGTGCCGCTCTGCCTCAAATCCTCCACCATCATCCCTGTCCCCAAGAAGCCACGGATCACTGGACTTAATGACTACAGACCTGTAGCGCTCACCTCTGTAGTCATGAAGTCCTTTGAGCGCCTGGTCCTGCCCCACCTCAAGTCCATCACCACCCCTCTCCTGGACCCGCTGCAGTTTGCCTACCGAGCCAACAGGTCTGTAGACAACGCAGTCAACCTGGCCCTCCACTCCATCCTGCAGCACCTGGACTCCCCGGGAACCTACGCCAGGATCCTGTTTGTGGACTTCAGCTCCGCATTCAACACCATCCACCCCGCTCTGCTCCGGGACAAGCTGTCCCTGCTCAACGTGCCTGACTCCCTCTGCAGGTGGATCACCGACTTCCTGACGGACCGGAGGCAGCATGTTCGGCTGGGAAAGACTGTCTCAGACTCTGCTAGCATCAGCACTGGATCACCCCAGGGCTGTGTACTTTCCCCCCTACTCTTCTCCCTTTATACCAACTCCTGCACCTCCAGCCACCAGTCTGTCAAGTTGATCAAGTTTGCGGACGACACCACCCTCATGGGGCTCATCTCCAATGGCGACGAGTCCGCCTACAGGAGAGAGGTGGCCCAGCTGGCGTCCTGGTGCAACAACAACAACCTGCAGCTGAACGCTCTGAAGACAGTGGAGATGATTGTGGACTTCAGGAAAGTCACAACCCCTCTGCCCCCCCTCACCCTCACAGGCTCTCCCATCACCACTGCTGATTCCTTCCGCTTCCTAGGCACCACCATCACCAGGGACCTCAAGTGGGAGCCGACCATCAGCTCCTTCATCAAAAAGGCCCAGCAGAGGATGTTCTTCCTGCGGCAGCTGAGGAAGCTCAAGCTACCCACCAAGATGTTAGTGCAGTTCTACACAGCCATCATCGAGTCCATCCTCACCACCTCCATAACCGTGTGGTACGCAGGAGCCACTGCCAGGGACAGACTAAGGCTGCAGCGCGTCGTGCACACTGCTGAGAAGATGATCGGCTGCAAGCTCCCATCTCTCCAGGATCTGTACATCTCCAGGACCTGGAGGCGTGCTGGCCGGATCATAGCCGATCCCTCACACCCTGGTCACGTACTGTTTGCCCCCCTCCGCTCAGGTAGAAGACTTCGGTCCATCCAGACTAAAACCTCCCGTCACATGAACAGCTTCTTCCCCTCTGCCATCAGACTGCTGAACACTAAGTGACTTATTGACTCTCGTGCACTATGTACAGCAGCTCAACCAGACTCATGTCAATCATCACTGTTTTCTTCCTGCATTACCGACTGCACTATATGGTTCTCCACATTATCTGCTGCTCACTAATATATTTTAACTGCTGACCAGTATTACTCACTCTTATTCTACACTTTATTGCATGCATAGTTTATTTCTTTTATTTTATCATGTTTAATGTTGCAGCATTGCACCAAGCCAAATTCCTAGTTTGTGTACTACATGAACAATGGCAATAAATCTGATTCTGATTCTGATTCTGATGGGCAGGCAGGCACCGGTGCTCCGAACAGTGATCCAATCTTATCCAGGAAATATGTGGCGGACCCTCAGTGACCTTAGGTGATGGCTCGAGCAAAGGAACAGAGACAGAAACAAACACCAGGTCAGAGTCACCGGCAGCAGTGGAACCCGGCGAGGAAAGCTCAGAAGCAGTTGGCAGCTGTGACTGGCTCTCCCCACCAAGAGCTAAACAAGCCCTCTCTAAAACAGACAATGTGAAAACAAAAAAGAGGACTTGCCTTAGCTCGAGCTCCACCACCATCCAGGACTCTGGCAACTCCAGTTGAGATGTCTTGGCTTCCACCATCTGGGCATCCTCTCCTGACACAACCACCTCGGGAGAAGGAGAAGAGAAAAACACTGGAGAAGAATCACCGGCAGCAGTGGAGCCCGGTAAGGAGAGCTCAGGAGAAGAGGACATCTGCAACTGATTCTCCCCACCTTGAGCCAGACAAGAATTCTCCGGATCTACAGCTGTTAAAACAGAACAGAGTATTTGCCTGGACTCGAGCTCCACCACCGTCCAGGACTCCGGCGACTCTGCTGTGGCAGCTCAAGCAGTAGGCATAGTGGCTGAGGAAGCTGGCGGCCCTCCAGGTGTGGCGGCTGACACTGGCGGGACCCCAGATGAGGCGACGGGTGCTGATGGACCTGCAGGCATGGTGGCTGATGCTGGCGGACCTCTAGATGTGGTGGCTGAAGCAGAGAGGACTCCAGAGCGGCGTAATGAATCCAGAGAATGCCTCACTGATGGCACTGTGTCCCGCGATGCCGAAACCAGGGGACACTCCTTCGTTGGTTCAGGTTTCGGGACACAGGGGGCACTCCTCTCCCACCGAGAGCATGGCTGCGGGACTGGTACAGGACCCTTTGGTGCCACAGGACCCTCCATCGTCCAGTGGCTCCCTCCCAGGACCGACGCACAACCAAGGACAGCAGAGGATGACACGGGAGAGGCAAGTGAGGAATCAGGATTTACTGCAGCAGCAGGTGATGAGAGCTCAGTAACAGTGTGCGACTGCCTCTGAGCCCTCCCACCGGGAATTAGGAAAGACAATTCATTTTTTAGAAGGTAGAGATTGCCTCAATTCCCGGGGCTTGATGGTGGCTGCCGTTGGGGGTCCAGACAAAGCACTTCCGGGAGCCGCGGAGATCGTCTGGCGAGGTGGGTGAAACACTCGGGTCAGGGGACATTCCTTCATTGGCTCAGACTCCGTTTCACCCGGCGAATCTCCCTCCAGCTGGGCCACATAGTCTGGAAGGAGCCATGCCTTGTATTCCAGCAGGAGCTCTGTTTCAGATAATAAAGCCCACAGGCGCTCCTCCAGCTCTTCAGCAGATGGCGTGGGCCACAATTCGGGAGGAGAGGGCGGGGCTGCTGCTGGATGCCAAAGAGAGGCTGGTGATTTCCGCACCTGGGGACACCTCTTTGAGGGTTTTCACAGCCCGTGGAGCATGGGTTGTGGATTAGTTGCTGACATGAGGAGGTCCATGAGTTCTGGATGGCTCCACAGGCTGGGGCACGCTTCCAGAACCTGTGCCGCACCTTCCAGACACTCACGGGCCACCTCGGAAGTGCGGGAGGCACGGGCCACCGATATTATGCCCTCCAGCACTCCAACAGCCCAACACTCCACCTCCAGCCCGAAAATACTGAAACATACCACAAAAAAGGACGGACTAAAGCACAAAAAATAGACGGGAGGAAGAGGGGAAAAAGCAAAACCTCACAGCCGCTGGTGTCTCACACAGGGCAGCGGTCTTCTGTCATAAATCACCTTTACTAAGGTTAAACAGAGGACACCAATTGCAGGCTGTGAGTTTTGCACATTTATTAACTGAAAGACGCACAAGTACAAAATACACGAAACACAAACTTATGGATACAAACGGGGAAGAGACGGGGGATTCCCTTGGTATGAACGAAATCAGACGGGAGCTCCGTCTGGGAATGAAGGAGACGTAGCACTAACATCTGGTACAAAAAGACCGCTGCAAAAAATGATTAGCATAGGCCAGCTTAAATAGAGAGGAACTAGAATGATAATCTGGTGTGGGTACATGGGTGAGAAAATAATCAGACAACAATTTACAGCTGTGCAGCCCGGAAACAGAATTTGACAGCCGGAAACTGCACAGCACTGCCAAAATAAAAGCGCAGACCAGAAACTAAATCATAATACAAGAATAAAATAACACAACCCCAAAAAGATGTAAATAATACTATAAATACAAAATGACACACAATAAATAGACAGGACAATAAGGACAGCCCAAGAATATGACACTCCATAAATAAACACAGACCAAACACAGTATACCATAAATGCCTGCAACATAAACAAAGAAGCAGACAAACACAAAAGGACTAAACTCAAACTAAGATACAAATAGGAGAACTGAGGAAAGCTAAAGATACAACCCAATAACCCCTGCCAAGGACAGACAATATAAAATGCCAGAAAATACATAAGAGTACCAGATAAAACAGAAATACAACAAAACCCACGCTAAGATAACATAACAGGAAATAAATACCAGAAATAAGAGGATAACCCCAGATACCAAAAATACCATAAATGACACTCAGTACAAAGAAAACCCAGAAGATGAAATACAGAACATAATAAGGACAGTCTGATGTGTGAGCCCAGTGCTCCCCCCGGGCCCCACTTCATGGCAAAATGTGTAAAGGCATTATTAGCCTAACCAAAAGCCCCAAAATATAATTATTAAATGTCTGCTTTGGGCTTAGTTCAAGACATAATGCAATTTTTCTGTCTTGTCCCTCAGTTGTGCATATGTCTTCGACCAAAAGATACTCACAACGAGGAAAGCACTCAGAGAGCGCATACCTCCACCAAGGCTCCTTCTCTCCCTCCCTTTGTCCATCCATCTGTCCATACCTCTCCATCCCTCAATACATTACAAGACTGAACCTTGGTGGAGATATGCACACATGGATCACCTCCAAAATGTAATGGGTTTGTGTATAGGCCAAGAGCCACCTCTGATGAAAATTTGAACTGTCCAGTAATTTTTGAATAACCTTGCTGACACACTGTAAGATGATAGAGCCTTGGCGGAGGTATGCACTCTCAGATCATCACCAAACTCTAACAGGCTCCTCTACAGCCCAAGGACCACCTCTGGTGAAAATGTCATCAAAATCTATCCAGTAGTTTTTGAGTAATCCTGCTGCACAAATAAAAACGAGGACCTTGGCAGAGATATTTTTTTTTTTTTTTGTACTTATTTTGTACCCGTAGGTAGATTTGTTCTGCAGTCTGGTGACAAGCCACCAGCTGCCGGTCGCTGTGTGCGCAAGCGCCCCGTATCCCTAACCTGCATGTTTTTGGCATGCGGGAGGAAACCGGAGAAATCCCGGAGTAAACCCACGCAACACGGGGAGAACATGCAAACTCCACACAGATCACTGTTGGCCGTGGGCGGGGATCGAACCCACAATCTCATGATCCCCGCGATCCCCCGGCCGAGGGTAAAACTGTGCTGCCGCAGTGCTAACCCCTGTGCCACCGTGCAGCCCTATGCACTCTGAGATTATCACCAAAATGTAATAGGTTCGTCCTTAGGCTGAGGGCCACCTTTGGTGAAAATTTCATCAAAATTAATCCAGTAGTTTTTGCGTAATCCTGCTTTTAAACGTAAATTAAACTTTTTAAGTGTTAGTTTTGCCAGTAGATTTCTTCCCTCATGAGCTGGATTGCAAATATCTGCTTCAGCTGTACTGAAATTCACCAAACCATGCTGTTTTATCCCAGTCTCTACAAGTCGGTACAGATGGATTTGTTCATATATAATTCAGAGCCTGACTTTAGAGCATCACGCTCCCCAAAAAAAAGCAAGGTGAAAAATGATATTTTTCTGGCTATTAAAAATATTTTATGGAGTAATGAAAGGAGACATCCAGTCCTGCTCTGTAATAACCTTTGATACTAATATGTCAACAAAAAAAATGTTTTTATAAAAATCTGGCTTTAGCCATTATTTTGCATTCTGCTTTGAGGATTATGTAAATAGGCACATAACATTTGAAGAGAAAATTTCTTCTATGTGTAGTATCAATCCGTGTGGCTCCAATCTAGAAAATCACTCTTCACCTTAAAGAAATTGTTTCACCCAAAAGTCTGGTCAAGAATTGTTTCCTTCACTTAAGGACCACAGTTTGAAAACACATTCCATGGTAAAAGGGCTGATAAGGATCCCATTTCGTGTCAGGAACGGATTCTTTTACGAGTCATAAATCCTGAAGCTTCCTCCCCAACCAGGCAGTTTTATGCTTAGAACACTCTGTGAGATACCCCAGATCCCTTGACTGCATTCCACAAGTCGTTAGGAATTTTCCACAGCTCAACATTGCCCCCTTCAGTTAACTCAGGGACATGTTGGATTTAATCAACATTCAAATTTTGGGTTTTATCTGCTGAAATAATCCTTTCTCCTCAAGACTTTATTTTTCCAGGAAATACTGCTCAGAACACTGTTGAAGTTGACCACCTCTGTGTTGGACAATGATGGGTTTGAAATGTTTCATTAATCATTGATTTTAAATGTGTTGCATGTTTGAGAATGCTTAAATGAACCTTACTCTAATGCATGTTAATTATAGAAGGACAAGTTTGTAAAAGTGCATGCTCACTGAAAGTTAGTCATGAATCACTGAAGTAAGCTTAGATTTCATATTAAGTATAAAATGAATTTCACAGTTAAAATGTGTATATGTCTTCTGAAACTTATGCCAGTCATCTAACTGATACCAGCAAATCGCCAGACCGTCTCTGTTGGCTGACGCCCCTTTCATTTTATTGGCCGTTTACAGACAAAGGACTGCTTTCTTATTGGACCATAGCCCATTCGAATCTCACACAATAGCCGATAATTATTTTTTCTTGCTGCCAGTCGTATTTTATGATCCAAGGAGTGCGCTCTGTTAAATAGAGGAAACGCCCTAGCAGTTCAGCTAAGTTTTTGTTTTCAGTTCAGTTCAGTCTTTGTTTTAGTCTTTGTCGAGTTTTCTAAAGTTCTTAAAGTTGTCTTTTATTAAGTCTTTTTCTGTTTTTCTGACATCTGAGAAGAGCTCATCCTTTCCTGTTGAGCTCAAACTTTCTTACTTGGAGTTAAACTCCGAAACGCCTTTTCCCCTCTCCTCAGAAGGCATGTTTATTCTGTTGAACTTTTTTTTTTATGGATTTTCTTTAACTCGCCATAAAAGTGGACTGATAGTGATTTTTGAACTTTTTCCCCTCGAGACTGCCTCACCCATGTCCCATGATGTCAGAAGAACTAGGATTTAGTGGGTGGAACTGTCTAAATACATTTTTTCCTTCAGCTGTGGTTTTCTTATAAGCTGGTGGATATTCTAAATTTGCGGGCCAGGAAAGGATCTGTTGCCCCAGAAAGATGTCACACCTGCCCTGGGGCCAGCCGTCCACTCTCCTGCCGGCTACACTTTATGGTCGCCCCGCTGCTAAGTCTGTGCCATCACCGCTGTAACTGAAAGGACTGCTGGCAGTTTTTCCTTCTTTGTGCTACCTGCTGGCGTTCAAGATCACCGGTGGACTCTGAAGACACAGCTGTTCGTAAGCCAGACTTCCACTTCCTATCTGCTGGATTAAATGTGATGTTGAATTATAATTGAATATGACCAATTTTTTGGGTCGTGGGGGGGCTGGAGCCTATCCCAGCATCTTTGGACGAGACGCAGGGTACACCCTGGACAGATCGCCAGTCCATCGCAGGGCCAACACAGAGGATAAAGCGGAAGAAGATGGATGGATGGATGGGTGGATGGATGACCAATTTTTCATGTTAAAGTTAGTCCATATGCTACGATAAGAGCTATAAGCTGAAGGAAAATTAATATTTCCTTTTCAATAACCCCTGTTCTTTTTGTAGAGTAACTCAGAATTTTCTTTTCCATATAATCAGCTTTTATCATTTTCCCATAGAATTGCATCCAATTTTATGCATATTTTTGTTACAGTTATTCCATAGTCTCCCACAGCATTACAGTCACAAATTCAAAATCTGGTTTCTCTTATTTTCACAAAGGTTTAATTATAGACTTTATGCTTAGGAATCCATTACCAGTTAATATGATATTGGGCACTTGTTGGTCATTTCACCTGCTTACAAATCAATTGAATGTAATGTCATTTAACCTGAGTCTGATTATTAAAACTGTTAACGATAGAGAAGTTTCTGTTTGATTTCTTTTGTGTGTGTGCTTTTCTGGGTCACGGCAGAAGAATTCACGAATATTGAGAATGGTTAATGACAGGTTCAAGGATTATTTATTAATAAATTGTCCAAGTTGGACTGGTGCCCCAAAAACGAGTTTTTGCAGTGTGTGCATGGACTCGAAGTGAACTCCCATCTCCACACACACAACTCTAAATATAAATTAAAATAATCCTTGTACCTTATCACATTTATAATCAATTGCTTTGTGCTATATATGCATTTTTAAACATGCAATTTCAAAAAACTTGTATAGCACAGACAAATAAATATTCAAATGTGAGAAATCCACTTGGAAGTTGCATGATGTCATGAAAGCCAAAAGGTCAGGCTTTGTATTTCTTTAAATGCTTGGTTCTATCACATCAGTCACATAAGGGTGCACCTGAGAATGCCATTTCCAGTAATCTCAAGTATTTTTTCATAAAATTCTACTTTTCCGAGTATAGTTTCATTACAGGTGTCATGGTGAAATCAGGATTGGAGGATCAAGGACTCAAGCACCGGTAGATGTGATGAATTCTGAGTGATTTTACAATAGGGGAAAGAAACGGCATGGCACAGGGGTTTGAAAAACACACTAAAAATAAACTCATGAATGCACATGAGCAGAAAATAAAGCTAAACTACAAAAAATGGAGAGAAAGGAACAAGAGAAGTCATGTTGCGGGAAAAGAATGCATGTGTCATAAACCGAGCCGGTGTTTCCTGTAGGCTCGGTTCTTACCGTTCTCTGTGACTCGGGTGTCGGGTGATTTATGTATTGTGTTATCTTTTGAGTTCTTGTGGTGTTTATGTCTTTGTGGTGTTTATGCGGTGTTTATATGGTGGCCAGAGTGGCCACCACTCTGGCCGGTGGCTGTTAGGCAGCCTCTTTGACCTACATTCGTGTGGGGCATTGTCTAACAATCGCCGGTCCGACCACGCCCCCTCTCTCTTGACAGCCAACTGATTTCTCCCCCTAATTGCCATTCCCGCTCCTCGCCCAAGTGTGCCCAATTTGTGGAGCCAGCAATGCTTAAACTTAGGCATCCTCTGCCAGTCAAGCATTGCTGGACCTTTGCGCTAGCCTACTGGTGTTAATCGCCGTGTGACTGCCTGTGTTCATGAAGGATTGTATTTTGCTTGCTGGATGCTTGGACTATTGGACTGCTCCTGTACTGAAAGGTAATCTGTTTGCTTTTCTCGTGCAGTCGACTGCTACGCTACCACTTGTCACGCCGCGCCATTCATCAGCGGCGCCACCTGCTCACGCACCTGCTACTCGTCAGCGGCGAGGGATAAAAGCCGCCTCGCCCTGAGCTTCGGCCTGAAGCCGTAGACTTCATTTCCCCTCCATGGGCTTCTACCACATTCTCTTCAGCATCCTCGTCACCGGTAAGAAAGTCCCTTACCTCATCTCTCCAGTCTGCTCCCCTGTGCACAGGTGGATTCCTCGGCGGCGGACAATCCCGTCCCTCGTCTCTCCTCGCTGCTGCACCGAGCCCTGCAGGTGGCTGTCTCCCGGGCTTCCATCCTTGAAGCGCCAGTCATCTGTCCCAACAAGTAAGCTTCTCTCCCTCGCCTATTCTCCTCCTGTGTTGGTGTGTGCTCATCACCCTGTGTCTGATTTCTCCCATAGGGTTGCCGGCTGAACGGTCTCCTGCCTCTGGGTCCGAAGCAGACGCCACCACCAACACATTAACATTCCGCAGACACGCACCCAAACATCCCTGTTGTTAATAAACAGTTTGAACTACTCTGAGCCTGTGTGTGTGCGTCTCCTGAGCCGAACGTTATGTCAGTACGGCTTCAGCAGAGCGGCTCGGCAGACGGCGGGCTCGCACACCGGTTTACCATCCTCGAGGCTCGGGTGGATCAGGTTGTTTATCAGCAACAGGTGGTTCTTAATCAATTATTAGAATTAACTAACCGATTGAACCGCTTGGACCCCCAACAGCCGTTCCTCCCGACTCGCCAGGGTGGCGCGGCTCCTGCTGTTCCAGCGGCCGTCCAGCCGGCTCCAGTGGCACCGGTTCGGCTCACACCGATTCCGACCCCTGCCCGCTTTAGCGGTAAGCTCGGCGGAGCGCGGGGGTTCATTATGCAGTGTGAGTCCGTGTTCCACCGTGTGCCCGGAGATTTTCCCTCGGATCACAGCCGAATTGGTTACATAGGGAATCTTCTGGAGGGGCGTGCGTTAACTTGGACCTACGCCGTAATGGCGAGGCCCAGTTATGCCACCCTCACCTATGATCAATTCGTGAGGCGCTTTCTGGAGGTCTTTGACCATTCTCAAACCGAAACGGTCCAGGTCGATCGGCTTCTCGCTCTCCAGCAGGGAAGCCGGCCGGCAGCGGACCACTCGGTCGACTTCCGGGTAGCGGCGGAGGAATTGGGCTGGGAGGAACGCTCCCTCTGTGGCCTGTTCCTCCGCAGCCTCAATAGTGATGTGAGGGATGAACTGGCTGGTCGGGATATCCCTGGGACGCTAGCGGAGCTGACGTCCTTAGCGGTAAGTTTGGATAACAGGCTGCGCGAGCGCTCCTCGGGGCGGAGGTCTTCTTCTTCTCGCCCTCGTGGAGCCTCGCCGCACCTGTTCCAAGCTCGCCCCCTGGCGGCGCCGCCAGCATCGTGCCCCGAGGAGTCGGAGCCGATGGTGACGGGCTGGACTAAACTTTCCCCTGTGGAGAAACAACGCCGCCGTGAGTTGGGCCTCTGCATGTATTGCGGAGGCGACCAACACACCGTGGAGCGTTGTCCACGGAAAGCCAGTCGGTGGGGTCCGCGAGTCACTGTTGGAAGCCTCGCGGACGTCAATCGGTTAGGATCACTCACCCAATTGAAGCTGCCCATCCGTTTCTGCCATAACCCCACTGGGCACCTCACCCACGCACTGGTGGATTCGGGCGCAGAAGGCAGCTTCATTTCACAAAGCCTGGCAACCCGATTGGGCATCCGCTGCCAGGCACTCAACACTCCCATCTCCCTAGTCCACCTCTCCCGTGCCACCCTTGGGAGAGTGACACATCAAACTGTCCCCCTACCGGTCATCATCTCGGGAAACCACCGGGAGGAGATGACCTTTTACGTCCTTCCCAACTCTGTGTCGCCCGTCATCCTGGGGTATCCCTGGCTCCGCCTTCACAATCCGGTCCTGGATTGGAAATCAGCTGGGATATCGGCATGGAGTACGTTCTGTATGGGCACCTGCCTTCAGTCCGCTGCCTGCTCTCCGTCCGCTCCTCCCCCTGCGACGGACGCTGCACCCCCGGACCTGTCTCTGGTGCCCCCAGAATTTCACGACCTGGGTATGGTGTTCAGTAAAGCGAAAGCTATGTCTCTCCCCCCCTCATCGGCCCTATGACTGCGCCATCAACCTCCGCCAGGGGGCTCCCTTACCTTCTGGTCGCCTTTACAGCCTGTCTGCGCCGGAGAAGGAGATGATGAACGCCTACCTGAAGGAGTCATTAAGTGCTGGGATAATCCGCCCATCATCGTCACCCGTGGGGGCAGGGTTCTTCTTCGTGGGAAAGAAGGATGGGTCCCTCCGCCCTTGTATCGACTACCGGGCCCTCAATAATATCACGGAGAAGGACCGTTACACCCTGCCTCTCATGGACACTGCTTTCCACTCCCTCCAGGGGGCGACCTGGTTCACCAAGCTGGACCTACGCAGCGCTTACCACCTCGTCCGGATCCGGGAGGGAGATGAGTGGAAAACGGCCTTCCGTACCCCGAACGGCCACTTTGAATACCTGGTGATGCCGCTCGGGTTGACCAACGCTCCTGCAGTCTTCCAGCACCTCATTAATGACGTCCTCCGGGACTTCATTGGCCTTTTCGTGTTCGTCTACCTGGACGATATTCTCATCTTCTCCAAGTCCAGGGATGAGCACCAGGTCCACGTGAGGCGGGTCCTCCAAAGGCTGCTGGAGAATCGTCTGTACGTTAAGGCAGAAAAGTGTGAATTTTACGCCAGGAGTACGTCCTTCCTGGGGTTCATCATCGCCCACGATAAGGTGCTCCTCGACCCAGAGAAGGTAAAGGCGGTGGTGGAATGGCCCACACCTGCATCCCGGAAACAGGTGCAGCAATTTGTTGGCTTCGCCAATTTCTACCGCCGCTTTGTCCCCAACTTCAGTGCCATCGTTGGACCACTGACCCGCCTCACGTCCCCGAAGGTCCCGTTCCGGTGGACCGAAGAGGTCGCTGCCGCCTTTGAGGCGCTGAAGGCGGAATTCTCCTCCTCCCGGGTCCTTCGCCAGGTCGACCCCGCGCTGCAGTGCATTGTAGAGGTAGACGCTTCGGACACGGGAGTGGGAGCAGTGCTGTCCCAGCGGTCACCGGACGATGGCGCCAAACGACCGTGCGCCTTCCTCTCCCGGCGCTTGTCCCCGGCGGAGAGAAACTACGATGTGGGGGACAGAGAGCTCTTGGCCATCAAGCTCGCCCTGCAGGAGTGGCGCCACTGGTTAGAGGGGGCGAACCTGCCGTTTGTGGTCCTCACGGACCACAAGAACTTGGAATACTTACGGTCTGCCAAGCGCCTGAACGCCCGCCAGGCGCGCTGGTCCCTGTTCTTCGCCTGGTTCCAATTTTCCATCACCTTCAGGCCTGGCTCTAGGAACGTCCTGCCTGACGCCCTCTCCAGGCAGTTCGCCCCCGTGGAGTCGGAGGAGGCGCCCCACTCCATCCTGCCCAGGTCGTGCGTCGTGGGAGCCATCTCGTGGGACATCGAGAGCAAGATCCGGAAGGCACAGGAGGTGGAACCTGACCCTGGCGGCGGACCGGAGGGGAGGCTGTTCGTGCCATCCGCGGTCCGAGGAGAGGTCATCCACTGGCTCCACACCTCCAAGCTCACCTGTCACCCTGGCACCTCCCGGATGATAGATCTCCTCCAACGGTCCTTTTGGTGGCCAGGCCTGCGGAGGGATGCAGCCCGCTACGCCCGGGCTTGCCCAATCTGCGCCACCTGCAAGTCGGGAAATGCCCCTCCAGCGGGTCTGCTCCAGCCCCTGCCCGTCCCTGGCAGGCCCTGGTCGCACATCGCACTGGATTTCGTCACCGGACTCCCTGTCTCCAACTCCTATGACACCATCCTGACCATCGTGGACCGCTTCTCCAAGGCCGTGAACTTCGTCCCCCTGCGAGGCCTCCCTACTGCCCTGGAGACGGCGGACCTCCTCGTCAAACACGTGGTCAGGCTGCATGGGATTCCGGTGGACGTGGTCTCGGACCGGGGCCCCCAGTTTTCATCCGAGGTTTGGAGATCTTTCTGCAACGCCATCGGAGCCAAGGTGAGCCTCTCCTCCGGCCATCACCCCCAATCCAACGGGCAGTGTGAGAGGACCAACCAGGAGCTGGAGGCTGCGCTCCACTGTGTGTCCAGATCCAAACCCACGTCCTGGAGCAACCATCTTGCCTGGGTTGAATATGCCCACAACACCGCTCGCTCTTCTGCTACAGGGATGTCCCCCTTCAAAGCGTCCCTGGGTTACGACCCCCCGCTGTTTCCGGAGCAGGAGAGTGAAGTAACTGTCCCGTCAGTTAGGGCCCATCTCAGGCAGTTCTGCTCCACCTGGACTGCCGCGCGCCATGCGCTATTACGCACAGCGGAGCGCAACAGGACTGTGGCGGACCAGCGTAGAAGACCTGCCCCGGCGTACAGAGTTGGGCAGCTTGTTTACGTTTCCACCCAGGACGTCACTCTTAAAGGCGAGAGGAGAAAGCTGGCACAGCGCTTCATGGGTCCCTATCCCATCACCCGGATCATCAACCCGGTGGATGTGCGCGTGGCTATTCCCCCCTCCCTCCGCATTCATCCTACTTTCCACGTGTCGAAGGTGAAACTGGCAGTCTCTGACCCCCTTTGCCCTCCTCCTGCAGCGCAACCCGCGCCCCGGATGATTGGTGGCCATCCGGCCTGGTCCGCCTCCTCCATCCTGGACTCCCGGCGCTGGGGTCGTGGGTTGCAATACTTGGTGGACTGGGAGGGCTATGGGCCCGAGCATCGACAGTGGGTGCCCCCGTCGTTTGTGTTGGACCCATCGCTCATCGCGGACTTCCACCGAGCGCACCCGGATAAGCCATCGCCAGGAGGCGCTGCTAGAGGGGGGAGTACTGTCACGCCGCGCCATTCATCAGCGGCGCCACCTGCTCACGCACCTGCTACTCGTCAGCGGCGAGGGATAAAAGCCGCCTCACCCTGAGCTTCGGCCTGAAGCCGTAGACTTCATTTCCCTTCCATGGGCTTCTACCACATTCTCTTCAGCATCCTCGTCACCGGTAAGAAAATCCCTTACCTCATCTCTCCAGTCTGCTCCCCTGTGCACAGGTGGATTCCTCGGCGGCGGACAATCCCGTCCCTCGTCTCTCCTCGCTGCTGCACCGAGCCCTGCAGGTGGCTGTCTCCCGGGCTTCCATCCTTGAAGCGCCAGTCATCTGTCCCAACAAGTAAGCTTCTCTCCCTCGCCTATTCTCCTCCTGTGTTGGTGTGTGCTCATCACCCTGTGTCTGATTTCTCCCATAGGGTTGCCGGCTGAACGGTCTCCTGCCTCTGGGTCCGAAGCAGACGCCACCACCAACACATTAACATTCCGCAGACACGCACCCAAACATCCCTGTTGTTAATAAACAGTTTGAACTACTCTGAGCCTCTGTGTGTGCGTCTCCTGAGCCGAACGTTATGTCACCACTCCTGTACTGTGGGTTTATTTGTTGGCGTTTCTCCATGCAGTTGACTGCTACGCTTTGGCTAGTTTGCCCAGGTTTTTATCTTTAGTCAGTTGAGCCTCCTTGAGGTCTCCTAGCTTCCCGAGCTAAAGTCATTAATTGTATTGTTTGTTTTTGTGGCCACTGTGCACTGTGGTCTGCCTGCGGTACGTTGCCGTGTATGCTCTTAAGTGCACCCTGTTCCCTTTTTGTACGTCTTTATTTTTGAACTGTCTGCCCTTGTGTTCAATAAATGTGTTGTGGTGAACTCCTGCATGTAAATCCATTCTTCCTTCCCCTCCTCTGTGCGCTACGTAAAAGCGTATGAGGAGGCTTGTGACAGCATGCAGACAAGACAAAACTACAAACCCCAATTCCAATGAAGGCATTGTGTAAAACGTAAATAAAAACAGAATACAATGATTTGTAAATCTTTTTCAACCAAAATTCAGTTGAATACACTTCAAATACAAGATATTTAATGTTTAAACTGATAAAGTTTTTTTTTTTTTTTTTTCAAATATTGACTCATTTTGAATGTGATGCCTGCAACATGTTCCAGAAAAAGCTGGGGCAAGGAAAGACTGGGAAAGTTGAGGAATGCTCAAAAAACACCTTTCTGGAACATTCCACAGGTGAACAGGTTAATTGGAAACAGGTGAGTGTCATGATTGGGCATAAAAAATGCATCTCCAAAAGGCTCAGTCATTCACAAGCAAGGATGGGGCGAGGTTCACCACTTTGTGTTTTTTTTTGGCTAGCTGCGGGCTACTCATCTCAGCGCCTGGAACGCCATGGCTCCTTCTCCGTCATGTTCCCGCTGTTCATCGCTCCTCGAGAAGGTCTCTGAGCTGGAAACGAGGCTCTCCAATCTTTACAAGATTCGGGAGGCCGAAGACCATATCGACACCATCATTCTCGGGCGATCATCGGCCCCGGCCACCGCCTTGCAGCTGGTGGAAACCGCTACTTATTTGGGTGAGCTGAGCGCGTGTCCACCTACCTCCACACCTGCTCCAGCACCTGCTCCAGCCTCCACAGACGTCCATGGCCTCAGCAACAATCACTGGTTTCGTCTCGGGGCTAAACCAAAAGCTTCGCTTGGTCCCTTCTCATCCTCCATCTGCGCCCTGGACCTTGGTTCGACCAGCTAATGGCCATTGTCGATCGACCGGAACGGGCTGCGCCTCTTCTCTTCCGGTGTCCTTGGATAACAGATTTGATATCCTTTCCCTGGAGGATTTTCCCCACCTGGACGCTGGACGCCCGCCCGTGGATGCCCCTCACCTTCCCTCCCCTCCTTCAGCGGCGGCTCATGTCCGCAAACCCCGGATAAAGACCACCCAGGGTGTGTCAAATTACACACCTGCTCCAGACAGAAGAAAAGAGCGCATCTCCCCGCCTTCACAACAACATCATCCTCTTCAGAATACCTATCCACATCAGAATCCACCGACAACCCCCCCCCCCCCCCCCCCCCCCCCAGACGACGCTGGTAATTCGTGACTCAATCGTGAGGAACATTAGAAGCAGGTACTGTGTTACTCGATTTTTTCCCGGGGCTAGAGTCTCTGACATTGAGGCTCTTATCCCTGACCTGCTGAATGAATTCCCACACGTACAAACTGTTGTTGTGCATGTGGGATGCAATAACATCCCAGATGAAGCTTCTGAGATTTTAAAAAGTGACTTCAGGAGCCTTCAGTCCACTCTTATGAACTGTGGCAGACATGCGCTCATCTCTGGGCCTTTGGCACCTCTCAGGCGAGGCTGTAATCGTTTTAGTAGAACTCTCAGCCTTAATTCTTGGCTGTGTTTTACTTGTCCTATTTTTAACATTGGTTTTGTTGACAATTTTAATTTATTTTGGAACCGCCCATCACTTATGAGGCCTGATGGCATCCACCCAAACAGACTTGGTGCACGTGTTTTAACAGACAATCTTTTCTATTTTATTCAGTGTTTTCTGGTACAGTGACTGAAATTTGGTGTGTTTACTCACTCTGAAGTTTTTGGGTTTGCCAATCTGCCCTTTTTTGGTCCTGTTCCCACATATTGTATCGATCCCGTTAACTCGGGTGGTCTTTACTGTTTCGATCAGCCTTTGATTTATAATCCTTCAGAGACTGAGTCTGTCTCCCGTTGCCCTAAATATTGTAACCCAGGGCTATTACAACACAACCTGAAAAACACTTCTGCAGCTCCTCCTCATCCACCACCCTTGAACTTTGCCCCTCTCTCCTCCCTTAGAGAACCTTTTTCTGCTCCCTTTAAAGTTAATAAAAAAGTAAAAAAAAAATAGAATGCATAAACTTCCCAGATTGATTAAACAAAATGTTGGGAAAATTCTAATCCAGCCTCAAGTCTCTAAAATTAATACAATTAATAATTTGGCCTCTCTCTCCCCCCCCCCCCCCAAAGTTTAAAAATTAAATGTGGCTTATTAAACATTAGGTCTCTATCTTCTAAGTCTCTTCTGGTCCATGATCTATTAATCGATCATCAGATCGATCTACTATCCCTCACAGAGACCTGGCTCGGGCTTGACGATTATGTTGGTCTGAATGAATCAACTCCCTCTGGGTATTCAAACTGTCATAACCCCAGAGGTTCTGGTTGTGGTGGTGGAGTGGCGGCAATTTTCCATCCTAAATTGCTGGTTAATGTTAAGCAGAAATTATGTTTTAATTCCTTTGAAGGTTTGGTCCTCAGTGTGGGGCCTGTTGGCAATCTTGGCTTGATCCCAGTTCTCTTTGGCATAGTTTATTGTCCTCCCACGGCCTATTCAGAGTTTCTATCGGAATTTGCTGAATTTTTAGCTGATTTAGAGCTGAAATCCGATAGAATAATTATTGTAGGGGACTTTAATATATGTGTTGATGTAGAGAGTGATTGTCTTAATAAGGCATTCAGTTCAATTTTAGACTCAGTGGGGTTTTCCCAGAAAGGACCCATCATTTCCACCATACACTGGACATTGTTCTGACTTATGGTATAGATATCGAAAATCTGGTAGTGTCCCCTCATAATCCTGCACTGTCTGACCATTGTCTGTTAATTTTTGACTTCATTATCTCTGATCACTTGTTTCCTAAAGAAAAATACTACCACAGCAGATGTCTTTCTGATGACGTCATTGCCAAGTTTTTGCAGATTGTCTCCTCTATGCCATGGGTCAACACAACAGAAACACCTGAAATAAGTGATGGAGAGTCTGCTCCATTCGTGATTGATAGCATGGTTGATGGTGTTACTGCCTCTCTGAATCGGACTCTAGATTTGGTAGCCCCTTTAAAAAAGAAAAAGTCTAACCAGAGATTTCTTACTCCTTGGCTTAACTCAGAAACTTGTGGCTTGAAACAGAAGGCTCGTCAATTGGAAAGAAAATGGCGTTCAACTAATTCAGATGAATTCTACTTGGCGTGGAGAAATCATCTCTTAATCTATAAAAAAATCTCTTAGAAAAGCTAGATCAAGCTATTATTCTGCATTAATATAAGCAAACAAGAATAACCCCAGGTTTCTCTTCAACACTGTAGCCAGGCTTACAAAGAGCCATGACTCGGTCAATCCTCGCATCCCCCCTGAGCTTTCTAGTCAGGACTTTCTGAACTATTTCAATCTTAAAATTTTATCTATTAGAGATGAAATTAGTCAGATTCTTCCTACCGTAAACTCTAGTACATTAACTACTGCTGCTTCCTCAATTGATATCTGCTTGGATAGATTTACTCCAATCGACCTCTTGGAGTTGGATAGGGTAGTTTTCTCTTCTAAGCCTTCATCTTGCCTTCTGGACCCTATTCCTTCCAGGTTATTTAAAATAATTTTCCCAATTATTAGTAGCCGTATTCTTCTTATCATTAATTCTTCTTTAACTCTGGGTTATGTTCCAATGGGCTTTAAAACTGCTGTAATTAAACCTTTACTTAAAAAACCGACGCTCGATCCTGGAGTTTTGGCCAGTTATCGACCAATCTCCAATTTGCCTTTCATTTCAAAAATCCTGGAAAGAGTTGTTGCTGTGCAATTATCTGACCATTTGCAGGGAGTTGGTTTGTTTGAGGTGTGTCAATCTGGGTTCAGAGCTCATCACAGCACTGAAACTGCCTTAGTGAAGGTCTCTAATGACCTCCTGACTGCATCTGATAATGGACTTGTCTCTGTTCTTGTTCTTTTAGATCTCAGTGCAGCCTTTGACACTATCGATCATGCCATTCTACTTGATAGATTGGAACACTTTGTTGGACTCAGTGGAACTCCGTTGCAGTGGTTTAGATCTTATTTGTCTGATAGATTTCAGTTTGTCCATGTCAATGATGGATTTTCTTCCAGCTCTAAGCTCACTCACGGAGTTCCACAGGGATCTGTGTTGGGCCCTACTCTTTTTAGTCTATATATGCTCCCGCTGGGCAATATCATCAGAAAGCACTGTATACATTTTCATTGTTACGCTGATGACACACAACTATACCTGTCAATGAAGCCCGATGATTGTGATCAGTTGGCCAAGCTAGATACCTGTCTTAAGGACATCAAAGCTTGGATGACTTGTAATTTTTTACTATTGAACTCTGATAAGACTGAAGTCATTGTTGTTGGCCCAAAACATCTTAGAAATTCCTTTTCAGATTATGCCCTTAATTTAGATGCTGCCACTCTCACTCTGAACAGTTGTGTGAGGAACCTTGGAGTGATTTTTGACCAGGATTTGTCCTTTAATTCACATATTAAAACTGTTTCTAGGACCGCCTTATATCATCTGCGCAATATTGCTAAGATCAGGAGCATCTTGTCTCTGGGTGATGCTGAGAAACTGATTCACGCCTTTGTCAGTTCGCGATTAGATTATTGTAATTCGCTATTATCTGGTTGTCCTAGAGTATCTTTAAAAAGTCTTCAATTGATTCAAAATGCTGCTGCTAGAGTTTTAACTGGTTCTAGAAGAAGAGATCATATTTCCCCGGTTCTGTCCTCCCTCCATTGGCTTTCCATTGAATTCAGAATCAAGTTTAAAATCCTTCTTCTTACTTTCAAAGCTCTTAACAATCTGGCCCCCCAATATATAAAAGATCTGATATTACCTTACCATCCTAACAGAGCATTACGCTCCCAAAATGCTGGCTTACTTGTGGTGCCCAGAATCTCCAAAAGTACGGTGGGAGGCAGAGCCTTCTGCTACCAAGCCCCTTCTCTCTGGAACCAGTTACCACTCTGGGTCCGGGAGTCAGACTCGGTCTCTGTCTTTAAGAACAGGGTAAAATCCTTCTTTATTAACATAGCTTTCATTTAAGGAGGGTATTTGTGTCTTTTAACCTCTTGCACTCCGGTGTACCACGGGCAGGCACGTCTCTGCGTCCTAGAGCACACGAGGGCGCACGAGGGCGCTGCGTCCTAGAGCGCACTGAAAAAAAAAGCTGCATTTCCGTTCTTCCACTACAGACACAGCCACAAACAGAAAGCCAAAGGAGTGCTTTGATTGGTTTAGATGTGACTGACCTCTCATTCGACTAATAAGAGCCTTGAATTGGGTTTCTGAAACCTTGAAGAACCAATGACTGAAAACCTAGCCAGAAGGACCCACCTACCAGCGGCTGTGAATACAGTCAGCCAACTGAAGCACAGAAGTTCGAAAGCTGTTTTGTGTAAGGCTGGGTGACACACAGGCGTTCGCCAGTCTTTTTTTTTTACTACCGTTGTTATTTGTTTTGAAAAATCGCGCCGACAGTTTGCCAGAATCTCTTTGAGGCCGATCGAAAGTCTTGTTCCATGGCCTCACCGAACTCCTCCCATACCCGGGTTTTTGCTTCAGCAACCACCCGAGCTGCACTCCGCTTGGCCTGCCATTACACCTCAGCTGCTTCGGGAGTCCCACAAGCCAGCCAAGCTTGATAGGACTCCTTCTTCAGCTTAATGGCCCCCCTCACCACTGGTGTCCACCACTTGGTTCGGGGGTTGCCACCACGAGATGCACCGACCACCTTGCGGCCGCAGCTCTGGGCCGCTGCTTCAACAACAGAGGTGGAGAACATGGCCCATTCAGACTCCATGTCTCCAGACTCCCTCGGAATGTGGTTGAAGTTCTTCCGGAGGTGGGAGTTGAAGACCTCCCGGACAGGGGCCTCAGCCAGACGTTCCCAGCACACCCTCACTATACGTTTGGGTCTACCAGGTCTGAATGGCTTCCTCCCCTGCCATCGGATCCAACTCACCACCAGGTGGTGATCAGTTGACAGCTCTGCACCTCTCTTTACCCGGGTGTCCAAGACATACAGTCACAGGTCTGATGACACGATAACAAAATCGATCATCGACCTGCGACCTAGGGTGTCCTGGTGCCAAGTGCACATATGGACACCCTTATGCTTGAACATGGTGCTCGTTATGGACAAACTGTGGTTAGCACAGAAGTCCAACAACTGAACACCACTCGGGTTCAGATCGGGCAGGCTGTTCCTCCCAATCACCCCCCTCCAGGTTTCACTGTCGTTGCCCACATGCGCATTGAAGTCCCCCAGTAGGACAATGGAGTCTCCAAGCGGAGCACCCTCCAGCACCCCAGTCACAGACTCCAAAAAGGGTGGGTACTCTGAAACATCATTTGGTGCATAGGCACAAATGATGGTCAGGACCCGTTTCCCAACCCGGAGGCGCAGGGAAGCAACCCTTTCATCCACCGGGGAAAACTCCAATATAGAGGCAGCAAGGTGGGGGGATACAAGAATACCCACCCCTGCTCGTCGCCTCTCGCCCAGGGCAACTCCAGAAAAGGCCAAGCTCCAGCCCCTCTCCAGGAGACTGGTTCCAGAACCGGAGCTGTGTGTTGAGGTGAGGCCAACTATATCTAGCCGGTATCTCTCAACCTCGTACACCAGCTCAGGCTCCTTCCCCACCAGAGAGGTGACATTCCACGTCCCAAAAGCCAGTTTAGAAAGCTTGGGATCAGTCCGCCAAGGTCTCCACCTTTGACCGCCACCTAATCCACATAGCACCAGACCCCCATGATCCCTCCTGCAGGTGGTGAGCCCACTGGAGGGCGGACCCACGTAACTCCTTCGGGCTGAGCCCGGCCGGGTCCCATGGGTGGAAACCCGACCACCAGACGCTAGCCTTCGCGCCCCTCCCCCAGGCCTGGCTCCAGGGTGGGGCCCCGATAACCCCATACCGGGCGGGGTACACTGAATCCTTGATATAGAATTTATCATGAGAGTCTGTTGGATCGTTCTTAGTCTGGCCCTTCACCCAGGACCAATTTGTCTTGGGTGACCCTATCAGAGGCAAATTGCCCCGGACAACATAGCTCCTGGGATCACTGGGGCACGCAAACCCCCCCACCACGATAAGGTGATGATCCATGAGGGGGTATGGGACAGGATGGGACACTGTTGACTTCGACTGGGGATATCGTTGGGCAGTGGAAGGAATACTTCGAGGATCTCCTCAATCCCACTGATACGCCTTCCACAGAGGAAGCAGGGTTTGGGGACGAGGGGGATGACTCGCCTATCACAGGGGCTGAGGTCGCCAAGGTGGTTAAAAATCTCCTTGGTGGCCGGGCCCCGGGGGTGGACGAGATTCGCCCTGAGTACCTCAAGGCCCTGGATGTTGTTGGGCTGTCATGGTTGACGCGCCTCTGCAACATTGCGTGGAGGTCGGGGGCAGTGCCTTTGGCATGGCAAACTGGGGTGGTGGTTCCTCTCTTCAAAAAAGGGGACCGGAGGGTGTGCTCCAACTTTAGAGGGATCACACTCCTCAGCCTCCCTGGGAAGGTCTATGCCAAGGTACTGGAGAGGAGAGTCTGGCCGTTGGTCGAACCTCGGATTCAGGAGGAGCAATGTGGTTTTCGTCCTGGCCGTGGCACATCGGACCAGCTCTTTACCTTCTCGAGAATTCTTGAGGGTTCGTGGGAGTTTGCTCAACCAGTTTACATGTGTTTTGTGGACTTGGAGAAGGCATTTGACCTTGCCCCTCATGGTTTTTTGTGGGGGGTGCTTCGGGAGTATGGGGTATCGGGCTTGTTGTTATGAGCTATTCGGTCTCTGTACGACCGTTGTGAGAGTTTGGTTCGTATTGCCAACACTCGGTCAGAGTCATTCCCAGTGAGAGTTGGACTCCGCCAGGGCTGCCCTTTGTCACCGATCCTGTTCATAATTTTTATGGACAGGATTTCTAGGCGCAGCCAGGGAACGGAGGGTGTCATGCTTGGTGACCACAGGATCTCATCTCTGTTGTTTGCAGATGATGTTGTCCTGTTGGCTTCATCCAGCAATGACCTACAGCTCTTGCTGGGACGGTTTGCCCCTGAGTGTGAAGCGGCTGGGATGAGAATCAGCACCTCCAAGTCCGAGTCCATGGTCCTCAGCCGGAAAAAGGTGGATTGTCCTCTCTGGGTTGGGGACAGGCTCCTGCCCCAAGTGGAGGAGTTTAAGTATCTTGGGGTCTTGTTCACGAGTGAGGGGAAAATGGAGCGAGAGATTGACAGACGGACCGGAGCAGCATCTGCAGTGATGCGGACGTTGTACCGGTCTGTTGTGGTGAAGAGGGAGCATAGTTCTAAAGCAAAGCTGTCCTTTTACCAGTCAATCTACGTTCCTACTCTCACCTATGGTCACGAGCTTTGGGTAATGACCGAAAGAGCAAGATCGCGGATACAAGCGGCTGAAATGAGCTTTCTCCATAGGATTGCTGGACTCACCCTCAGAGATAGGGTGAGGAGCTCAGTCATCCGGGAGAGGCTCAGAGTAGAACCGCTGCTCCTCCACATTGAAAGGAGTCAGTTGAGGTGGTATGGGCATCTGATTAGGATGCCTCCTGGACGCCTCCCACTTGAGGTGTTTCAGGCACGTCCCACTGGGAGGAGACCCCGGGGCAGACCCAGGACTTGGTGGAGAGACTATGTCTCCCAGCTGGTCTGGGAACGCCTTGGTATCCTCCCTGGAGAGCTGGAGCAGGTGGCTGGGGAGAGGGAAGTCTGGGCTTCTCTGCTTGAACTGCTGCCTCCGCGACCCGGACCTCCAGAAAAGTGGTAGAAGATGGATGGATGGATGGAAAATCGTTCGCCAAAACCGCAATCATGGAAGCGCAAAACCGCAATAATGGAATTATGGTTTGACCGGGTCACGTGACCAGAACCACGAGTCCGTAACAAGCGGACCACCTTCATGTTCGTCTGACAATGAGGAAGAGAAGTTCGCCAGCTACGCTGCTGTTGTGGACAGGTAAGTGTTATAAGCTAAATTATTCTTTATCCCTGAAAATTGTAATCCAAATGACTTTTGACTGATTGGTAAATTACAACTGTGCGTTATCGCAACATGACGGACCCGGATCCGTCATGTTGCGAACGGCCTCCCCATCATGTTGTGAATGCCCCCCCACCCCCCGCTACTCTTCTGTAGCGGATTGCAGATATATTGCAGATATTTTAGTCCAACTGTACGTAGTAGACCGCGGCGCACCGTCACCGCTTTCCGTCATGTAGCGATGGGCGATGTCCATCCTCTGTAGCGGGGGGTGGGGAGGGAGTTGTTATCTTCTACATTACAGATATTCTAGTATAATTTTTAGTGCACTGTAGGTTATTTTTTCTTGTAAAAAAAAAGCCACACATTTTTTACGTGGCATGCTTCTTTGTGTGTGGGGGCTTGTTTGTTCATTCATTCATGAATGAATGAATAAACAACCCCTCCCCCCCCCCCCACACATAGCCCTGAGTGTCACCTTTCATTACAGCCCAAGATCAAGCTTCTATATTGAATCATTCAAAAGTTACAGACGTTTTTCCAAACTGTGCTATTTGGCCCAATTTGGCACAGTTCAAAAACGCCTGGGAACAACCGAAGAAAAAAGCTGTGCAATATATTCATTTTTTGTGGTATTGTTACAAAATTTTGACCTCAGCTGGATAACACTTGGTTCTACATTTCTCTTGCATTTTCCAGCCAGTATCTCAAGCTGTGTGTTATTTGCAAGCATTTGTATCCAAAAAAACACCCAGGCGAAATTTATTTTCTTCAAGTTCAGTATGTTTAGATGACTGTTACTCAGTGGCAGGAGCACTTACAGAGATTATGACTGTTTTGCCAAAAAATTCAAAGTGTTTTCTTTTAAATGAGACCAACCCCATGAAGATGCTGCAAAGGGTTGAAGAACAGCTTTTGATTTACTTTGGGTACATTGTTTTTTGGCGTTTTTAGGGAAATTGACCAGAGTGCAAGGGGTTAACCCCACTCTTGTTCTATTGTTATCTGATCCATACTGCTGGTTGATCTCCAATATTGTACTTGGCATCTTACTGCTATGTTCTTTATGTCTGTCCTTTCCATCCCCCCTATCCCCTCATCCTCAGCCAGTCGCAGCAGACGACTGCCCCTCCCTGAGCCTGGTTCTGCTAGAGGTTTCTTCCTTCCAAATGGGAGTTTTTCCCTCTCCACTGTCGCCTAGTGCTTGCTCATAGGGGATCGTCTGATTGCTGGGTCTTTCTGTGACTGTGTGATTTTTTTATCTGCACTGTGGCGCCACGAGGCGGCTTTTGTTGTGATGTGGCGCATTATAAATAAAGCTGAATTGAATTGAATTTGTGAACATCTGCCTGGACAAATAGTCCAACAGTAAAAGAACAAAGTTTCTCAATGTACAACTGCAAGGAATTTGGGGATTTAATCATCTACAGTCCATAATATTATCAAAAGGTTCACATAATCTGGAGAAATTTCAGTACGAAAGCAACAAGATCGAAAACCAACATTGAATGCCTGTCACCTTTGATCCATCAGGCAGCACTACTTTAAAAACCAGTATCATTCTGTAAAGGACATTACCACGTGGGTTCAGAAGCACTTTGGAAAACCATTGTCAGGTAACACAGTTCATCACTACATCTCCAAGTGGAAGTTAAAACTCTACTATGCAGCGAAAGCCATATATCAACAACATCCAGGTTGCTCTGGGCCCGAGCTCATCTGATGGACTGAGTGGAAAGTGTTGTGGTCTGACGAGTTTACATTTCAGATTGTTTTTGGAAATCATGGGTGTTGTGTCCTCTGACCTAAAGAGGAAAGTGATCATCTAGACTATTATCAGTGTAAGGTTCAAAAGCCAGCATTTGTGATGGCATAGGGTGTGTTAGCGCCCATGGTATGGGTAACTTGCACATCTGTGAAGGCACTAGTAATACTGAATGGTACATACAGGTTGTGGAGCAACATATGCTGCCATCCAAGCAACGTTTTTTTCAGGGACGACCCTGCATATTTCAGCAAGACAATGCCAAGCCACATTCTGCAAGTGTTATAACAGCGTGGCTTCAGAGTAAAAAAGTGTGGGTACTCGACTGGCACTGCCTGCAGTCCAGACCTGTCTTCCATTGAAAATGTGTGGTGCATTATGAAGCCCACAATACAACAACGGAGACCTCGGACTGTTGAGCAACTGAAGATGCACATCAAGCAAGAATGGGAATGAATTCTACCAACACAGTTTCAACAATTATGCCACATTTCCACTATCATAGTTCTGCTCGACTCTTTTCTTTTCTTTACTACTCGTTTCTCCCACGGTTGTGCATCCATTACAACCGCATAAAGCCGTGTATTGCTGGGGTGGGCGGGATTGAGGCGGCGCCACACTCTGGTGACGTCAAGCACGCGACCGAATCCTCCACAACAAAGGAAAAAATGGCGGATTACGAGCGGAGGATTTCCACGGTGGTCACTATTCTTCTGTGGGTTTTTAACACAATGAATGTGTTTAACGATACAAGAGAATCTTACAGGAGAAGACGACGTGCATTGAGACAACACACGTTGGAGCAGGAGAGGAGAATCGCGGTTGCCCAGGCGGAATCTGAAGCAGCTGTATATGAAGCAGAGATCATTGCCCGGCACATGACACACATGAGGCACATGAGGGAGCAGATGTTGGTAAGCTAATGCTTTCTATTTTAATTTTTTGGTCACGTCATTGTTGTGTACAGCATTTTGATGTCGCCAGGTTATCAGTATTAATATGTATGCTGTGTCTGTGTCTCAGTTGGCTGAGTTCTTGCAAAATAAACGCTGCAGACCATCGGCCTGGGCAATTAACCGTAGCTCGCATTGGTGGGAGAATATTGTCCCCGGCTTCTCAAGCACGCAGTGGTTGCAGAACTTTCGGATGTCCGAGGACACTTTTACATACTTGTGCAACAAATTGCGTCCATACATGGAGCATCAAGATACGAAATTCCGCCAGTGTGTGCCTCTGAGGAAGAGAGTGGCCATTGCACTGTGGAAGTTTGCTACCGGTTCAGAGTACCGCAGTATTGGTCATCTATTTGGGGTCAGCAACACAACAGTGTGCAGGTGTGTGCAGGACTTTTGTCATTTTTGGTTCCCGAACAACTCCATTTTCCTGATGAAGGGCGGTTCAGGGAAATGTCGGCCTACATCGAGAGTCGGTGGGGGCTACCAATGTGTGTTGGTGCCATTGATGGATCCCACATACCCATCATCGCACCAACACAATATCACACCAACTACTTTAATCGTAAAGGCTGGCACTCTGTACTCCTTCAAGGTGTTGTTGATGGAAAGGGGTTGTTCTGGAATGTGTTTGCCGGGCTGCCTGGGAGCATGCACGATGCTAGGGTGCTGAGACTGTCCACACTGTGGGATTTAGCCAGTCGGGAAAACCTCTTCCCACCTAAAATCAGGAACATTGGTGCGGTACGTGTGGGCTACTTCATCCTTGGAGACTCTGCTTATCCACTGCAAAACTGGCTGTTGAAAACATTCCATGACACCAGACGACTGACTGAAGAACAAAACACGTTCAACCAGACCATCAGTCGAGTACGGGTGGTTGTGGAGAATGCTTTCGGCAGGCTGAAGGGAAGGTGGTGCTGCCTTCTAAAATGGAATGACTGTAACATCGCACTGGTTAAATCGATGGTATTGACTTGTTGTGCACTGCATAATCTGTGTGAGAGTCATGGAGAGGCCTTTGACACCACATTGGATGATGCAGCAGATGAACAAGTGGTGGTGGCAGCATCACAGGGAGTAGAGGAGCAGGGTGGAGATATAAGAGATGCTGTGGTGCAGCACTTGTGTAGCAATAAATAGACATTTAATTTGTTCAGTTTTCATGTGCATACATATGTCAAACGTGTTTTTTAAATAAAATGTTGTGCACTTATCATCTACGTCGCCTCTGTTGTTCAAAACGGTTAACTGTTAAGGGACGGGCAATTAAATGCTAAAACACCGGAGTAATTTAAAATAATGCAGAAGCTTAATCCTAACCCCCTTTAACTTACCAAATAATTAAAAATATTATAAAAAAGCCAATCCAAATCTAGGACCATTTTGTGTATTTTGTATCATTTGAGTATCATTTTTCCAATGTATTGTTATTTATAAGGGTTATCTGTTCAGTGATGGCTAATTACACGCTAAAACAACGTAGAAAATGACTGCCAAAAAAATGCAGCAGCTAGACAACTCAATTTTGGTTTGATGAAATTGCCAATTGACCTTGGAATTATATGTGGAAACTTGGTATACTTCCAGTTAACTTTAACTTACAAAATAATTAAAAATATTATAAGATAAGATAAGCCTTTATTAGTCCCACAACGGGGAAATTCCAGGATTGCAACAGCACAGGGATAGCAACACTCAGAGCAACAATCAGAAGGCAAGAAAAAAAAAAAAAAAAAAAAAAAAAAAAAAAAACAAGCAAGCAAGAGCAGCTAATAAACATATGTACGTATTACTATAAAATATATATATATACACACACACACAGACACACAGTGCAGAGCATTGTAGCTGGATGGAATAAATATATGAATATATGAACACACAGTGCAGAGCATTGTAGCTAGATGGAATAAATATGTAAATATATAAACACCCACAGTGCGGAGCAATGTAGCTAGATGGAATAATATGTAGATATATAAATATATAAACACCCACAGTACGGAGCATTGTAGCTAGATGGAATAAATATGCAAATATATAAACACACACAGTGCAGAGCATTGTTGCTAGATGGAATGAAACAGCATAACCGTCTACTTAGTTATCCTACATGGTATGATTATGTGCCCATACATATTCTCACCCTCCATAGCGACCGGTATGTTCCTAGTTGTATGCCGGAGAGGACCATTGTGTAAGTCTATTGCATCTTTTGCATTCAAAAAACTATTAGTTTGTTACGTCTTTTTGCTATCTCTGCGAGCAGCCCTGCTTAGGTTGTACAGTCTGACAGCCGTTGGTAGGAAGGACCTACGAAACCTCTCGGTTGTGCACCTGGGATGATGTAGTCTGCTGCTAAATGAGCTCCTCAGTGCATTCAGTATGTCCTGCATAGGGTGGAACTCGGACTCCAGCAGAGATGACAGTTTAGCCACCGTCCTTCTCTCTCCTATCTCCTCCATCGGATCAAGGCGCTGCCCCAGGACAGAGCTAGCTTTCTTAATCAGTTTGTTCAGTCTCTTCCTATCGGCTGCAGTAATGCCACTGCCCCAGCAGACCACTCCAAAAGTGATGGCTGATGCCACCACCGTGTCATAGAATGACTTCAGCAGCGCCCCTTGTACACCAAAAGACCTGAGTCTCCTCAGCAGGAACAGCCTGCGCTGTTATAAAAAAGCCAATCCAAATCTAGGCCCATTTGGTGTACTGTGTATCATTTGAGTATCATTTTTCCCATCTATTGTTATTTATAAGGGTTATGTGTTCAGTGATGGCTAATTACACGCTAAAACAACGTAGAAAATGACTGCCAAAAAAATGCAGCCGCTAGACAAATCACTTTTGGTTTGATGAAAATGCCAATTGACCTAGAAATTTTATGATGAAACTTTTTTTAATACTATTAAATACTGTGAGATTGTCACACTGGCCAACACCAAATTATAATTTTCTTTTTCAAACCGACAACACTTTGGATATATTGAATCAGAATACCATAGGTTTATCATATTCATGTCAACGTTTACAACATCGAAAATATTATGTTTGGGTTTACATGTATGGGTATTTTCGCTTTATATTATACTAGACTGCTTATAATGTATTGGGATTCTCAGAATTTGGAATGCAGATAGAACATTCAATTCACATGTACTTACCTTTTAACTAATTAGAGTTTTACCTTTATCAGTGTCTACTGCAGAATGTAAATTACAACTGTGCAACTGATTACAATTTAACTTTAAAACTGTAGCCAATGTAGAGAAATGGATACAGCAGTGGTATTATTTATTAAATTTAACAATAACAATTACATTAACATTAAAAATCTTGACACCTTTATGGCTGAACAGTGGCATTAGGGTCATATGAGGCAATGGAATGTGTATGTAATTATTTGCCTTTATCATCCAGTGTTATAACAGACAAACCACACCTGTATCCAAAAGACTAACATTTTATTACATTACAAAAATTCAAAAAACATGTTTACAAATGGGGACCTTTAAGTACTTCTATAAGACTGCCAAAATGGGTTAGGAAGGCTCCGTGGAAGGAAGCCGTCTCTGTCAGCTCATCCCTTCTTAAGGCCGCTTCCTGCTCCTGGGCTAACTGCAGGTGTCGTTCGCGCTGCTCGTGCTGCTGTTGATGCTGTTCGCGCATCATTTGATGCTCTTCGAGCATCCTTTCTTGGATCCGCATCTCCTCAGCATGATTCTGGGCCATCACTGATGCAAGGTCGCCGATGTTGTTGCACCTTTTCCTCTTGCCTATATGAAAGACAGAAGTCATTGTATTTAGATAACACTGGATCAAAACATCTCAGAACAAATATTATTGAATTAAACTGGTGAAAGCCTGTGGTGGGATGCTTCGTTGCTGTATTTAATCTCAACTGTCATGTTGCTGCCCCTCAGTAGAGTGAATTGTGCAACTTCTGGGGTGCTGTGGTTAGGCTATATCCCCCCTTCATTTCGAAAAGGATTATTTTGAAAAATTATTTTGATTTTATGGGTTATTTTTAAAAGATTTTCTTTGTACTGTGGCCTCAGAAATCAGAATGGGTTAATACTGTTAGCTGACCTGAACAATTTCAATCAAGCATGTTGATTTGAAGTCGGTACATGTGCTCCTTTTTTTTTTTTTTGCTTAAAATACAACCGTATTTCCACCACCACCAAACCTAAAACTGGGCCTGGGTGGTTATGAACACCCCTGAATCTAGTGTTTTTATAAACGTACAAAGACATTTTAAATTCCTTATTATGCGTCTATAGAAAACAAAAATTACATATAAAAACAACAGGGTGGTAATTTTCAGTTTGTTGTGCCTTACCAGCACTTGACCGGGACATGCCGGGTGCTGATGGAGCTGGCGATGAGGCAGACAATGGTGTCGGCACCGATTCTGGCCCCCCGAGAGAAGCCGGAGTGTCTGGGCGGTCTAGTGAGGCGGACACCTGGGATGTGTCTGGGCGGTCCATTGAGGCGGACCCCTGGAATGTGAAAACAGAGTCTAGAAGGAAAAAAAACACAATAAAGCTCACCAACAAAGTGCAAAATGTACTGCAAACACAAAACTTTTTAAACAGAATACAATAAGCTTACTTCAGCGTTTTGTTCACGTGAATACTGAAATAAAAGCGTGATTCCGCAGCTTGATGCGAGGTAGCAGCAAGGTACGGAGGTAGCTAGCTATTAGCTGGCTAGCCATCATCAATAACCATTGCCCACAATCAAACAACTTTCTTTATTGCTTAAATAAAGTGCGCTTTTTACCGAAAGGCGAGAAGACGGACAATAACAAAACAACACTCACCGTCAACGGTTTCCACGTGCGTGGCCGTGTCGAGCCCAAATTCTCTGCCATTGCTAGCAGGCCGATGTCCGTAGATCGCGTCCATCTGCTCGTACCACTTCCACTCCTTCCTACTCGCACCACTGCGTCCGTTGTGGTCCTTTATGGCCCGATAATCGCTCTTCATTTTTTTTAGTTTTTCGCGACACTGTTTGGCAGTCCGGTTGTACCCTTGGGCTGCCATTTGGTCGGACACCTCCTGGTATATTTTTTGATTGCGAGTTGCCCAGTCCAACTCGCTCTGGATGTAGTCGTCGGCTGCGAGGGACAGAAAAGTCTGTAGCTCCTCGTTTGTCCATGGAATAAACTTGCGCATGGACATCGTTATGAGAACACAATTGTGAATCCGGTCACCGTGGTTACTCGCTGAAATTACAAATGGCGGTCGTGTAGCTTCAACAGAAAACAGAAAAAGGACGCTTTTTGTGACGTTACGCCCTGACCAATCAGCGGTTAGCAGTCGATTGACGTCAAATCACACCTCGCTTTTCGTTCGGTTATACCCTGCCTCTTAACAGGCACGAAAATAGTATCAGTTACAACGTGATGACTTTGGTGGAAATGGCGAGAAAGTGAATCAAGTAGAAACAAGTAAAGGCAAGGTGATACTGATGGAAATGGCCCATTAGTGTCATCAGTTCCTAAATGCTTACTGAGTGTTGTTAAAAGGAAAAGTGATGTAGCACAGTGGTAAACATGCCCCTGTCCCAGGTTTTTTAGAATGTGCTGCAAGCATCAAATTCAAAATGAGTTAATATTTGCAAAAAAAACAAAGTATATCAGTTTGAACATTAAGTATCTTGTCTTTGAAGTGTATTCATTTGAATATACTGTAGGTTGAAAAGGATTTTTAAATCATTACACTTTGTTTTTATTTACATTTTCCACAACGTCCCAATGTTACAGGTGTGGAATAAAACAGTGAGTTTGGGCTTCAATTTCCACAGCTCCAGCTCCAGTGAAGATGACAGATTATAGTGCTGCCCAGTGGTCCTCGCCCCCCCAGATCATCACGGGCCTCTTGATGTTGGGTCATGGAGAACTGCAGAGAAAAGTTAATTAATTTATTTCATTCCTCTGTATAATGATATAAAAGTCTGCTGGGTGTTTTATTTTGAAAAATCCTTACTGGATATTCTCTCTCTTCCCCTGATGTGTCCAGTAATTACCACTGACTTTGTTCGGTTTTACACCCACAAGCTATGTAGCCAAAGTGAATAAAAACAGTCATCGTTTCAGAGTTTCTTTGGAAAGCCGGAGAAAAGGTCCACTGATGAGACAGCACAAGGTCCCGAGACTGCTAAGAAAATGAAAGGTGGGTTTACGAGAAAATGCCAGGAGTCCTACAATATGGCTTTATCGGCACATATAGTGCTCATGTTCGAAACCCTCTCTGTCAGAGAAACAAGCTCAGGGATCTCACTGACAGCAAGTTTTTGTAATCACACACCCAATATATGCATGATGTGTACTCCGTGTTCATTTTAACCACCCCCCTCCCCCGGGCAATGAAAGCTTTTTATGTTACTGGTGAGCAGTGTTGGGCAAGTTACTAAAAAATAGTAACTAATTACAGTTACTAGTTACCTCTTTTCAAAAGTAATTGAGTTACTTTACCAATTACTGCATGATTAAATTAACGAGTTACTTGGAAAAGTAACTTTCATGTTGCTTTTAAATGCATACTTAAATCATCTTGCACACATAGCAAAATAATTGAATTAATGGATTACATTATGGGCTTATTAATGCCAGGCTGAAAACAGACTGTTTCAGACAGAGCTTTTAGAATATGTCCAGTCTGCTTTATCCTGCCTTGAGAGCTCTTATTGTGTGAAAAAAAAAAAATGAAGAAACTCAACATGATATTGCCAGTAATTTCCTCATTTTGGAGTGAGAGTTTGCAACACAACATAAAGCTGTCCATGTTTGTCTTACTTTTATGATATGGATTAATCCGACATGCAGTGATCCAAAGAAAATGTCCATTATCTACAGTCTAAATGTCTGCTGTGACACAGACATGATCCAATCCCTCAAATAATCTTGAATAATATTTAACCAGGTAGCAACTAAATGTGTTTTAACTTCAAGGGATCACAGTCTCAGCTGTCTGATGGAAAGTCACTGTTATCATGCCTTCAGTCTGTAACAACATATCTGGCAATCAGGTTTAATTCTTGCTGGGTCACAAACTGTCCAGATGCATACCTGTGCTTGAAATCTAGCTGTGGCTGTCAAGACAAGAGTATTTCCACTTTACATCCAGCCGTGACTGTTCAGATAGTGTAGATCCAGTAACACAGTGTTGTTAGCATAGCTAGCCGTTACTTAGCACTAGCTTTGTCGGAGCTTTGTTGCTGTTTTCAAGTGCTTCTGAAGATTGCAGTAGGTTTCAACCGGCACTTAGCTTCCAACCCATCAATATGCTTTTATCCTTAACTGTGACAAAGGAAAAATATTCTGTCTATTTCCATAAAAACAAAGTAACTTCATCTTTTCCTCCGCTCAGTAGTGAAGACTTGGCTCTCTGCAACAGGTCACATTGACTGACAGCTGCTTCAGCTACAGTAGGGTCAATTTGTGTATTTATTTATTTGCGCTAAAAATATCTATCCATATTAATAAAATGAGTAATGAGTAATGCATCTGATCAAATTTCAGTAACTGTAACGCATTACTGAAATTTTAAACAGTAATTTCATTACACAGCACGTTACTGCAAAAGTGGTGGTGTTGCAGTAACGCGTTACTCCCAACACTACTGGTGAGACAAAAAAGGCTGGGGACTGTTGATGTAGACTACTGATGAGACATGAGACTGTTATGTCTGAATAACGCAAGACTGAACACTGAACTAACTTTATTAAGGAACACAGCACAATTAATCCACTGGCCATTGCCCGCCTGAAGTCATCACCCCCAACCCCCCGGCACGGGCTACGGCAAGCCCCAAATTCCAAATCCCCACACAACACCCCCCCCTTACAAAACATGGAACCCCCCCCCATAAATAACTCACATATACAGTGGTACCTCTACTTACGAACGTCTCTACATACGGAATTTTCAGGTTACGAGACGCCTCAACGGGAAAATATTGCCTCTAGTTACGAACGAAATTTCAGGATACGAAAGGCAAAAAAGTACGCGCTCCTCGCAGCTTCCGTAGTTTACCGAACGTAAACATACCTGTAGCTGCTCTGCCATTGGCTATCGCCTAGCATCTTCCTGGTATCCCATTGGCCACGAAGTTTTTTTCTTTTTCCAAAACTTTATGCGTTTGGTTGATCTCGCCAAAGAATATGGCCGTAATACATCAACGATCAGCACGGTATTAAAACAAAACGAAGCACTTACAAGCCGACAAAAGCAAACGTCCTTGGATCAGAACATGAACCAAAGAAGGCAAAAGGTGACGACGTCGACGACGATAGCAGTTAAAGGGTAAATGAACATAATTTTTATTATTCTTTCTCTTTTATTATTCTCTTTTATTATTCTTTCTCTCATTTTAAACTCTCATTTTATGTTTATTGTGCAGTAATCTAATTGTAACATGTATTTGTTACATGTTTTGATGCGTTTTTACGATTTATAAAAAATTTATGCCCAAATTTTGGGGGCTTGGAACGGATTACGGCATTTCCATGTAAAACACGCCTCTACTTACGAATTTTCCACGTTACGAGAATTCTTCCGGAACGAATTAAATTCGTAAGTAGAGGTACCACTGTACATAGGATGGACCCCTTAGAACCCAAGCAACATAGACAGTATTTTTTTTGAACACACAGAGCATTCTGCAAAACTAATTAACTAAAGAGGCACCTGGGTAGACTACCAGGATACCCTCCTGTGTTGGGGCGGATTATTCTGCTGCCCATTCCCAACACGCATTGGCTAAAGCTGCTTTTAGGACAAAGTCCTCAAGGTATTTGAGCCTCTGACACGTCCTAGCTGAGTGCCCCACAGAAAGGAAACCTGCTCCAGGCTCCGTCGGCTGCACCTGTGAGTCCTTAACACTCACATCAGATGAGTCCCAACCCATACCAGTCTTCTCTACCATAGCTCCTGTACTCTGTGCAGGCAACGACTTCCTGAGTTGGCTGGAGTGCCACCGTGACCCGTTTGAGAGCTCGAATGTGTCCCGGCCCCGCCACCTCACGATTTGTAAAGGCCCCATCCAGAAAGGCTGCAGGTTATGTGTGCAGTTGGGATGTTTAATCTAGACCCAGTCCGACACCTCGAGTCCATGGGACTTCGCCCTGTTCTTCCTGTTGAACCGTCGTTTCATCTTCTGCTGTTGGGCAACGACCCGGTCTCGTGGAGGATCAGTGTTTCCCAGAGAAGGGGTTGTGGGTGGCCTCAGTCAGTCCAGGGGCAGGTGGAGTTCACACCCCAGCATGAGTTTCGCCGGGGAATGGCATGGGCTGTTGCCCTGTAGTGGAGGAGTGTGCTCTGGAGGGCGTCAGAGAACGTGAAGCCGTCCGCCAAATGGGTCCTCGGACTGTTTTTCAGAGTCTTGTTGAAACGTTCCACGCGCCCATTGGCTTGGGGGTGATAGAACGTGGTTTTTGATGTGTTCCACACCCCTAACACCCAAAAACTCCTCAAACCCCACCAGAGGTGAACTGTGGGCCATTGTCCGTATTGATTGCATCTGGAACCCCCCATCTAAAGAATTGTGATGAGAGGGAACCTGTAACTACATCCGTCATGACTGAATTAGTGGGCAACACCTCCGGCCATTTGGAGAACAGCTCGGAGACCACAAGCAAAAAGAAGCTGTTCAGGGGTGCTGCATGCAGTTCGCTGTGCTCTGTGCTTTGATGTGCTTACAAGGCCCCTCTGGGTACAGTAATGGTCGCAAGAGTGATCCGCCGGTCTTTCTGCCCTCCAAGCACGGGACACAGTTCTTTACCATGGTTTCAAAGTCTTTATCAATACCAGGCTACCAAACTGAATCCCTGCAACGCTGCTTCACCCTGACCACGTCCAGGTGACCCTCGTGGAGCATTGCCAGAACTCTTGATCTCAGAGACACAGGGGTCAACATGCAGTGCCCCCTCGCCATACACACACCGTTCCAACAGCTCAGTTCATCCCTAAACCAGTGAAAAGGTGCCAGCTCGCTCTGTACTTTCATGGGCCAACCTTCCCTGATGACCGAGCACAGTTGTGACAATGTGGGGTCCCATTCCAACTCTGTCCAGAGCTCCTGGAGGGATACCATATCTCCGAGGGGTCCATGCAGCATGTTGACCAGATTCACCTTCGTGGGGTCGTCACAGTTGTCGTCTGGTTGTGTGGTGTTGCCCATGGCACGGACAGGAGGTCCACCCCATGTTCTCTTTTCCAGGAGTGAACTGGGTAGTAAAGTTGTAGGCCCTCAGCTGCTCCATCCACCTGTGGATCTGCTGGGGTCTGTGTCCCGAGCCTGTTGTCTCCAGCAGTGTTGTCAGTGTCCGGTAGTCCGTTCACAGGATGACGTGGCACCTGTAGAGATAGATGTGCCACCATTCACATGCCCAGACACAGGCGAGTGCCTCACCCTCGGCATATTTTTGTTCAGCCACTGAAAGAGACCTCGACGCGAACGCCACTGGGTGCTTGGTACCATCTTGCACCTGAGACATAACCGCCCCCACCGCTGAACCAGACGTGTCACAGGTCACAAAAGTCAGCCATTTTGGATCTGAACGTTTGGATCTGAACGTTGCAGTAAGTTCTTCCATTGTGGGGAGTGGATATTTGTCAGGAACAATTGCCTTATTCACCATCCTAAGGTCAATGCACGGCCGGATGCCGCCCGTCTTCTTCCTAACAACCACGATGTTCGAAATCCAGGGTGAAGCTTCCACTCTCTCGATGATGCCAGCTTCGAGCAGTCTGTTCAGTTCCGTCGTGAGATCGTCCCGCAGAGCGAGGGGAAGCCGCTGTAATGGTTGGATTTTCTGTGTCACGCTTGGGTCGATGAGCGGACGGTGGTAGAACACCTTTATGCATCCAAGGCCCACAGACAATGCCGGCCAGCGGACATGCTATTTGGGGAACACCGTCAGCACTGTTGAGCCCTCTGGGTCCATGATGGCGAATCCTAGTTCACCCAGCAGATCGATTCCAAGAAGTCGGCCTCCTGGCGCGAAACTTGGAAGGTGAATGCAGGAACAATCTTTAACCCACATTTCACCGAGAAGCTGACCATGCCCGCCATTTCAATTTCAGCGTGACCGTACCCAAACATTTTCACTGCCCCTGCACTGATGGTTTTGCCCGGGAAAAGTCTTTTCATTCTAACCATACGTAGTATGGACTGAACGGCTCCTGAGTCCACCATAAGCGGCACATCAACTCCATCTAGCTGCAGGACGTACCGCTTTTACGGTCCCTTCTTGGCACCCGCTACACACACCTATGTCATGCTTTCGGGCTCTGCCGCCAATGGTTTAATAGTGGTGGTGCAGGCCCTGGCCCAGTGATTAGAACGGCCGTATTTATAGCACTTCTCCCCTCTGGTGAGGCAGGTGGAGGAGCCTGCCCGGTGACGAGGGGAGCCACAGCCGTCACACAGACGACAGACCCCTAGCCCCCGCTCCTGCCCGTGCCACAGTCCGCTGCCTTTTGGGGGTCCGCCCTGAAGTGTTAGCTATGTTGCTAGCAGCCAGACTTAGAGGGAAAACTTGGGAGGCTAGGTTCTTTATAGCTAGTACTGGCAGGCCTAGCTGGGCAGCGGACTCTATCTTTCTAGTCAGTTCAATCACTTTCTCCAGCGTGAGGACGTCCGTAGTCAGCATTAGCTTGTCTTTTTGCCACTCATCACTCATACCATGTGCTAGCTTATCCCGGACTAGCTCCTCCTCAATTGACCCGAAGGCGCACTCTCTTGCTAGGCTATGGAGTTCCATAATGAAGCATTGGGTGAACTCACCAGCTTGTTGTTGGTGGTCGAAGAATTTATATCTTTGCCCCATGATGTTGGAATGGTCCCTAAAGAAATAGTCCATTAAGTCCAAAGATTCCTTCAGTGAGTCCTTGCCACCCAGCGTGAAAAATATCCGTTGGCCCTCCTCACTGAGGCAGTGAACGAGTAGGCTCGTCCATCTCTCTTTATCGGCGCCGCTCAGGCCAGCCTCGAATGTCTCCCACCAGCGGCACCATGATGTAGTTGGCATACCCAGAGACTGTAAAATTGGAGGTGGCGGTTTAATGCATGCTGCCATAGTTTATTCTCGTCGCCAAAATGTTACGTCTGAATAACGTGAGACCGGAGCTGTGTTGAACTGAACACCGAACTAACTTTATTAAGGAACACAGCACAATATAGCCACTGGCAGTAGCCCGCCTGACGCCATCACCCCCAACCCCCCACCACAGGCTATGGCAAGCCCCAAATGCCAAATCCCCACACAACAGAGACACCTCATGACCGGGGGTTTCAAGGTGACGATGAAATTGATCTTGCTCAAGACTTATAGTTTTAGGGTGATGATGGAAAAGGTAGGTTTGGTGTACGCCGTTGAACATAGGAAATTCACCCACAGGTATCCAGGTTCCTCCTTGGGAGAGTCCAGGTAAGAGATCCTGAGATGAGAGGAGAGTGCGGATATTGTGTGACAGATAAAGGTTAATAATAGTTACTGGGTTGAAGGAGAAGGGAGAGGCACACTCTCCACGAGAGAACACTCGTGAAGGAGCTTCTGGTGACAGCTGCGAGGATCGGAGGAAATGACCAGGTAGCTGATTAGGTGCAGGTGGTGGCAATCAATGGTGCTGGAGAGAATCAAGTAATTATTAATGGCAATAATGAGTTAATTGAGAGTGTGAGTGTGCTCAAACCTGGAATACTTCAAGCCCACTCAATTCAGCTGACTCTCAGTTCATTGAACGTACTTCAGAGCAGCGAATGATCCCTGCCTGCTACGTTCAGCTGTGTCTTAGTTCAGTGAGTGGTAGGCAGTTGGAGCTCCAATACAGCACTGAGTGAATGGGTGCACGGATATTTCAAACAGATCTTTTTAGTGAACAAACCGGAAGTGACTCAGTACGTTTTAGTGAACTGTGGATCCCATCACTAGCCCCAAGGTCTCCTCCCAGTGGGACATGCCTGAAATACCTAACATGAGAGGTGTCCAGGGGGAACCCCGATCAGATGCTCAAACCACCTCAGCTGGCTCCTTTCAGTGTGAAGGCATAGTGGCTCTACTCTGAGCCTCTCTTGGATGACTGAGCTCCTCACCCATTCTCTAAGGGGAAGTGCAGCAATCCTACGAAGAAAGCTCATTTCATCTTCTTGCATCTGTGATCTCATTCTTTCGGTTATTAAGAGGACACCTTCACAAGCTTTATATGTACATATGCATGTATAAACTACTCTTACTTATTCTTGAGTAATTAATACAAGAAGGCAACACTACTTTTAGTTGAGTATAATTCATGTCTAGTCCACCAACCTCTGCTAGGGATTATTTTCACTTGTACACCAAATCATGTAAAGCCGCTCTAGCAACTCCAAGAATAAAATATGGAGTTGAAATGGAGCATAATAGGTCTCATTTAAGAACCTGAGAAGAAAAGTTTAATAATAAATGTCTCTTATGGAGCTATTGTCTTGTTATGAAAATTAAAAATTTATTGCCTCCCTACAGCATGGTTGGCTATGGTTTTTTTTCTCCTGTCACAGTGATGCTCATTCATATTCAGATAGGTATTTTTAGTCTTTGAAGTACTGCTTCATTTCTTTCTCTGAAAACAAACTTTGAAAAAACTGCAGAAGCCATAGCCTCTGCTCTTTTAACTCCTACATTATTTCAACATTTTGAATCCTGCAGCAAATGTGCATTTTTAATGCTTGATGCACACTCTGCAACAGCTGCAAGAGACCCTCCAGTGACCATGGGAATTGAAGCAATGGTCTCCCCTGGCCTGGCCTAAATTTTCCTGGGTTTAGAACTGAGGTTGCAGCCCACGGGAGCCAAACAGAAACTGGTGTAAATGAGGTTAGAGATTCGGTCGCCGTGTTTGTGTGGCCGGCAGCTAGCTCTGCAGTTCCAGCCGCTACCCATCTGCCACTGACCCTTGTTTTGCCAAAAGACCAATTGCGGTTTTGTGGTGCCCGGATTAGACTGTGGTGACATAATGATTTTGCCCCACATAAGGGTGATTTGACATGCTCTGCTTGCCTGTCTGCTGCTCGCAGGCTTCCCTGCTCAAAACTCTCTGGCTCTGCCTCATTATTGTCAAACACAACGAGGAGATGCCTGCTCACTTTGTTAGCGTGCGAGTGTGTATCTGCAAAGCCACCACATCTGCAGAAATCTTTATCAGCACTGTGTGTCACATTGTCTGTTTTAATGTCGCTCTTATTGGGAGTCTTCTATTTGTTCAAATCTGCATGACTTTTGCTCACTATTCATTATTCATGTTTTCTCCACACACACAACTTGCATTTTTCTCATGCCTTTTCCCCGGTTATTATTCACCCCCACCCCCAGCTTCTCTTCTGTGTTTGCTCTGAGCTTCGCTTTGATGTCACAGTGCCGGCCCAGCCCAGCTGTCTGGTCCAGGTGAATTTTCTTAACAGTTTATTTGAATTCACTCTGACTTAAGTACTTTTCTTATGTGAAATACTCAGTATACAACCGGAGTGATGGTCTAGTTGGTAGAGCATCCGCCCCACAACTGGGAGGTCGTGGGTTCAAATCCCGGCCGGGTCATACCAAAGACCATATAAAAATGGTACTTTCTGCCTTCTAGCTTGGTGCTCAGCATAATGGAATGGGGAAAGGAAAGTTAACGCACAGAGCTACCAGAGGACTGACCCCCCCCCCCCCCCCCCCACTGTAGCTTTCACTGCTTACAGTAGCTGTGTGGCCTAGGGTCAGAGAAACTGAGACAGGGCCCGCCCCTAAACACCACCTGGTGTCCCACATGCTGTGGAAGGGAATTAACTTAACTAACTAACTCAGTATACATGCACAACTCAGAGCAGAGTTAAAATATTTATTTCTAAAGAGCCCAAAAGCAAAGCAAAGCAACCTTGAATCTCCTGTTTTTAAGTTCTTGTTAAAGTGCACAAATACTTTATCTTTTGACTCATTAAAATCAATATTGGTACACCAAACCTGCCTGTGGATTGATCTCACAATGCAGCCTTTGTGATTGCAGAAGGCAGTGCTATACAAGATGGAACTTTAATGATCCCCATGGAGAGACTGGGCAGTGTAGTGTAGCAAATTGTTGGAAGGCAGTGTAAGTGAAGGGAAGAGGCTTGCAATGTTTTGCTTATGCTTCTCACAGACGCATAATGCACACAAGTACATGCTCTAACGCATATAAATGATGCCATAAAACACAGACGCAGTGGGTTTGTGCTGAACACAGACATTTACAGATGCCAGTATTCTGGGTGTCCGTGCATTTTCTTCATCTCATTTCCACCTCCACCCAGGTCTGTTTCATATATATGTTTGTTTTTTTTTTAATCTACTGCGGCATGACAGAAGTAATCAAGGATGAGAGATAAGATGAAAGAGACAAACAGTGAGCAGGAGTAAATCCTTGCAGGTATAAAGTGGCAGCAGGTTAGATGAGGTGCAGAAACAAGCTCCGCTTAGTCTCGTCTACCTTCCGTATAATGTTATATATGAGAATTGTGTTTTGGGGCTTGCCGTAGCCCAGCCAGGGGTGGGGAGAACGATGACGTAAGGTGGGCTACGGCTGTAGTATATATTGTGTTGTACACAGGAATAAAGCAGTTCAGTGTTCAGTTAATGGTGACTCCCGTCCCTCATTATTCAGACATAACATTTGGCAACGAAGAAAAATGGGTGCGTGTGTCAGGGAACCGCCTCTGTTCCTCCAGTCCCCGGGCACACCGGTTATACCGTGGACCCGCTGGAAGGGCATGCTTGATGTGTATGTGGCTGTGGCCGGCCTGGGTGATACCAGCGAAGAAAGACGGAGGAGTCTGTTGGTCCACCACCTCGGTGTAGAGCGGCAGAGGATATTTTTTGGGCTGTGTGGTAGCGGTTCACTGGAAAACGGGTTGGAGCTAATGGACAGTACCTTCAGGGACCACTCCACTGTCACTGAACAGAGGTACGAGTTTTTTGACCATCAACAGCTAACGGGTGAGTCCACTCGCTCTTTCATTATGGAGCTACACAAACTAGCGAGGGAGTGTGCTTTTGGGCCTATTGAAGAGGCGTTGGTCCAGGATAAGCTAGCTCATAGCACCAACAATGTGTGGCTGAAGAAGAAGCTAAGGCTAGCCAGAGACACTCTCTCTCTTGAAAACGTGTTGGATATGGCTAGACAGAGGGAGCCTCCAATACTGCAGAATTTGCCAGCGCTAGCTAGCGAGAAGTTGGGTACCTGCGTTTTCCCACCGAGCGCGGAGGTTAGCATGCAAGCTAAGCCTCGGCGGCAGACTCGGTGGCGGAGGAAGAGGAGGAACAGGGCCCACACCTCCACTGCTAGGCCGTTGGCGGCGGATCCCAGCCACACCGGGTGTGTGTGTGTAGCACCTATGGGAAAGGGACCGTTGAAGTGGTATGTGCTTAAGTTGGACAGTGGGGACGTGCCTCTGATGGTGGACTTGGGGGCCGGAAGGTCCATCCTGTGCGTGGCCATGATGAAGTGGCTGTTCCACAGGAAAACCATCAACGCTGGGGCGGTGAAGATGTTTGGTTATGGTCACGCGGAGATTGAAATTGCAGGTATGGCTATCTTTTTGGTGACGTGTGGGTCGAAGATGGTGCCCAGTTTCACGTTCCAGGTGGCGCACCAGTGGGCAGACCTGTTGGGAATAGACCTATTAGGTGAGCTGGGATTTTCCATCAAGGACCCAGAGGGCTTGACAGTGCTGACGGTGTATCCTGATTGGCACCTCCGTTGGCCGGCATTGTTTGAGGGCCTGGGATGCATCAAGGCGTTCCATCACTGCCCGCTCATTGATACAAGCATGGCGCCGAAGATCCAGCCACTATGACAGCTTCCCCTCTTGCTGCGGGATGACGTCACGGCAGAACTGTCTAAACTACTGGAGGCTGGCATCATTGAGAGGGTGGATGCCTCGTCTTGGATATCCAACATCGTGGTAGTCAAGAAGAAATCGGGGGGGGGGCATTAGACCATGCATAGACCTCAGGATGGTGAACAAGGCAATTATCCTGGACAAGTATCCACTTCCAACTATGGAGGAACTCACGGCAACGTTTAGTGGGTCACAGCTGTTCACCAAGCTGGACCTCCGTCAGGGCTACCTGCAGGTGCCCCTCCATCCTGCCAGCAGGAACCTGACGGTGTTCATGACTCATATGGGGTTTTTTAGGTACACCCAGATGCCGTTTGACTGAGCTTCGCACCCAGCTGTTCCCAGAAGATTATGTTGACGATCTTGGCTGGTCTCAGGGACGTAGTAGCATATTTGGACAACATTGTGGTGCATGGTGCGCTGCGAGAGGAACACGATGAGGGGCTGGAACTTATCCTCGAGGTACTACGGGAACACGGGGTCACTTTGAATAGTGGGAAGTGCATCTTCGCAGCAGACTCCATAGAATTTGTGGGGTTCCAGCTGAATTGGAGGGGGCTCCAGCCTTTACACTCAAATGTGGAGGCGGTCCTATGCCTTCCGGAACCTTTAATGCCCACACAGATCTCATCGTTTCTGGGTATGGTAAACTTTTACAGACGTTTCTTTCTCCGCTACTTAGAGACGATTGAACCCCTCCGGGCCTTGTTGAAACAGGATGCACTGTGGGAGTGGGCTCCAGCCTGCTCAGTGACAATCTCCAAGTTGAAATGCCAGCTCATCTCTCCTCCGGTGTTGGCCCATTTTGACCCTGACCGACCGACCATTGTCACTTGTGGTGCTTCTGGCTCGCCAGTAAGGGCGGTGATGTCCCAGGTGCAAGATGGCACGTAGCGCCCGGTGGCATTCACATCGAGGTCCTTCTCGGCAGCTGAGCAGAAATATGCGGTGGGAGAGAGGGAGGCGCTTGTTTGCGTCTGGGCCTGCGAGCAGTGGCATATTTACCTCTATGGGCACCATTTCACCCTGAGGACAGACCACCGGGCGTTCACGACTTTGCTGGAGACGTCAGGTTTGGGACATAGGCCTCTGAGAATCCACAGATGGTCAGAATGGCTGAGGGCCTACAATTTTGCCACCCAGTTCACCCCCGTCAAGGACAACATTGTGGCGGACCTACTGTCCCGCGCCACAGCTAACTCAAAGTTATGGGCCAGCGACGATGATGACGACCAAACAGAGGCGGATTTGGTGAATGCACTGCATGGGACCCTCCGGGATGTAGTGTCCCCTCAAGAGCTTTGGGCGGAATCCGAACAGGACCCAGTGTTGACACAACTATGCTCAGTGATTAGAGGGGGGTGGCCCACAAAAGTGCAGGGTGAGTTGGCACCTTTCCAACGGGTCAAAGATGAACTGAGCTGCTGGGACTATGTGTGTGTGGCAAGGGGACGCTGCACTTTGATCCCGTTGTCCCTGAGGTCACGTGTTCTGACAATGCTCCACGAAGGACATTTGGGCGTGGTCAGGGTGAAACAACGCAGCAGGGATTCAGTTTGGCGGCCAGGTATTGATAAAGACATTGAGAGCATGGTGAAACACTGTGTCCGATGTTTGGACAGTGGGAAGACTGGCGGACCCCCCACCCCCACCCCACCCCTGCGGCCGATGGCGTACCCTGAAGGTCTATGGAGGCACGTGCAGCTGGATATTTGTGGCGAGCTGACGCAGCACCCTCAAACAGTCGGTTTCTGCTTGTGGCCTATGACCTATTCTCAAAGTGGCCAGAAGTACTGCCAACCAACTCGGCTACGATGGATGTGATTACGAATTTCCTGTCGTCCCTGTTTGCCAGGTGGGGGGTACTGAACATGATCACGACGGACAGTGGCCCTCAGTACACCTCCGGGGTGTTCAAGGAGTTCTTGAGCAATAAAGGTGTGGAACACGTCAAGACGGTGTTCTACCATCCCCAGGCCAATGGGGGCGTCGAGCGGTTCAACAGAACACTGAAGAATGGACTGAGAGCCCATTTGGCAGACGGTTTCACTTTCCCAGATGCTCTGCAGAGCATGCTGCTCCACTAACAGGCGACGGCCCACGCCACGATGGGATGCTCCCCAGCAGCTCTCATGCTGGGGTGTGAGATGCTTCTGCCAGTGGATTGACTGAGACCACCCACAACTGGCTCTCCAAGAGGTGCGGACTCTACACAGGACTGCATGGCTGAACGACAGCAGAAGATGAAACGCCGGTTTGACAAGAGACACAGAATAAGAGCTCACGGACTGAAGGTGTTGGACTGGGTGTGGATCAGACACCCTAAATGCACCCATGAGCTGGAGCCATTGTGGACTGGGCCCCTGCGGATCGTGAGACAGCGGGGCCATGATATGTTTGAGCTTGCAAATGGGTCCCGGTGGCACTCCAGCAGATTGAGGAAGTCACCACCGGAGCAGAAGACGGGGACTGCAGCGGGGTGGTCTGATGTGAGCTGGGATTTGTGGGACTGGAATGACGAGGGTCCCCAGGCGAGGCCGACGGTGCCCGGTGCAGAGTCGCCCCCCTAGGGGACACCCGGCTAGAGTTCGTCAGAGCCCCAGGTATCTGGAGGATTATGTACTGAGAACTGCAATGTTTGATGCCTGTTGGGATTAAGCGGCAAAATAATCTGCTCCACCAGGGTGGGGTAATCTGGCAGTCTACCCAGATGCTCGTTTAGGCCTGGTCTGGCCTGGTTGGTGTTATGGATATATGCTTTAAAAAAAAAAAAAAAGAAAAAAGAAAAGAGAGAACCAGTTAAATTGATGGAAATGTTTGCATTAATGTTAATATGTTCATTGGGGAAGTCAGGGGTCTGGGGCTTTGTGAAGGAGGGGAAATGTTATATATGTTATATATATACCAGACTGCAAAACAAATCTACCTACGGGTACAAATAAAGTAACCTGAACCTGAACCTATGTTTCAGGGCTTGCCATAGCCCAGCCAGGGGTGGGGAGGACGATGACGTAAGGTGGGCTACGGCTGTAGTATATATTGTGTTGTACACGGGAATAAAGCAGTTCAGTGTTCAGTTAATGGTGACTCCCGTCCCTCATTATTCAAACATAACAGTATACACCTCATCTCGCCACCCCCCAACCTCAGCCTTCTGCATCTCCTGGTGGCTCACTTTCATCTGCACTGCACTATAAACAGATCTTCTTACCATTTCAAAGCTCACACTTGTAATCTCTTTTCTATTGCCTCCCATCTGTAGAGGCGTCAGGCCAGGGCAGCGGCAGCACACTGCACGTACAGCAGCCTTGGAACTGGAAGAACACAGGTGGTACAATCTGGCAAAGGGTAAAGAGTTTATGAGCAGTGATAAAGAGTCAGGGTAAAGCACAGAGAATGTCAACATAAAAGTGAATATATGTAGAGTGTAAGGCAAGGAAAGTTTATCTGTATAGCACATTTCGTGTACAAGAAAATTCAAAGTGCTTTACATAAAAACATTAAAGCATAAGAGCAAGTTGCAAAAGGAATACATAAGAATTAAAAGGTAAACTCAGAAGTAAATTAAACAAAAACAAAAGCAGGCTAAAACAGAATATGACAGAAATAAAAATTTACAGTGCATTGTAGGAGATTAACAATTGTTCTACTGAAAGGCCACAGCAAATAGGAAAGTTTTTAACCTGGATTTAAAGCAGTTGAGAGTTTCAGCAGCCCTGACACTTTTTGGGAGTTTGTTCCATATGTGAGGGGCATAAAAACTAAATGCTGCCTCACCATGTTTGGTTCTAACTCTGGGCATATATAGTAGGCCTGACCCTGATGATCTGAAGGCTCTGGGTGGTTCATAATGGACTAGCAGATCTGAAATGTATTTTGCCCCTGTACCATTCAGAGCTTTATAAATCAACAGCAGTATTTTGAAGTCTATTCTTTAACAGACAGGAAGCTAGTGTAAAGATTTGAGAACTGGAGTTATTTGATCTACTTCAGGGGTGTCCAACCAGGTGCCATGGAGAGCCAAGACCCTGCAGGTTTTCTCTTCTACCCAGTCTCTTCAGCAGGTGTTTTCACTTATCAGCAATCAGTGGGAAGAAGTTCACAGAAATCTGCTGTTGAAGACACTGGTTGGAGGTAAAACCTGCAGGGTCTTGGCTCTCCATGGCACATGGTTGGACACCCCTGATCTATTTTCTTGGTCTTAGTGAGGACTCGAGCTGCAGCATTCTGAACCAAATGCAGCTGTCTGATGGACTTTTTAGGGAGACCTGTGAGGACAGCATTACAGTAGTCCAGTTTACTGAAGATAAATGCATGGACAAGTTTTTCTAGATCTTGCTGAGACATCAGACCTCTAATCCTCACTATTTTAAGTTATAATAGGCTGATTTCACTACTGTCTTAATGTGGCTGTTAAAATTCAGATCTGAGTCCAGAACCACACCCAGATTTCTGGCTTGGCAGTTGGTTTTTAGCATCATTGATTGCAGCCGAGTACTAACTTTGAGTCTTTTTTCTTTGGCTCCAAAAACTATTATTTCGGTTTTGTCGTCTTTTAACTGAAGAAAGTTCTGGCACATCCATTCTTTATTTTGACAAATGCATTTGATCGGGGCTTTAATTGAACCATAGTCTTCTTGTGGGGTCTAAATGGGTTAGGATGTGCTGGGGTGGAATGCAGAAATGAGCACCTACATTTCCACTGAAATACCCCACTCATAGCACAGCGTCTCTCCAATAGCCTCTCCTGACCAAATCCTACTGTCTGGCTTCTTGTGCCGACCCTGTTTTCACTAAATGACAGAGGTTGTCAGCAAGTCTCTGGCACTATAACCAGGTTGCTCCGGGTAGGTGGGGCTCGTCAGTCTTGGGTGTCAGTCCACCTAGGAGAAGGACCACTCTGATTTCAAATCCGGGCAGGTGGTGTGTGTTAGCCTTGGTCGGCAAACTACCTAGGAGAAGGTAAACTCTGATTCCATACCTCCACTGCCTTGCGGCTATACCTGATTACAGGAAAGGCTTTGGGAGTAAACCTCGAGGATAAATACGGTAGTGGAGCCCTAAGGTGGTTGGCAGATGCTCAGCACTACTTCCGGCAACTCCTTTAGTAGAACTAGTCCCAAACTGTATTGGATCATCCTTTCCTTTGGACTCAGCCAGTGACACGGAGAGGGGAACACTGATGTATAGGCAGCCCAGTGTCTCCATACTACCCAGCCCAAGCTTTTTAGCGCAAACTGGAGAGGCCACTCCAGTGGCGTCGCACGATTCTGGCACAAAACGGGACGAGGCAGTTACCGGTTATAAGCTTTAACCGATTGGCGTAGGAAGGAGTGCCAGGGGTCTCATCTGACTGTGGGAGAAGCCTTTGCAGTTTCATTGGGCAGCTACCGCTCGCCTCAAGCTAGGCAGCCCCCAGCCATAAGGTGCCGCCCCGCCATGGCTTGCCTGCTCTACTGGGTGCATAGAGCTTAGGGGTCTCTCCTGATAAGCAAGCGTCAATCTGCACCAGGCAGTCAAAAGGAGAAACATACAAAGACTCCAGCTCTTCGATTTGCAAGCTGGAACGTTCGCACCATGTGCCCCGGACTTACCGCTGAAATGGATGACTCTCGCAAAACCGCCATCATCAATAAGGAACTGGCACGACTTAAAGGGGACCTGTGGTGGTCGTCTAAACGCATTCAACTTGATAACATTAGGCAAAGTATTCGTTATTTGGTTAAATAATTATTGCCAGCCATCTACCACCAGAGAAATATGCAAATACGACCGCCGGCATGGCCAGCCAATGAAAACTATGCGCGCAGCCATGACACATGTGGATGTGACGTCACCACGTTGCTATTGAAAAGTCAAAACTCCGCCTGTACCAGCGATTAGGGTGCTTTTGTCAGTGTTTTTGTTCTGAATTGTCGGACTCTGAGGAAGAATTTGGTCAACATGGCTACAGGTTTGAGCCAGAAAGGTCTTCTGAGGGTGAAAGTGACGAAGTGGTCCTCACACACAACGGAATTTCGTCCGAAAGGAAACGTCTGTGCCCTGTTCCGAGATTGCGCAACCACTTTTCCGCTACGATCTTCCAACAAGGTGTTGGGTTTGGGTACACAAAAGAAGTGTTTATCTTTGTTTTTTCGCTTATTATTGAGACATCCAAAGGCTTTACATTCCGCCATGTTGCGATATCCATATCGCATTGTATGTTCTTGTTGTTACGAGAGCGCCAAGTGTCTGCTGCTCTGTATATAGTTTTAGCGCCGAGGGAAGAGCCCAGCGCCGAATCCCCGGCCGTCTGGCGGCTGTTACGACCTCAGATCAGACGAGACGACCCGCTGAATTTAAGCATTTATTTATTTATTTTCTACTCGTTTTAGTTCTGCATTTAATATGAACCCTGAGTTTGAAATAAACGTTTGAATTTGAATTTGAATATCCCGAAAGCCACTGCTCATCTGGGCATTCCAGGCTCAGCCAATATTGATCCAGATCGCGGTATCCACGACACTACGTCACAGGAAGCGTCCTGGCAGGCCATGTAACCGCCAGTATGGCTGCGCGCATGTTTTGCTGACATAACTGAACCAGCACATCAGCAATGGATTTATATCGCATTGCTTTGAACTTGAACTTGAACTTAAACTTGAACTAGAACGTGAGACGGGCTCAATATAATATCTTTTTTTTCACGACCAGCACAGGTCCCCTTTAACATTGATGTTGCCTGCCTTTAGGAAACCTGACTGGCTGACAGCGGCTCTCTTAGAGAATCAGACTACACCTTTTATTGGCAGGGCCTGTCCCAGGACGAGTCCAGGCAGCATGGTGTAGGTTTTGCAGTGAGGAACTCACTGATTGCCATTACAGAAATCCCTACAGGAGGGTCCGAAAGAATCTTCGCCCTCCGCATGAAGACATCGTTGGGCTTTGTGAACGTCCTTTCTGTGTATGCCCTGACCCTCACGTCCACTCCAGAAGCCAAAGATCAGTTCTATGAGGCTCTAGAGGAAGTGCTATCTGGAATCCCCCGCTCTGAAGGCTTATTTTTGCTAGGCGACTTCAACGCTTGAGTCGGAGCAGACTGGCAAGTGTGGCCATCCTGTCTTGGCCACTTTGGCATAGGCAGGATGAACGAGCGCGGACAGAGGCTGTTTGAATTCTGTTGTCATCACGACCTCTGCATTACAAACTCCTACTTCAAGTGTAAAGAGCTGCAGAAAGTGTCTTGGAGACACCCCTGGTCCCGTCACTGGCACCAGCTAGATCTTGCCATCACCAGAAGAGTGGACCTCAGCAGTGTTCTTCACACGAGAAGCTGTCACAGCGCTGATTGTGATACAGATCATTCCCTTGCCAGTAAGGTCAGACTGAAGCCAAGGAAGATCCACCATGCCAAGACTAAGGGTCGCCCCCACATCAACACTTATGGAATTTCCGATCCGATCAAGGCTCAGACCTTCGTTGACAGCTTTCAGAGGAAACTTGAAGCTCACCTCCAGTCCGATATCCCAGGTAATGTGGACGCCAAATGGAACCGCCTTCGCGACGCAATCTATGATTCAGCCATGACCGCATTCGGAAAGAAAGAACGCAAGAATAATGACTGGTTTGAGGCTCACTGGGATGAAATGCAGCCAGTCACAGAGGCCAAAAGAGAAGCACTGCTGGCTCACAAGCAGAACCCTTGCCCTGGCACAGGCAATGCCCTTCGAGCAGCAAAGAGCAAGGCCTAACAGACTGCCCACTGTTGTGCCAATGAGTACTGGCAGAACCTATGCAACCAACCAACCAACATCCAGGTAGCTGCCAATTGCGGATACGCCAAAGGAATGTATGAGGGCATGAGAACAGCTATCGGCCCCACAAGCATCAAAACAGCACCGCTCAAAGCTAAGACAGGTGAAGCCATCACCAACAAGAGCAAGAAACCCCAGCGTTGGGTCGAGTATTATCTTGAATTGTACTAGACCCAGAACATCGTGACAGACGTTGCCCTCGACACCTTGCCTGGCCTACCAGTCATGGAGGAGCTTGACGAAATGCCCATGCTGGAAAAGCTCAGCAAAGCCATAGACTGCCTCGCCTGTGGCAAGGCTCCAGGGAAAGACTGTATCCCCCCAGAGGTTCTGAAACATGGGAAAACAGCCATCTTACAACCACTATATGATCTCCTCTGCCTTTGCTGGGAGCAAGGTCACATTCCCCAAGACATAAGAGATGCCAACATAGTCATGCTGTAAGAACAAAGGCGACCGCAATGACTGCAACAATTACCACGGCATCTCTCTTCTGAGCATAGTTGGCAGTCTTTGCCCGGGTCACCCTGTTCTGCCTGCAGAGCCTCGCTTCGCGAGTCTATCCTGAGTCCCAGTGTGGCTTTAGAGCCGGAAGATCCACAGTGGATATGATCTTCTCCCTCCGTCAGCTGCAGGAGAAGTGTCGAGAGCAACAGCAGCCATTGTTCCTTGCATTCGTGGACCTGACCAAAGCCTTTCACTTAGTTAGTCGAAGTGGGCTCTTTCAGATCCTGCGAAAGATTGGTTGTCCCCCAAAGCTCCTTGCAATCATCCCCTCCTTCCACATAGACATGCATAGTACTGTTTGCTTTGATGGAGTGACCTCAGATGCCTTCCCAGTAGGTAGTGGAGTGAAGCAGGGTTGCGTTCTAGCACCGACTCTCTTTGGGATTTTTTTCTCAATGCTCCTCCACTACGCCTTCACCGATTGTCCTGAAGGTGTCTATGTTCGCACGAGATCAGATGGAAAACTCCTCAACATCGCAAGACTTCGTGCTAAAACCAAAGTCTACAAGGTCCTCATACGTGAGCTGCTGTTTGCACACGATGCTGCTCTAGCATCGCACAGCGAGGAGGGCCTGCAGCACCTGGTCGACAAACTGTCCCATGCCTGCAAGGAGTTTGGGCTCATGATCAGCCTTAAGAAAACAAACATCATGGTGCAAGATGCTGTCTCCTCTTCTGTCATTACCATTGACAACACACAGCTGGAGGATGTGGACACCTTCACCTACCTAGGGTCCACTGTTTCAAACACGCTCTTGCTGGACACCGAGATCAGCTCCAGAATCACCAAAGCAGCCGCTGTCATGGTCAAACTCAACAAGCGTGTGTGGAACAACAATCTGCTGAGTTTGAAGACCAAGCTACTCGTATACCAAGCTTGCATCCTGTCCACTCTCCTGTATGGCAGTGAGTCCTGGACAGCCTATGCCAGGCAGGAGAAGCGGTTAAATGGGTTCCACCTCCGCTGTCTTCGGCGCCTTATGCACATAAAGTGGCAGGACAGAGTCCCCAACACCGAGGTCCTTGATCGCGCTGACTTGCCAAGCATCCCTGTATTTCTTAGCCAGAGATGACTCCAGTGGCTTGGCCATGTGCACCACATGGAGCCTGACTGTCTGCCGAGAGAAATCCTTTACAGAGAACTGCGGGTGGGCGTCCGCCATGTGGGCCGACCGCTGTTGTGTTTTAAAGATGTCTGCAAAGGTGACATGCGATGTGTGCAGATCAACTGCAATAAATGGGAGGTTATTGCCAAAGATAGAGCCACCTGGCTCTACAGTGTCAAAGAGAGTGTTCTCAAGATGGAAGTGAACATGAGAGTCCAGATGGCGACAAAGCGTGCGGTGAGGAAAGAACGCACAGCATCAGCACGTGCACCATCAATCTTCATCTGCGCCAACTGCTCCAAAGACTGCCACTCAACGATTGGGCTGTATAGTCATTCCAGGTGCTGCTCCAACCCTTGACACGCTAACCATTGCCTCTTCGAGATGAGGATGCCAGAGAGTCTCCTGGTGAGACGGTTATCTAGATTTGTGTATCATCTGCATAATTATGGTAATGTATTTTGTTGTTTTTTATGATTTGAGCTAGTGGGAGCATATAGATGTTTAAAAGCAAAGATCCCAAAATGGAACCTTGGGGAACTCCACAGGTTATTTTTGTTCGCTCGGATTTGTAGTTACCTATTGACACAAAATAGTCCCTGTCTTTCAAATAGGACTCAAACCAGCTAAGTGCTGTACCAGAAAGTCCCACCCAGTTTTTTAGCCTGTCTAGTAAGATGTTATGGTCGACCGTGTCGAATGCAGCACTGGGGTCCGGTAGAACTAAGACTGAAATGTTGCCATTATCTGTATTGAAGTGGATGCTATCACGGACCTTAACTAGGGCTATCTTAGTGCTGTGGTGTGGCCGAAAACCTGACTGGAAGACATCAAAACAATTATTTAATGTCAGGAAGTTGTACAATTGTTGAAAAACAGCCTTGTCTATTATTTTACTAAGAAAGGGGAGGTTTGATATGGGCTTATAGCTGTACATGAGTACGGAGTGGAGCCCTAAGGCGGTTGGCAGATGCTCAGCACTACTTCCGGCAACTCCTGCAGTTCCCACCTGAATACAGAGACATATTTATGATCTGTAGTAAATCTGAGGCCATACAATATGAAACGTTTAAAATAAAACCCTGTTGGGAGCATATCAAGGCAGCAGGTAATGGATTTTAGGTGGTGTATGATGTCAATCAAGATTTTATGATTGATTGGAAAAAAAATTCTTCATGGTGTTTACATCTTCTCTCCATGGACACAGAGGAAGTACAAGTCCAGCACCTGGAGGAAGTACAAGTCCAGCACCTCGCATTCAGTAGGAGCAATGACTGACTGTCTAATTTTCTGAATTTTGTCAGTAAAGAAAAAAGCAAAGTTAATGCAGGCACAGTTGGATAGAAGTTCAGGAGCTACTAACACAGGACGATTTGTTAGGATGTCAACAGCAGTGAAAAAGGTGTGTGCATTATTGTTGTTTTTAGCAATGATGTCAGAAAAACATGCTTGTCTTGCATTTCTCAGCATCAAATTATAAATGCTCAGTCTCTCATTATAGATTTCATAATGAACCTGTAATTTAGTTTTTCGCCACCTGTGTTCATCTTTTCGACAGTCTCTTTTTTTCAGTTCTTACTAGTTTGGCATTTCTTCATGGAGGTTTCTTTTTAATAGTGACCACCTTCACCTTGATGGGAGCAATGGCATTGATAATATTTGTAATTTTACCATTGAAATTTTCCACAAGCTCCTTTACTGAAGGTGAAGGGGGTGGGGGGTGAGCAAGAGAAAGCTTGAATGAATGTTTCACTGGTATTATCACTGATGTACTGTTTTTTGATGACCTCTGTCTGGATATTTTTGTTGACATTAATAGCACTCAAAAAAAAAACACAAGAATGGTCGGACAGAGCAACGTCCATTACCATAACCTTAGAGATGTTCAGACCTTTGGAGATGACCAAGTCTAGACTGTGTCCTCTGTTGTGTGTTTTTTCTGTTACATGCTGAGTCAGTTCAAAGTTATCAAGGACACAACACAATTCTTTGGTCCCTCTGTCCTGAGAGTTGCAACATGGATGTTAAACAAACAATAACTACACAGTCAAAGTTAACACAGATAATAGACAGCAGCTTTGAAAAATCATCAAAAAAAGGTTGCATGGTATTTAGGTGGCCTGTAAACATTGAGAAACAACACACGGGAGCTGAATTCCTCCTCCTCTTCCTCCCCCCTTCCTCCCCCTTCCTCCTTCTTCCTCCTCTTTATACAGTGTAATGCGTTACACTCTATAAAGTTGGGTACCATGTTTTCATGGTATCTGTCATTATAAGGATGTTAAATTTAAAGGGGTCATTGACTGAAAAATGGTGTGTTTGTAGGTTTTAACTGTCTGAAATGAGTCTACTAGTCATGTAATTCTCCAAAAATTTTCAAAACAGTCAATTCTCTTAAAAAACACACACAGCCTTTATCTCATTTTTCTCTCCCAAGAAACACCAGAAATGCCATCCGTCCATCTTCTTCTGCTTAATCCTTTTTGGGTTGCAGAAGGGTTGGAGCCTATCCCAGCATCTTTGGGCGAGAGGCAGGGTACACCCTGGACAGATCGCCAGTCCATCGCAGGGCCAACACAGAGAGACAGACAACCATTCACTCTCACAGTCATACCTAAGGACAATTTAGAATCCCCAGTTTGATGCCAGTTAACCTAACTTGCATGTTTTTGGCATGTGGGAGGAAACCAGAGAAATCCCAGCGTAAACCCACACAGACACGGGGAGAACATACAAACTCCACACAGATCACTGTTGGTCGGGGGCTGAGATCGAACCCAGGATCCCCTGGCCAAGGGCGAGTTGCTTTGCTGCCGCAGTGCTAACCACTTCATCACCGTGCTGCCCATTTTTGACTAAATCATATATGTCAAGTTTAGAAAAAGCCAACTCACCACCATCCTAAATAGTTTTGGTTTATTTGTCAGGGACCATGTACAGAAAAACATTGAACACAGGGTAAGATGCTCTGTACCAAATTATAGTGTTCTCACTAATTTCCATCTGTAGTCCCTGAGGCAGGCAAGAAGATTTTAAAAAAAAACCAAAACAGCACATATAAAAAGCAATTCAGGGGCAATTTCAAAATCTGTTGTACCTGAAACAAGCAGGAAGTAAGTTTAAAAGATAAATAGATAAGAAAACAATCCCTAGGCCACAACTGGAGGGGTGGCCTAGGGGTACAGCATTCGCCCCACAACCGGGAGGTTGGGGTTCAAGTCAATGCCAAAAACCATATAAAAGTGGAATTTCTTGCTGTCCAGCTTGGTGCTCAGTAAAAATGGAATGGAGGAGGGAAATGTGGGTGGCAGTGGCTCAGGGGGTAGAGCGGGTCGTCCAATAACCAGAGTGTTGGCGGTTCGATTCCCACTCTCCCCAGCCATCCTGTCGTTACGTCCCTAGGCAAGACACTTTGCCCACCTTGCCTCCAGTGTCCATGACACTGAGTATGAATGCGCATAAATGGTTGGAGAGGCTGCTGGCATGAGTTGGCAGCCACGCTTCCATCAGTCTGCCCCAGGGCAGCTGTGACTACAGTAGTAGCTTACCGCTACCATTGTCTGTCTGTGGAGTGAATGAATAATGGATTTTCATTGTAAAGTGCTTGGATTTCTTGAAAGGTGCTATATAAATGCAAACCATTATTATTCATACACATAAAAATAATTTGTGTACAATTTCAAATCCCATTTAAGGGAAAGAGTCAATACTGGCACGCTTGATTACTTAAAATCCAATTTTTTGTCTCTGTGGAAAAGTCTGTAATTTGTTCGGGTCTTCAAAGCAGTGGGGGGCTTGTTCCATTCCGTTATAGCTTTGTATGAGAAGGCTGATTGTCCAAAAGCAGTTTTGCATAGGAGGATGCAACAATGCCACCTAGAGGAAGTCCTTGTTATTCTGGTATTTTGTTCAGAAGTTAAGTACACAAAAGTCTTAAGAGGTGGGGGTGCAGAACCATGGATAAATTTAAAAAACAACAGTATATTTGCATACATCATCATAAAGCTTAACATCTCGTGTTTGGCAAGTATACCACAATGGTGATGCTGTCCTGTCTTCTTATCCGGATGGATTGTTTATACAGGGATTCCAAAGGTTTCAGAGTCATACTGTTGGCTTGTGACCAGCATGAGATGCAACAGGGGAAATGTGTCAAAATCATGGCATTCAAAAAGGTTTTTGATCCTTCTAGAGTGAGTTTCTGATGCATCGAAAGTTTGCAAGATTATATTTTAGAGTGTGGCTCATCTATTTTGTGTGCTTTTTAAAGCTGAGCATGGGATCTAATGCAATGCCCAAATACTTAAACTCTGTTACATTTTCTATATTTGCTCCATTTACAGTTATAGTTGGATAGAAACGTATGATTTTGTTTGTTAGTAAAATACATGGTAGCTGTTTATCCTACATTCAGAGTGAGGCATGATTGATTAAGCCATTTTGACACTTTCTCCATTGTTATCATTAACTTGTCAGCCACTTATTTAGCATCCTTTCCATGTGTGTAAATGACTGTGTCATCTGCATATATCTGAATTTTTATATTGTAGCATCATCTGCTGGATTCCAATTTATGAAATTATTCTTTGCTGAGGAGAAATTGTTTCACCCAAGACTGGAGCTGTGAAACCCTATGCCATCAGCCATGAAGTAGATAAGTTACTCCCTGCTCAAGACCTGGAGTCACTTCCTCTCCAATCCATTTGCCAAAAGAATGCCAAAGTGATAGGTTTACAGTGATGTTCCACAGACTCTTGACCAGCAAGATCTCTCTCATTAAAACTCAAAAGTCCAACATTGTTCTCCGATGAATAACACGGGGATATTTTCCCTGAGGACTGAATGTTTTCTCTATGAAGTTTAAACTATGAATTGTGAACAATGAAATAACTTATCCTTCTCCACAGACAACATCTGCTTTTGAAGATTATGGCGGGACCCTGTGATGAACAATTATGGTTTGAAATGCTTTTATTGATATAATTTGATGTGTTCCTGTATCTTCAAAATCTTTATCTTCAGTCTGTGTTTAAATCCAAACCTACATGGCCCTGTGTAAAAAAGTGACCCCCCCACCTCCCCATTAAAACATATTTAATGGGGAGTTGGACTCTGTGGACATGCTTATCTATGTTTAGAATACATGAACATAACATCCATCCGTTGCCTAGGAGAGGCTTCTTTGTTGTGCACCAGCAACTGATACATCCACACTGCACTCATACTGATATTACATGACTGACTACACACACTGGTCTCTCTCTTTTGCTTTGTTAATGTGTGATCAGTATTTTGTCTGCTAATTGTGCAACTGAGGGTTTTTTTTCTATGTGATCACAATTTTGCTCATTCGAGCACTATTTTGAAAACTTTGTTTTTTTCTCTCTGCCCAATGTGTTCCCTCCCCCTCCCCCTTCCCCTCTGCACCCCCACTTTACTTTACCCCCCACTGCATGACAGGTGCCTTGTATGGCTGCCGCGTCATTAGGAAGCGCTTATCGAGCGCGCCTAATGTCAAGTCAAATTCCTTGTATGTGTAAACATGCTTGGCAATAAAGTTCATTCTGATTCTGATTCTGATATTGAAAGCTGAGTTCAATTTCTCTAGCCACACCCAGGTCTGATTACTGCTACACCTGTTCTCAATCAAGAAATCACTTAAATAGGACCTGCCTGACAAAGTGAAGCAGACCAAAAGATCCTCAAAAGCTAGACATCATGCTGTGATCCAAAGAAATTCAGGAGAAAATTGTCATAAATGCCCCTTCAGGGCAGAGATACGAGTCCCAGGCGCTGGACTGTCAGCTTGTGAGATTTATTAACAAAAAGGTAAACATACAGTGCACCAACGTGTTCAAAATAACAGAATAAAAATAATGGAGAGATACAGGAAAAAAATGCACCAGAGCAGAACAGGGCTCTGATGGAGACAAGAGAGGCTAGTAGATGGAGGCAGCAATAAAGGCAAATGAGAATGATCTCCCTTAAATAGGGGTCAAAACCATTACACAATAAGTGACAGGTGTGGGTTCACATGAGCAAGAAAAAGGAGAATAATGTGAGAGATTGGAATCAGCTGGGAGAGATGAGGGAGGAGCGGCTGAGCTGACAGCTTGACAGGGGAACGCCCAGGAGGAGCACAAACCCAGAAATATCGTCTGACAGTTGTCAACCCAGAGAAGGACACAACAGAATAAGAAGTAAGCATAATCAATAGCAGACCAAGAAATACAAAGAGAAATGAAACAAAACTGACGCCAAAACAGAAAAATAAAGAACAGAACTAAGCCTCAAGGGCACAAAATACAGTAAAAACATATATAAATACAAAAGAAGAGCCATGAGATGGAGTCTGGCAAAAAATCCAGAACTCAGTTTGTGACACAAATGAGAAACAAAGTACTTGAGATCTATCAGTGTGGAAAAGGTTATGAAGCCATTTGTAAAGCTTTGGTACTCCAGCGAACCACAGTGAAAGCCATTATCCACAAATGGCGAAAACATGGAACAGTGGTGAACCTTCCCAGGAGTGGCTGGCCACCAAAATTACCCCGAGAGCACAGCGACGACTCATCCAAGAGGTCACAAAAGACCCCACAACAACATCCAAAGAACTGCAAGCCTCACTTGCCTCAATTAAGGTCAGTGATCATGACTCCACCATAAGAAAGAGACTGGGCAAAAATGGCCTGCATGGCAGAGTTCCAAGATGAAAACCACTGCTGAGCAAAAAGAACATAAAGGCTCGTCTCAGTTTTGGCAGAAAACTGAGATGAAAACTGAAACTGAAAACTGAGACCCCCGGCAGGCCGGGGGGCGCGGGCCGGTCTCTGTCCCGGGGGGTGGGGTCGCTGGCCTCCTGGTGCCTGGGGCCCAGGGGCAGATGTTGGCCCCGCTGGGGGGGTGGGGGTCGGGCGGGTCCGGGGGTGTGGGCTCACCGCACCGGCCGCCGGGCGGCCTGCCCTCCCTTGATCGTCCCTCCGGGGGCAGATGCCTGGCTTTCCTGGAGCTTGCTGACCTCGGGGCTGGGGGTTGGTGGCGCTGCCTAGCCTGCTTGGGGTTCCCGGGGGAAGAGCTGCTGCGACTGGCCCTACGCTCATATGTTTCCTGACAAACCACTCACATGCACACACTTATTTTGCACGCGTTCTCATATACACTACCGTTCAAAAGTTTGGGGTCACCTCAGACAATTTTGTGTTTTCCATGAAAAGTCACACTTTTATTTACCACCATGAGTTGTAAAATGAATAGAAAATATAGTCAAGACATTGACAAGGTTAGAAATAATGATTTGTATTTGAAATAATAATTTTTTCCTTCAAACTTTGCTTTCGTCAAAGAATCCTCAATTTGCAGCAATTACAGCATTGCAGACCTAACATGATTGCACAAGGGTTTTCTAATTATCCATTAGCCTTCTGACGCAATGAGCAAACACATTGTACCATTAGAACACTGGAGTGATAGTTGCTGGAAATGGGCCTCTATACATCTATGTAGATATTGCACCAAAAACCAGACATTTGCAGCTAGAATAGTCATTTACCACATTAGCAATGTATAGAGTGTATTTCTGATTAGTTTAAAGTTATCTTCATTGAAAAAAAGTGATTTTCTTTCAAAAATAAGGAAATTTCTAAGTGACCCCAAACTTTTAGTGCATATGCACACAGACATACACGCACAAGTGTCTCTCCTTTAACAGATGCGGAAACTAGACTCGTGTTGAGACATCTTCGGTGGAAGAAGCAGTTTGTCTTTTGTTTGTTTAAGTTGTTGGTTTGTTTGTTTGTTTGTTTTTTTTGTTCCCCTCCCTTTTCTTTTCCCCCTTCACACACTTCCTTTCCCTCTTCCCCATCCTGTTGGGTCTTCCATGGGTAAAACAATAAAATAAAGTATTAAAAGTTATTACAGGAGGAGTTTACAACAATATACAATACACAGTTAGGTACTGTATAAGCTCCTCTTGGCAAAGTAAATCTGCTTTGGCACAATAAGGGTGACAGATCCCTGTTCTGTTTGCCTAGCTGCCTGGCAGGACAAGGGGGGGAAAAAAAACATGGAGCAGCAAGAAATTTGAGACAGGTCTGTCTGCAGGTTGCAGATTCTGTCAACACCCCTTCAACTAGTTACACTCCCTCAGCAAGTTATGCCCCCACATTATGTCACTCCACAAAATGGCTGGCCATAGCTGACTGTGCAAATATGGCTGAGCCGGCACTAGGCTGATCATACACAAATTCAGGTGTTGTAGCCTTGTAGACGGGTCGAGTGTGGCCACACATTTCGAAGGACGAATGTAAAAAAAATCTAAAAATTAGAGAGTTTAGTACTAGACGGTAAAAAAAAGTTTATGGTCTAGTCTTTGGATAACATCTGTTTGCGTGACCACGCGCTTGTCATGTATCCCCCTTCATGGAATAATTATGTACTCAGACGCAGGCTAACTGTTTCTCCAGTTTATTGAAAAATATACAATCGCTCGTGGGTGGAGAACACAAAGAGTGCAATGAAAGGCAAAAACTCAGTTACTGAAGGAGTAGTCCAAAATCCAAATGAGATGGGAGATGAAGCTAACTAACTAACTAACCTGCACTTATATAGCGCTTTTCTAGTCACAAAGACCACTCAAAGCGCTTTCATTAATACTAACCCTCTATTCTAAGGGCCTGAACATAAGACTGCCTCAGCTAAAATAAGGCAGTGGCTACATAAATAGTGAAACCAATCATTAGCAAATGACAAACGGCTGAGACTAATTGAGAACAAAGTAAAGGACAAAATCACAGAGGCAAAACAGAAAGTGAGGAGCTAACACAACAGGATTAGGAAGGCGTCAACACAAGGAATACTTCAGAATTAAAGTATACTAAACAACAATAATAGCAATGGAAAAAAAAACTCAAAGGGTGGGACATGCTCGCCAAGCATGCCCCCCCATGACATTGCCCCCCCCGCGCTTAAGGTTGGATCCCAAATGACCTCAGGATGAAGACAGGGACCCCCTCAGCTGGGTGGGTGGTGGAGGAAAAGGCCGGGTGGGCCAAAAGAAACCCCCTACCCCCACAAAGTCCAACACAAAAACTCAGTTTGTGGTGGCAACCCATAGTTCAAGGCCCCAAAACAAAACAAGGCAGATTGGGTGATCTCCCAAAGTCCCAGGACCACCAGACCAGAGAACAAATTGGGTCAGGGGGCCTACCCAAGTCCAAAGGTCTCCAGACCGAGGAGAAGGGTGGATCTGGTGGCTTCCCAGAGTCCCTAGGCCACCAGACCATGGGACAAGATGGTTCCACGGGTCTACCCAAGTCAAGAAACAGAATGTACTGGGCAAATGCTGAGGCGCACCAACCTCAGGAGCTGATGATTGAAATGAGCCGACAACAGGCACTGCTGACTGAGGCACGCTGACCCCAGGTGCTGATGATTTAAGAGCGCTGACCCACGAATGAGATGGCTGGGGTGCGCTGACCCCTGGATGAGACAGCTGGGGCACGCTGACCTCAGGATGAGCAGGAGGTGAAGGTTGGACCCCCTGGGGAACCGGAGGCAAAGGTGAAACATGGTTCTCCAGTGGCCTCAACCTCAACGTAGCCATCTTGGATGAAAAGGGAGAACAGGAGGTTGGTGAGATGACATCACAGTTCGTAGCAGCAGAGACTGGAGGGGAGAACCCAGAGGCAGGTGGAATCTGCACTTGAGTCCCCCCACGAGGAGTAAGGCAAGTTTTTTCTAAAATAGATGTTAGAAATAATTAAAAAAAAGCACTTGCCTTGACTCCAGGTCTACTGCCACTGGGATGACAACCTCATGATGAACTGCAGAGGAGACAACCTCGAGAGGAGCTGCAGGCAAGGCTTGTGAGGAGGTCTGTAGTAGAGCAGCAGGTGCGGATGGCATGGAGATTAGGAAAGCAGAGGAGGACTGAAGGGCAACATGGTGGAACAGTGGTTAGCACTGTGGCAGCACAGCAAGTCACCCTCGGCCATGGGATCTCTATCAGGTTTGATCCCACCCTCTGACCACGGTGAATTTTCTGTGTCGAATTTGCATGTTCTCCCTGTGTCTGAGTGGGTTTACTCCGGGATTTCTCTGGCTTCCTCCCACAGGGGCCAAAAAACATGCAGGTTAGGTTAACTGGCATCAACTGGGGAGGTATGAATGTGAGTTGCACCTTGCCCCTTGCCTCTTCACCCCAGGCCCCAGCTGTAAATAAGAATGTCTTCTTAATCTGTCCGGCCTGGTTAAATAAAGATTAAATTTTTTTAAAAAAAAGAGCGTGCACGCCATGAAGAGCAGGAGCTGATGGAATGTGCACGTCGTGGAGAGGAGCTGCGGCAGTGAGTGTGCTCACCTCCTCCGTCACGGACCCAACTGAGGTAGAGATGACCTCGGGGAAACAAGGGGTAGAGGTAAGTGGTGGAAGTATGGAGGCAGCAGCAGAAATGGGTAACGAGGACCCAGAAACAGCATACAACTGATACTGGGGCCCCTCCCCCGGAGCAAAGCAATGCACTTCATTAACTGGTGTAAAGTAGTGTGGCCGACTACGGATGGGAGGGTCAGGGGTTCGATTCCCGCTCTGTCTGCAGTCTGCATGTCGAAGTGTCCTTGAGCAAGACACTGAACCCCCAGTTGCTCCTGGTGGGTCAGGCCAGAGCCTGTGTATGGCAGCTCTGCCGCCATCAGTGTTTGAATGTGTGTGTGAATGGCTGGATCCAGCAGGATCTGTAAAGCACTTTGATCATCTAGAGATGAGAAAAAGCGCTATATAAGTGAATGCCATTTACCATTTACCACAAAACAAATGAAGGTACTTGCCTTGCTCCATCCGCTGCCACTGCTGGTGCTGCTACTGGTGATCTGGGGATGTCCCATTGAGCTGCTGCAGAAATCCCTCGGGGGGCAGAGGCTGTCGAGAACCAGTGTGGAGCTGGCACTGAAGCTGGAATGGGTGCTGGTCAAAGGGCTATAATTGACGGAGCCAGGGGACACTTGTTAGTCAGCTCAAACTCTGCTGATTGTTGGTTGGTCCCCCTTGAGGCACCAATGCGTCGGGGAGCTGGGGTGGGAGGATCGATTGCGGAGACCCTCAGACTCACAGCTGAGGACATCCTCTGAGACATGACTGGGGACATCAACGAAGACAAAACTGGGGACACCAATGCAGACACAACCGGGAACATCTGCGAAGACACAGCTGGGGAAGCAGGTGTGAGAATCACAGGGGACTCAGTTGTGGAACTCTCTGAAGGATCAGTCGTGGGGCCCTTTGAAGAATCAATCGTGGATTGTACCGAGAAATCAGTCATGGGAGATCGAGGGCGCCATTTCTTCAAACCTCAATTCCACCCAGAGCCCCGGTACACCAACCAACTGCCGCACAAACTGCTCCGCTCCACGGGAGTAACAACATATGGCAGGTCAGCCAGTTCCAGCGAGGAGAAGAAGGCTGATGATTGAAGTAGCATGGGAGTCCCTGCAGCCAGGGGTGAGTGTGCAGGCTTGGATTCGCCTCCAACAAATTTGCCACTGCCCCCCAACAGTCCATGGCATCCTCCTGGGAATAACAGCTGTAAGCAGCGGCCGCTAAGTTCATCATCATGTTCACAATCCGCACCTGTTCCCAAATTCACCTCTTCTTCCTCTCACCGGTTTTGCTTGCTGAGTTCTTTGTTGGCGGACATCTACTGTCATGTGTCCCTCTTTGTGGTATAATTATTGACTCAGATGCGGGCTAACTGTTTCTCCAATTTATTAAAAAATAAACAACCGCTCGTGGGCGGAGAACACAAAGAGTGCCATAAAAGGCAAAAACTCACAGTTACCGAAGGAATAGTCCAACAACCAAACAAGATGGGAGATGAAGCTTAACATAAGATTGCTGCAGGGAAAATAAGGCAGCGGCCACATAAATAGTGAAACTGATCATTAGCAAATGACAGACAGCTGAGACTAACTGAGAGCAAAGTAAAGTACAATCACAGAGGTAAAACAGGAAGTCAGGAGCTAATACAACACGACTAGGAAGGGGGAAACACAATGAATACTTCAGAATAAAAGTATACTAAGCAGCAATAATGGCAATGGAAAAATAACTCAAAGGGTGGGACATGCTTGGCCCATGACAGCGCTACCCTGTTGCCTAGCAAACCTGACAGCCGCAGTTGAGGTTTTTTTTGACAGTGATTGAAGCAGTGTTCTTTTCATTGAATAAAAGCCAAATCTTGTTATTGACTAAAAGTAGAAAAAAACAACTGATGATGAACAGACTAAAATAAAACTCTAAAAATAAAATCATCACAAATCAGGACTCAAAGGTAAAATGCATAAATTGTATTCATTCATTCATTCATCTTCTTCCGCTTAATCCTTTTCGGGTCGCGGGGGGGGGGGGGCGAGTAGAGCCTATCCCAGCATCTTTGGGCGAGAGGCAGGGTACACCCTGGACATATCGCCAGTCCATCGCAGGGCCAACACAGAAAGACAGACAACCATTCACTCTCACAGTCATACCTAAGGACAATTTTAGAATCCCCAGCTTGATGCCAATTAACCTAACTTGCATGTTTTTGGCATGTGGGAGGAAACCAGAGAAATCCCGGAGTAAACTCATGCAGACACGGGGAGAACATACAAACTCCACACAGATCACTGTTGGTCGGGGGCTGGGATCGAACCCAGGATCCCCAGCCAAGGGTGAGTTGCTGTGCTGCCGCAGTGCTAACCACTCCATCATCGTGCCGCCCTGCATCATGGTCCTTTGCCTGATGAAGCTGTTCCAGTAAAAGGTAAAGTAAATGCAATAATTTAAAACAAACATCCATCCATCCATCCATCTTCTACCGCTTTTCCGGAGGTCCGGGTCGCGGAGGCAGCAGTTCAAGCAGAGAAGCCCAGACTTCCCTCTCCCCAGCCACCTGCTCCAGCTCTTCAGAGGGGATACCAAGGCGTTCCCAGACCAGCTGGGAGACATAGTCTCTCCACCGAGTCCTGGGTCTGCCCCGGGGTCTCCTCCCAGTGGGACGTGCCTGAAACACCTCAAGTGGGAGGCGTCCAGGAGGCATCCTAATCAGATGCCCATACCACCTCAACTGACTCCTTTCAATGTGGAGGAGCAGCGGTTCTACTCTGAGCCTCTCCCGGATGACTGAGCTCCTCACCCTATCTCTGAGGGTGAGTCCAGCAATCCTACGGAGAAAGCTCATTTCAGCCGCTTGTATCCGCGATCTCGTTCTTTCGGTCATTACCCAAAGCTCGTGACCATAGGTGAGAGTAGGAACGTAGATTGACTGGTAAATCGACAGCTCTGCCTTAGAACTAAGCTCCCTCTTCACCACAACAGACCGGTACAACGTCCGCATCACTGCAGATGCTGCTCCAATCCGTCTGTCGATCTCTCGCTCCATTTTCCCCTCACTCGTGAACAAGACCCCAAGATACTTAAACTCCTCCACTTGGGGCAGGAGCCTGTCCCCAACCCGGAGAGGACAATCCACCTTTTTCCGGCTGAGGACCATGGACTCGGACTTGGAGGTGCTGATTCTCATCCCAGCCGCTTCACACTCAGCGGCAAACCGTCCCAGCAAGAGCTGTAGGTCATTGCTGGATGAAGCCAACAGGACAACATCATCTGCAAACAACAGAGATGAGATCCTGTGGTCACCAAGCATGACACCCTCCATTCCCTGGCTGCGCCTAGAAATCCTGTCCATAAAAATTATGAACAGGACCGGTGACAAAGGGCAGCCCTGGCGGAGTCCAACTCTCACTGGGAATGACTCCGACCGAGTGTTGGCAATGCGAACTAAACTCTCACAACGGTCGTACAGAGACCGGATAGCTCGTAACAACAAGCCCGATACCCCATACTCCCGAAGCACCCCCCACAAAAATCCACGAGGGACGCGGTCAAATGCCTTCTCCAAGTCCACAAAACACATGTAAACTGGTTGGGCAAACTCCCACGAACCCTCAAGAATTCTCGAGAGGGTAAAGAGCTGGTCCGATGTGCCACGGCCAGGACGAAAACCACATTGCTCCTCCTGAATCCGAGGTTCGACCAACGGCCGGACTCTCCTCTCCAGTACCTTGGCATAGACCTTCCCAGGGAGGCTGAGGAGTGTGATCCCTCTAAAGTTGGAGCACACCCTCCGGTCCCCTTTTTTGAAGAGAGGAACCACCACCCCGGTTTGCCATGCCAAAGGCACTGCCCCCGACCTCCACGCAATGTTGCAGAGGCGTGTCAACCATGACAACCCAACAACATCCAGGGCCTTGAGGTACTCGGGGCGAATCTCGTCCACCCCCGGGGCCCGGCCACCAAGGAGATTTTTAACCACCTTGGCGACCTCAGCCCCTGTGATAGGCGAGTCATCCCCCTCGTCCCCAAACCCTGCTTCCTCTGTGGAAGGCATATCAGTGGGATTGAGGAGATCCTCGAAGTATTCCTTCCACCGCCCGACGATATCCCCAGTTGAAGTCAACAGTGTCCCATCCGCACCATACACAGTGTGGACGGGGAGCTGCTTTCCCCTCCTGAGCCGCCGAACAGTTTGCCAGAATCTCTTTGAAGCCGACCGAAAGTCTTGTTCCATGGCCTCACCAAACTCCTCCCATACCCGGGTTTTTGCTTCAGCAACCACCCGAGCTGCACTCCGCTTGGCCTGCCGGTACACCTCAGCTGCTTCGGGAGTCCCACAAGCCAACCAAGCTTGATAGGACTCCTTCTTCAGCTTAATGGCCCCCCTCACCACTGGTGTCCACCACTTGGTTCGGGGGTTGCCACCACGAGATGCACCGACCACCTTGCGGCCGCAGCTCTGGGCTGCCGCTTCAACAACAGAGGTGGAGAACATGGCCCATTCAGACTCCATGTCTCCAGACTCCCTCGGAATGTGGTTGAAGTTCTTCCGGAGGTGGGAGTTGAAGACCTCCCGGACAGGGGCCTCAGCCAGACGCTCCCAGCACACCCTCACTATACGTTTGGGTCTACCAGGTCTGAATGGCTTCCTCCCCTGCCATCGGATCCAACTCACCACCAGGTGGTGATCAGTTGACAGCTCTGCACCTCTCTTTACTCGGGTGTCCAAGACATACGGTCGCAGGTCTGATGATACGATAACAAAATCGATCATCGACCTGCGGCCTAGGGTGTCCTGGTGCCAGGTGCACATATGGACACCCTTATGCTTGAACATGGTGTTCGTTATAGACAGACTGTGGTTAGCACAGAAGTCCAATAACTGAACACCACTCGGGTTCAGATCGGGCAGGCCGTTCCTCCCAATCACCCCCCTCCAGGTTTCACTGTCGTTGCCCACGTGCGCATTGAAGTCCCCCAGTAGGACAATGGAGTCTCCAGGAGGAGCACCCTCCAGCACCCCAGTCACAGACTCCAAAAAGGGTGGGTACTCTGAAACATCATTTGGTGCATAGGCACAAATGATGGTCAGGACCCGTTTCCCAACCCGAAGGCGCAGGGAAGCAACCCTTTCGTCCACCGGGGAAAACTCCAATATAGAGGCAGCAAGGTGGGGCGATACAAGAATACCTACCCCTGCTCGTCGCCTCTCGCCCGGGGCAACTCCAGAAAAGGCCAAGCTCCAGCCCCTCTCCAGGAGACTGGTTCCGGAACCGGAGCTGTGTGTTGAGGTGAGGCCGACTATATCTAGCCGGTATCGCTCAATCTCGTACACCAGCTCAGGCTCCTTCCCCACCAGAGAGGTGACATTCCACGTACCAAAAGCCAGTTTAGAAAGCTTGGGATCAGTCCGCCAAGGTCTCCGCCTTTGACTGCCACCTAATCCACATAGCACCGGACTTCCATGATCCCTCCTGCAGGTGGTGAACCTACTGGAGGGCGGACCCATGTAACTCCTTCGGGCTGAGCCCGGCCGGGTCCCATGGGTGGAAACCCGGCCACCAGACGCTAGCCTTCGAGCCCCTCCCCCAGGCCTGGCTCCAGGGTGGGGCCCCGGTAACCCCATACCGGGCGGGGTACACTGAATCCTTGATATACAATTTATCATGAGAGTCTGTTGGATCGTTCTTCGTCTGGCCCTTCACCCAGGACCAGTTTGTCTTGGGAGACCCTATCTCCCAAGATAGGGATTTGATTGTTTAAAACAAACAATCAAACAAAAATAAACTTCCATCCAGTGTTAATTTTGTCAACTAAAACTTTATCTATTTTTTTTTATCCATTAAAGCTAGAAATTAAACTAAAATTACAAATTAAATTAAAATTACAATAAATTGTAACATTTAACATTATTTTATTGCAAATCAGTTGATGTAATTTTTAAAAAATATAACCCCCCCAAACATCAACACACTGTACTCTGCTTTCCAGCTTACCTCAGCATTTTTTGCAGTGCAGTGGCCTTTTTTTCCTGAGATTCATGGGTTTTTGTTCTGAACTGAGAGCCAAATGTGAAATGAAAATAGTTTTGAATCAAAAATTGATTCTGAATCAAACCGTGACCCCAAAAATCAGAACTGAATCAAACTGTGTGACTTCTAAAGATTTACAGCTTTAGTAAAAATCAAATCAAGAAGAGTTTGTGATGAACAAGTTGTTCTAGTTGGGTTACTGTTCACCTGATCTATATGAAACTTATTGGTGGTGTCCTTTATTTTCTGTCTGCTTTTGCAAAGCCAATTTAAGTTGAAATTACCCATGAGGATTGACTCTTTGCTGCCAAACTGTTTCAGTACGTTAGACAGACAATTAAAGAATGTGTCCTTAGAGGATGGAGGTCGATAGATCACAATCAAAGCAAAAGACATTTCAGGTGATAGTACAACTTTAACTCCAACACATTTCAATGTATTTTCAGCAATGTCAAGCTGTATACACTGATAAAAGACCAACCCACTGCTCTATTATTGGCCCGCCTAGCTGTCCGTCATGTAGATGAAAATGGGAGGCTAAAGGTAGCCTATTAGCCCCTGCACTAACACTGGTACCAGGAGGCTTGCTGTAAGGCAGGTGTCTTAACGAACTCAGGGAGGACAGAAATTTCCCGTAGAGTGTAAGGACAAAAGCTTGCTTGATCTTGATTTTCAGTATGAATACAAACCATGAAAGTGGGGCCTCACAATCCTTCTAACTCGGAGGACAGCTCCCCCACCGTCCTCCGGGGCTCCGTGCGACTCCAGAGCAGAGCCCCACAGAGTGATCCGGGGGCCCCGTCCGGCGCACGGTGCTAGCGATTTGTTGTGGATTCACATCAAAATTATTGGGAGGCTGGCCGGAGTGATGCAAGGTACACAAAGGTACACACACAAGGTACACAAAACTGTGAATCAGTGAACCAGAGCTGCTCATCTGAGCTAGGAGGCTATAAACTAGCCAGCTAATGGCTAACTGACACCAGAGGGAGGGCGGAGTTGAATAGGTGAAGGACAGTTCTTAAAGTGAGGGGCTTTAAATCAGAGCATTTCAAGAAAGCCAGGAAAAATACAAATTTCCTTCAATAATTTAAAAAAAATTAAGAAAATGTGGACAAAATATGTCACAAACATTTCATTAAGACATGTGTGAGCTGTTAAAATGTAGAAAAAAATGCAGTCAATGACTTTTTAAGACCTTTTTTTCAGGCCATTTGATCACAATTAAGACCCCAAATTTGCAATCAGTATGTGGCCACTTTACATTTAGCCTTTACTGACAATTTGAGGTCATCGGTTCAACCCTCATTAAATTTGCACTTTCTCAGAGTCGACACTGACATTGGATCAATCAAACAATCAACTCTTTATAAAGCACTTTAAAACAGCACTCACTACACAGAGTGCCGTACAACAAGGACACACATAATAACATAAAAGCAAGAAGCAGGACACTAGTACAAAAACAATATAAAACCAACAAGACAATATAAAACTCAGCAAGAGTAGAAACCACAGTCAATAAAATCAATAAAATAAAAGGTAAGAGAAGTAAAAAAAATACATAAATAAAAATCCATTTAATTCAATAAAATCAATGTCTCATACTGAGTCGAAGGCCAGGGAGTAAAAGTGTGTTTTAAGACGGGTTTTAAAAATGGACAGTGAAGGTGCTTGTCTAATGTTCAGAGGTAAATCGTTCCAAAACCTGGGTGCCGTGATTGAAAAGGCTCTGTTCCCTCTGAGCGTCTACTTCGCCTTTGGTACCCTCAGAAGCAGCTGTTCAGCTGACCTTAGGGACTGGGTGGGAGCGTAGGGATGCAGAAGTTCAGAGAGATAAGGCTGAGCAAGACCGTTCAAGGATTTAAAAACAAATTAAAGAATTTTAAAATGGACTCTAAAATGCACGGGCAGCCAGTGCAGCGAAGCTAAAATGGGTGTGATGTGATCTCTCTTACGTGTACCTGTTACAAGACGGGCAGCGGCGTTTTGTACTAGCTGCAGACGTGAAAGAGATGACTGGCTGACATCAGCGTAAAGTGCGCTACAGTAATCCAGCCAAGATTAAATAAAAGCATGGATTACTGTTTCCAGGTGTGGTCTAGAAAGAATGGGTTTTACTTTTGCTTAACGCCTTAGATGAAAGAAGCTGGATTTTACTACAGAACGAATCTGACTGTCTGATTTAAAATCACTGTCCATGATAAAACCAAGATTCTTGACTGTGGGTTTCACATAAGGTGTGAGGGGGCCCAAGTTTACAGGAGGGGAATCACAGGGGCCACTAGGTCCAAGCACCATCACTTCTGTCTTCTTATCATTAAAATTTAAAAAGTTAAGGGCCATCCATTTAAGACCCATCCAAGACTTAATGTCTTTAATGCATGACAGAAGTGAGTTTGCTGATGAGGCATCTTTTTATTTTAAAGGGACATAAATCTGGCAATCATCAGCATACAGGTTGAAGGAGAGACCATGTTTTTTAAAAATGGAACCCAGCGAAAGTATGTACAGAGGAAAAAAGCATGGGCCCTAGAATTGACCCCTGTGGGACTCCGTATGGTAGAGGAGCAGAAGAGGATTCAAACTCGGAGATGCTAACTTTAAAACTCCTGTCTGCCAGATAGGACATAAACCAGCTGAGAGCAGTGCCACAAATGCCCACTCAGTGCGGCAATCGGGAAATTAAAATGTGATGGTCCACTGTGTCAAAGGCAGCAGTTAAATCAAGCAACGCAAGAACAGCATATTCACCTGAGTCACATGCCAAGAGGATGTCATTAAAAACCCTTAACAAGGCTGTCTCTGTGCTATGAAGAGCTTTGAAACCAGATTGAAAAACCTCCAAAAGACCTTGTTCTTCCAGAAAACATTTCAGCTGTATATAGACAATTTTCTTGAAAATATTTGAGAAAAATGGCAGCTTAGAAATAGGCCTAAAATTTGCCAACACGGTATGATCGAGACCAGGTTTCTTAATCAAGGGCTGCACTACTGTATGTTTAAAATTTGCAGGAACCACACCAGATGACAGGCTGCTGTTCAAAATGGTGAGAACTGGCTGGCTTATACTGGGGAGCACCTCTTTAAAAAGTCTAGGAGGGACAGCATCACAGGGAGACCCGGAGGGCTTAAAGTGGCCAACCACATCCTCTAAAAATGACAGAGTCACAGGTTCAAACTGATTAAAAATAGCAGAACAAGGGACAGAGACAGAGGGATCAGAAGTAGGAGCTGAGATGAGAGTCCTGGTGGTGGCCACCTTATCAATAAAAAAGTGCATAAAATCATTACTTAACTCAGAGGAGGCCTCCAAACAGTCAGTCTGTGGCATATTAAGAACAGAGTCAATACTGTTAAATAAAACACGCTGATCATGAGAATGAGATGAAAGAATATTAGCAAAATTTTCCCTTTGTTCCTCCTTGACAGTATTTTGGTACTGATGCCAGCAGTCTTTTAAAATCTGCAATGACACCTGCAGTTTGTCCTTTTTCCACCTGCGTTCAGCTTTGCAGCGCTCCTGTCTGACTGCACGAGTTCTGTTATTGAACCATGGCTCAGGTTCAATGACAGAACCTGAGCCTTGGTTGTTCAAGCAACATACCTGAAAACTGTCATGATCTGGACCGTGTCCACGCTTTTTGTTGTTTTTTGAATCATTTGCATCATTGTCTTTCTGTTATCATTTACATTATTTATATTCCCTGTTTTCCAGCACCAGCTTTTACCTTTGAGTGTTTCCCTTACCTTTTGTCACAGGACTGAACGCGGGGTTTACCGAGCTCAGTCTCAATATATTTATGAATATTTTCTGTATGTTTCCAAAGCCTTGCAGTGTTTTTTTGTGTTTTGTTTTCTGATGATTTATTGCTCTGTTTACTATTTATATTTTGGTGTTGTTATTATGTTGTCAATTTGTGTGGGTTGGGATTGCTTTGCCTTTCCCTGTGACAGGGCTATTATCTCTCCTCTCCAGACATCCTCACTTTGTGATTTGCTCTCTGCCTGCCTTCCTAGTTATCCGCAGCTGCAAATATTCTGTAATTAGGTCACCAGATCGCTTCTGTTCCCCACACCTGCTACTCATTGTGCTTCCCATTATTTGAGCCTTGCATTTTCACTGTGCTGTGTGGCTAAATTGGCTTGTCTTGGTTGGTCTCTATTCTACACGATTTCAGCCTCTGAAATATTTTCTTCTCTAGAGCACGACTTGCTCTGAGGCACTGTGTAAGTTATTCTTATTTGCATTTTTTGTATTGTGGTCACTTTTGGACATTTATGTTGCTTTTGTTAATAAATGTCTTCAACACACCCTGCACATGGGTCTGTCCTCTCTGCACCTCATAGAGGCGTACATGAAACCTTTAGCCACTCATGTATGTTTCTGTTCAGCCCCTGATTAGTCCCAGCTGTTTTGTATTTGGTAATCATTAGTTTCCTTTATTAGTCGTCCTTTTCTGTTGCCTGGTGCTGGTACATTCTTTGTTGTCGAATGACGGGTTGCTTCTCTGGCACCCATTTTTGCTCAGTAGTCTGTCTGTATGTTTGATGGCTCAGTCTGTTTTTCATCATCTTGTGTTTCTAATAAATCCTTTTGTGCTCTACACCGTACCCGGTTTAAGGAGTCATTTACTGTCTGCCGGAGGCAACCTATGACAGTATGTACCAGCCAAAGGACTCTGCAGGTGCAGACTTCGGGGTTTTTGGCTAGGACGATTAGGAGTGTTAGTCTGCGGGCTTAGTGGAAGACTTCATTTCTGACCCCCCCACACACATACTTCTCACACTTCTGAGGCGGCCCTGAGGTTTCTGGATGGCTGGATGGAAGTTGTTGAGGCATATCCCAGCCTGCAGAGCTATCCAGGACTTACTGGGCTCCTCATCTCTGTTCTCAATTTACAACGGATGCTCCGCTGGCTGGTAAGATGCTCACCCCCGTCTGTACCTGCGCTGACGAAGACGCGTCCCCTGGTGCAAACGCCTCCCGCTCCTCACCGTTCTTCAGCTCCGGGATCCTCTCCACACCACCCTTCAGCTCCAGTCTGCCTCTCCCCAGTCCTTCCACCTCTCCACGGGCTGGGGAGTTGTTCATCGGAAATGCTGGGGTCTGCGCCGATGATGCAGCGTATAGCAACCAATAATGTAATATCTGCCAATAATGAAATACCTGCCAATAATATAATAATTTTGGCCATTTTAAATATAATAACTCCAATAACATAACAAGTTGCCAATAATGTAATAAAATTTTTGAGCCAAAAATGTAATGTAAATGCAAACAGTTTGGTGATAATGTAATAAGTTGTTACATTATTGGCTGGTTATTACATTATTGGCCTAAATTATTACACTACTGCCAAAATGTTATTATGTTATTGGCTCAAAAACTTAATTACATTATTGGCAACTTATTATGTTGTTGGCTTTTTTACATTTAAAATGCAAAAAATTATTACATTACTGGCAGGTATTACATTCTTGGCAGATATTACATTATTGGTTGCTACACACCTACTTGCAGCTCCCCAATCCCTGCTTTAGCTCTGTGGAGTGCATCAGCTCCAATGCCGGCTCTACGCAGGTTTTCGGCAGCTGCTGCTCCCCGAGGGATTTCAGCTGCAACCCAGATTGCCAGCAGCAGCTCCAGCAGCGACAGATGATGGAGCAAGGCAAGTACCTTCATTTGTTTTAACACTAATTAATGAAGTGCACTGCCTTGCTCCGGGCGAGGGACCCCAGTCACAGCTGTCCGCTGTTTCTGGGCCCTCGCCACCTGTTTCTTCTGCTGCCTCTATTGTAATACCACCTCTCACCACAGCTCTCCCTCTTCGTTCCGAGGTCACCTCCACTTTCATGGCCTCCACATCTGAAAGGGTGAGCTCTCCAGCAGCCGCTGCTCCTCTTCATCCCTCCTCTGCAGCTGCTGATTTCTAGACCTCCACACCATCAGTGCTTGTGGCTGTTTTTGAGAGCTTCACTCCTGCAGCAACTGCTCCTCCACCATACCAGAGAGTTCCAGCAGCAGCTTCCTCATCTCTGAGTTCCATGTTCCTGAGTTCTTTGCTCCTGAGTTCCACGCCTACTGGCCTGTCAGCTCTTCTTCTGGGTTCCCTGTCTGCTGCTGCTCCTCGCTACTATTGGTGCCTATGCTCCTGCTTTCCACGCCGTCGGCCACGGCTGCAGTCTTCCAGCCTTCTTCACCTGCTGCTCAGCCTCAGACCGCTGTTCTGCCAGTGTCTCCAGAAGCCATCACGCCTGGTCCTCCAGTGTCTCCTAAGGTCATCACACTGCTAGCAGCTTCACCAGAGACCGTCATCCCAACAGCAGTGGACCAGGAGTTAAGGCAAGTGCTTTTCCTTTTATTTTTAACATCCATTTTTAAAAAGACTACCCTTGCTGTTGGTGGGGGGACCCAAGTGCAGTTCCCATCTGCCTCTGGGTCCTCTCCACCAGTCACTGCTGTTGACAATTATGGTGACCCGTACTGTGTTTCTTCCTCCCCATCCGAGGTGGCTGGGTCAGGGATGGAGGAGGACACTTCAACTCCAGTTTCCCCTGAGGTGCACATCCCAGCTCCAATTCTCTACAAGGTGCACGCTATAGCTCCAGCTGTCCACAAGGTGTACGCTACAGCTCCAGCTGTCCCTGAGGTGCATACTACAGTGCCAGCTGTCTCCGTGATCAGCGCTCCCCAGTTGCAGTCTCTCCCTGTCGTCGACGCTTCGCAACAGCTGTCTCCTGAACTCAGAGCCCCCCCCATTCCCGTTGCTGTCATCTGGAATCTGCACTCCAGCTTCTTCTGGGTTCCACATTCTCCAGCCTTCGTCTTCTGGGTTCCACATTCTCCAGCTTTCGTCTCCTGAGTCCCACGTTCCTGAGCTCCATGTTCCAGAGACCCACGCTTTCCAGCTTTCGTCACCCAAGCTCCATGTTCAGTGGCCTTCATTCAATGGCCTCAGAGGAGATTCTGCTTCCTCTTTGGGTGGGTTGTGGATTTCAGCTGGCCCATTGACTCATGTAGTACTCCTGCTCAGTGGCTCATAGTCTTTGGGCGGCCACCCAACAAACTGTATCTCTCGGTTGGGTGATTCATGGACATTGGTCGACCACCCGATAGACTGGTTGTTCTTTTGGTTTGGTTTGTATTTCGTTCCCTCCTGTCCTGGATCCCCCTCCAACCACCCTGTTTGGTGTGAGGGTTTTTTTTTGTTTTGTTCCTAGGGCGTCCATGTCCATGCTTTTAGTTGTTTTTTCAATCATTTGCACCATTATTGTCTTTCTGTTATCATTCACATTATTTATGTTCCCTGTTTTCCAGCACCAGCTTTTACCTCTGAATGTTTCCCTTACCTTTAGCCACTCACGTATGTTTCTGTTCAGTCCCTGATTAGTCCCAGCTGTTTTGTGTTTGATAATCATTAGTTCCCTTTATTAGTCGTCCTTTTTGGTTGCCTGGTGCTGGTACATTCTTTGCTGCATTGTCGAGAGACGGGTTGTTCCTCTAGCACCCGTTATTGCTCAGTACTCTGTCTGTATGCTTGACAGTCTGTTTGCATCATCTTGTATTTGGAATAAATGCTTTTGTGCTCTACACTGTACCCGCCTTAAGGAGTCATTTACTGTCTGCTGGAGGCAACCTATGAAAAAAACAGTGTCAGCCTAAAAAAAAAAAAAAGGAAAACGAGAAAAAAGGTTACAGGTTTTTAAAAATTCAAAATTAAAAAAAAAATTGAAACAATGTTCCAAATTTACGACATGAGAAAAAGCCATAAATTTGCAAAAAAAAAATAAATCACAAATTTCTGACAAAACAGTTGCAAATTTCCAAGAAAAATGCTGCAAACTTATGAAAAAAATTATAAATTTCCTACAGAAATTTTGCCAATTTTGTGAAAAACACAAATCTTTGTAGAAAAAAAAAATCATAAACTTATGTGAAAAAGCCATAAACTTATGAAAAAAGAATCACAAATGGCTTAGCGAAAGGCAACAAACTTACGAGATGAGAAAAAGTTACAAACTTATGGGTGCTTGTGTCCAGAATTGCAAGCAGTCACATGGTGATGCCTGCTCCTGATTTGAAAGTCCTCAGCCGTATGCCAATGCAGGAGCGGGCACATCACCCGACTGCTCACGACTCCTGATGTGACAGGTGTGGAGGTTGTTAGTTCAGGGAGATTGTGATGAACTTTTAAACTTGAGCTTGTTTGTGAGAAGTAATCACAATTCAGGAACCACACCATTTATTTCACACCTTGAATATTTCCTGAAACATGTTTTGCTGTTTAGTTTGAAGATATAACAGAAAGTTTACCATCCAGGCACCATCTTGGTTGCAGGTGAGCTTCTTGGAGAGACCGACCACCAATTAGAAGGGTCATCAAATGAGGTGCAGCTCATGTGTGTAGCTCAGATGTATGTCAATTATTTATTGTTGTTGTGGCTCTGGTGGTTAAGCCCCATTCATTTGTCTACCCTCATCAAGCTGCAGAGGCAGTGTAATGCCCCAGTGCCAAAAGAAGCCTAGGTGGACATGTACCATGATGCACTGAGCATCTAGTACAGAAGTGGATGGGCGATGGTGAGTGGCTATTCCATCTGTTTCTATGGCAAGGGGCTCTCATGATGGTTAGTGTAATGGCAGGGTGAGGGATTTACTCAAGCATTTTTACAGCTACAAACACAAAAAACTTTACTGCTACAAGGTGCTTTTCCCACTACTTCCCACTGCCTGTGCCACGTTCCTTGAGTGTATTTATTTTCAGAACCACTACCTTTTGCACCACTTTCTCTCTCTCTGTCAAGACATCCACTTTACCCACGATTACAGAGCAAGTCACTTTTCCTGTATATTATGTTTTTGAGGGGTGGATAAATATGCAATTTTAAAAATTAAGATTTTCTGAGAAAAAGGTTTCAAATTTCCTGAGGAAAAAATGACACAAATTTACATGAAATGAGTGTTTTTCATTTGACTCATTTCAGTTTCCTTTATGTTAAAAAGCAACTGCAGATTCTGAAAACTGAATTTGAAAATTTCACCCCTAAAGCAAGAAGACAGACATGGAATTTTTCATGTGTGTGGTATTTTTAAGAGCTAAAGGCAAATTGTTGTTTAAGTGAAGTTACCAATCCTAACATTGTGATTTACTGACATACGCTAGTATGCTGTCACACTGAGACGATGACCTTACACTGCTGGAATACAGGAAACACAGATATACTGTATAATGAAAAAAATTATTATTTAAAATCAAAGTCTGAATTAATTTTATAAACATGAATCCAACATAAGCTTCACAGTCTAACAGTGTCTGATGCAATATAAGATAAGATAAGATAAGATAAGATAAGCCTTTATTAGTCCCACAATGGGGAAATTCCAGGATTGCAACAGCACAGGGATAGCAACACTCAGAGCAACAATCAAGAAGACAAGGAAAAACAAGAGCAGTGAATATACATATGTACATATAAATATATAAATATATAAACACACAGTGTGGAGCATTGTAGCTAGATGGAATAAATATATAAATATATATACACACAGTGCGGAGCATTGTAGCTAGATGGAATAAACAGCATAACCGTCTGCTTAGTTATCCTACATAGTATGAATATGTACCCATACATATTGTCACCCTCCGTAGTGACCGATATTGTCCTAGTTGTATACTGGAGGGGACCATTGTGTAAGTCTATTGCGTCTTTTGCATTCAATACTATTAGGTCGTCATGTTTTTTTGCTATCTCTGTGAGCAGCCCTGCTTAGGTTTTACAGTCTGACAGCCGTAGGTAGGAAGGACCTGCGAAACCTCTCAGTTGCGCACCTAGGATGATGTAGTCTGCTGCTAAATGAGCTCCTCAGTGCGTTCAGTATGTCCTGCACAGGGTGGGACTCGGACTCCAGCAGAGATGACAGTTTAGCCACCATCCTTCTCTCTCTTATCTCCTCCACTGGGTCAAGGCGCTGCCCCAGGACAGAGCTAGCTTTCTTGAGCAGTTTGTTCAGTCTCTTCCTATCGGCTGCTGTAATGCCACTGCCCCAGCAGACCACTCCAAAAGTTATGGCTGATGCCACCACCGTGTCGTAGAATGTCTTCAGCAGCGCCCCTTGTACACCAAAAGACCTGAGTCTCCTCAGTAGGAACAGCCTGCGCTGTCCCTTCTTGTAGAGTGCGTCGGTATTGTGTGACCAGTCTAGTTTATTGTTCAGATGAACACCCAGGTACTTGTAGGAGGTCACCATCTCAATGTCTGTTCCCTGTATGTTTACTGGTGCTGTCAGGGGTTGTCCTTGCCTGCAGCAGTCCACCACCAGCTCCTTAGTTTTCCTCGCGTTGATCTGGAGGCAGTTCCGATGGCACCAGTCCACGAAGTCCTGGATAAGTCCTCTGTACTCAGCTTCATCTCCGTTGGAGATGAGGCCGACGATCGCAGAGTCGTCAGAGAACTTCTGTAGATGGCAGTGTGTTGTGTTGTGTGAGAAGTCCGCCATATAAAGGGTGAACAGGAAGCGAGCTAAAGCCGTTCCCTGGGGGCCCCCTGTGCTACTGATGATCGAGTCAGACACACAGTCCCGGGTACTCACAAACTGTGGCCGGTTAGTGAGGTAGTCCAGGATCCATGATGACAGGTGCTGGTCCACCCCTGCGCACAGCAGCTTGTCCTTCAGGATCATCGGTTGGATGGTGTTGAAAGCACTGGAGAAGTCAAAGAACATGATCCTCACCGCATTCCCGGGCTTCTCCAGGTGGGACAGAGAACGGTGAAGAAGGAAGATCACTGCATCCTCCACCCCAATGCCATGCTGGTAGGCGAACTGGAGTGGATCCATCGCTGGTCCCACCAGGGGGTGGAGGTGAGCAAGGAGCAGTCTCTCCAGGGTCTTCATCATGTGGGACGTCAGGGCCACTGGTCTGTAGCTGTTCAGGTCTTTGGGGTGGGAAGTCTTTGGTACGGGTACCACACAAGATGTTTTCCACAACTGTGGTACTCTCCCCAGCTTCAGACTCAGGTTGAAGATGAGCTCCACAATCCCACACAGCTGATCTGCACAGGACTTGAGGAGCTTTGTACTGATGCCGTCCGGTCCCGAGGCCTTCCTTGCCTTGAACTTCCTCAGCTCCGTCCTCACCTGGGTCTTAGTGAGGGTCATGTTGGGGGGCTGTGTGTTGGGAGTGGGGGGTGTTGGTGGAGTGGGGTGTGGGCAGCAGGACTCGATGTCTTCAGAAGCAGCAGTGGTTGTTGTGCAATCGGGGGGGAGGGCGTTTGGTCAAACCTATTGAAAAACAGGTTCAGATTGTTCGCCCACTCCCTGCCCCCCGTGGCCTGGGGGGAAGTATTCTGGAGCCCAGAGATGGTTTTAAGGTTTCTCCAGACCCCACCGATGTCGCTCTGTTGCAGCTTGTCCTCCATCTTCTTCCTGAAGCTGTCCTTGCCTTCTCTGATCTTCCTCCTCAGTTCCCTCTGTACGGACTTCAGCATCTCCCTGTTCCCCGACCTGAAGATCCTCTTCTTCTCTCTCAGAAGTGTTTTTATCTCAGGGTTGATCCAGTGTTTGTTGTTTGAGCAACACTATATGGTCTTGGTGGGTACGGTGTTGTCCACACAGAAGCTGATGTAGTCCGTGATGGTGTGAGTGAGGCCATCGATGTCCTCACCATGTGGATCACAGAGCTGCTCCCATGCAGTGGTTTCAAAACAGTCCTTTATGGCTCTTTTCCATAGTCACAGTTCTTTTTTACTTGTTTCGATTCTCCACTACTTCTTTCTCCCTGGGTTGTTGACCCATTACAACCCTGTAAAGCCACGTAAACTCTGTAGTGGGCGGGATTGAGGCGGCCCCATACTCTGCTGACGTCAACTTCGGCGACCGCCTTCTTCACAACAAAGAAAATGGCGGATTACAAGCGGAGGATTTCCACGTTGGTTCTTCTCTGGCTTTTGAACACAATGAATGTTTTTAAGCGGAGAAGAGAGTTTTACAGGAGAAGACGACGTGCATTGAGAGAACACACGTTGGAGCAGTACCAGAGACTCGTTGTTGCCATTGGGGAATATGAAGCAGAGAGCTTAATTACCCAGCACATCAGGCACATCAAGCACACGAGGAAAAAGTTTTTGGTAATTTAATGCTTCCTATTGTCATTTTATCGTCATGTCATTGTTGTGTACAGCATTTTGATGTCGCCAGGTTATCAGTATTAATATGTATGCTGTGTGTGTGTTCTAGTTGGCTGCGTTGTTGCAAAATCAACGCTGCAGACCATGGACCTGGGCAGTAAACCGTAGCTCGCAGTGGTGGGAGAATGTTGTCCCCAGCTTCTCAAGCACACAGTGGTTGCAGAACTTCCGGATGTCCGAGGACACTTTCACCTACTTGTGCCACAAATTGCGTCCATGCATGGAGCCTCATTCATGTGCGTCAAATGTTTGTTTTTTTAAATAAAATTTGGTGCACTTTTCGTCTAGTCTCCTCTGTTGTTCATAACGGTTAACTGTTAAGGGACAACTAATTCAATCCTAAAACCTTGTAATTGACCTTGGAATTATATGTGGATACTTGTTATATTTCCAATTAATCATTGCCCTATTTTACATACAAAATAATTTAAATTACTTTAAAAAAAAAGCCAATTCAACTGTTGTAAAATTCTTTTTTTTGTGTATCATTTTCCCATTGATAGTTATTTTTAAGGGATATGTGTTCAGGGATGGGAAATTACACGCTAAAACACCGTAGAAAATGACTGCAGAAAAATGCAGCAGCTGAACAACTCCCTTTTGGTTTGATTGAATTGCCAATTGACCTTGGAATAATATGTGGAAACGTGTTATATTTCCAGTTAATCCTAGCCCACTTTTACTTACAAAAAAATTTTAAAGAAAGGCAATCCAACTGTAGCACCATTTTGCATGTTGAGTGTCATTTGAGTATGTTTTTCCCATCTATTGATATTTATAAGGGATATGTGTTCAGGGATGGGTAATTACACGTTAAAACACCTTAGAAAAATGACTACTACAAAAAAGGTAGCAGCTACACAACTCACTTTTGGTTTCCACTAGAAAGAATAACATACATACTGAAATCAAAGGAAATGTGTTTGAGAATATATGGAGACCTTTCATTGATTATGTAAATTAAGTAAACATAACTTCTGAAGAAGGTGAATATGTGTGGACCTTGCAAATTCCAAGCTGGTGAATGTATATTATGTATTCTAATGTAATAGATTACCTAGACTAAACAGAGGAACATTGTTGACTTGTTTTTGTTAATGGTTTCTGTTTTTTATTAACCTTTGTCATTTTATTGTTCTTTTTAGTTTTTAAATTACTTTTGTGTTAGTGTCTGACTGTGTGCTGTTTGTAAAAAAAAAAAAAAGGTTCAATAAAAATATTGTGGGGAAAAAAAATTGCTCTGATCTGCGTGGAAATCCTGGACTGTTGAGACATCATGGACGTACCTGCTTCAGCTGCACTGAGTCTGAGATGATGTCATAGCAAAAAAGGATCAGGTGACACAACTCGATCGCCAGGTTAATAACTATATTAGCCACAAAATGTATATTCAAAAGTAAACATTACTGAGTTCGGTATAATAAGATGTATTTGACAGTTATGATGCATTTTAGGCCAAAACAAACTTGATCTAGCATTAAAAGCAATTAAAATAATGCAGTCACAAGGTTACATGGAAAATGCTTGATTTACTCGATACATATACTGTAGAAATATATATTCTCTGCATCATCAATGTACTATACATGCATTCATGTAGTATTGCACTGACAAACCTCTGAAGTTTTTGCAGATGTCTCTTTTATATGTGAAGGTTACCACCATGTGACATAAATGTCTTAAAAATGAGTCATTATTTTCAAGGTCACCCATTAATGGTTTGTACTATTGACTCTTTTCCAACCAGTGTATTAACAGACAAAAATAGAAATCATGATGCAAACACATAAGTCACTAAATTGTTTATTACAATCAGCAGCAAATTCCAGATTATTCAGAATGTGCAAAACTCAAACTGTCAGACTGGGTCACTCAGCAGCTGGGATGTGCAGCTCACACTGGTCTCAGATCAGCAGATCTTAGGCCTGCATCTCTGTAAATAGTGACGCAAGGTCCAGTTTGGGGTGGATCGATCGTTTACCTCTTGCCTAGACAAAAGACAGAAATGGGTGGTGGTTAAATAAAGGAAGTTTAAAACATATTTGGGAAATACACTTGTTGCTAAAAGCCAGTGGTGGAATGTGAATGAATGAATCTTTATTTCGGATAGATTAAAAGAAAATACAATAATATAACAAAGGGGGAAAAATTTAATAAGGTCGAATTAAACAATAACTCCTCTGATTACACAGTTCAACATAGGTTATCTGAAATGGGTGATGGCTGAAGCTGCAGCTTATAATGCCCACCATATTCCATCCAAGAATTCAAAAGAAAAACAAAACAGCAACGATTCCAATTCCAATGTGACAATAAAGTACTTCGTTGTTGTATTTAACCACAATTTTCATATAGCTGCACTGATGTCAAGTCGATTTTACAAGGGCTGGGTTGCATTTAAAATCATCTGCTTTTACTGTGGCCTCAGCAATCAGAATGAATTAATACATTCACTGGAATGGAATATAGTACTTTAACTGAAGGTGTGCATCACAGATTATGGAGTCGCTCAGTCAAAATATGGAGTTTTTATCAATAAAAGTTTGTCTGGAATGTAAAAGTGTCTCTTCTTGCCCTGGCTTCAAGTGTGGGTGGTGTTTTGTACTTTTATTGCTAAAATATAAAAGGAAGCACTACAATGGGTCTCAAATAGTTGTAATGTGTCCTGTTACTGCATGACTTTATTGATGATAGACTATAAACTACACATATAAACTAAACTATATTGATGACTGAACAACTCCCATTCCCCAAAAGATACAGTTATGAACATAACTCAAAGGATCACACAAGTGATCTGACAAATAAATACATTAACAAGTGGTTTATTTTACAGTTGATGCGCCAGTCTTTTTCAGTTATTCTGTAATTAATACTCACACAATCAAATAAATCTCAGTTCAGTCCCTTTTACATTAAGTGGAAATTGTGCTAATTTGGTTTTGACACTTACCTATAAAAGCAAAGGATTTCAGTACTTTCCACAGTGGCAAAGTCCGTTGTTGAGCGGCCGATTCCCTCCTGCCTAGATGAACGACAGAAATGGATGGTGTTTAGTTTTTTCAAGCAAGTTCAACACTTTGAGTGGTCTTTGTGACTAGAAAAGCGCTATATAAGTGCAGGTTAGTTAGTTAGTTAGTTAGTTATACAGGCACATCTCAAAAATTAGAATATCATGAAAAAGTTAAATATTTTTGTCACTCATTTCAGAAAGTGAAACCCATATATAGATTCATTATAGGGACAGTGATATATTGAAAGTGTTTATTTTAATATTGATGATTATGGCTACAGCCCATATTAACCAACACCTCAGCGGCCCACATTTCTATTTAAAAACTATTTTTTAAAGTTTATGTAATATTCTAATTTTTTGCCAAATGGAATTTGGGTTTTTCAGGGGCTGTAAGCCATAATCACCCAAATTAAAATAAATAAATGCTTGAAATATATCATGGTCTGTGTAATGAATCGATATAATATATGGATTTCTCTTTCTGACGCTTTAGAAAATTATATGAATGACTTTATAAATCACTGGTTTGAAAAAGCACTTTTATATTGTTGAGATTTCGGCTCCTGTGGTCTCACCAGTATCCAATATAAACAGGGAAGCTAATAACCCTGGCATGTGGAAACACATTCTAGCATTAAATTGCACACAATTTAATGCAAAACAAAAACCAGGACTATAACCAGGATTGATATATTTCATCGTTTTGGTCTCACAAGCAAATATTTAGGAGAAAACAAGCGTGAATCAACAGTGGGTATTATCTAGCTACTAGCCAAAACTCGTTAGCTAAAACGAGTTAGCCAGCAAAAAACGGGATTAAATTGCACACAATTTAATGTGCAGCACCAAGTGCAATACAAAACAAAAACCAGGACTATAACCAGGATTGATATATTGCATCGTTTTGCTCTCACAAGTGAATATTTAGGAGAAAACAAGCGCAAATCAACAGTTGGTATTATCTAGCTACTAGCCAAAATTCGTTAGCTAAAACGAGTTAGCCAGCACAGAACGGGGCTGTATGGCTCAAAAGTGAGCTTACCACCAACAGGATAAATAAGCAAACAGATGCACAATATTACAAATCACTCACCATGGATGGTTCTCTCAACTTCGTATTCAGCTTGTCAGTAGTACGGTTCTATTCTGTGCAGTCATCTGTAGGGTCCGGATCACTCTTCTGACTGCGCATCTGCCAGCAAGCAGAGAAAACCCCGCACCTCTTCGTTGGACCACGGTGTAGATTTCCGCAAAACCTAACCTACAACGCTGTCTCTATTAATATCGTATTTACTCCGTGAGCGATTGCAAATGGCGGACGTAAAGATTTCGAAGAAGAGGGGCGATTTCGTGACGTTACGCGCTGACCAATCAGGGGCTAACAGTCGATTGACGTCAAATCACACCTCGATTTTTCTCGCTTGTCCCCTGCCCCTAAACTGGCACGAAAATCGTATCCGTTAAAGCGAGTAGGGTACTGTGGAAAGAGTGAGAAAGTGAGTAAAGTAAAAGTAAGTAAAGCTAAGGTGATACTTGTGGAAAAGTGCCTTTAGAGCGTCCATTGCCTCCTCAGACTATTACTTCACTGTGTGCATGACCGGAGGTTGTCTGTGCACTAGGGGTTTGTACACCGGCAGGAGATGAACCAAGTTGTGATCCGATCTCCCGAGTGGGGGGAGTGGAGATCAGGTGTACGCCTCCTTAGTGTTTGCGTAAAATAAGTCCAGTGTTTTATTGTCTCTAGTGTGGCATGTGACATACTGGGTGAACGTGGGAGCATATATATAACAATATAACAAGTTCAGACATCTGAGGTCTGTTTTAAAAAATCTGACTGAGCTCTCTCTGATGGAGCGCTGCTTACAGAAGTCAGTTATTCACTGATAAAAAAAAAAGAACAGTAATTGAATAAATGGCATTACTAGTGCCTCTCAGTAAATTACAACAATGTGAACAATTTTTTTTGCAATATAATTTAAAAAAGGAACTCTTTTATTCAATATTCATTACACGCACAGTGAAACACTTCAGGCCTTTATTCATTTAGTTTTGATGATCATGATTATAGGTTGTACCAACCTTAACATCATCATGATTATTCTACCAAACAAAATAAGTGCCTTTAATAAAAAGCCTGCTATGATGCATAAAGCCATGACAGATCTCTCTGATAAAATAATGAAAACACAGAATAATTTACCAAAATGATTCTGCCTGGTTCATTCTTACTGTAGTCCATTTTCCTGACAGAAAGCATTCAAAAACTTAATCTGACTCAAGTTAATAAGCCTCAAAATGCAACTAAACATAGGGTTAGTGTCTAACATGTATTGTTAGCTCATTTAACCATTAACATTATGGGAGACACAGTGCATAAAAAGTTAGTTTATGCTACATCTTTGCCATTTTCCTACCAGTGAGCTGCTGTTGCTGAGACATTTTATCTTCACTAAATTACATAAACAGCTAACTGATACTTAATTTAGTAAAAACCTATCAATGTGACACCCCCTCTGATATTACAGCTTACCTTTAGCAATTTGAGAATCAGAGACGCATCACTGCCTGCAGCTGCTCTGTTTTCAAATGTGACAGCCAGCTACGGATGTGTGCATGTATTTTGCGGTCCAGCGGGGCAGCATAACTGTAAAGAAAGGTTCCGCTGGAGGCAAATGCACCTGTGGCTGCTTGCTAAAGTGGTGAAGATTATGCCAAGGGTGGCTAAGATTATGGCAGGGGCCACGCCACCCCTGGTCACACCCCAGCTCCACCACTGGAAATAATGCGTCATTGGTGGGCAAGGTTGTGTGCTTTCAGTGGTCACTGGGATATGTCCAGTCCCTGGAGTACAATAAGCACAGAAGCATTCATGAATGAGCAGCTAAACTACAAGCTTCAGCTAGCCACCTTTGGTCCTGGTTATAGATAATCTACAAGAAAAAAAAAAGCTAAAATAACATCTAAGAATTATGCATATGGTCAAGCATGGCCGGCCCAAGGCATAAGCGAACTAAACGGCTGCTTAGAGTCCCTGTGACCACAGGGGGCCCCCAAGAGCAATTAAGTTTTAAAATTATTTTGTCCGTAATTACTTTTTTTTGCACACGTGAATGATGATTAATATATTATCGAAGGTATATTATCACACAGAAACACAATATTATATTATTGCTGGTGTAGTGATTCCACTCTAAAGGTGCCGTCACACCAAACGTGAACGGGCAAATTTTTCACGCAGCACAATTACACTCAATGTAAACACATGAATAGACATGAATTCACCATCTGGGTGAGATGCAGACAGGCGAAGTTGCCTTTCTAACTTCTGCAGCAGTGTTCAACCTGCTGCTGAAATCCCCAAAATAACGCCATGCTTAGATTTACATTATCCCACGGGGGGGGGGGGGGGCCCTCCTGAAGAAGTTGTTCCTGCCTCGAAAACTTGATGGGTGTTTCCGTTGCTAGCTCGCTAACCCTGTTAGCACATCCGTGGCAGGAATCCATGAGTAAATAACCCCGACATCCAGATTCAGCTGAAGAGCTCCCGCTCCTTTTGTCTGCAGGTGAGTGTCAGTCTCATTTTCAAGCTAGTTTACTCTGCAACGTTGACACTTTTACTCAGATGACGGCGCTATCCCTTGGACATGAACGCGTGAATGCGGGATTTTGTGTGTGCTCGCCTCTTTCCATTGACTTTGTATGGATTCGCGCCGCCCGCTTGTATTTGGTGTGAAGGCACCTTAACCTTAGCTCAGAGCTCCACTGCTATTGTGTGCATTCAGCCGTGCAGAGCGCAGCAGGAAGAGGAAGACGAGAAAAACGACAAGATAAAGGTAAATTTCCTCAAGTTAACAAAGTCCCTGAATATCCTTGACATTTTGATTAAATTGGTAGCGTGTAGTAGAAAATTAGCTATCTAGTTGTGGCACTAATAAAGGCTTATCATTTCTTGGTTAACTAAAAATATTTTCTCTTTTAACTGCTAGGTTAGATAGATTTCTATTCAAGCTAATGTTTCTGTGTTGGTGTAATACTGCGCTTTAACTGTGATGAAGCTGATTCTCGCTACTCTGAGTTGATTTTTGGCATCAAAATGTTTGATAGCAAACGTTTAATAGAATAGAATAGAATAGAATAAGCTTTATTGTCATTGTCACATGAACAATGAAGTTTAAAAATGCCCAGCCAGTCAGAGCATCATTCATAAATATGTAAACTCAAAATGTATAAAATGTCTAAAAACAGCATAAACATACAAACGTACATGCATACAGTCCACACAATGCACACCTCTAAACACACATTTCTACCATTACACAGTCCCCTCATACACCTTCAACATCCAGCTGTATTTATTACATTTATTACAGTTGGAAAAAAAAAGTTTTTTAATTGCTGTTTAATAAAAACTAATTACGAACGTCACGGCTTTTGCTAGCAAACGTGTCTGCTTAAGTTAATGTGTTTTTGAATGAGTGAAGTAGTTCTAGTTTGAGACTTGTTGTTTGCATAAATTGTTTGCTGCAGCAGAGCACAGTAATTTCTATGAGTGAAATGAACATAATGTTTTCCCAAGTAGCTGTATGCTCATAAGTTCTATGAAAATTCCCAGGAGTGCTGTTAAAGTATTTTGGAGGAGGCAGTGATACAGGCCAGTGTCAGTCCACCTCCTCAGGCTCAGCCCAGGCCAATGCATCAGGTGAGGGAAAACTGCTACCACATACATTTAATTTCTAGTCAAATGATCTCATTAAGATTTAATATAAGATATGGTCATATGACAAGGGACTTGTTTTTAGACAAATGCATATTATTTCAAAAATTCTCAAGCAATTTTCAGTTGTTCCACTGGCAGATTTTTTTCTTATTACAAGCAAAAACACACTGGAGTAAAAGTTTTCCTAATTTTCAAGTGTAATGTGACATCTAACATGGCTAGCTTTTGTTGTTGTTGTTGTTTTCATCTTAGGTCCATCTCTATCCTCTGCAGAGCACTGTCTCTCACTCCCAGCCGCTGTTCCCACTGTCCCCTCCGTGTCTGCTGTAACCTCAGCTGATGTACCTGGTAAGCTGACAACAAAATAGCCTTTGCAAATTGCTCAGTGTACAGCAGGGATGGGCAACTTTGGTGGTAGTGAGGGCCACAATTTTTTTTCCTCACTTCCCAAGGGCCAGATTTATACCTGGGGGGGGGGGGGGGAGATTTTCTTCAAAGTCAAAAGTTTCACAATTATCATAGTAATTTTATTCTAGTATTATCATACTAGAATTAAAATTACTGATAAAATTGTATTGTGACCTAATTTTTAAACTCTCTCCATCAAAATGATGAGCAAAGACAAATTTCAGACGGTAATTAACAAAAAAGACAACAAGAAAAGGAAATGTGGTGATGATGAAGAAAAATGTTTTTAAAATATTAGAAGAAAATGATCAAAGTAAAAAATAGCTTTTATGATAAATATGCTACATTTCTGGTTTAAATTAGCCATTGTTTTGCAAATCTATAATTTATTTTGGTATTAGATGTTCAAGTGTTTACTGATAAATTTGCATCATTTTATTTAAAAATGTATAACTTTTTAGTTGTACTGGGATTTTTTTCTAAATTAGTGAGTTTTTCTGTCATAAATTTGCTGCTTCTTCAAAAAATCTGCCTTTCAGTTTGAAACTTGTAAATACTCCTCAGGTTCAGGTTCAGGTTACTTTATTTGTACCCGTAGGTAGATTTGTTTCTCTCAGTGAGAAGCTGTATCATTTGTTGTTGTTTAAAAGCAGCCTACTCTGTACATTTACTGCTGTTCGCAGCCTATTAATGCGGTCTCAGCATGCAACACATACATACCTTAAAAGACGTACTCTGGAGCACACTGCTCCCTCTATCTGTGGCTCCCTCATTCTGGCTTTAGCACTGGCATGCTGCACCTAGGTTTTGATTAGAGCTCCCTCTGCTGGCAGACTCTATAACTGCATTTACAAATGCAGTTCCAAATATTTTGAAACAGGTTTAATTTAAATAACTGATTTTTCAAAATGGACTGGCGGGCCGCAGTGGGTGACGTCAGGGACCGCATGTGGCCCCCCACCCCCCAGTTGCCCATCCCTGGAGTACACTGAGAAGTTGTAGTTGAATTTGTAGTAGCTGAATTTACTACCATTTTAAATTAAAAACCATAGATGGGTAAAAACATGCCAGGCTGACAAATAAAATGATGTAAACAACAGTGCTGCAACTGTGTAGGGGGAGTTGCTGACTTTGCAACTTTTTCTACAAGTTTGCAAATCTGTTGTCTGCTTCCATAAATCACTGTGGATTACCATCTAACAACAAAAAAAAAAGTTCTCACATCTTCTTTTACAAGTGTATTTGTAATGACATATTAGAAAATTAAGTAAATTTACAGTTGACGTGTGAATGGTCATTAACCCCTTTCACTCCGGTCAATTTCCCTAAAAATGCCAAAAAATAACGTGCCCAAAGTAAATTGAAAGCTGTTCTTCAACCCTTTGCAGCATCTTCATGGGGTTGGTCTCATTTAAAAGAAAACACTTTGAATCTTTTGGCAAAACAGTCATAATCTCGCTAAGTGCTCCGGCCACTGAGTAACAGTCATCTAAACATAGTGAACTTGAAGAAAATAAATTTGGCCTGGGTGTTTTTTTGGACACAAATGCTTGCAAATAACACACAGCTTCAGATCCGGGCTGGAAAATGCAACAGAAATGTAGAACCAAGTGTTTTCCAGCTGAGGTCCAAATTTTGTAACAATACCACAAAAATGAATATATTACACAGCTTTTTCCCTCAGGTAGTTCCCAGGCATTTTGGAACTGTGCCAAATTGTGCCAAATGGCACAGTTTGGAAAAACGTCTGTAACTTTTGAATGCTTCAATGTAGAAGCTTCATTTTTGGCTCTAATGAAAGGTCACACTCAGGGCTGTGTCTGTGTGTGTGTGTGTGTGTGTGTGGGGTTGTCCCTCCCCCTCGCTACAGAGGATGGACATCGGCCATCGCTACATGACGGATTAGCCTCATGTCGCGATGTGGGACAGCAGCTCAGTCACCGCGGCTCCCCCCCCCCCCCGCTACAGAAGAATAGCGGGGGGGGGGCGGCGTTCACGGTCTGGACGCGACGAACGAACCGTGTACCTCGGCGCATGAACTTCAGACTTCGTGCGCCGCACAGTTGTAATTTACCGATCGGTCAAAAGTCATTTTGGATTACAATTTTCAGGGATAGAGAATAATTTAGCTTATAACACCTTACCTCTTCACAGCAGCAGCGGAGCTGGCGAACTTCTCTTCCTCATTGTCAGACGAACGCGACGCTGGTCCGCTCGTGGTTCTGGTCTCGCGACCTGATCAAAACATAATTCCATTATTGCGGTTTTGTGCTTCCATGATTGCGGTTTTTGGCGAACGATTTTTCAAAACAAGTAACAGTAGTAATTAAAAAAAGACTGACGAAGGCGTGTGTGTCACTCAGCCTTCGTCGTCAGCCTCCGTCTGTCTATGATGACCATGGAAGAAAATCATAACGTCTACTCTGCTGGAACAAAAACAAAATAAGCACCGCCTGTGGCCGAACATGCCGATGCGCGAATGCTGTCACACAGGTTGCATTTGTGGGTGGTCTCCGTGCTGCTGGGTCTGTGACGGTTCTTTCTGCGAGTCCTTTTTTGATCCGCTGCAGCAGTCTGTCTTCACCCAGCTTTAAAAAAAACAGCTGGCGAACTTCTCTGCTTCAATTGGCTCACTGCATTCACAGTGTTGGTAGGCGGGTCCTTCTTGCTAGGTTTTCAGTCATTGGTTCTTCAAGGTTTCAGAAACCCAATTCAAGGCTCTTATTAGTCGAATGAGAGGTCAATCAGATGAACTAATCTGTTCGCGGCTGTGTCTGCAGCTTTTATTTTCAGTGCGCGCTTGGACGCCATCACCATCTACATCATGTCCTACATCACCATCTCCATCATGCGTCCTAGAGTGCACAAGGGCGCACAAGAGCGCCCTCGTGCGCTCTAGGACGCAGATACTTGCCCGCCCACGGTACAACGGAGTGCAAGAGGTTAATCAGTATTATCGGCAGTAATAGGGGGCCCCAAACTCAAATTTCACTTAGGGCCCCACGGAGGCTTGGGCCAGTCCTGTTGTCAGATATTGATGAACAAAGATTCCAGTGGGGATGAAAAGGATTTATAGAAAATAGCAATCACAACCAGCTGGATCAACAGTGTCCGTTACCTCCTTCCCAGAGAGGCAAGTTCTTAAGAAGAAGAAGCCAACTTTATTGTCATTCAGTCCAATCATGTACAGTAAAACCAAATTACGTTTCTCCTATCTGCAATGTTAATCACATCTAGAATCAGAGGGGTTGCTGCCATGCAAGGTGCAGCCACAAATAACTTTTCCTTCCCCCATTCTATTATGGTGAGCACCAACATAGAAGGTTGGAAGTACCATTTTTTTTTACAGAGTCTTTGGTGTGACCCAGCCTGGAGCTTGAGCCCACAACCTCACGGTTGTGGGGCAGATGCTCTATCAACTAGGCCACCACTCCGGTTAATGCAGAACGTAAAGCTTTCCGGTACTGTGCCGGATTTCCGGCGTGTGACGTTTGGCTGCGGTGAAAAATGATACTCCTATAATGGTGGCCGTCAATAGGCGGCCCGCGACCTACCTATTTGTAGCCCCCGAGCTGTGATTCCTTCACTACGTGTTTTGGTTTGGTCAGCACTTGTGAACGTGGACTGTTATCCGCGTGCCAACGACACACTGACAGCCTGTCAGCATGCGAGCGGCACAGTTTTACTTTCACTTTCGGTGCGGTAGCCCGCAGTGGGAGCCTAGATTGAACGAAAATGGCATGTTCCAAGTTTGCTGGTAAAAGAAAAGTGGACAGTGAAAATGGGCAATTCAAAGACGAATGGACTGAGCAATTTGCATTTGTTCTCCCTCCTACCAGCACAAGACCACAGCTTGATAAAGATTTACAATTTGAAACAGCATTTTGAGAGCAAGCATACAAATTTTGAAGAGACATTTCCTCAAAATTCAAAGGTAAGACCAACAAAAATAAACGCACTGAAATCGTCATATCAAGCTGCAAGCAAGATTCTTGTTACATGTGTGACATAACAACAAAAGGCAGCAGAGTTGTGAAAGTCTGTTCTGAAAATGACTGCCTCCACCAGTTCCTCCCGCAGCAGAACACCCTGGTGACAAGGACAGAAATCAATGGGGTCTGGGTGGGGTGGGGGGCAGTTTTTTTTTCTTTAAAATTTGCAGATTTTTTCATAAATGTGTAATGTTTTCTCATTAATTTACTACATTTATTTGTAAATGTAAAACTTCTTTGTTGTAAATTTGCCACTTTTCCCTCATAAATCTGCTGTTTTTCCATCTTAAATCTGTAATTTTTTTTCTTGTAAATTTGTAACCTTTTTATAATAGATGTTTTTTTTTCTTGTATATTTACATGTTTTTTCCTCACTAAATTTGCAACATTTTTCAAGTAAACTTGACTTTTTATAAATGTGCAATTGTTTCTTTTAAATTTGCAATTTTCATTCTCATAAATTTCTGACTTTTTTCTTGTAAATTTGCAGTGTTTTCCCCATAAGTTTACATTTGTGCATTCTTTCTCATAAATTTGTGACCACAACAATATGTAGTGTCCCCTCAATATTTACTCTGGAGAAAATGTTCCATTTATTGTCCCTCTCAACATAAAAATGAAATATCTGCCCATGCAGCATGCTTTCATATATATATATATATATATATATGTATATATATATATATGTGTGTGTGTGTGTGTGTGTGTGTGTGTGTAAATAATATAGTGTGTGTGTGTGTCTACCCGATGACCCTGTCCCCGGAAAAAAGTTCAGACTCAGGAATTTTTTTTGCTTTAACCCCTGTTAATGTACGATAGTAGAATTTTTGCCAATAGCTGATATGCTGACAGTTTAAAACTTATTTTTGCTGATTTCTCATACCAATATGCATATATTTTTTCTTAGCTATTTGTGTCTCCCTTGACATACAATTGTGATTAACTGGCATATAAAGACAGATTCCCCAAGAAAAATAAGACAACTACCTCAGTTTAAAATGAAAATAAAGATATGTTATCTATATTCATACAAATGTGTGAGGGGAAGGAGGCTGTGTATACCTTAATATTAGAATATACACAGTCCAGTGTGTCATTGCCTCGTGTTGTACACTTAATACGTTGGTCAAAACCAGGTCTACTGCTTGTTAATGGCCGCTAGCACGTAGCCAAATGCTAAATTAGCATTAGCATCTGGACTGCTGTTACCGCGGCAACAGAAAACTCCCATGGCAGACAGAAACTGCCAGCAGTTCCAGGTCCAGTGCTTATTGTATTGATGACTACAGAGTTTGTAAACAAGCCCTTATTCACATATGATAAAACGACACTCCCTTATATGGTGCTTTTTACTCATTTTTAATTCAATTCAGCTTTATTTAGAATGCGCCACATCACAACAAAAGCCATCTCGTGGCGCCACAGTGCAGATAAAAAAAATCACACAGTCACAGAAAAACCCAGCAATCAGACGATCCCCTATGAGCAAGCACTAGGTGACAGTGGAGAGGAAAAACTCCCATTTGGAAGGAAGAAACCTCTAGCAGAACCAGGCTCAGGGAGGGGCAGTCGTCTGCTGCAACTGGCTGGGGATGAGGGGATAGGGAGGATGGAAGGACAGACATAAAGAACATAGCAGTAAGATGCCAAGTACAATATTGGAGGTCAACCAGCAGTATGGATCAGATAACAATAGAACAAGAGTGGGGTTAAAAGACACAAATACCCTCCTTAAACAAAGGCTATATTAAAAAGGAAGGATTTTACCCTGTTCTTAAAGACAGAGACCGAGTCTGACTCCCGGACCCAGAGCGGCAACTGGTTCCAGAGAGAAGGGGCTTGGTAGCAGAAGGCTCTGCCTTCCACCGTACTTTTGGAGATTCTGGGCACCATAAGTAAGCCAGCATTTTGGGAGCATAATGCTCTGTTAGGAGCTCATCACTGAATGACCAAAGCACTTAGATCCAGCTATCCACCCATTCACACACTGACGGCCGTGGAGCTGCCATACACAGGCACTGGCCTGACCCACCAGGAGCAACTGGGGGTTCAGTGTGTTGCTGAAGGACACTTCAACTTGCAGACTGCAGACAGAGCGGGAATCGAACCCCTGACCCTCTGATCAGTAGTTGGCCACACTACACCTGCTTCCACAGCTCTTACCTTCAGTGTATTTAGCAGCACGCTACCTCAACAACAGTATCCGTGATCTTGGGGTGTAGCCAGCTTGATGATGATCATCACAGAGCTGTCTCCTATGGCTGGTGGAGTTACTGTATATATCCAGTTTTAGTTCATCATGTTTGTTTCCAAGGGACTGAGCATTTGCAACAAAAAGGGTATGCAGCATTCGCCTGTTTGGAGCCCTCTTAGCCTAGCCAAGTAGCCAGACTGGCTTCCCTGCTTCTGTTTGCCTTGTCCCCTCCATCACCGGTCACTGTTGCTTTACGGGAACTTGGCATATTATCCCAATTGTGCAGTAATTCCTCTCTGCTGCGGAAGATGTTTGATATACTTCAGCAGCACTTAACCACAAAAAGTATTACAAATAGCAACCACATGCAGCATTGTTTGACTGAGTCCATAGCTGCAGCATGCAGGCTTGGTGGGGCAGCATGTTAGTTGGAATACACTTGTCTGACGTGATGACATCAGTCCCTTGCACTGAGGGAAAAGCAGCAGACCATCACTTGAGACTGTCTACTGTAATATTCTAATGGCTGTAAATATTATTTTTTGCCGATAGCCAGCAGATAATTTTAAATGCTTTATCAGTCGATACAGATATAGCTTGTCGATATGTATCGTGCATACCTACACCTAACGCCAAATACTGAACAATGCTGACCACCTAGCCAAGCTAATGCAACGGTTCGATGTAGGATCACGGCGAAAATATAACAAAATAAGCCAGACACAAGATAAACTAGAAAAGCACTCGGAGAGCGCAGACCTCCACCAAGCGCCACAGTCCCCCCCCATACAGTGTTTGTGTGTACGTTTTCAGATTCCTTGACCATGAAAACATATGACTAGCAATTGGATTCACAATGATAGGATGAGTGGTTCAGTAGTAAAAGCATTACCTCCTTGGCGGAGGTAATAAACTGAAGTGTTGCTGTTGTGTCCATCTCCAAACTCCCAGGCTGCGGGCGTTGCAATTCATCGCACAACCGCGTACAACCCACAGGCCAATGGGTTATGCGAGCATTTTCATAGATCACTGAAAGCGGCACTCAGGGCTTCACTGATGGACGCAAATTGGGTAGACAGGTTGCCGTGGGTTTTATATTGGGGTTGCGCTCCACGGCAAAAGAGGATTTGGGAGCTTCCCCGGCAGAGAGCTTGTTTTTGCGCAGCCCCTATGGCTGCCCGAGGAATTTCTGCCAAATAATCCCGCGCTGGACAGCTGCCCGTCTCAGCTTTTGCAGCGTAGCGCAAACACAGGCACACTGCCGGGCCCTGCCCTCCACTGTTTTCCGCGTGCTTTTGTGCCTAAAACTTTGAAGAACGCGGAGTTCGTGTTCGTCAGACACGACGACCAGCGCCCTCCATTGCGCCTGCACACATGTTGAAAATGGCCATATCTCACAATGTTAAAGAATCCTTTAAAAAATTACTGTATCCAGACGGTGATCCGGATCATCCCCAAAATTTAATCAATTCTTCCTTGTACCATTTCCAACAATGCCTGAAAGTTTTATTGAAATCCGTCCAAAACTTTTTGAGTTATCTTGCTAACCAACAGACAGACAAACAGACAGACAAACAGACAAACGCTGGCAAAAACATAACCTCCTGGCCTGCAGCCTGGCGGAGGTAAATATCAACTGTGGATTAATGAACTAGGTGGAAACAGTGATGTCTATTAGGTTGACTGAAATCTAAAGACAATAATAATATAAACCATGGCTGGTAAGCTAACTTCTTGTAACATTGTTAGCTATATGACAGACGACTAGGCTGGCCAATAATAGAGCAGAGGGTGGGCATCAAGGACAATGATGAACTGGATTTATCATTTTATGACGTCCTGTGGCAAATGTAAAAGAGTCAAAATGACTACTTAGACACAGAAACGATATAAAGGCTGTGTATTTTTTTAAAGAGAAATGAGTGAGAGAATTTTTTTTTTTTTTTTTTTGGATAATGGACCAACAGAAGCAATTCAGAAGGTTAAAACCTACAAAAACACAATTTTTCAGTCAATGACCCCTTTAAGACCTTTTGCAACCCACTGTTGTGGTAACAGACTTACTAATGTCTTCTCACTAACACCATAACCTGATGGTGTGTCATACTCTGCTGCAAAAGGAACATGACAGCAGCTTTAATTGAATGACAACAGGCTCGGTCAACAGCATGGCGGGATTAATGATGAGGTGGATTTGGACCAACGTGCCGTCTGACACATGGGCCCTTGGCTTGCTTGTCGTCACCAAATGTGGCAACGTGGGTGAATTTCAGCAAAAATGCACGAGGAAGTGGCTGCATGTCATTACAGCACGTGTTAGCGCATTTGTGTTTGTATTCATTAGGCAGGCATTTGGCATTTGGAAGCCAGCAAGGGGACTCTGAAGCATATTGCCTGCATCCTTTGTGTGTGCCTGTGAGTGTGTGTGTAATGTGCACGCATGCATGCACTGATATGCCAGTGGAGGTGGTGGAGTGCATTAAAAGGCTGCCTGGCACTCTCAGTGGAGAGACAGGGGGGTGCTGTTCCAAGATAAAACTAGACTTAGATCAGCATGTTGAGGGTTTCTTTTTTTTTTTTTTGGCAGAATTATCTCCCTCAAAAAATGATTTGCATATTGATTGTATGTCTGATAAAGCTGAATATAAAAAAAACATTGTTTATTAGAACCAGGGGACTGATGGTTAGCTCTCGAGGCTCATATGGCTTCATGAATATGAATCCTTTGTTGTGAAACCAACTATGGCTGCAAGTAAATTTGATGGCTTATACCAACTTTAATCTTTATTCACATTTATATCCTCATTGTTTTATACGTTCCCAATTTATTTTTTTCTATATTCATGTTTTGGCCAGATAAGGAGTCCTTGCTTTGTGCTAATATATAACATGAAATTGAATAGTAGGATAGAATCGAAGGAAAGTGTAGGATGTGAGCCGGGGGGGAGCTGGGAGAGATTAGAACAAGTGAAAGCAGCGAGGGGGAAAAGAGGGGGATTACCAAAGGAGAGAGTGAAAGAGAAAGCATATTGCTGTGCCAGGTGAGCTGTGGGTGAGCCAAAGCTTTTCAGAGATTATAACTGACTGGCCACAGGTCAATCGGGGGAACATGTTGTTAGAAAACGGGAGACTTTTCACCTCCCCGCCGTTCGATCACCATAGTGACCCATTGTTCGTTTTTGCTTCATTGCTTTTTCTTGGACTCTCAGGAACAACTTGCTGAGGAAAGAAGGGCAGGCAGCTGATTGAAGGGATGCTGATGGGTGTTGACTGAAAGAGTCCCTGGCATGACTTAGGGGTGGGGATGTGCTTGAAGGTAGATGGAAAAGAAAGGGATTGGGCTCCGTTTAAGCTTTTGTAGCCATTCCAGCATGAGTAGAACGTAAAATTTGAAAGCCTCTAATATGTAATCAGGTAAATTTGTTCATCCTTATAATACAACTGTGTAGAAGAAGTCTTTCAGTTCCCAGTGAAGCAGAAAATCTCGAAGTTCTTCTCTGGAAACACATCACACCGGTGTTGGGTAAACAACAGGTGGCTTACATGCACAAATTTTCTTCTCTAAATAAGCTTTTTGAAAGACAAAAGCACCACAACAGCTTTCTGTGCAATATACATCAAAGATTCAAGTAAAATAACAGACGTGATTCACCACTTAGTGTAATCTTTATTTATCTCATGGATCTTGGTGCACCACCTCAGTTTATCTGTTTGAAGGCAAATTGGTTTATCTTATCTGGCTTTAAATATGTTGGTTCTTTCCTTGTTAACTCTGCCGAGGTAATTATTTTTTTCTCAGTGAGTCCCCCGGATAAAACATAAAGACAAAGCGTAACCCCCTCACCTCAGAATACAACCAACTGTATCATCTCAAAGACAGTCACATCATATGTAGGCTTGGCATTTCAAAAGCACTCAAATCTGAGTACAGATGTGGATAGGGAGTGGGAGCTTACCAAAAATGGTGCTCATTTGCAGTCTCCCGGGGTTAGTTAGGGTTTGCCTCTAAACGTTCTTGGTTAAGACATGGGAAAAGGTTAGGTTATTAGAGGAACGGGGGTCTATGTTCAACACTTAGCACCTCTCACCCTCCACGCTATCACTGCATGTAGTTAGTTTCCAAATCACTAGAAGTTGCTTTTTTCAAACTTGTAAAACATAACAATAAAGTACAATTCCTGCTAGTAAAACACAATCATTTTCTGTAGGAGGATAATCTTAATTTCATCGCTTTTGTTTTGGGTTTTTTTGGTCTGTCAGTTTGATTGTTGGAATGATAATACATAAATTGCTGGCCTTATCAGATTTGGTGCAACGGTAGAGCTTGGGCCATAGATTACAATTCAGAGTGGATCCAAATAATGGACAGCACGGTGGTACAGTGGATAGCAATGTTGCCTAATAGCTAGAAAGTTCCATGTTTAATCCCCAGCCTGGCAGGGGTGGGGTTTACATGTTCTCTTTGTACTGTGAGCATCAGTCTTGGAGCTGCCACAGTACAGCACAATAAAGAGTCCATGGCCCAGCAGGACCCAGCAGAGCATTGCCACCCGAGGGCACGTCCTGCCGTCGGCATGAATGGCACGCTGCCACAGCAGCAACCAACCTCAGAGATGAGAGAGCAGCAGCGCCGAGTGCAGCCGAACAGATTGCCAATCGCACTACTTGATTGGGTTTGGGTAAACGATCTGACCGCCTGGACCCACAGACGGTCCCGTCATCGCAGATGAGAATCACCGCACAAAAGAGGCTAGCCGCCCTACAGATGGCCAATGGTTCGAGATGGCACACCAACCATCTGCAAAAGACAAGACCAGCTGCCTCGGATCAAGACGCAGCACTGGAGCCGACCCAGCTGGTGTGGGACCCGGGCTGGGACTTTGCTGACGAGCAAGCCATGACTCCAGCGAGATGACACCTAGTTCTGCTGCAGCTGGCGCCTCCAGGAGTGCGCCCATCGTGGACTCAACTGAGGCCCCTGAAGGTGAACTGTTAAAATGACTCTGTTTTGAAATGTTTACGCAGAGCATGATTGTAACATAGTGGCAGAATCACCCACTCAACCATGCAGGGTGTTACCGGCAGTCTACCTGGTTGCCCAGGTTCATACTGGTTATGTTGTAGAAAAAAATTATTTGCCCTTTCTTCCTGGGTCCTGAAGAAATAACACCAGAGATCTGCAAGCTCAGAGTGCCTTTATTTTCCCGTATTTCCTGCATGCAGGAGAGAGAAGGCTGCTGATGTGTGTGTGTGTGTCTCCCAGCGAGGTCCTTCTGACCCTCAAGGTCCTAAAACAGACTCCTTCATACAGTTTTGCAAAGTGCTTACAACATTGCCTTATATGGTAACATATCAGATAGTGCATAACCTTATCATACAAACAGTCTTTGTGCTGCACATATTAGGAAAAACAGTAGTTTAACTTCTTAAAATTACACCCCAATAGGGTCTGCAAAACCTCATTTGGTGACATATCAGAATTTCTGGCATAGAAACAGAATAAAGCATCACATCAACAGTAGTAAGTACATTTTCACTTCAGTTAATGGTAAGGTTCTGGTTTTTCCCGGGGGGGGGACATAAATGTGGCATCTTGGAAATACTACAGCAGACGCCACAGATGTGAGGACGCAGGCACGGATGACATCACCACACCGTGGGTATAAAGGAGGACTGACAGCGGAATCAGTCTCTTTGGTGCTCCGCCTCCATACGAATAAGAGCCTGTGTTAGTTTGGAGTTAGCTTGTAGCGCATACACTGCAACACATGTATCAGCTATTGTGTCTTGTAATAAAGTTCGAGTTCGGTACAACTCCTGCCTCCGCTGTCCTGTTTCCAGACATGACAATACCATCCACCCACTGAGTAGGGTTTGGGTCCCTGTGGCTGTGTCAGTGGCTGGTTAGCTTGGTTAGCGATTTAGTTTAGATATGTGTCGCTTAGTTTATCTTGGGATATTCATAGGAAATAAAGAGTCACCACAGAGTTATTGTGGTTGGTTAATCAAACTTAAGCTTGTCTGTTTTGTTACAAACAAACCACTCTATGGCCAGATGGTACTGGTAGGATGATTACAAGAGTATTACTTCGGGATCACGGAGGTGTCATTTTTTTCGGAGCATGTCCTTTCACTTCACTGTGGAAACTATGGTATCCAACACAGTCTTCTTCTTCTTCTTCTTCTTCTTCTTCTTCTTCTTCTTCTTCTTCTGCTTCTTCTTCTTGCTGCTCCCTTTAGGGGTCACCACAGCAGATCATCTGTCTCCTTCTCACCCTATCCCTTGCATCTTCCTCTATAAGACCAACCCTCTCCATGTCCTCCTTCACTACATCCATGAGTCTTCTCTGTGGTCTTCCTCTTTTCCTCCTGCCTGGCAGCTCCGTCTTCAACATTCTTTGTCCAGTATATCCACTGTCCCTCCTCTGCACATGTCCAAACCATCTCAGCCTTGCATCTCTTACTTTGTCTCCAAACCGCTCAACCTGAGCTGTTCCTCTGATATGCTCATTTCTAATCCTGTTCCTCCTAGTCACTCCCAATGAAAATCTTAGCATCTTCAACTCTGCCACCTCCAGCTACACCTCCTATCTTTTTGTCAGCGCCACCATCTCCAAACCATACATCATAGCAGGTCATACTACCATCTTGTAAATCTTCCCTTTCACTCTTGCTGCCACCCTTCTGTCACAAATCACCCCTAACACTCATCTCTATCCATTCCACCCTGCCTGCACTCTCCTCTTTACCTCTCTTGTGCATTTTCTATTGCTTTCGATGGTTGACCCCAGATATTTAAACTCATCTACTTTCACTACCACTACTCCTTCCATCTTCACCATTGCACATTCCGTCCTCTCATTCACACTCGTATTCTGTCTTGCTTCTACTGACTTTCATTCCTCTTCTCTCCAGAGGATACCTCCACCTCTTCAGGTTCTCTTCCACCTGCTCCCTGTTCTCACCATATTATAAGAAGTTGATATTAACATAGCTGAGGCAGAGTGGTACATAGTCGGTGAAACATCTGAGTGCGATTATTGGGGAATATAGTAACTCATGGAACCCCTATTGTCCAATCAGATTGCTCAGTGGGAATTAACTGTTGCATAATTCTTCTACATTTAATGATTTCTTTAGTTGAAGCTGGGGTGAACTCACAGCAGAAAAGAAAAGAAAAACTAGAGGGCACTCAGAGAGCGCATACCTCTGCCAAGGCTACTTCCCTCCCTCCCTTTGTCCTCCCCTCCATCCGTTTGTTTGTCCATATCGCCATCCATCTGTGCATTGCGAGATAGGGCCTTGCCAGAGGTATACACTCACAGATCACCTCCAACATCTAATGAGTTCATCTTTGGGCCAAGGGCCACCTCTGGTGAAAATATCATCCAAATCCATCTAGGAGTTATTGTGTGATCCTCCTAACATACAGAGAAATGGTAGGAAAAGCAATATGACTACATTATATGACTACATTATAATAACAAGACTGTCATAATTGCATTGACCAGTACAATTATACATTACCCCATGGATTGCCACCTTATTGTGGTGGGGGATTTGTGTGCCCCAGTGATCCCAGGAGTTATGTTGTCCGTGGCAATTTGCCTCTGGTAGGGTCTCCCAAGACAAACTGGTCCTGGGTGAAGGGCTAGACTAAGAGTGATCCAATAGACTCCTACGATGAATAAAAAATCAAGGATTCAATGTACCCCGCCCTGTATGGGGTTACCGGGGCGCCGCCCTGGAGCAAAGCCTGGGCAAGGGGCTCGATGGCTAGCGTCTTTTGGTCAGATTTCTTCCCATGGGACCCTGCCGGGCTCAGCCTGAAGGAGTTACATGGATCCATTCTCCAGTGGGCTCACCATTTGCAGAAGGGACCATGGAGGTTTGGTGCAATGTGGATCAGGTGATGGCCGAAGGCAGAGACCTTGGCGGTCTGATCCCCGGCTTTCGAAACTGGCTTTTGGGACATGGAATGTCACCTCTTTGGCAGGGAAGGAGTCTGAACTGGTGCACGAGGTTGAGAGATACCGGCTATAGTTGGACTCACCTCAATGCACAGCTCTGGTACTGGAACCAGTTTCCTGGAGAGGGGCTGGAGCTTGGCCTACTCTGGAGTTGCCCCAGGCAAGAGGCGACAAGCAGGGGTGGATATTCTTGTATCCTGTTCTCTCTGTGCACTGACACGCCTTCCACAGAGGAAGTAGACCTTGAGGACAAGGGGAACGACTCGTCCATCACAGGGGCTGAGGCCGCCGAATTGGGTAAAAAACTTGTCGGTGGCCGGGCCCCGGGGATGGACGAGATTTGCCCTGAGTACCTCAAGGCCCTGGATGCTGTAGGGCTGTCATGGTTAACACGCCTCTGCAACATTGCAAGGAAGACTCATGCCTTTTGCATGGCAAACTGGGGTGGTGGTTCCTCTTTTTAAAAACAGTGGCCAGAGGGTGTGTTCCAACTTTAGGGGGAATCACACTTCTCAGCCTCCCTGGGAAGGTCTATGCCATGGTACTGGAGAGGAGAGTCAGACTGATGGTCGAACCACCGATTCAGGAGGAGCAATGTGGTTTTCGTCCTGGCCATGGCACATCGGACCAACTCTTTACCCTCTCAAGAAACCTCGAGGGTTCGCGGGAGTTTGCCCAACCAGTCCACGTGTGTTTTGTGGACTTAGAGAAAGCATTCGACCATGTCTTCCGTGGTCTCTTGTGTTGGGTGCTGTGGGAGTGTGGGGTATTGGGCTTGTTGTTACAAGCTATCCAGTCTCTATATAATCACTGAGATCATTGAGAGTTTGGTTCGTATTGCCAATTCCCAGTCAAACTAATTTCCAGTGAGAATTGGACTCCGCCAGGGCTGCCCTTTGTCACCGATCCTGTTCATAATTTTTATGGACAGGATATCTAGGCGCAGCCAAGGAATGGAGGGTGTCATGTTCGGTGACCACAGGATCTCCTCTCTGCTGTTTGCAGATGATGTTGTCCTGTTGGCTTCATCGAGCAATGACCTACAGGTCTTGCTGGGATAGTTTGCTACCAAATGTGAAGTGGCTGGTATGAGAATCAGCACCTCCAAGTCCGAGTCCATGGTCCTTAGCCAGAAAAGGGGGGATCGTCCTCTCTGGGTTGGGGACAAGCTCCTGCCCCAAGTGGAGGAGTTTAAGTATCTCGGGGTCTCATTCACGAGTGAGGGAAGAATGGAGTGAGAGATTGACAGATGGATTGGAGCAGCATCTGCAGTGATGTGGACGTACTTTTCTGTTGTGGTGAAGAGGGAGCTGAGCTCTAAAGCAAAGCTGTCAATTTACCTGTCAATTTACGTTCCTACCCTCACCTATGGTCATGATCTTTAGGTAATGGCCAAAAGAAATACATCGTGGATACAAGCGGCTGAAATGAGCTTTCTCCATAGGATTGCTGGACTCACCCTTAGAGATAGGGTGAGGAGCTCGGTCATCCGGGAGAGACTCAGAGCAGAACCGCTGCTCCTCCACATCAAAAGGAGCCAGTTTAGGTGATCTGGGTATCTGATCAGGATGCCTCCTGGATGCATCCCACTTGAGGTGTTTTGGGCATGTCCCACTAGGAGGAGACCCCGGGGCAGACCCAGGACACACTGGGGAGACTATTAGGTCTTTTCCACTGTCCCCGCTTAGCCTCGAGTTGAGAACCGGACTGTTTTAACCCTGACTTGGTTCTCCCGCGATTGCTTTCCCACAAGCCCACCCTCCCCAGGCTGAGACTCCAGGTGTGGGTGGGATTTCTTGAACAGCAAGGCGGCGCCACACTGTCGTGACGTCAATCACGCGACTTCATCCTCCAAAACAAAGAAAATGGCTGATTATGAGGCGAGGATTTTTATCGTTCTCGTTCTTTGGCTTTTTACAAAAGTCAGTGCCATCCAATGTAACGTTTTTAGACGGCGTGCATTGAGACGACGTGCATTGAGACAAAGGTATGAGGCAGTGACCATGAGGTTCTCGGCTGCCCGATTTGAATATGAAGCCGCAACACTGAGGTTAAATGCTCGACACATGCGGGAGCGTCTGTTGGTAAGGTAACGCATGCTAATGTTTGCAAATTTCATTTTATAGTCATGTTATTTTTAGGTACAGCATTTTTAGGTCGCCTGGTCATTGTTATTAAATGCATTACGGTGTGTGTGTGTGTGTGTGTGTGTGTGTGTGTTTCAGTTGTTTGCTTCGTTGCGAAATAAACGCTGCAGCCCGTCGGTGTGGACAGTCGACCGTGCTTCGCAGTGGTGGGAGGATATTGTTGGAGAGACGTTTGATATTACATTGGTTGATACAGCAGATGAACCAGTGGTGGCAGTGTCACAGGGTGCAGAGGAGCAGGGTGGCGATGTACGAGATGCTGTGATGCAGTACTTGTGTAGCAATAGGTAGAATTCTAAGGTCATACAAATTGCTGTACATACATATTGACAAATGTATTTTTTGGAAATAAAATGTTGTGTTTTATATACAGTATGTACCTGTTCTCTGTTGTTCATAACGCTTATCTCTTACAGTAGGGGTAATTACATTCAGCAAGACCGCAAAGCCCATCTTTATAAAATTCAGCTGGAGAAGCTACTTTTTGGTTATGTGGGAATAAAAATTGAACTATAAGTATTGGTTTGCTAAATGTCAGATTGCCAGGTAATGTTCTCCCACTTTTACTAAAAACTTTATTCTTAACAATTTTGAAAAGGTAATACTAATTTCTCAAAAGTTATTTTCCAAAAAAGTTGTGGTACTGTGAATAACATGCATAAACACCACACAGACCATGTTATAAAAATGAAGCTAGAAAAGCCAAATTTTCTTACGTGGGAATGCAAATTGCACTATGAGGCATCTGTTGATAAATTTCATATTCCCACGCAATGGTCTCCCACTTGTACTTACAAAATGATTTGGATGATTATTGAAAAGCTAATATCAATTCTCCTCAAATTGTTTTCTAATAACTGTTGTGGTACTGTGAATTACAAACAGAAACACCACACAGACCATGTTCCAAAAATGCAGCTCGACAACTCACTTTTTGCTTATGTGGGAATGCAAATTGAACTATAAGTATTGGTTTGCTAAATGTCAGATTGCCAGCTAATGATCTCCCACTTTTAATAAAAACTTTACTCTTTACAATTTGGAAAAGGTAATACTCCAAAGTTATTTAAAAAAAAAGTTGTGGTACTGTGAATAACATGCATAAACACCACACAGACCATGTTCAAAAAATGAAGCTAGAAAAGCCCAATTTGCTTAGGTGGGAATGCAAATTGTACTATGAGTTATCAGTTGATAAATTTCATATTACCACGCAATGGTCTCCCACTTGTACTTACAAAATGATTTGTAAGATTATTGAAAAGCTAATATCAATTCTCCTCAAATTATTTTCTAATAACTGTTGTGGTACTGTGAATTACAAGCAGAAACACCACACAGACCATGTTCCAAAAATGCAGCTCGACAACTCACTTTTTGCTTATGTGGGAATGCAAATTGAACTAGAAGGCATGTGTTGATAAATTTCATATTCCCATGTCATGGTCTCCCACTTGTACTTACAAAAAGATTTTTAATTTTATTTAAAAGCTAATAAAATTTTCCTCAATTGATTTCAAACAACTTTTGTGGTGCTCTGAATCACAAGCAGAAACACCACACAGACCATGTTCCAAAAATTCAGCTAAACAAGCCACTGTGGCTTACGGGGGGAATGCAAATTGAACTAGAAGGCATGTGTTGATAAATTTCATATTCCCATGTAATGGTCTCCCACTTGTACTTGCAAAAAGATTTTTAATTTTATTTAAAAGCTAATATAAAATTTTCCTCAATTGATTTCAAACAACTTTTGTGGTGCTCTGAATTACAAGCAGAAACACCACACAGACCATGTTCCAAAAATGCAGCTCGACAACTCACTTTTTGCTTATGTGGGAATGCAAATTGAACTAGAATGCATGTATTGATAAATTTCATATTCACATGTAATTGTCTCCCACTTTTAATTAAAAAATGAATTCTAATAATTTTTAAAAGACAATAGAAATTTTACTCAATTTCAATTAAATAACTGCTGCGGTAATGTGAATTACAACCAGAAAAACAACACACGACCATGTTCAAATAATTTAGCTTTACAAAGACACTTTGGAATAGGTGGAAATCAAAGGCCAATTTAAATTTTGCACAACTTGTTTGTAACAAAATTTTTTAACAAAAAATACTGTTGTCTATCCTTCTCAGATGGGTCTAGTGTTATTATTGGAAATCTTACTATAGATTCCGTCTTCATTTATTAAATTTTGAATGGTGACGCAGCATTCCATTTACATGTAGTTAACCTTTATCACTGTTGACTGTAGAAGTTAAAGTGCACATGGAAAAATGCATAGAACATAAATAATCTACATGATCGAGCGAAATGTATTAAGCTGTGCAAATTTGGATATACTTTAGCAAAGCAGAATAATCAAAAACATACTAAGACTATACTGTACGTTTTGCAGTGTTAGTATAAATTAAACATTACAATGCTATACACCTGACCAGATGGACAGCAGCATGTGGAGTGAGCACACAGTGTGTATGTAATTATTGTCTTTTCCCATATGGTGTCATAACAGATAAACCAGACTTTTGATGCAAACACTACAATTTTATTACAGAAGATAAATTTACAAAGAAAAAAAAATACTGGTTTTGTGGAGACATGGTTACACACGCCTATTAATTGCGTCAACAAGCCGGCCAAATTGGCTCATGAAATCGCGGTGGAATGTTGCAATGTCAGCGAGCTCTTCCCTTCGTAATACAGCTTCCTGCTCCAGGGCTTCACGTGCATCTGCACGCGCATCTGCACGCACATCTGCGGCCATCTGTCGCAAATGATGGAGGTATTCCTTGTGGTGTTGTTGCCGTTGTTCATGTTGCTGGTCATGTTGCCGTTCCAAGGCTGACGTAAGTTCAGCGATGGAGCTGTCCCTTTTTCTCTTCACTATATTGAAACACAGAAAGGCATGTTTGTTAAAGATGGATCAAAACATAGAATCACACATTTCAAAGCCTACTATGCTGCATTGCTGTATATAAGCTGTACTGTCTGGTAGCTGTCCCGCAGTAGAGCAGATTTTGCAACACCCAGGGTGCTGTCATCGGCAGCAGCCCCCCGGCAAACAAATTTGCCTTCCCAAATAAGCTAAAGTGGTTTTTCTAGCTGCATTTTTGGAACATGTTCTGTGCGGTTATTCTGTATTTAATTTACACTACAACTACTGTTGTAAAAAAAAAAAGGTTTGAACATTTATTATTAAATTTAAAATTGTCTATAGGCTGCAGCCCCCACGCAAACTAAAAAGGGTTAAGATAAAGAAGATGGATGGATGGATGAGTAAATATTGGGTAAATATTTCAATATTTTCCTGTTGTGTGGTCTCATAAATCAAAATTGGTTAATACAGTCAGCTGGCGCAAAAAATTTTAATGAAGCATGTTGATTTCAACGGCAGTTAATGAGCTGGGATTTGTTTTATAAAACAGGAGTTACAACAGCACTTCAGTCACCACACATAAAATGGAACCGAGTTGTGGACCACTGATAATTTATGACCAAAGAATCACCCTTTTGTACATATAGAAAAACACTTTAAATTCATTATTATGCACCTATTGGAAATTGCATTAATCAATTTTGTAGCTAAATTGTTTATATTTTTCTTTTTGGAGCCTGTTGCCCGCTATACCTTTTTTAAAAAAGGGTGGTTATGGTTCCTTACCAGCAGCCGGACATGAAACCCAAGACGATGAGGGAGCTGGTGAGGGGCCTCAGATCGGTGTCGATTCATCTGGACCTCTGCCGGGAGATGCAGGACAGTCCGGTGTGGTTTGTCCGCTGAGGTGGACTCCCGTGAAGTCCGCTGAGGTGGACCGCTGTGATATGAGCAGTGATTCTAGAAAGAAAATGCACGCAAAAAACCTCATCATTGCAACATGTACACAAAAATAAAAAAGTTTTTAACCAGAATACAATAACTTCAGCGTTTTTTTTCGCGCGCGAATAACAATCACAAAGCAAGCGTGAATAAGGATTTGGCTGCACAACAAATGGGTAGCTAGCTAGCTATATGCTGGCTAGCAATCCTCAGTAACAACCATTAGTCTACAACCTTATGATGGATTAAAAACATTGAGCTTACAACAGAAAGGATAAATTGGCGAAAAAAAGCGCAATATAAAAAAAAAAAACAACACTCACCGTCCACGGTTTCAAATGGTGTGACCGACGCCGTGTCAAGTTTCTCCAGACACTGTTTGGCAGTACGGATGTGTCCTTATATTCCCATGTGCTCTGAGACCTGCTGGTAGATTTTTTCGTTGCGCGTAGCTCCATCTAACTCGCGCTGGATGCGATCGTCGGATAATATCATCCTTATAACGAAAATACTATATATGCTGGCTACTGTGTTTACTCACTGCTGAACAACTTTACAAATGGCGCCTGTGGAGATTCAGCAGAGTCGCGTTTCGTGACGTTACAACCAGACCAATCAGCGGCGAGCAGTCAGTTGACGTCACTTCGCGGCCGAGTCGGGCTCTGGATAGACCCTGCCCTAGAGCAGGTACGAAAACCAGCCCCGGTTAGCCCCTGCTAACCGGGGCTGGGGCTCATGGAAAATGCACAAACACCGGGGCGCTGGTGCGGTGCTGGGGAAAGTGGGGCCCGTGGAAAAGGGCCTTATGTCTCCCAGCTGGCTTGGGAACGTCTTGATTTCCTCTCTGAAGAGCTGAAGCAGGTGGCCGGTTAGAGGGATGTGTGGGCTTCTCTGCTTGAGTTGTTGCCTCGGTGACCTGGACCTCTGGAAAAGCAGTAGAAGATGGATGGATGGCACACATTGGGTCTGGGTAGTTCCACCTTAAATCAGCATCATGGTTTATTGAATCTTTCAGGTCGGTTTTAGGTTGTTTTTTTTTGGCCTCTCTTCTCCCTTACAGTTTACTGACAAGGTTCATAATTATTAAGCAATATTACACAACAGTGCAGTATCATATCACTGCGGTGCTTAGTAAACGATCATAATAGAATAGGCCTATTGTGATTTCACAAACAAAAAAATTAAACACTGTTCAGTGCTGAAGTTTACTGTGTTTACATACTGTGTGGGTCATGTGGCTCGCATCCTTGTCTGCTGGCCGGAGTTATGTCCGCACGCATGCCAAACCCCATCTTAAACTGTACACTTTGCTTGCTTTCTCTTGGCATCTTTAGATGAAATAATGTCAATCATCACATACTATGCGGATGGAGACCACATTTCTTTTCGTTCCAAGCCATTTTACTTTTTCTGCAGTGTTTGGTGATAAAAGTGCACTGCTTTCGGGTTGCAGAGGTGCGTAGCCCTGTGGTGTGGCCATGCACATAACTCCGTGGACACGTCAAAGGGGAAGTACATGAAAAGTGCAATATTAATATATAAAATAATTTTGAAAAAAATTTCTGGATCCAGATTGTGATCCGGCTCACCACCAAAATCTAATAATTTGTTCCCCATGCCATTACACACCTTTCATGAAAATTTCATCAGACCCTTTTAACTTTTGGAGTAATGTTGCTAACAGACAGAGAAACTAACAAACCAACCAACCAACAAACCAACGCCAGCAAAAACATTACCTCCTCCCTTGGCAGAGGTAAAAAAAAAAGTCAACGTAATGAAATTAATGAAAGCACCACATGGGTTTTGATCTTTCTTTGACAGATTTGTTTCCTATTTGGTATAACTTCACACAGTCTCAAACCACCTGTTTGATCAACCCCCAGTGGTGTGAAAGCTAGGAACAGACAGAGCAGAAGGTGGGCCTGATATGACTGTCTCTCACTAACAAGGCTTCAGTGTAGGAGGACTCCAACAGACAGTTCCCTAACTAATTACCATTTCCATGGTGCTTTCATTTCTCTCGAACTGATGCATTTTTCTTTAGATTGACAGTCATGCCTCAGGTTTGCCAGGAGGTACAAGGGGCAATTAATAGGTCTGGATGTAATTAGTGTGGTGTCTGCTATGAATGCTCATGGCCTCAGGAGAGAGGTACCAAACTCCACGCTGTAGAAGGTGCAGGACAGGTGACCAGTGAGACCAGAAACTTTTACATTTAAATGGACTGTTTTTCCAGCAGGTATGATGTTAAAACGTTCTTTGTGGCTCTCCTGAATATCAGTGGAGCTTTGAACTAAAAGGTAATGGAATGTCATTACATTTTGTAGATATGTGGTGTGTGCATCCATCTGTCATCCAGGAGTTGTTGAACTATGTCGCCAGGGTCTTAAAAATTAATACCTGCCATCTGCCGGTTACAGGCAAATTTGGGTGTTTTTTGGGAAATTGGCTGGACTGGTAAGGGGTTAACATGCCCTACTTAGACAGAGGTATGAGTGACCTCCCAAATGATTGAGTGAGTAAGAAATAACCTCCTTAAACAATTTCTTGAGTAGTGAATAGTTGAGCCTTACTCTTTTTACACATCAATCATCTTTATTACTCTTTTCAAGTTAAATTGTTAACATATTTTCAAGGCCAATGCACTGTAATGTGCAAAATATCAAAATAAATGAAGTTAAATGAATAAAGACAATGAATAAAAATACAATGCACATAAGATAAAGTATCCATTTATGACCATATTAAATCATTGTAGAGATTAGAGGTGCATATCCTGCCGAGGCTGTTTGTCCACCGATTAAAGGTCTCATTTACTCAGATATGGTGTGCTTGTGGGTTTGAACCTTCTGAAATGCTTTCTTGGGTCATATGACAAAATAAAAATATTAACATCTATTTTTACTTTGAAATATTTATATTTTACCATTTATGAAGAATGGATTGAAGCTGGTTTTGTTCTTCCAGGTTCTTTTTTTCCCTGTGTCACCAGCAAACCGTCCTGCCTTCAGTTACAACCAATTACCATGCCTGGTTTGAAGATTCAGTCCCCACTCAGAGTGTGTGCCCAAGGTATTAGCCTCAGAGCTAAGAGTGCTACTATGGCATTAGCTTACCAATCACAGTTTTTGTTACTTTTTAAAAATTCCAGTCCCCCAATAGACATCCCTGTTTCCACCTGGTTGACTAATTCACAGTCCATAATTTATCTCACATCATTCTGGCTTATTTTGCTATATTTTCACTGTGATGGTAGATGAACCGTTAGCATTAGCTTGGCTAGGTGGTCGGTGTTGTTGCGACTATTGTTAAGTTAACTGTCGTCGCCAGTTTTGATCACTATTTTGCACAAATTCTGTCCATCCCCACATGAATCCTTGTTCATCTACCAACACTTAACTATAAAAGTCGTTCTTAGATGCTATTTTACCATAGTTTACTATACTCTGACCAGGACCAAAGGCAGCTAATAGCCGTTAGCTGTTTCCCATTCACTCATTTCTGATGTTTTCTGTACTTATACCACTCCAGGGATTGGTCATATCCTATTGACCACTGAAGCCACACATCTCTGTCCACCAGTGATGCTTTATTTCATTCATATCATGATTGATAATAATTGACAGTTCACAAGCAGGGAGTTACACTAGAGAAAACCCACGATGACACAGAGAAGAAAATTAATTTGAATTGTATTAATTTCAGAGGGAAAGCTTTGTTAATGAAAGATGTCACTCGCCAGAGGAAGACCAAGCATGGAAGGAGAGACGAGAGCAGGTTAGATAAGGAGGGAAACTGAAAAGGGAAAACAGGACTCTATTCACGTGGGAGAAACAGAGAACCCGGCAACGAAACCCAGCACAAACGGCAAACCAGGAGTAGAGGCTGGAAGGCAGGAGTAGAGCTGGGTGAGGTGTCTGACCGGGTGGATATGGCTGCTGAAGTGGTGATGATGATGAGGCAGGTGAGCGCACAACAACCCCGGAGACGCACCACGAAGATGGTAGCAGCCTGTAAAGGAGAGGACAAGAGGAATTAATAAATTTCCTCTGAGAGAATATAACTTACTTGCTTTAGTAGGTAGCATACCCAATGAGCCAGCGCTGAAGCATTGAAGTGAAGGTCCTTTTAAGTGCTGGCGAGGCAGAGGCAGCAGGTGTGTCTCATCATGCAGGTCAGGTGATTGCCTGCGGAGTTGGGGAAAGTTGAACAGGAAGGGAGGGGGAGAGTGCGCTCACCAGAACATGACAATTCATTCTTTTAAGACTAATTTATGTTAGTTGACTCAGGATATGTTAGCTACCAAAGCTAGGAGCTAGCCAGCTAAGATTAGCAATTGTGATGAAAGAGGGAGGGTGGGGGTTAACGGTGATTCGTGAGCATTTAAAGAGACAGGCACGGAAACAAACCTTTCTGAAGAGAGCTGTGAAAGATAATTCACAATGATGTGACAATAATTAAATAATTAAAGCTAATTTGATCAAAGTATGTCACAGACATTTCATTAAGACCTGTGGGAACTGTCAACATGTGAAAAAGTGCAGTGAATGGGACTTTTAACATGTGATTAGTAAAGTTACTCTGGCACCTTGGCATTCCTTTGGCCTCTGTCGCAGTCGGGGGCTTTGATTGCCACAATGCATCGAGGCCTGGGCGCATCTCTGTTGCCATAGTGAGAGATCACGCTGCTTTTCATCATGTGTACAACGCAATGCGAGTTTTATAGAAATCAGATGTCATTTGTGACATCAGGCTGACTTCCTGAACCAGTAGGTGGGGCTGTAACTATGAGGTGGCACGGGCATGCAAATGTGGCCAGGCTAGGATTAATATAGCCTCATAATGGGCAACAGGAGCTTCTTGTTAATTGGTAAAAGGATTGAAATTTTACACAAAGCAACTTGAATTAATATGACAATCTATGAAATGAGCTGCCATCATAATGTTAAACATGCAATCCAGTCTGAAGTTACTGTGTTAGAGTGGTTTGGAGTGGCACTAAAACACGTCCCTTCCTGTTGTCAGTGGAGTTCTGGTGAAGAATATAGCAAACATATAACTGGGCATACGTACGTACATTTTTATCTCATTAATTTACTCAGCAAAAAAGTTACTTCCCACCTGTGTTGTCATCAGTCGCGACGAAGAGGTTGGCGTTTTTGAACGATGCCTATAGCGTGGGTAAACATCATACACTGTCACATGCCGAGCCGGCTTGGCTTTCCCTGGCTCGGCCTCTATCTCTTTGTGGGGTTGGCTTTGCTGGTTATGTGCGTTTTGATGTATTCTTGTACTTATGCCATGCCTCTAGCCACTGCCTGACCGGCAGCTGTTAGTCAGCATCTGTCATCACCTTTCTCTCATGCTGCTGACAGGCTGCCGGCCTAGCCACGCCCCCTCGCTCTCCTTCTGGCGCATCATCTGTTTCCAGTCCCCGGTAATTATCTGTCCGTGCCTTGCCCAGGTGATTCCTATTTGTCACGTCAGCGGCGTCTGTATTAAAGGGGCTCTTCGCTAGACAGACGCCGCTGGATTATTGTATGAGTTAGCTGGTTTCTCTCTGCCGTCAACCGTCACGTCAGTAAGGACTGTGTTCTGTGTGTGCTCGCGATTGTCGCTGTGACGACTCGGCCTGGCCCCACACTGTGAGTATCTGTCTGTGCGCTGTCCGCCGCTGTTTACCTCCAGTGTGTGTGTTGGGCGGCCTTGAGAACTCTACGTGTATCCGAGCTGTTCTGTGTCTGTATATGTTGCGTTAATAAACGTGTGTGTGGTGTAACTCTGCAATTAAATCCTTGTCCTTTTTTCCCCTCGCCGTGCGCCGTTGGAGAGGCGCACGGAGAGCTCATGACATACACAGCATCATTGTTTAAACTCAGCCCTTACTTTGACAGCTCAGATAAATGTAAGCATCACTTTTAAAACAGCACTAAAAGAGCCATGAAATACACACACACACACAAGTGGATCAGCATAACCCGGGCATTCTGCGGGAAAGCCACGCTTAGAGCTGAACGGCGTGACTGACTGGTGCATTATCTGTGAGTGAAATATAGGAGGGAATGAGGTAATAAGGGACCTTTTGCATTCCCAGCGAAATCATTTTGCTGCAGAAAGCAAACAGAGGGGGAGTAAATCCAGAGGCAAGTATGATGACAGAGAATTATAATAAGGTGAAATATTCTTTTAAAGCAATCGATTTTCAACATGACATGGAGGTTTTTTCTTTTGCTGCAGCTTTGATAAAAAGCTAATTGAATAAGGAAAAGAGGGTTTCTAAATCAATTACAGAAACAATAATTACAGTACATTCTTAAATAATAAATGCTTTTGGTGGGGAATTACATTTAATGCTTCCTAGAATACATTTATAACTTTCTGATCTTTCAGACTCATGAATTGAAGTCGCAAATCAGCACAAAATAATTGGCTTTTCTGGAAGCATTACAAGCTAATATGTGGTTTTTTTTTTTTTTTTTTATCGAATTCCTCTCTTCATTTGTGAATTTTCTCCGCTCAGGGCCTTTTAAGTTTGACAGCCATGCTTTGATTTTAGAGGCAGTCAATTCATGTCCAGAAGTCATGAATTAATGAATTTTATCAACTCTAAACCTCACATTTGCTTGGCTGATTATGCATAGGGTAGGTTCAAGCATCAGTGATACCTTAAATATCCTTCAGTCAGGTGTCTATAGCACATAAAATAAATGTCACTTTGCATATTAAACATCGCTGTGGTGTAAACTCTTATTTTGTTGACGCTGTGCTTGTAAGGCCTAATTAATATGGTGAAACTTTTAAAATACTAGTTTTATGCCTAATTAAATGTCAAACTTGCACACCATGTGGTTGTGCTCAGTCTAATTTTTGGCTTAAAATTCCTTTAATTGCATTTGTTATACCCCCTTTACACAGGGTTGGAGATTGTTGAGAGATCACTGATTGATGACAAAATGGCCAGATCTCCAAACAATCTCTCAGTGATTTCTCATGAACTTCAGTGATCTTCATGGTCCTCAAAGTTTTGACTCATTCTAAAACCATCTCTCAGCGATCAAAGAAAGTGATCTCTCAATGATATCTGAGTGATCTCATCAATCTCCCAATGATATCGCGACAATCTTTCATTGAACTCTATTTGTCTCTATTAGTCTTTCATCGAGCACTCACTGATCTCTACCAGCAATCTCTGCCTTTGGGGTGGAAAAAAATTGCATAGCTGAGAGCTCATTGAGAGATTGATGAGATCATTGAGCACTCTTTGAGAGTTTATTGAGAGATCACTTTCCTTTGGTGATCGTTGGGAGATTATTATGGACTGAGTCAAAACCATCGCTAAACTGTGGTGACCTCTGAGATCACTGGAAGATTATTGACAGATCTTGGCAATTGCTGAGAGATCATTGAAAGATCATTGAGCGATCTGGCTATTTTTTGTCCCATCTTTCAATAATCTCTCAGTGAACTCCACCCCTGTGTATAGGGTTAGCACTAGAAACCTCATATATATATATATATATATATATATATATATATATATAATCCCTAAGCGGTTTCTCCTGGTCTCTCAAAGATCTTTCAAAGATCTCTATAGATCGCCATGAAAATTGTACAATGATCTCCCAAACGTTTACACAGACACAGCTTTTTTGAGGCTTTAGGAGATCGTCAAGAGATTGGGTCAATTTTTGATCTCTCAATGTTGATCTCCGGCTGTGTAAAGAGGCCCTCAAGAAAAACTGCAAAACAGAGCAATATGTCCTTGTGCCTTTTCAACACACTTTTTTTTAACTTATTATGCAAATACAGCAAATGCGACGAAAGTATGCAGTCTTGCAAGAGCAGCAGTGCTGTGGGTAAAGGTTGTAGGGGTGCTTAAACAGGTGATGGATGGCAGTGAGGGAGGATGACATGAAATTAAATAACAAAGGAATGGGAGCAAAAATGCAAGGTGTAGATAAACAGGTGGACAGAGGAGTGAGATAAGATCCAGAAATGAACAAGACAGAACATGCGTGTAGGAGTAAAGACAGGAGCGAGTTTCCCCAGTGAGTCCTTGTTGTATTTCCCTTAACATCGGTTTGAACAAAGGTTTTGACCTTTTTGGCACGTCTTCCCTCTCTTTTACATTTTTCATGATTCCCATCCCAAGGTTTCCTGGGTAACAGTGCAGTGTTGCCTAAAATTACAATTAAAATGAAGCTTTTCTCCAAAAATTATATATACACCATTTGTGATGCGGTGAGGCATACAATATAATATTTATTCCTGATTATGTTTGCCCATTTCAGCTACTGTACTGAATATTTTACCCTACTAAACAGGGAGTCTGTTTGTCACTGAGGCCACAGATTCTTCTTTGTCGTCGGTTGATGGTTGATGGGGCTGGAGTTTCTATAGGCGGTGCTGTTCTATTTGTTTATTTGAGAGAGTTATTAGTGTTCCATCATGTGCCTGCTGGAGATTCACACGACTGTCAGCCCCAGCAGAGCACAAACCTCCTCTAAGGCAACTCATTTTCCTCGCATTTTCATTTCTTGTAAAGGCTGTTTCATACCAAATGTGAATTTCTGTTTAAAAAAATATCTGCACCAACCTTGATCGCAGGAGATTTTGCTGCTGAAACAAAACTGACGAGATCCTTTCTTTCAGCTGATGTCACTTCCAGGTCAAAATGGAATAAAACATCTAAATTTATACAATAAAATCCACAGCAAATGCTTGAATAATCAGATCAATCAATCAAACTTTATTTGTATAGCACTTTTCAAACATTAGATGCTGCACAAAGTGCTTTACATAGATAAAAACAGTAGACACATTTAGTTACATATATTTACACGATACATCCCCACCTCTTCCAACCCTCCCACAAAACACACACACACACACACACACACACACACACACACACACACACACACACACACACACACACCACCCCCTACTTCTCTTACATGCATATAAAATAAAAGAAACATCGCTAGGCACCAAGGCACCATGTGAAAGAGCAACCATCCTGTGGAGCCCCCCCCCCACCGGGAGTCCACACAGCCCATAACCACAGAGTGCACCACAGAGGCCACCCCAACCAGGACAGGCCAGGGCCTGCACCACAGCTGTAGGCAGTGGCATAAAGCCCTCACCCACCCAAGCTAGAGCGACCCACGAGACCAGCACCCCTGCAGATGGGCCAGGCAGCATCTGGCATGAGGGTCTCCACTGAGGAAACACTGGAGCTAAAACACATAAAATACAAGCTAAAACTAAGAACACATAGAACATAGGGAACTTAAGACACATACTTATAAACTGAGCTAAGAACACATCAAAATAAGAGAATCTAAAAGCAAATTGAGCTAAGAAGAATGTAAAACAATGGAACATAAATGACTACTTCAATAATAGTTAAATAGGTTTGTTAAAAGCCAAATTTAAAAAGGTACAGAAAGAAACTAAGAACACAAAAACCCATACTGAAAACTGAACTAAAACACATCAATAAGAAGAGATGAGAAAATCTAAAAACAAATGGCTCCAAGAACATAAAACAATGGAACATAAATGACTACTTCAGTAATAGTTAAACAGGTTTGTTAAAAGCCAAATTAAAAAGTTCGGTCTTAAGCCTGTTCTTAAAAGCATTTATTGACTCTGCAGCCCTGAGGCTCTCTGGCAGGCTGTTCCACAGACAAGGACCATAAGAGTGAAAGGAAGCTTCACAAAGGTCTTGGTCTTTACTTTGGGAACCATTAAAAGGCCAGTACCAGAGGACCTCAGGGTCCGCAAGGGCTCATAAGATAAAAGCAGCTCAGATAGATAAGAAGGCCCAAGACCACTGAGGTATTTAAAAACTACTAAGAGAACCTTAAAGATCAAGGACAACATATGGCTCGTGATCACCAAGAGGTTGTGCTATGATGATGGTATATTGCTTGTGTTCACTTCCAAATGTTACAGGATGGTACAGAAAAGAGCTAATATTAGACATAACATGGTAGCATAAGCATCACATCTGATGTACATAGGGAATTTAAAGCATTTTATGTCATGATATCCAAGGAGCAGGCAATTCAGGAGAAAGCAGGATTATATTAAATAACAGAAAACTGAGGCAGTATCCTGGAACAAAACAAAACACTGGAGAAACTACAAAACAAAACCATGGCATCAGGGCCGGTAAAGCACTCTACTAAAATTAACACTGAGAGAAACAAAATACTGCACGGGGCAGACAACCCCTACTTAGTTGTTTCAAAATGCTCAAATAAGAATACAGAAGTGGGTGGGGGGAGAATGGATAGCGCTAAACATAACACCCCCAAGTAGGTGGCCATAAACCAAATCCTGCGATTTCACTTTGAGTTGCCGATTCATTTGTTTTCCTCATTAAATACATGTTTATATGTGACAAGCTGACAGTAATAGGGTTAGCCACTGACTTCCTGGTTAAGGCAGGGTAAGGGTCTATTTTCAACAAATTACATCTCCCACTCTCCACCACCTTACTTCATGCATGTAACTATTTTCACAACCACAAGAGGTCACAGTTTTCAAAACTCATAATTATAAGGTATAATTCCTGCTGGTAAAAATGTGTTTTTATATGGTTGTGTTCTGTTGGAGGATAGTAAACCCTCAGTCTTCATTGTTAACAGCAAAGTTTCATCTTTAAAGCTGATGTCAAACAAATTATTTTAGCCTATGTATTCATAACAGCTTATTTCATCAATGTTAAAAAGTGTACTAGCCAGTATTGTCAGAATTGTGAAAAACAGTTTACATGGCTCTAATTTAACATTTTTCCTTACAAAAAAATTTGCCTGGTAATATAAAACATCCAGACTTTATTAATAGTTTGTGTGTTATCATGACTGGTGTTTTGCAGTTCTGTAGGCAAGTGCAGTGTCATGGTTTGGGCGGAGTCCTAGGATCATGCCCACAGTTTGTGTTATTATTATGATTATTTGCCTGTGTTTTGCCTTCTGTGTCTCCCCTGGGTCCTCTGTGATTGTTATTGTCTTCCCCGGTCCTCAGTCTGTCATGTGGTCCCCATTACCAACTGTTGTAGTTCTGTCCCACCTTGGTTGTCTGTACAAGTCTCATGTGTATGTGTTCCCTGTACTCACTTTTGTATCATTCTCAGTCCCTCATGTCTTCTGTAGTCTTTGCTACTTCTCGTGTGTTGCTGATTTATCCCTGATTTCTATCCCCAGCTGTCTCATGTTTCCCCTGATCATCTGTTTCCCTATATATGTAGTTATCTGCATTCATTTGGTGTGGCATCATTTCCTGGATTCCCCTCTGACTTCTGTTCCCGTGTTTCTTCGTGAGTTTTCAACTTCTTACAGTTTGTTTTGTGTTCAGCCCTCGTGCTGGTTTAATTTTGTGTTATTTGGAAAATAGACCCAGTCAAACTGTAGTCCTGCGCGTGTTAAGAGTCTGTCATTTCTGCCAGTCAGAGGTTGCCCATGACAGAATGACACCACCAATTGACTCTGCAGGCACGGACCTCAGTGTTTGCGGCTTGGATGAGGAGGAGTGTTAAGTTGCGGGCCTGATAGGACTATATCAGCGATGCCTGGGCTTCCCGTACTCCTGAGGAAGCCCTGAGTTTCCTGGACTGCGCGGCTGAGCTGATAGATGCTTTCGCCAGCCTGTGGACCAAGCCAGGACTGACTGGGTTCCTCTTTTCCATTCCTCATATGCAATGATTGCTCTGGCTGCCAGTTAGAAGCTTTTCTCCCCTTGTACCTGCGCCGACGGGGACACGCCACTGGGTGCAGACATCTGTCGCTTTTCATTCGGCTACAAGACCCTCTCCAAGCTGCTCTTCAGCTCGGGTAGCTTCATCACAACCTGTAACTCCCTTGTCTGCTGCCTCCTTGCCTACGCCGGATTACCCCGTTGTCTGTCAGATCGGATTTGCTGCATCAGAGTCCCAGTTTTCTTTTGACGAGAAGGAGCAGGAGGAGCGCCGGCAGGTTTTGCTCTCACAGACTGAATTAACATTGGACTATAAACCCTGGCTTCTCCTGGAGTATGTGCCTCTGCTGGGCTGGAACCAGCTAGTTATGGGAGACTCAGCTGCTCCAGCTTCCCACTGCCAGTCAGCCGCTGCTGTCCATGGGATTTTGGCAGCCACCCGATGAGACACCTGGCCCCTCCTCGGCATCAAAAGCAAAACAGCGGAACAGGCAAGTACATACTCCTCACTTCTGTTAACCATCACATGAGAAGTCTTGCCTCATTCCGGGTAAGGGGTCTCAGCAGCAGCCTCCAACTGATGAGCCCCCACCACCTGTTTCTGCTGTCACCCCTGTGTGCTCACCTTTACCTACCCGTGCCCTGTCTTCTTTGTCTGAGGTTGTCACTGCATCAGAGGTGATGGTCTACTCCTCTGCCTGCATGCTGTTGAGCTCCTCTGTGACCGCTTCTGATTGTTTAGTTCCTGTTCCCACGCCTGATGCTCCTCCAGCAGCAGGTGTAGCTTCTAAGGAGGGTGCTCCATCGCCAGCATCGGGCTGTAAGTTAGGGGTTTTGACTTCTCCTGCCACCATGCCTGGACCTCCTGCACCGGTCCTACATTGCTCTATGTCTGCAGCCCCACGGTGCCTCCCACCTCCAGTACCTGCTTCACGGCACATCCCTGCTTCAGTACCAGCTCCACGGCACCTCTCAGCTCCAGTATCCATTCCACCTTTAGCTCACCCAGAGCCTGCCATTCCAGCTCCTGATCCTGAGGTGGTCACCCCGGCAGCAGGGGACCAGGAGTTAAGGCAAGCACCTTTTCATTTATGTTCAAACACCATTTTTGAAAAGACTTGTCTTGCTCCTAGTGGGGGGACCCAAGCACACATTCCACCAACTGCTGACTCCTCCCCACCAGTCTCTGCTGCTAGTGACTGTGGTGTGGCCTCACTGACCTCCCGTTTCCCTCTATCGTCTGCGTTGGCCATGTCAAGGATAGGGTCGCAGGAGGACCCTGCTCCAGCAGTTGTCCCAGGGGTCAGGAGACCTCCAGCTGTTGCTTCAGGGGTCAGGAGACCTTCGGCCATTGTCCCAGGGGTCAGTAGACCTTTAGCCGTAGTCACAGATGTCAGCCGACCTCCAGCCATAGTCCCAGAGGTCAAGAGACCTCCAGCCGTAGTCCCAGAGGTCAAGAGACCTCCAGCCGTAGTCCCAGAAGTCAGGAGCCCTCCAGCCACAGTCCAAGAGGTCAGGAGACCTCCAGCCATTGCTTCAGGGGTTAGGAGACCTCCAGCCATAGCTTCAGAGGTCAGGAGACCTCCAGCCATTGCTTCAGAGGTCAGGAGACCTCCAGCCATTGCTTCAGAGGCCGAAGAGCCTCTGTTGTGTGTTTCAGAGGCAGGTGGGCCTCTATCTGCTGTTCCTGAGGCCCGTGCACCCACGCCGCCTTTTCCCAAGTTAGGCGCACCTCAGTCAACAGCTCCAAGGATCAGTGCGCTCCACCCATCAGCGCCTGAAGTCTGCACACCCCAAACATCATCTAATCCAACGGCTGAGACCACCGCTGCTGTGGCTCATCAGGAGGTCATCACTCCAGCAGCAGGAGACCAGGAGCTAAGGCAAGTACCTTTTCCATTATTTTCTACAACCATTTTAGAAAAGGCTTGCCTTACTCCTGGTAGGGGGACCCAAGCGCAGAGTCCACCAGTCTCTGCTGCTAATGACTGTGGTGTCACCTCATTGACCTCCTGTTTTCCTCCCTCGTCTCAGGTGGTCATGTCAAGGATGGAGATGAAGGAGGACCACGCTCCACCAGTCGAGCCAGAGGTCAGTGGACCTCCAACTGTCAAGCCGGAGGTTGGTGGACCTCCAGCTGTCAAGTTAGGGGTCGGTAGAGCTCCACCCGATGAGCCTGAGAAAAGTGGACCGCCACCCAACAAACCAGAGGTTGGTGGACCTCCACCCGATGAACCAGAGGTCGTGGACCTCCACCTCACAAGCCAGAGGTCGGTGGCCCTCTACCCAACGGGCCAGAGGCTGGGGGGTCTCTACCGGCCATTCCCTTACCTGCTGTTTTTGAGGTCAGGGTGCTGCTGTTGCCTGCCTCCAAACCAAAAGCCTCAGTTTTATTGCTTTCAGAACTGAACGCCCCAGCATTATTGTCTCCTGGACTAAAAGCCCCAATATTTTTGTTTACAGAGCTTAAAACTCCTTTGTTGCTATGCCCCAAGCTCAGCATCCCTGATCTTCCTTACCTTGTAGCCTGGTGGTCTAAGGACTTTGGTAGGCTGCCAGACTCTCCATGTACTCTGGCCTGGGGTCCCATGTACTTGGATAGGACCCCTGACTTGTCTTATTCTCCAGACCAGTGGCCCTGGGGCTGCGGAGGACCACCTTAATCGCCTAGTTTTTGGTTTGGAGTCTGGGACTTTGATTTTGCCCCACAAACTGTGCTTTTTTGTTTTGAACTTTGTGGGAGGGAAAAGGACTTGTTTTCAGCCCACCTGGCCTTGTACCCCCACTGCCCATTCTGTGAGGTTTTTTTTTTCTCCCTTTGTTGATGTTACTCTTGGGGTGTCTGGAACCCACCCCTTAAGGGGTGGTGGTGGTGGTGGTGGTGGTGGGGGTTCCTGCCATGGTTTGGGCAGGGTCTTAGGATCATGCCCACAGTTTGTGTTATTATTATGATTATTTGCTTGTGTTTTGCCTTCTGTGTCTCCCCTGGGTCCTCTGTGATTGTTATTGTCTTCCCCGGTCATCTGTTTCCCTATATATGTCCTCGTCTGCATTCATTTGTTGTGGCATCATTTCGTGGATTCTTCTCTGACTTCTGTTCCCATGTTTCTCTGTGAGTTTTCAGCCTCTGACGGCTCGTTTTGTGTTCAGCCTCCATGCTGGTTTAATTTTGTGTTATTTGGGAAATAAACCTAGTCAAACTGTAGTCCTGCCTGCCTTAGTCTCTCTCATTTTTGCCAGTCAAAGGTTGCCCATGACATGCAACAGAGAAATGGCAACACACTTTTTTGGACTTTGAGGGGGAAGCTGACACAGTCAGAAAAGATGCAAATTCAACAAAATCTGAAATCTCTGTTGTGCATACAGTATATCACCAGAAAACCTGAAGATATGGTTTACTTTTTCAGGTTAGAGAAAGACAAGGGACCTGAATCTTCAGGGAGGGATCTAGCTCTTATGTATTAGCCCCCGGCATGGTAGAGAGATTTCCACAATCCTCAAACTATGACCTTTCATTCTTGCCAGAGAAGCAGAGGATGCCCACACTCCCCTTCCTGTCTCTCCTCCTCCATCTCTGCCTCTCATCCTCCCATCTTCCTTTAAGAACCCGTAAGTGGCCCCAGAGACTCCCAGAAGGGTCTTTTGCACCTCTCTCTGTTCGTTAAAGAAGACTCTGATCTGATTTAACTGCTGAGCTCCTCTGGAAGAAGAACAGAAGAAGAGAATGCACATAAGAGTTAGCGCAGCCAGTTTTCTGCATATTGCATACTTTCTGACAGCAGGCTGTGCAGACTGAAACCTTTTCACATTCTAGTTTGTGGAAGGAAGCTTTAAAAAGAAAAAAAACTGTGGCTCCCTGTAATCACTGCTGCTCTTCGAGGAGGTATCAAAAACAAAATAGCAGCTTATTTCTTGCCAACTCAACTTCTTCCACTTGTTTTTGCTGCTCTTTTTTTAGCTTGTTTTTCTGATTTCTTCTGCCTCTTTCTCACACATGTCACATTCTCATTATTTATCACTCCTTCCTACCTCGCCTCTCTTCCCCTTCCTCTCTCTCTGCTCCTTTATCCTTACCTTCCTGTGGCACTATCTCGCCTAAAAGCATGGCTGGGTGGAAACTCTCCTCCCAGTACCAGTGACCCAATTACTCTAAGTTGTCCCTCCCCAGTAGGATGTCGCAGCGTCCCTCCCTGGAGACTCAGCCTGCAGCGTACAGACAATCCATCACTCTTCCGTGCCACCTCCTTCTCGCCACATTTGTTACCGTCACACACGCTCAAGGGGTACATACATGCACGGATGCCCTCAAATGTTCTTAACACACACGATAAAGCATGCACAAGTAAACAAGTGTGACTTTAATTTATATGCAGCTACGTATATGCACACACATGCAGATGCAGATACTGTACGACTGCATAATTACAGGTGAGTGTCAAACATATCGACAGTGTTTTTTTTTTCTCTTCTGACACCTCATCACACCTCTGGTCTTTGTTTGTGTAATCCGCCATGAGTTTCTCACAGTTGTGTCAGTGGAATTTGATGAAGGGGCAGGTGTCATGAAGGCGGCGTGCAACCATTAATTTACTGAATTCACCTCACACTGCCGCCGCTGCTGCTGTTAATGGTGGGGTTAGGGGCAGATTACCTGTTTGAAATGGGTCTAGGATGGTGAGGTGTCATGTAAAAGGCTCTCATCAATCTGTTAGCGAGACTGCAACTGAGTATGAGCACTGTTCAAAAAATTGCTTCTGCCTTGTAGTTTTATTAAAAGAAATTACATTACTTTGTAGTGTGTCTGAGGGAGTACAATTCACGGCTGGCTGCCATTGTTGCTATTTTCATACACAGCACGATCAATATGGACAAAAAGCTGTTTTGACACCGTGCCTTGCTCTGGAAGTTTAAAAATCAGTGGAATGTTGCCAATATAAGAGCAGCCGCCATTTTCAGTTCATTTCTGACCCAAAAAGCAAGTAGTGTCATGATATGATTGGTCCTTGGTGAGCAAAGTTTATGATGAATGGACTCTTAATTCTGGAGATTTTTGAGGGATATTTCTGCCCATCTCAAATAAAGTAAACAAAATATTTGGCCTTCTTTTAACTTTGCTTCCCATTTTCTGTTTCCACTGTGTTCACCTGTATGACCTTATACCTCGTCTGCCTGATGTTTAGAGCTGAGCGGGTAGTGCACTGTTTGCTTTTTAGACTTTTGGCTGAAAATAGCTGCCTTCTGGGGCTGGACCTCACACTGACAAGCTCTGAAGAAGAAAACAGTAAATACCTTGGAAGCATAAAAATATGCTAAAAATAATTTCTGTTAGGGCTGGTATAACTAACACATTAACATTAATGTGGACCTACTGCATTAAAAAAACTGATGCTGTCAGGTCATTCCCTGAGGTGGTGTCAGCAGTGGTGACTTGTTTGTCTCAGCAGCTGGTTCAGCTTAAAAGAAGAGTAGGCCTTGCTTTTCAGCATTTAAATTATATCACACTAAACTGATCCTCCGGTACTCAGAACGACTTTGTCCTGTGCACACACTCCACTTAAAGCATGCATGTGCATGCATGTACGTGCACACACACACACACACACACACACACACACACACACACACACACACACACTTCTGACCTCCTGCCACTGATTAGGGCTGCTCGCTCAAAAGTATAAAACGAGGAAGTTTCTGTCAGTGAACGGAGAAAAATACAATCCAGTATAAAGTGAATAAAAATTTCTAGCTCACCATTAAGATCAGCTCTGTCAATTAAGAAATGCTTCATTTGTACTTTTAAGGTGTCATGTGTATTCTGCCTGTTAAAGGCAGAAGGAATGAAACCCACTCGCAGAAATACATTGTGCGTGCTTTATTGTGCAGAACAAAATATAACAGTCCAAACACAGCGAGCCAAGGGAGTACAAGGAAGTCTCTAGGATGCTCAAAAGGACAAGTGAGTCAAACATGGGGAAAAAAATGTTCCAAGGCAGACGGAACTGCAATCGGAGAAACGGAGAAGGAGCCCGGAAAGAGCAAAGGCGAAATAGTTTTGTACTCACGAAGCAGGAGCTGTCCGAATAAATCCGTGAAGTCCACAGGCTGGAGAAAATGAGGGAGGAATAGACAGATGAAGGCTACTAGGGAATTCACCTCAATCACCCGACAATACACAATGGCGAACTGAGATCTTAAATACAGCACCACTAACGAGCAGAGTGTATGCCGGTGTGGAGAGGGGAGAGAGAGTGTGGAAGAGCGTGAGTGGAAACACCTGTGTGAATGGACGTCTGCACCAGTGAGTGAGTGTGTGTGGATGTGTGAGTGAATGCGGGAGCATAGAGCATGTAAGTGGAAATGAATGAGAGTGTGTGTGTGTGTGTGTGTATGTAAGGAGTGAATGAGAGTGAGAATGCAGGTGAAGATATAAGTGTGTGTGTGTACAGCGGAGAAAATAACCAAAGGAAGACAGCTGGTAAGGACTGGCAGGACAGAGGGGCGTGGCTGAGCTGTCACAGCTGAGCTGAGCTCAGAGCCTCCCAGGAGGAGCCTAGAGACAGGTAAGGGGAAAAACACCCTCCTGAGGGCATAACAGCCACTGTGCCAAGGAGCTGGGCTGGCAGGTCCAGCTCTGCCCATGACATAAGGATTGAGATAAATAGGAAAGTTAGCTTAAGTAGAACAGTGACTTCCTCTTTGACTGCTTCAAAATAAAACAGGAACTATGACAATATTAAAAATGGTAGTTTTCAAAGAAACTGACTCCTTCTTAATAATTAACTAAAAAAGTGTGGACACCTATAGACACGCTCTTCAGTCTTCCAGCATCCCTTTTGTATTGTGTGGGGGATACTTATATCAAACATGACTGAAGTTGTTGTTCAGGTCATGATGAGCCAAAAGCTCAAGGTCAGTCTGCTCTGAACAATCAGCTTCTGATATCACTTTTCCCTAAATCTGAACATTATCAAAGATAGGGGTACCTTAACTTGAAGATTTTTTTTTCCAGTCTTTCCACTGCAAAATGTTCCAAAATGTTGTCAAATGAAAAATGCAAGTGCAAGAATAAACACCTGGAATGAACAAAATATAAAATGGGTACCTCAACCAGTAAAGTTGACTTAATCAAACATTAAATCAAAGGGCAAAAAATACTTTGTGACTTTATATGTGGGACGCACAGTAATGTTAGGCATATTAGTGAACACCCTCTATTTTTCATGGCTCTTTTGATGCCTTTGTTATTTGTGGGAGTTCATAATATTGTTATCTGGTAAGTGAACTATACCTGTGCACCTAACAAACCATTGCTCACAGGGGATCGCCTGATTGCTGGGGTCTTTCTGCAACTGTGGGGGTCCCCCCTACAGTTGATAGTGCTATGAGATGACTGTTGTTGTGAAATGGCGCTATATAAATAAAGTTGAATTGAATTGAATTGAAAATTGAATTGAATCTATAATATTTAGTAGGTTAATTTGCACATAAATAGAGTGATCCTCATATAGGCACTTTGGTCAGTTGAGAGGTCCTTTAGGACGCGGGAAGGCTTAAGCATCATTTGAGAAGTAGATAGATAGATAGCTAGTTTATTTCGAACACAAAAATATAACAAAAAACAAGCAAATGGCAAATGCAATAAAGTTACAGTATACACTGTTCGAAAGGGAGAAGGAAGAAGGGAACACTTATTAATTTCAACTCCTCTTTTCCATAGATACACCCATGTGAATTTTATACAAATTACCACCTTTAAGACCCCAAGTAAACAATTTACTGTATTTTTTTACAAATCAACATTAACACCCATCCATTCTAACATACAATGAAGTCCATACATCAAAACCAGTCTCAAACAACACAGATATACACAGTGCTGTCCCACCCACCATTCCATAGTGTCCCATAATGTCCCAGAGTGAACATAATGAATCGTACATATAAATACTACCCTTCTAACATATATCCTTTCAGCAAATGGTGCTTATACCTCTTTTTGAACTGATTTCTGTTTGTACATAGTTTCAGTTCCGGCTCCAGACTGTTCCACAAATCCACCCCACAGACAGATATGCACATACTTTTCTTGGTTGTACGTATCTTGGGTTTTGTAAAGTTTAAGTCTCCTCTCAAATTATGATCATTGTCTCTTTTTTTAAATATTATTCGTATATTAGTTGGGTATATTAGTCCGCCCTCCAGTAGGTTCACCACCTGCAGGAGGGATCATGGAAGTCCGGTGCTATGTGGATTAGGTGGCAGTCAAAGGCGGAGACCTTGGCGGACTGATCCCAAGCTTTCTAAACTGGCTTTTGGTACGTGGAATGTCACCTCTCTGGTGGGGAAGGAGCCTGAGCTGGTGTACGAGATTGAGCGATACCGGCTAGATATAGTCGGCCTCACCTCAACACACAGCTCCGGTTCCGGAACCAGTCTCCTGGAGAGGGGCTGGAGCTTGGCCTTTTCTGGAGTTGCCCCGGGCGAGAGGCGACGAGCAGGGGTAGGTATTCTTGTATCGCCCCACCTTGCTGCCTCTATATTGGAGTTTTCCCCGGTGGACGAAAGGGTTGCTTCCCTGCGCCTTCGGGTTGGGAAACGGGTCCTGACCATCATTTGTGCCTATGCACCAAATGATGTTTCAGAGTACCCACCCTTTTTGGAGTCTGTGACTGGGGTGCTGGAGGGTGCTCCTCCTGGAGACTCCATTGTCCTACTGGGGGACTTCAATGCGCACGTGGGCAACGACAGTGAAACCTGGAGGGGGGTGATTGGGAGGAACGGCCTGCCCGATCTGAACCCGAGTGGTGTTCAGTTATTGGACTTCTGTGCTAACCACAGTCTGTCTATAACGAACACCATGTTCAAGCATAAGGGTGTCCATATGTGCACCTGGCACCAGGACACCCTAGGCCGCAGGTCGATGATCGATTTTGTTATCGTATCATCAGACCTGCGACCGTATGTCTTGGACACCCGAGTAAAGAGAGGTGCAGAGCTGTCAACTGATCACCACCTGGTGGTGAGTTGGATCCGATGGCAGGGGAGGAAGCCATTCAGACCTGGTAGACCCAAACGTATAGTGAGGGTGTGCTGGGAGCGTCTGGCTGAGGCCCCTGTCCGGGAGGTCTTCAACTCCCACCTCCGGAAGAACTTCAACCACATTCCGAGGGAGTCTGGAGACATGGAGTCTGAATGGGCCATGTTCTCCACCTCTGTTGTTGAAGCGGCAGCCCAGAGCTGCGGCCGCAAGGTGGTCGGTGCATCTCGTGGTGGCAACCCCCGAACCAAGTGGTGGACACCAGTGGTGAGGGGGGCCATTAAGCTGAAGAAGGAGTCCTATCAAGCTTGGTTGGCTTGTGGGACTCCCGAAGCAGCTGAGGTGTACCGGCAGGCCAAGCGGAGTGCAGCTCGGGTGGTTGCTGAAGCAAAAACCCGGGTATGGGAGGAGTTCGGTGAGGCCATGGAACAAGACTTTCGGTCGGCTTCAAAGAGATTCTGGCAAACTGTTCGGCGGCTCAGGAGGGGAAAGCAGCTCCCCGTCCACACTGTGTATGGTGCGGATGGGACACTGTTGACTTCAACTGGGGATATCGTCGGGCGGTGGAAGGAATACTTCGAGGATCTCCTCAATCCCACTGATACGCCTTCCACAGAGGAAGCAGGGTTTGGGGACGAGGGGGATGACTCGCCTATCACAGGGGCTGAGGTCGCCAAGGTGGTTAAAAATCTCCTTGGTGGCCGGGCCCCGGGGGTGGACGAGATTCGCCCCGAGTACCTCAAGGCCCTGGATGTTGTTGGGTTGTCATGGTTGACACGCCTCTGCAACATTGCGTGGAGGTCGGGGGCAGTGCCTTTCGCATGGCAAACCGGGGTGGTGGTTCCTCTCTTCAAAAAAGGGGACCGGAGGGTGTGCTCCAACTTTAGAGGGATCACACTCCTCAGCCTCCCTGGGAAGGTCTATGCCAAGGTACTGGAGAGGAGAGTCCGGCCGTTGGTCGAACCTCGGATTCAGGAGGAGCAATGTGGTTTTCGTCCTGGCCGTGGCACATCGGACCAGCTCTTTACCCTCTCGAGAATTCTTGAGGGTTCGTGGGAGTTTGCCCAACCAGTTTACATGTGTTTTGTGGACTTGGAGAAGGCATTTGACCGCGTCCCTCGTGGATTTTTGTGGGGGGTGCTTCGGGAGTATGGGGTATCGGGCTTGTTGTTACGAGCTATTCGGTCTCTGTACGACCGTTGTGAGAGTTTAGTTCGCATTGCCAACACTCGGTCGGAGTCATTCCCAGTGAGAGTTGGACTCCGCCAGGGCTGCCCTTTGTCACCGGTCCTGTTCATAATTTTTATGGACAGGATTTCTAGGCGCAGCCAGGGAATGGAGGGTGTCATGCTTGGTGACCACAGGATCTCATCTCTGTTGTTTGCAGATGATGTTGTCCTGTTGGCTTCATCCAGCAATGACCTACAGCTCTTGCTGGGACGGTTTGCCGCTGAGTGTGAAGCGGCTGGGATGAGAATCAGCACCTCCAAGTCCGAGTCCATGGTCCTCAGCCGGAAAAAGGTGGATTGTCCTCTCCGGGTTGGGGACAGGCTCCTGCCCCAAGTGGAGGAGTTTAAGTATCTTGGGGTCTTGTTCACGAGTGAGGGGAAAATGGAGCGAGAGATCGACAGACGGATTGGAGCAGCATCTGCAGTGATGCGGACGTTGTACCGGTCTGTTGTGGTGAAGAGGGAGCTTAGTTCTAAGGCAAAGCTGTCGATTTACCAGTCAATCTACGTTCCTACTCTCACCTATGGTCACGAGCTTTGGGTAATGACCGAAAGAACGAGATCGCGGATACAAGCGGCTGAAATGAGCTTTCTCCGTAGGATTGCTGGACTCACCCTCAGAGATAGGGTGAGGAGCTCAGTCATCCGGGAGAGGCTCAGAGTAGAACCGCTGCTCCTCCACATTGAAAGGAGTCAGTTGAGGTGGTATGGGCATCTGATTAGGATGCCTCCTGGACGCCTCCCACTTGAGGTGTTTCAGGCACGTCCCACTGGGAGGAGACCCCGGGGCAGACCCAGGACTCGGTGGAGAGACTATGTCTCCCAGCTAGTCTGGGAACGCCTTGGTATCCCCTCTGAAGAGCTGGAGCAGGTGGCTGGGGAGAGGGAAGTCTGGGCTTCTCTGCTTGAACTGCTGCCTCCGCGACCCGGACCTCCGGAAAAGCGGTAGAAGATGGATGGATGGATGGATGGATGGATGGATGGATGGATGGATATTAGTTGGGAGTTGATTGTTAATTGCCCTGTACATTACTTGTGCTGTCTTAAATTTAACTAAATCGATGAACTTTATGACATGTGACTTAAAGAACAACGAATTGGTATGGTCTCTATATCCTGCATTGTTTATTATCCTTATAGCTCTTTTTTGTGATGTGCATATTGCCTGCAGGTTGGTCTTGTAGGTGTTTCCCCAGACTTCTGCACAGTAGTTAAGATAAGGTAAAAACAGTGAATTGTACAATAAGACCAATGATTTATAGTCCAAGATGTGTCTTGTCTTCCCCAGTATGCCTATACATTTTGCTAATTTGGCCCGGATGTGACTGATGTGAGGTTTCCATCAGATTTTATTGTCTAGCGTCACCCCCAGAAACTTATTTTCCTGTACTGTTTCTATTCTGGTATCATCTATCGTTACCATTATTTCATGATTTATTTTATAATTTCCAAACACCATAATCTTTGTTTTTTTTAGATTTAGAGATAGTTTATTTTTGTTGAACCACTGCGTTAATTTTTCCATTTCAGTTGTGACCACCTCTAAAACCTGCTGCAAATTCTCACCAGTGCAAAGGATATTTGTGTCATCCGCAAACAAAATAAATTTCAGAATTTTTGATACTTGGCATATGTCATTTATATACAAAATAAAGAGTTTGGGTCCCAAAACTGACCCCTGGGGCACACCACAAGTGATGTCCATGAAGGGTGATTTGTGCTCACCAATTTGTACAAATTGTTGTCTGTTACTTAAATAACTTTCCACCCAACTCAGTCCTACCCCTCTTATCCCATACCTTTCCAGTTTCCTTAGTAGTATTCTGTGGTCAATGGTGTCAAAAGCTTTCTTTAAATCTATAAATACTCCTACAGCAACCTTTTTTTAATCTATACAACTAGTAATTTCTTCTATAAGTTCGATCAGTGCCAAAGATGTAGATTTATCTGCTCTAAAACCATACTGGCTATCTGTAAGGAGGTTGTGTTTTTCAGTGAAATCATCCAGTCTCTTAGTGAAGATTTTTTCAAGTATTTTGGAGAATTGTGAGAGTAAAGAGACTGGCCTGTAATTTGTGAAGCGATGACTGTCTCCTGTTTTGTATAGAGGTATTACTTTTGCTATTTTCATTTTGTCTGGAAATGTACCAGTTTGAAATGACAGGTTACAGATGTGGGTGAGTGGCTTAACAATTCCCTCAATTACTTTTTTCACTATTGTCATGTCAGTTTCATTCCAGTCCATTGATTTTTTGTTCTTAAATTTACTCACAGTCTCGATAATTTCCTTTTCAGTAACTGCACCCAAAAAGATTGTGTTTGGATTTCTAGCCTCTATTTCATTCACAGAACCACTGTGGTTTGTTTCTGGTGTCACTATTGATTTTGCTAATTCAGGACCAATGTTTACAAAAAATTTATTGAAACCACTGACCACATCTTCCATATTATTAATCAAACTGCCATTTTCGATAAAATATTCTGGATAATTTGCATTCTTAGGACGATTACTAATAATCCCATTGAGTACTTGCCATATTCCTCTTATGCTATTTTTGTTATCCTCTAGTATTCTGTTGTAATATTCTTTCTTACAGGTCCTCATTATAGTAGTAAGCTTATTTTTATATCTTTTATATTTGATCTCAGCTTCCACCGTTCTGCATTTAATGAATTGTTTATATAATGTATTCTTCTTTTTACATACATTTATTAACCCCTTGGTGACCCAAGGAATTTTTTTTTTTTTTTGTTGTCTGTCACTGTATTGTTTTATAGGACAGTTTTTATTGTACAATGATTGAAATATTTGTAAAAATTTATCATATGCTCTATTTATGTCATTTTCATCATAAACTATCTTCCAATCTTGTATTAATAATTCCTTTGTCAGTAAATACATTGATTATTCGGTTCTTATTCTTTTATATTTAATATTTTTGGTATACTTTTTCTTCCTATAATCACATTGATAGACAACAAAAATCGGCAGGTGGTCACTGATATCATTCAATAAGAGCCCACTCCTGATATTATTTTCCATAATGTTTGTGAATATGTTATCTATTAGTGTGGCACTGTGTGACGTGATTCTGCTAGGTCCGGTAATTATTGGATGTAAGCCCATGCTGTACATTGTGTTGATAAATTCTTCTGTCAAACTATGTTGTTTTGGGTTCTTCAGATCTATATTGAAATCCCCACAGATGAACATAACTTTATGAGTTAGTTTTGCATACATTTTTTCCATCCAGTCCTTAAATAAGTCAATGTTTGATCCAGGTGTTCTATATACACAGCTCACTACTACATTCTTCACATTGTCCAGACAGATTTCTCTTGTAATACATTCAAATAAATCATCCACAGTTACTGACAGATTTTCAACAACCTTGTATTTCAAGCTCTTGTCAACATAAATTGCAACTACTCCTCCTTTTTTCACTTTTCTATTTATATAATTTAATTCATAGCCATCCATGGTAAAATCCACTCCTTTCTCTTCACTGAGCCACGTCTCTGATATTGCCACAATATTGAATGGCTCTTTAAACTGATGTAAATAATCTTTAATGTTATTAAAGTTGGCATAGAGACTCCTGCTGTTGAAGTGGATCATAGAAATATTGAAATCAGATGTGATCATTGTGTTAAACTGTTCATCTGTGTAATAATTACAGTCATTATTGATTGAGTTAAAAAAATTATTATCAAGGTCTATGTCATATTCTACGTCCTGTGGGTTGTGATCTGTGTATTCAAAAACTTTCAGTTCCTGTTGTTCCTGTTTGTTGATTTTTTGATTCATGTTGTTGAATGTTTTGTTGCAGATGAGTAAAATCCTTCAGTGTCCTATAGTTGTCTGAATTGTTGCTGTGACTCCAGTTCATAATATTCATTGATATTTGTCCAGTTCCATAATATTACGGATGTTAATGACCTTGGCTTCTTCAGGCGATCCGTTTAATTTGATGAATATTTTACAGTTTGATGTCCAGGTGTTTTGAATTTTTTTTCTGCTTTTTCATGTATCTTGCTTTCCTGGCTATTTCTGTGTTTTCTTTCGTGAGGTGCTCGTTTATGTAAATGTTTGTTCCTCTCAGCTTCCTACCTTGTTTCAGTAGCGCCGTCTTGTGTTTTCTGTTTACAAACCTCATGATCACAGCAGGTTTGTCGCCGTTTTTCCTGGGCAGACGGTGGCAGGACTCTATGTTGTTGCAGTCCAGCTGGATTCCTTTCGACTGCATGAAGGCTGACACTTGTTGCTCAGCGGATTCCTCATCCAGCTCACTTCCACTGCTGTCTGCGGCAACTGCTCTCACGTATGATCGGGGTTTGACGTGGTGCCCCGTGATGATCACGTCGCTCGCCCGAGTGTTCTGGTCCATCTCAGTCATTCTGCTCTCCAGATACGCCAGCCTCTTGTCTTTCTCAGCGTTCTGGCTCCGCAGCGCTTTAATTTCCTCCACTAGGTCCAGGATGCTTCTTTGCTGTGACTTTAGAGCAGAAATCTCTTCTGCCAAGAAATCCAGCGGTTTTTTTATTTCATCCACCTCTTCATTTTGCAGAGCTCTCTTGGGACCCATTATCCCGGCCGATGATCGCTGATTTGGATTGTAGGAAAAAAAAAAAAAAACGCATGTGGGAGAAATCCCTTTGTTTTCCCTGAGCGCGAGGGGCGAGTGGCGCGGGGCCAATTGCTTCACCAGCTTCACCAGCTACTACTGGCAAATTCCTCCTTATTCCTCACGAGCAGGTTCACTCTCCAGCGGCAGCAACAAAAAAAAGGTCAAAACGCCAGCTCCAAACTGCGATCTAACTGCGTTTAACTGCGTTTAACTGCCTTTTAAACAGACACGAACTGGGAGCTTTTACCTGTGCGTCCTCACTCGTCCTCACCCGGAACCGGAAGTATGAAGTAGCCTGCGGGATGCAGCCATGTTGCATTATGCTGGACTGATATGCTTGTATTTCTGTGTTTTCAGGTGAGTTGAAGTCTAATTTATATCAAAATAGCTCCTGTTGTAAGAAATAGTTCTTCAGCGTGTTAAACATAGAGACCGCAGTAATTATCTGGTTACAGCCTATTAATATGCAGGTGTGTGTCAGATATTTTAGAGCAAATATTGCATGCTTTAAGTACAGGCACTGTGCTTTTTGATCAGGAGAGCATCGCTTCTACCACAGCACGAGTGGATCTGCATCTCCTGAAACAGCACTATGTAACCTTCATGCTCCTGATAGGAAAAGACCATCGGTGGCATGTATTGCCAAATCCCATTAACAAATCATAGGGTTTGAGTTCAGCCACCAACTAACAAAGAACTCCATGACCAGCTATCAGGACTCAGGCCGTAAGCATGGCAGTTGTAGTCTTTCCAGTGTTCCTACCAGGAATAGGAAAGTTACATATTGCTGCCTTAAACCCTCAAACGCAAAAGGGAAGGGGAATTAAAGAGCTTTATTTCAAGGCAATCAGGGTTACATTGAACTGTGAATCCTGCAATGCTACTCTTGTAGGGTCCAAGAAAGCTATACTGCATGTAAGTATAGTTGGTCCACTTTAATGCTACAGAGACTGAGCCTTAAGAGACAGTCAGTTTACAAACTGATTTAGTTCAAATTTCCTCCAATTTAAAGAAAACCTCTCTGCAAAAGAATGCAACCCAATTACGTTTTGCAGATTTGCCAGTATAAATTAGACAATTTACTTCCAGCTTTAAGGCTAGAAGACAAAATTGTTTTAATGAATCAAATGAACTTTTCCAATTATCAACCAGTTTACCTGTTAAAGTGCCTTTGATAGAACAGCTCAGACAGGGCTCTGTGGGTATTTATCATCAGTTTTTAGAGAGCGTGGCGGACAGAGGACACAACCCCAGCACTGTGCCACACTGTTCTCAGCAACGAGCAAACCTGTCAAATCAGCAAAGGAAGTAAAGCAAGTGGGATGCTCAGGAAGTGTGATTTTCCCCAATGCTTGGATCTGGATCAGTCGATAAACACTAATAGATTAATGGAGACAACAGGGGATGGCGTTCCCTCTCTAATTCTGGGAATTAGCTTAATGATCAGAAATGCTGAAACAGGCGCTGATTGAGTTTAGCCAAAGTATTGCGTGCTGGACCTATAATGAGTACCGAGCAGGCGTCTCTCTTTTCTGTGCGTGTGCCTGTTTTGCTGCCTCATTCCTTTTGTGTGTCATTCCCTTCCCTTCTGGCTGTGTAGCTTCTTATGCTCCTTATGGCTCACAGGCTCCTTGGTGATTGACAGATGCTGGGAAGGGAGGCAGAAGGGTTATCAGCCCATCTGACAGTCAAAGCCTGCTTAAAGTAGAGGCACCAGCCTCTCACAGGAAATAGGCCCAGAAGTTGGGTGGGATAAAAATGTAGCAAAGTTTAATGGAGGGTTTTAACCCCTTTTTAACCTAAGAGGGCTTACAAATGCTGTGAATAACATGTGAGAACATCCCCAGCAATGTGTGATCATGGCCAAAAGATACAGATATGGAAGAGGGAGGACAACCCATGGGGTCCCAGTATGTGTCCTTCACTGATGTGCAGGCCATCAGGAAAGATAACGTTGCTGCTTCACAATCTCACAGCATGGCATCTGCCCAAGCAAGCGGGTTGGCTGAACCTTGAAAGTAAGTCTGCTGAGAATAAAAAGGCTGAGCAGGAGGCTGTGGCCAAGAAATAATAGTTACCTCCCAGGAAATCACCTTCATAAAAATCATTACAAAATTAATCCTCTGATGTTAGCTCTGTCGCAGGCTTATCTCTTCTTTCCTTTGTCTTCTCTGTTTCTCTTTTTTTCTGCCTTACTTACTCTTGACTGTGCATGGCTGAGCATTGAATTTAGCATCCTTGTTTTCTTGGAAAAACATGCAGAGTTAGTGATTCTCCAGGTGTTTGCAAGATGATAGTTCACTCTGTTCAAAGGAAAAAAATAAAAGAGCAAAATGGACCTACAGTGCTAAACCATGTAAGAGTCTCATCATTAATATGATGATCAGTGATGAGCAGCATTGGTAGCTTTGATATTGTATATAGTAGGGCTGTCACGGTGGATAGCTCAACAGCGCGATATGCAATATTACTGCAAATGTTTTTAGGACCCTGTGGTCTTGTAATTTAGACATGGTTCATAACTTATGTGGCAAATGATGGAAGCTATGTTGAGAATCACTTTTATGTGTGAGTGTGTGACAATTGTGCAGAGCTCAGGTCTTCCTACAGTCATGAACTGCTGATTCTGTAAAAAAAGAAAAAAAAGAAAAAACTCGATCATTTTCATAAAGCAGTGGTGGTAACTCCAACATTTCAACTACAGGGTGTGTGGACTGGTCGGAGACGGCTGCGACATTCAGCTTGTTTAAACAGGACAGACTTCGTGCAGGACCCCGCATGGCTCTTGTCTCTGTGTCTCTCTTCATAGTGATTTTTGGATAATGCCGCTGTCCAAAAAATCACAGTCATACAGCAAACAAGCAATGCACTATGCAGTAGCTGTCATGATCCGGGGGGGGGGGGGGTGGTGTCGTGCCCCATCTCTAGTTTAGTCCTTTTCTCTTGTTTTTTTGTGTATTTTTAGTTATGTTCTTGTGTCATTATTATTTCTGGTTTGTGTTTTATTTTGACAGTGCTGTGCAGCTTCTGGCTGGCAAACCAGCCTGAGCTACACACCTGTTTGTCATTCTGTTATTTTGTCCACTCGTGTATCCACACCTGTCCTCAATGATTATGTTTGTATATAAAGGTACTGCAAACCCTTGGGGTTGACGACCTGGACACCAGCCTCTGAGTTTGCCAGAGGCAGGCTCTCATCTGTTGAGATGTCAGCAGGTGAGAGACAGTTTTCACGAGGCTTGGAGTGGGAGTTCTGTGCGGCGCTCCAGGAAATGGACGGATATATTGCTGCTGCCCACGCATCACCCACCTCTATGGATGCTTTGTGGAAATTATCCTGGCAGAGGCGGTGGAGCAGCGTCACTTGTGACTCATGCTGCACTCCGAAGGATGGGAGAGAGTTTTTCTTTTGGAGGAGCTGCAGTGGGAGTGTATCAGAGGGAGCGCTGTTAGTGACTCAAGGTCCGGGTCTACGAGAGAGCGTTCCCAGACTGCTGCGCCATCAGCTCCTCACCAGCCCCGAGCTCCAGTGCCCCGCCTCCACCGCCAGAGACCCTCTGCCTCCTTCCCAGGCAACGTTGGTGGTGGGCAGAGGAGCCTCTTCTGGACCCACCTCAACAGCAGGAACCTTCGAACGCCGGGAAATAAGGCAGGTGGGTTGTTGTTTTTTTTTCCCTTGTAATGATACACCTTGCCTTATTCCAGGTGATGAGGCTCAGCTACAGCAGTTAAGTCTAGCTGGGTCCTCACCACCTGTTGCTGCTAACTCACCCCCGCCTCCCTCTCCCATGTGTTTTTGTGTGACTTCTGAGGATCCGTCGCTCTGGGGAAGTAGCCACTGGACGGTGGAGGAACCAGCAGTCTTGGGAGTCCCCGTTCCTGCCCAACGGCCACGTCCGAGATGGGAGGTGAGCGCCACCCAGGCATGGAATCCTGAGCCAACAGTTGGGTGTCCCCTGGATTCAGCGGCATGGAGCTGGCACCATGGGTGAGGTCTCCTCCAGCATCTGTCAGCCTGTCTGAGGTGGCTGTGCCAGCTGTAGACAGCCTGGAGGAGAGAGCCGAGACGTCCCAGCCAGGATCGCCGGAGTCCTGGACGGCAATGGAGCTCGAGCTCAGGCAAGTGCTCTTTCTTGTTTTCACATTCTTTGTGTTAGAGAGATCTTGCCTGGCTCTGGGTGGGGAGGTCCAGGTGCAGCCGTCAGCCACACCTGAGCCCTCCTTGCCAGGATCCACTGCTGCTGGTGACTCTGACCTGGTGTGTGTGTGTGTGTGTGTCCCTGTCCCTGTGCCAAGTTACCGTCTAGGGTCACCGAGGTCATTGTGGGTGCTGCCATCCCACCATGTTTAGTCTCTGAGGGTCCTGCTGTCCCACTATTTTTGGTCCCTGAGGGTGCTGCCGTCCCGCTGTTCATGGTCCCTGAGGGTGCTGGTGTCCCACCGTGTTTGGTCTCTGAGGGTTCTGCTGTCCCCCCACTTCTGGTCCCCGAGGGTACTGCCATCCCGCTGTCCATGGTCCTTGAGAGTGCTGCTGTCCCGCTGTTTCGAGTTTCCGATGGTGCTGCTGCCCCATTGTCTAGGGTCTCCAAGGGTGTTGCCGACTCACCACCTGAGGCCGCCACGGGTGCAGCGATGTCTCAGCCTGGGGCCACCATGGGTGCAGCGCCACTGCCCAAGGTCCCGCTGGTTGACTATCTCCTGTGCCTGAGTTTTTCACGGATCAACCTGGGGCTGATGGGGACCTTATTCCAGTCCAGAGCTGCTGTGGGTGTCACACCTCAGCCTGGCGATCTGTCCAGGGTGTACCCTGCCTCTCACCCAAAAGATGCTGGGATAGGCTCCAGCCCCCCCACCCCCACCCCGCGACCCGAAAAGGATTAAGCGGAAGAAGATGAATAAATGAATGAATATTCTGTGTTTTGTACATATGTGATCTAGACCATTTGGTCGCTTTGCATTGTTTTCGGTTTGTGTTACATGTAATGAACAGAGATGGAAGAAGTGCAGCTATGAGTGAATCAGCAAAAAAGTTAGTTGCAGCTGTCCTCAGTAATGAAGAGCTGGTTAACACCCTGGCAAATGTATGTAGTGACCAAAATGCTAGTAACCGTGTTTAATACCATTCTGCCGATGAAGAAATGTATTCAGTGTGTTCCACCGTGGGGGACACTTCAGTAAAGTTGGCAAGATATTCACAGATTCGGACTTTGTCGATCAATAATTTCTGAACAAAACGTTGTTAAAGCACAAACCACACCAATCTAATACATTGGTAAAGTGGACAACGAGCCACAACCTCTTTTTCATTAAAAATGAGCCGTCCTCTGAGCTCCAGCAGTTACATTGGTGTCTATGAGCTGCCGTTGGGAAAATTACTGCGCAGGGACCATCTGCAAGTTGCAACTCCGAGGGAAAAAAGACAACTTTAAATTAAATACTGTCATGATCATAAGGTGTAAGGTCACCAGAATCAGTTCATACATCAATTGTGTCATTTTGTTCAGACTAACATGCTTAATTTGCATAAATTTTATTTTTCATAGTTTGGGAAATATTTATTTGAAAAATGTCCAATAACTTGAAAATTACAGTGTGGCTTCACTAAAATCACCTCACATGCGATCCATCTTCTTCTAGTCAGACTACAACACATAGTTTGGATTAAATAAATGTTTTCATAGCTTTTGGGAATATTTATTAGGATTAAACTTCAGCATCATCAAGGTTAGTGCCATTAAATGCTGCCCAGCCACGAGGGTCTCCTGTTAGGAACACCTGTTAGTTGGACCAAAAAAAAAAAAAAATCCCCCCCCCAAAAAAATCATAGGTTAGAGAGATATTTATTTGAAATGATAGTTAAAAACTTCTGAACAACTGAGTGCAGCTTCACCAAAATGACCTCACACATCATCCATCACCTGATGGTCATACCACATCACTTAGTTTAGGTAGAAAACATTTTTTTTCACATTTTTTGAAAATATTTATTTGAAATAAAATTCAGTACCTTCTCAGGTATTAAGTGCAGCTTCATCAAAATCACCTCACACATCATCGATCATCTACTAGTCAGACTACATCAGTAGACCATTTATTGACACAGAAAAGCACTGATTTCTGACAGGATTGACTCCTGCACTGACAAATTTCATTTCATTTTATTATTTATTTGAACATCAAGACAAAAAATTTAAAAACAAGGAATCAAAACCAAGAAAAAAATATAAACATAACAGAAAAAAAATGCCTTGTTCAAAAGGAGTGGGAAGAAGCCAACGCTTATATAGTCCCACCCCTTCTCCATAACCAATAACTTATATCATTCTAGTCAGTATTCATACTGTAATTGCATTCATTATACAATACCAAAATATATAATGCATCTTATAATTAAATTATGCAATAGAAATAATACAACAATGATAGTTTGTAGTGACAATAATGCCAACATCTAATAATAATTGTAATAATAATAAGTAAATACTTCTGGTATGTTAATACAATTATAGACAATATTACCATCATCATAATCACCATATATACCACCATAAACCCCCACATGGCTTACAATACCTAGGCACAATAAATAACCATATAATAAGACCAATAATAATAGGTAGCCATATGTTAATTACAATAACAATAATAATAATACCACCTGGCCTATATAATACTTTAAATAATTCCATCCTAAACAACAATCAAAATACTATAATACCGTTGTAATATCCTAGTAATAATGATATCAATAATAATAGTAGTCAGCATATATATTGAACAATAACTATATATATATACACTACTGTTCAAAAGTTTGGGGTCACTTAGAAATTTCCTTATTTTTGAAAGAAAAGCACTTTTTTTCAATGAAGATAACTTTAAACTAATCAGAAATACACTCTATACATTGCTAATGTGGTAAATGACTATTCTAGCTGCAAATGTCTGGTTTTTGGTGCAATATCTACATAGTTGTATAGAGGCCCATTTCCAGCAACTATCACTCCAGTGTTCTAATGGTACAATATGTTTGCTCATTGCTTGAGAAGGCTAATGGATGATTAGAAAACCCTTGTGCAATCATGTTAGGTCTGCAATGCTGTAATTGCTGCAAATGGAGGATTCTTTGACGAAAGCAAAGTTTGAAGGAAAAAATTATTATTTCAAATACAAATCATTATTTCTAACCCTGTCAATGTCTTGACTATATTTTCTTTCATTTTACAACTCATGGTGGTAAATAAGTGTGATTTTTCATGGAAAACACAAAATAATTGTCTGGGTGACCCCAAACTTTTGAACGGTAGTGTATATATATATATATATATATATATATATATATATATATATATATATAAAGATATATATATACTGTATATATTCAACAATAACAACCATTCTTCATTGTCGACACATTATAATATTACTGTCCTTTATTTTTATATTGTTCAAGAATCATTTCTTTATATGTTGATTTGAATATATGGATGTTTGGACATTGCCTGTGTTTCTCCCCCAACCCATTCCACAATTTTACCCCACACACAGACACATATAAACTTTTCCTAGTAGATCTTACTAGGTGCATTTTAAATTTTGTATTGCCCCATAAATTGTATTTCCCTTCTCTCTGACTAAAAAGATTTTGTATATTGTGTGGCAAAAGGTTTTTGCTGATTTTAAACATTAACTGTGCTGTATAATAATCAACCAGATCCTGTAATTTCAATAACTTTGAATGTAAAAACAATAACTTAGTATGCTCAAGATACCCGACTTTGTGTATAACATGGACTGCCCTTTTTTGTAATATTAGCAATGAATTAAGTGTACTTTTATAATTGTTACCCCAGACCTCTATACAATAGGTCAAGTATGGAAGTACCTAATGAACAATACAAAATATGAAGCAATTTGTAATCTAGGACTTGCTTAATTTTATTTATAATTACAATATTAATATATATAATATTACAATATAGGGCTGCACTGTGGCGCAGTGGTTAGCACTGCAGCAGCACAGTTTACCCTTGGCCGGGGGATCGTGGGGATCGTGGGTTCGATCCCAGCCCCCGACCAACAGTGATCTGTGTGGAGTTTGCATATTCTCCCCGTGTATGCGTGGGTTTACCCCGGGATTTCTCCGGTTTCCTCCCACATGCCAAAAACATGCAGGTTAGGTTAATTGTAGACTCTAAAGTGGCCCTAGGTGTGAATGTGTGTGTGAATGGTTAAGGGATAGCGCCGTATCGTGGCTGCTTCATCCATCCAGGTGGTGGATGACCCTCAATTTCCCCTCTGGGGATCAATAAAGTATACTAAATCTAAATCTAAAAAATATTTTTTGCCACTTTGTTTCGTATCTGATGTGTGGTTTCCAACTAATTTTATCATCTAGTATTACACCCAAAAATTTGATCTCCTTAACATTTTCAATAATTACATTATCTATATGAATATGCATATCTTCTTTATTTTTACAATTACCAAATATCATTACTTTAGTTTAAACTATATCTAGTGATAATTTATTACTATCCATCCATTTTTTAACCTTATTTAATTCATTATTTAGAGTATGGATTAGTTCCTTATGATTTTTTTCCAGAATAAAATATATTAGTATCATCAGCAAATAATATTATTTTTAATAATTTAGAACCTTGGAATATGTCATTTATATATATGTTAAATAATATGTTAAATAGTTAAATAATAATTTAAATAAATCACAAGGATTAATTTTAGCCTGACGCTTAGCCTGCTCTGGACCAGGCTAGCTGTAGAGAATAAATCTCAGTAGCAACTTGACTGGGCTACATTTATCCTACTTTTGTACAACCAAGTCAAGTAAAGATTAAACCAGAATTATTTGAAAATCCTGGCTTAATCCCTTATCTTGGTTTTATGCAATATGCATCTGAACTCAATGAGGTGACCTAATTAATCTGCTGCAGACAGAGCAGTCCTAACACTTTCAACCAATCAAATAGCTAAGGCATGGGGCGGGTGATGAAGTCACTAGCCAATCAGCAGACATTTCCAATTAGTCCTCCCTGCAGTGGTGGTTTTGGTCTCCAAAACAATTATCATGTTGAAGATTACTCTAATACTGGATGTGTTTGAAATGAAACTTTTCCTCCAGTCCGCTTTCATTGTCATGTCTGGACAAAGTTTCCAACCATGTCCACATTTTCTGTTGGTTTTGAACTGTTGCGCCTTTATTCTGTTATCATTAGTTTGTTATCCTCGGGTTCTTAGTTCAGTTATGTTTTCTCCCTGATTTAGATGATAACTTCCGGTTCCTGTAAGGTGAGGACGCACAAGTAAAGGCTCCCAGTTCGTTTCTGTTTAAAACGCAGTTTAGAGCTGGCGTTTTGAGCTTTTTTTTGTTACTACCGCTGGAGAATAAACCTGCTCGTGCGAAAAAAGGAGAAATTGCCAGTAGTGGCTGGTGAAGCAATCAGGCCCCTCACGCTCAGGGAGAACAAAGGGATTTCTCCCATGTGTGTTTTTTTTTTTCCTACGATCATAATCAACGTTCATCGGCCGGGATCATGGCTCCCAGGAAAACTCTGCAGACTGAGGAGGTGGACAAAATAAAAAAAGCGCTGGATTTCTTGGCGGAAGAGATTTCTGCTGTTAAGACGCAGCAAAGAACCATCCTGGACCTGGTAGAGGAGATAAAAGCGCTGCGGAGCCAGAACGCTGAGAAGGAAAAGAGGCTGGCGTATCTGGAGAGCAGAATGTCGGAAATGGAGCAGAACACTCGGGTGAACGACGTGATCATCACGAGGCTCCACATTAAACCCCGATCATACGCGAGAGCAGTGGCCGCAGACAGCAGTGGAAGTGAGCTAGAAGAGGAATCCACAGAGCAACAAGTGGCGGCCTTCATGCAGTCCAAAGGAATGAGCTGGACTGCAACAACATTGAGTCCTGCCACCCTCTGCCCAGGAAAAATGGCGACAAACCGGCTGTGATCATGAGGTTTGTGAACAGAAAACACAAGACTGCGCTGCTGAAACAAGGTAGGAAATTGAAAGGAACGAACATTTACATAAACGAGCACCCCACGAAGGAAAACGGAGAAATAGCCAGAAAAGCAAGATACATGAAAAAGCAGAAAAAGATTCAAAACACCTGGACATCAAACTGTAAAATATTCATCAAATTAAACGGATCACCTGAAGAAGCCAAGGTCATTAACATCCGTAATATTATGGAACAGGACAAATATCAATGAATATTATGAACTGGAGTCACAGTAACAATCAGACAACTGTAGGACACTGAAGGATTTTACTCATCTGCTACAAGACATTCAACAACATGAATCAAAAGATCAACAAACAGGAACAACAGGAACTGAAAGTTTTTGAATATACAGATCACAACCCACAGGACGTAGAATATAACATAGACCCTGATAATAATTTATTTAGCTCCATCAATAATGACTGTAATTACTACACAGATGATCAGTTTAACACAATGGTCATATCTGATTTCAATATTTCTATGATCCACTTCAACAGCAGAAGTCTCTATGCCAACTTTAATAACATTAAAGATTATTTACATCAATTTAAAGAGCCATTCAATATTGTGGCAATATCAGAGACATGGCTCAGTGAAGAGAAAGGAGTGGATTTTACCATGGATGGCTATGAATTAAATTATATAAATAGAAAAGTGAAAAAAGGAGGAGGAGCTGCAATTTATGTTGACAAGAGCTTGAAATACAAGGTTGTTGAAAATCTGTCAGTAACTGTGGATGATTTATTTGAATGTATTACAAGAGAAATCTGTCTGGACAATGTGAAGAATGTAGTAGTGAGCTGTGTATATAGAACACCTGGATCAAACATTGACTTATTTAAGGACTGGATGGAAAAAATGTATGCAAAACTAACTCATAAAGTTATGTTCATCTGTGGGGATTTCAATATAGATCTGATGAACTCAAAACAACATAGTTTGACAGAAGAATTTATCAACACAATGTACAGTATGGGCTTACATCCAACAATTACCGGACCTAGCAGAATCATGTCACACAGTGCCACACTAATAGATAACATATTCACAAACATTATGGAAAATAATATCAGGAGTGGGCTTTTATTGAATGATATCAGTGACCACCTGCCAATTTTTGTTGTCTATCAATGTGATTATAGGAAGAAAAAGCATACCAAAAATATTAAATATAAAAGAATAAGAACCGAAGAATCAATGTATTTACTGACAAAGGAATTATTAATACAAGATTGGAAGATAGTTTATGATGAAAATGACATAAATAAAGCATATGATATATTTTTTTACAAATATTTCAATCATTGTACAATAAAAACTGTCCTATAAAACAATACAGTGACAGACAACAACAAAAAAAATATTCCTTGGGTCACCAAGGGGTTAATAAATGCATATAAAAAGAAGAATACATTATATAAACAATTCATTAAATGCAGAACAGTGGAAGCTGAGATCAAATATAAAAGATATAAAAATAAGCTTACTAATATAATGAGGACCTGTAAGAAAGAATATTACAACAGAATATTAGAGGATAACAAAAATAACTTAAGAGGAATATGGCAAGTACTCAATGGGATTATTAGTAATCGTCCTAAGAATGCTAATTATCCAGAATATTTTATTGAAAATGGCAATTTGATAAATAATATGGAAGATGTGGTCAGTGGTTTCAATAAATTTTTTGTAAACGTTGGTCCTGAATTAGCAAAATCAATAGTGACACCAGAAACAAACTATAGTGGTTCTGTGAATGAAATAGAAGATAGAAATCCAAACACAATCTTTTTGGGTGCAGTTACTGAAAAGGAAATTATCGAGACTGTGAGTAAATTTAAGAACAAAAAATCAACGGACTGGAATGAAATTGACATGACAATAGTGAAAAAAGTAATTGAAGGAATTGTTAAGCCACTCACCCACATCTGTAACCTGTCATTTCAAACTGGTACATTTCCAGACAAAATGAAAATAGCAAAAGTAATACCTCTATACAAAACAGGAGACAGTCATTGTTTCACAAATTACAGACCAGTCTCTTTACTCTCACAATTCTCCAAAATACTTGAAAAAATCTTCACTAAGAGACTGGATGATTTCACTGAAAAACACAACCTCCTTACAGATAGCCAGTATGGTTTTAGAGCAGATAAATCTACATCTTTGGCACTGATCGAACTTATAGAAGAAATTACTAGTTGTATAGATAAAAAAAAGGTTGCTGTAGGAGTATTTTTGCAGGCCTTCAGAGCACAGAGCGCAGTAATCATGTGTTTTTAGATGGTTTTAATTCAAACACAGAGCTGGCTAATGCTCTTAATTGTTTCTATGGTCGTTTTGACTCCTTTGATTTCAGTACAGAAATCCAAGATTTGAAACAGAAACTCAAAGACAATCAGCACTTTAATATTGAGGTGCAGGATGTTAAAAGGGAGTTCTGCGCTGTAAAAGTGAACAAAAGTCAGGGCCCTGATAATATATGTGGGCGCTTGGTAAAGTCCTGTGCACATGAACTGAGTCCTATATTTCATTACATTTTCAATAAGTCCTTACAGACACAGCATGTGCCTAAAATCTGGAAAGATGCCGTGGTTGTTCCCGTTCCAAAATCCAGCTGTCCTAAAACGGTAAACGACTTTAGACCAGTTGCTTTGACTTCAATTTTAATGAAAATTTTTGAAAAACTGGTCAGACGTGAGGTCCTAAGGCAGACTGAACATGCATTGGATCCTCTGCAGTTTGCCTATAGGCCTCACAGAGGAGTGGAGGATGCCACTGTCACTATGTTTAACATGCTTTTTAAACATCTGGATTTTAATGGGACACATGCCAGGCTTTTATTTGTGGACTTTTCTTCTGCCTTTAATACAATCCAACCTCATATTTTAGTTGAAAGGCTCCTGCAACAAATTGATTTGAGCAATAATCTGGTGGGTTGGATTCTGGATTTCTTAACCAACAGGACGCAGAGAGTAAGGGTCAGTGGTACATTGTCTGACCTAAAGTGCTCTTCTACTGGCTCTCCTCAGGGGTGTGTGTTGTCACCACTACTCTTCATCCTGTACACAAACATGTGTCGGAGCAGACATGACAACAGACATATCATAAAGTATGCTGATGATTCAGTTATTGTCAGTCTCCTCCAGGATGGTGAGAGTGGCCACGGCCCAGTAGTTGATGATTTTGTTCACTGGTGTGAGGATTCCTACCTGCAGCTGAATACAACAAAAACGAAAGATATGATTATTGACTTTAGGAGGAAAACTCCCAGGCACAAAGTCACCATACTAAAAGGCCAGACCACCGAATGTGTACAATCGTACAAATATCTTGGGACAATTATTGATAGTAATTTAAACTTTGAAATGAACTGTGAAAGGGTGTGCAAAAAGGGTCAGCAAAATTTGCATTGTTTGAGGAAACTTGCACGCTTCCAAATTGACCAAACCATAATGACAATGTTTTATCGGGCTTTTATTGAATCTGTTTTATCCTTTTCTTTATTAGTGTCATGGTTTGGTCAGATAAAACTGAAACAGAGGAAATCCTTGGATCAGGTAGTTAGATGGTCCAGTCATTTGCTTGGTGAGTCACAGCTGAGCCTGACATCCCTGTACACCAGACAAGTACAGAGGATGGCTGCCTCCATTTTATATGATGACTCCCACCCTTTGCACTGCAACTTTCAGCTTCTTCCCTCCAGACGGAGGTTTGCTGTCCCAAAAAGTAAAACCCAGCGCTACAAAAACAGCTTTGTCCCTGCTGCTGTCAAAGAGTTGAACAAGCTATAAAAATATATTGTACATATTTTATATTTACTTATTTTGTATGATGTCACTTGGGTTCTAAATATTTTATTGGGTTTTAGACCTTTGAGTTTTTTAACCTCTGACTAGTTTTTAACTTTTAACTTTAATATGACCCCTCTCTCTTACCTCTGGTTTCTCCCTCATCTCTTTGTCTTTTTATACCCTGTTTGATGGAGCCTTGAGTATTTTTATCATGTTTATAGTCAGCTTCATGTGTGCCTGTGTTTGTGTCTATGTTGAATGTAATTAGTGGCTTGTAAATATGGCTGTCACCAGACTGCAAAACAAATCTACCTACGGGTACAAATAAAGTAACCTGAACCTGAACCTATTTATAGATTTAAAGAAAGCTTTTGACACCATTGACCACAGAATACTACTAAGGAAACTGGAAAGGTATGAGATAAGTGGGGTAGGACTGAGTTGGGTGGAAAGTTATTTAAGTAACAGACAACAATTTGTACAAATTGGTGAGCACAAATCACCCTTCATGGACATCACTTGTGGTGTGCCCCAGGGGTCAGTTTTGGGACCCAAACTCTTTATTTTGTATATAAATGACATATGCCAAGTATCAAAAATTCTGAAATTTATTTTGTTTGCGGATGACACAAATATCCTTTGCACTGGTGAGAATTTGCAGCAGGTTTTAGAGGTGGTCACAACTGAAATGGAAAAGTTAATGCAGTGGTTCAACAAAAATAAATTATCTCTAAATCTAAAAAAAACAAAGATTATGTTGTTTGGAAATTATAAAATAAATCATGAAATAATGGTAACGATAGATGATACCAGAATAGAAACAGTACAGGAAAATAAGTTTCTAGGGGTGACGCTAGACAATAAAATCTGCTGGAAACCTCACATCAGTCACATCCGGGCCAAGTTAGCAAAATGTATAGGCATACTGGGGAAGACAAGACACATCTTGGACTATAAATCATTGGTCTTATTGTACAATTTATGGGGTAATCCCCACAACAGCCACGGACAAACAGAGCGCTCAGCTGGGACATTTGCAACACAATGAGAGCAGGAAGCATGAATGTTTGCATTTGAGTCATACACATCCACAGGATACTGGCGCCTGAACTAGACACGGAGAGGCTGCCTAGTGATCTCAACACACACATCTCATTGCTCTGCTAATTGCCCCAGCTGAGCGCTCTGTTTGTCCGTGGCTGTTGTGGGGGTTCAACAGCCACGGACAAACAGAGCGTGCCCTACATGTGCAGTAGACATTTCGTTGACAGCGATTTAGAGAATAAGATGCAATTTGCAAAAAGATTGGTGATAAAGAAAACGGCTATTCCAACTATATATCCCGCGATCCCCAAGTCTGACTGAGACAAGTGTCAGTGACAGTGGCGTGAAAAGCCAGGGTGATCTACCAATGCGATCAGCTGTCACAAAACGAGAAGTAAAGAGGGTAAGTTTTGTATTTTTAATATTCACTGCAAATGTTTACTAAACATTTTAAATGAATTCCAAGCAATGGATGATTTTCAAAATCAAATTATTTCTGGGAAATAATGCGGCGGCGGACAGGTGCCCGTGTCAGGTTTTGCAGCGTCGCGCAAACAGAGGTGCGCTGGCGGGCCCAGGCCACCAGTGTTTTGCGCGTGCTTTTGTGCCTAAAACGTTGAAGAACGCGGAGTTGACAAACAGACAAACAAACCCCGGCAAAAACATAACCTCCTCCTGGCCTTTTCGGCCTGGTGGAGGTAATTACCAATGACAGTTCAGCTTTCAATTTTTAGGGAAGCAACATATTTGCTAAGAAAAATAAATATAAGCCTAAGATTGTAAGAGAAATGTGCTTTTAAAAATGGAACCCCAATTTTCTACCATAGAATGGTGCCCATTATAACTGTGAAATGTTATTTATTGGAATATAATAATTGCTATATCTGGAAACTAGCTATTTTCTTAATCTGTAGTGATACTCCATTGATTTTTGTATTTCTTTGTATATTTCTGCTGTGTTTTCAAACATTCATACAAAGGTGGTATAGTATGTAATATTTCTTTTCAAATTGAGAAGAATTTAGTGTGTTCAAATTATTCAAATGTATATGACATGCGACTTTGATGAATGCTGAACTATGAGAATTATAACATTGACATGAACATTAATAAACTCAATATATGATTTTACAAAACTTTATTTACATATCATTGTTCACAAATCTAATCTTGGTAGGCAAAATCCCTTGTAGTGATCAGATGGGAATGTTTCTCTGATGAGGCTCACAGCACAGGCAGGCAACATAACCCTCACTTCTTTCCCACAAATAAGGCTGAATACCCCCTCAGCACCACCCAAAACTACTTCATCATCCGATTCCTCATTTTCAATGTCATCATTTATATTGAGGTCGTCAAACTCGAGAAAATAATCGCTGTCTGAATCACTTTGCTCTCGTTCTGCCATTTACTATGTATTGCTGTTGTGACGTCACCAATGCCCGCACCTATCGAGAGATGGCGGTACTGCAGCCTCACTAAGTGAAGGCTGAGCTATGAGCAAATAAGGTCATTTATGGAAGCTGGTGACACATATTAAATCGCGGGAATAGACAGAATATTTTCATATAATCTGTTGATTGGTTCAATAAAAAAATGTCACTGTCCGTCTGCTTTAAGACAGCACAAGTAATGTACAGGGCAATTAATAATCAACTCCCAACTAATATACAAAAAATATTTAAAAAAAGAGACAATGATCATAATTTGAGAGGAGACTTAAACTTTACAAAACCCAAGATACGAACAACCAAGTAAAGTATGTGCATATCTGTCTGTGGGGTGGATTTGTGGAACAGTCTGGAGCCGGAACTGAAACTATGTACAAACAGAAATCAATTCAAAAAGAGGTATAAACACCATTTGCTGAAAGGATATATGTTAGAAGGGTAGTATTTATATGTACGATTCATTATGTTCACTCTGGAACATTATGGGACACTATGGAATGGTGGGTGGGACAGCACTGTGTATATCTGTGTTGTTTGAGGCTGGTTTTGATGTATGGACATCAATGTATGTTAGGATGGATGAGTGTTAATGTTGATTTGTAAAAAATACAGTAAATTGTTTACTTGGGGTCTTAAAGGTGGTAATTTGTATAAAATTCACATGGGTGTATTTATGGAAAAGAGGAGATGGAATTAATAAGTGTTCACTTCTTCCTTCTCCCTTTCTTCACTTCGTCACTTCCTTGTGGTAACGTATCGTCACTTCCTGTTTTGCTGTCTGCCTGTGTGGTTTGCTCTCCAGCTCTCTAGCCACTAGCTATGGCTACTAGCTCTCTTTCCTCTCCTCTGGTGTGCTCTCTCTGTCAGATGTTTAGCTACACCTCTGCCTCTTTTAGTGATAACGGTAAATGTAATAAATGTTGTCTTTTTGAGGCGCTCGAGGCGAGGTTGTCTGATTTGGAATCCCGGCTCCGCTGCATTGAAACACCGTCTACGCCAGTTAATATCGACGGACGCCCATTAGCTGCAGCGGAGCTAGCTAGCTTAGGCCCCCCTGTCAGCGGTTCCCCGGCTCTCCTCAGCAGCGAGGAGACTGGGTGGGTGACGGTGAGAAGGAAGCCTAGTCGCAAAGCCCCGGTACACCACCAACCTGTTCACGTTTCTAATCGTTTTTTCCCGCTCAGCGACACACCCGCTGAGGAAAAAACTCTGATCATTGGCGACTCTGTAGTCAGAAACGTGAACCTAGAGACTCCAGCGGTCATAGTCCAATGTATTCCTGGGGCCAGAGCAGGCGACATCGAGTCAAATTTGAAAATGCTGGCTAAAAGTAACTGTAAATATTCCACAATTGTTATTCACGCCGGCATTAATGACATCCGTCTCCGGCAGTCGGAAGTCACGAAACTTAATGTAGAATCGGTGTGTGAGTTTGCCAAAACGATGTCTGCCACTGTAGTATTCTCTGGGCCCCTCCCCAATCTGACCAGTGATGACATGTTTAGTCGCTCATCATCCTTGAACCGCTGGCTGTCTGTGTGGTGTCCTAAAAATGACGTGGGCTACATTGACAATTGGAGCTCTTTTTGGGGAAAACCTGGTCTTATGAGACGAGACAGCATTCATCCCACTTTGGATGGTGCTTCTCATTTATCTAACAATCTGGCATCTTTTTTATCCAAATTTCCAAAACCATGACTACTCAGAGTTGGGACCAGGAAGCAGAGTCGCAGTCTTACACGCCTCTCTGCAGCTCCTCTTCATCCGCCACCCCTCAGCTTAGCCCCTGTCTTCCCCATCAGAGAATCGTTGTCTGCTCCCTCCAAAGTGAATAAAAATATAATGTATAAGCATCCCAAAGTGATAAAGCAAAATATTGGTAAAACTCAAATTAAACATAAAGCCTCTAAATTGAATGCTTTGGCCTCTGTTCCTCCTCATAATTTAAAAATTAAATGTGGTTTGTTAAATATTAGGTCTCTAACTCCCAAGTCTCTGTTAGTCCATGATCTGTTAATTGATCATCAGATTGATTTAATTTCCCTTACAGAGACTTGGTTAGGACAAGAGGATTATGTTGGTTTAAATGAATCAACCCCCTCTGGTTATTTAAACTGTCAAAATCCCAGAAGTTCTGGTCGTGGAGGAGGAGTAGCAACAATTTACCATTCCAAATTGCTAGTTAATGTAAAGCAAAAAACATGTTATAATTCCTTTGAGGGCCTGGTCCTCAGTATTGGGCACTTTAGCAGTTTCAGGTTAAACCCAATTTTATTTGCCATTGTTTATCGTCCCCCATCAACCTATTCAGAATTTTTATCCGAATTTGCTGATTTCTTAGCTGATTTAGTGTTGAAATCTGATAGAATAATTATAGTAGGGGACTTTAATATACATGTGGATGTAGATAGTGACTGCCTTAATGTGGCTTTTAATTCAATATTAGACTCGATTGGGTTTTCTCAGAAAGTAGGAAATTCTACTCATTACCTCCACCATACATTGGACCTTGTTCTGACATATGGCATAGAAATAGAAAATCTTGTAGTGTCTCCTCATAACCCTGTACTGTCAGACCATTGTCTGTTAACCTTTGATTTTACTATTTCTGACTATTTGGCTCCTAAAGAAAAATATTATCACAGTAGATGCCTCTCAGATGATGCTGTTTCCAAATTTATGCAGATTGTTTCCTCTATGCCATGTGTCAACACAACGGAAATAAGCTATAGACAGCTTGCTCCTTCTGTAATTGATAACATGGTGGATAGTGTTTCAGCTTCTCTGCATCAGGCTCTAGACTTGGTGGCCCCCTTAAAAAAGAAAAAGTCTAATCAGAGATTTTTAACTCCTTGGTTCAACACAGAAACTCGTAGCTTAAAACAGAAGACTTGTCAATTAGAAAGAAAATGGCGCTCTACTAATTTAGATGAAATCTATTTAGCTTGGAGAAATCATCTTTTAATTTATAAAAAATCTCTTAGAAAAGCTAGAATGAGTTATTACTCTGCATTAATAGAAGAGAACAAGAATAATCCCAGGTTTCTTTTCAGTACTGTAGCCAGGTTGACAAAGAGTCAGGACTCTGTCAATCCTAGCATCCCCTTAGAGCTTACTAGTCAGGACTTTATGAACTTTTTCAATAATAAAATTTCATCCATCAGAGATAAAATCAATCAGATTCTTCCCACAGTTAACTTAAATACTGTAACTACTACAACTCCTTCTATTGATGTCTGTCTTGATGAGTTTACTCCAATCGACCTTTGTGAGTTAGACAAAGTAGTTTCCTCATCCAAACCTTCAACTTGTCTTTTAGATCCTATTCCTACCAGGTTATTTAAAGAAGTCTTCCCACTTACTGGTAGCTTTATTCTTCATATAATCAATTCTTCATTAACTTTAGGCCATGTACCGCAGGCTTTTAAAACGGCTGTAATTAAACCCTTACTCAAAAAGCCAACGCTAGATCCAGGAGCTTTAGCTAACTATAGACCAATCTCTAATCTCCCTTTCATTTCAAAAATCTTAGAAAGAGTTGTTGCTACGCAATTATTTGACCACCTGCAGGGAAATGGTTTACTTGAAGAGTTTCAATCTGGGTTTAGAATCCATCATAGTACTGAAACAGCCTTAGCGAAGGTCACTAACGACCTCCTCATTGCATCTGATAATGGACTAGTTTCTGTACTTGTCCTTTTAGATCTTAGTGCAGCTTTTGATACTATTGATCATAATATTCTACTTGATAGATTAGAACACTATGTTGGACTTAATGGAACTTCGTTGCAGTGGTTTAGATCTTATTTATCTGATAGGTTCCAGTTTGTTCATGTAAATAATGAGTTTTCTTTCAGCTCAAAGCTTAGTCATGGAGTTCCACAGGGATCTGTGCTAGGCCCTACTCTTTTTAGTTTATATATGCTTCCGTTAGGCAACATTATTAGAAAGCACTGTATACATTTTCATTGTTATGCAGATGACACACAATTATACCTGTCAATGAAGCCAGATGATACTAATCAATTAGCCAAGTTAGAAGCCTGTCTTAAGGAAATCAAAGCTTGGATGACTTGTAATTTCCTGCTATTAAATTCAGATAAGACTGAAGTCATTCTTGTTGGTCCAAAAAACCTTAGAAATTCCTTTCCAAATCAAACTTTCAGTTTGGACGCAGTTACTCTTTCTCTTAATAGCTCTGTGAGGAACCTTGGAGTTATTTTTGATCAGGATTTGTCCTTCAATTCACATATTAAATTTGTTTCTAAGACTGCCTTCTATCATTTGCGTAATATTGCCAAGATTAGGAGCATCTTGTCTCAGAGTGATGCTGAGAAGCTGATCCACGCTTTTGTTAGCTCGAGATTAGATTATTGTAATTCTTTATTATCAGGCTGTCCTAAAACATCTTTAAAAAGTCTTCAGCTGATCCAAAATGCTGCAGCAAGAGTTTTAACAGGTACTAGAAAGAGAGATCATATCTCTCCGGTTCTGGCCTCCCTTCATTGGCTTCCCATAGAGTTTAGAATTAAGTTTAAAATCCTTCTTCTTACTTACAAATCTCTAAACAATCAGGCTCCTTTTTATTTAAAAGATCTGATACTACCGTATTATCCTAACAGAGCACTACGCTCCCAAAATGCAGGATTACTTGTAATACCTAGAATCTCCAAAAGTACAATGGGAGGCAGAGCCTTCAGTTATCAAGCTCCTCTCCTGTGGAATCAGCTGCCAATCTGGATTCGGGAGTCAGACTCGATCTCTGTTTTTAAGAATAGGGCTAAAACCTACCTTTTTGATCTAGCCTACAATTAGGGAGGGATCATGTGTTTCTGAACCCTCCCTTAGTTATGCTGCTAATAGGTTTAGTCAGCCGGGGGACCTCCAGTAATGCACTGGGCCTCACTCCTTTCCTCACTCTCTATGAAATATTTTTTTTTTTGCTGGTCATTAACATTTGTTTGTTCTCTCCCATAGATTGAGTCCCCATCGTGCTGTTTGCTCTCTACATGTCTGTTCTTTTCTTCTTCTCTATCCCCTCACCCCCCAGCCAGTCGCAGCAGATGACTGCCCCTCCCTGAGCCTGGTTCTGCTGGAGGTTTCTTCCTGTTAAAAGGGAGTTTTTCCTCTCCACCGTCACCAAGTGCTTGCTCACAGGGGATCGCCTGATTGCTGGGGTCTTTCTGCAACTGTGGGGGTCCCCCCTACAGTTGATAGTGCTATGAGATGACTGTTGTTGTGAAATGGCGCTATATAAATAAAGTTGAATTGAATTGAATTGAATTTCGAACAGTATATGCGGTTACTTTATTGTATTTGTCATTTGTTTGTTTTTGTTATACTTTTTTGTTCGAAATAAAGTATCTATCTGTCTATCTATTTGGTTTATTAATATTGTTTGCATTATTTGTCCTCTCTGTTCTTCAGTGTCATCTGTCAGCTCCACCCATCCTGTTTGTCGCTGCTCCCCTGTTATCTCTTAAGTAGTCCCAGCTGTCTCATGTTAGTGCAATTATCCCTCACCTACAGTGGTGTGAAAAAGTGTTTGCCCCCTTCCTCATTTCTCATTTTTTTGTATGGTTGTCACATTTAAATGTTTGAGATCATCAAACAAATTTAAATATTAGATAAAGATAACACAAGTAAGCACAAAATGCAGTTTTTAAATGAAGGTGTTTATTATTAAGGGGGGAAAAAATCCAAACCCACATGGCCCTGTGTAAAAAAAAATGATCCCCCACCCCATTAAAACATAAATTAATTGTGGTTTATCACATCTTTGGAAAGCTGAGTTCAATTTCTCTAGCCACACCCAGGCCTGATTACTGCCACACCTGTTCTCAATCAAGAACTCACTTAAATAGGACCTGCCTGACAGAGTGAAGTAGACCAAAAGATCCTCAAAAGCTAGACATCATGCTGCGATCAAAAGAAATTCAGGAACAAATGAGAAACAAAGTAACTGAGCTCTATCAATCTGGAAAAGGTTAAAAAGCCATTTCTAAAGCTTTGGGACTCCATCGAACTACAGTGAGAGCCATTATCCACAAATTGCGAAAACATGAAACAGTGGTGAACCTTCCAAGGAGTGGCCGGCCGACCAGAATTACCCCGAGAGCACAGCGACGACTAATTCAAGAGGTCACAAAAAACTCTACAACAACATCCAAAGAACTGCAGGCCTCACTTGATTCATTTAAGGTCAATGTTCATGACTCCACCATAAGAAAGAGACTGGGCAAAAATGGCCTGCATGGCAGCGTTCCAAGACAAAAACCACTGCTGAGCAAAAAGAACATAAAGGCTCGTCTCAGTTTTGCCAAAAACCATCTTGATGATCCCCAGGACTTTTGGGAAAGTACTTTGTGGACTGATGAGACAAAAGTTGAACTTTTTGGAAGGTGTGTGTGTACCATTACATTCGGGGTAAAAGTAACACAGCATTTCAGAAAAGGAACATCATACCAACAGTAAAATATGGTGGTGGCAGTGTAATGGTCTGGGACTGTTTTGCTGCTTTAGGACCTGGAAGACTTACTGTGGTAAATGGAACTATGAATTCTGCTGTCTACCAAAAAATCCTGAAGGAGAATGTCCGCACTTGGGTTCTACAGCAGGACAATGATCCAGAACACACCAGCAAGTCCACCTCTGAATGGCTTAAGAAAAACAAAATGAAGACTTTGGAGTGGCCTAGTCAAAGTCCTGACTTGAATCCGATTGAGATTCTCTGGCATGACCTTAAAAAAATGGTTCATGCTCAAAACCCTCCAATGTGGCTGAATAACAATTCTGCAAAGATGAGTGGGCTACAATTTCTCCACACGCACTGTAAAAGACTCATTGCCAGTTATCGCAAATGCTTGATTGCAGTTGTTGCTGCTACGGGTGGCCCAACCAGTTATTAGGTTTAGGGGGCAATCACTTTTTCACACTGGGCCATGTAGGTTTGGATATTTTTTTCCCTTAATAATAAACACCTTCATTTAAAAACTGAATTTTGTGTTTACTTGTGTTGTCTTTATTTAATATTTAAATTTGTTTGATGATCTGAAACATTTAAGTGTGACAAACATACCAAAAAAATGAGAAATCAGGAAGGGGACAAACACTTTTTCACACCACTGTATTCTGAAGTTCATTCAATATATTTGTCATGTGTGGCGAGCGCTCACCCCCTCCTTCCTGCTCACCAGCTCTCTCATCAGACGCATCTGCTGATTCTTGCCTGCCAGCATTTATAAGGAAGCAATCTTCAGTGATTCAACGCTGGCTCGTTTGAGTATACTGCTCAATCAATGGCTCATCATAAGCGGTGCTTGTCTTATGACATCAGCTAATTATTTTGTCTCTTCCATCTCTTCCAGGTTGCTGCCAACGGAGCAGTGCGGTCTGCGGGGATTTGGTGCACTCACCAGCCAATTGCTCCTCCTCAAAGCAGCCTTCCCTCTTCGCCCGGTCAGACCCACTCATCTTACCTGTCCAGCAGTTCCACCTGCTGGTACGTCTCCTTCGCTGGGTTCTGTGCTGGTCTCCTCCCATCTTCCACGTGAGTGGCATTATCTGTTTTCCCACCATATCTCCATTCCTCTTTAATCAGTCTTGTTTGTCCTCCGCAGGGCTTCTGCTTATCTGGCGAGTGACTGTTTTTCTCCTCAAGTTCGCTGTATTGAAACATTATAATAAAAGGTCAAACGTTTCTTTTGTGTTCGCTTGGTGATTGCATGCTGCACTCAGGTGGCTTGCCCAGCCAATGTGACAGAACGAGCCAACCAGAGTCACCACCTGGCAGGTGCATCATCATCAACCGATCACTCCGCGCTCCACCGCCTCAACGTTGCAGAGAGGCAGGTGGCTGAGCACACTCAGCTGCTGCAGGCAATTGCGCAACAGCTGAATGTCATTACTGATCGATTGGACCATGCTGGTGCCCTGGCTGCTCCACCTTCACCTGCTCCTCCTTCCACTATTATCAGCCCAACCTTTGCTATTTCCACCCCTGCCCCGTACGCGGGGGAGGTGGGGAAATGCAAGAACTTTTATGCCAGGTTCGGCTCTATTTTGGGCAGGTGCAGGGGGAGTGTCCGGATGACATCTCTAAGATTCGTCAGTTTGTTCTTCTGCTTCGGGGCCGCAGTCTTAGTTGGGCGCGGGCTATTATCGATAGTCAGAGAACTTCACTACCAATGTTTGACCAATTTGTGGCTGAGTTTACTCGCACCTTCGACCGTTCTGAGATTGAAGGGAACATCATAAGTCATCTACTGTCACTCCGTCAGGGCAGCCGGTCGGTGGCTGACTACTCGATGGAGTTCCGGGTTGAGGCAGCGGATTCTGGATGGAATGAGGTTGCACTACGCAACGCATTCCTCCAGGGTCTGAACCCTTGTCTCCGGGATGACTTGGTTCCCGCCGTTCCCGCCACCTTAGACGGCCTGATAGATCAGGCGGTTGGGTTAGATAATCGATACTGGGAGCGTGCTCGTGATCGCCGTGCCTCCTCTCACCCACCCGTCACTCGTTCCTTCCCGGCGCCTACTGACTGAGGCGAGCCTGACCCTGAGCCTATGGAGCTTAGCTCTGCTCGTCTTCCACAAGCAGAGGTTGAGTGGTGGCGGCGGATCGGAGCGTGTGCCTACTGCAGTTCTTTGAACCATAAGTTGGATGCAGTTGGATTCAGTAGCTGCAGGGGGTTTGGCGGGCGGGACTCAATCCAATTCCCCCAGTAATTTCTCCATTTCGGCCCTCATCCAGCTACCGGGGGTCAAGAGGAGGGTCTCTGGCCTGATTGATTCCGGGGCAGAGGGTAATTTCATCTCTTCTTCGCTGGTGCACGAGCTGGGGATTCTGACAGTTAAACTGCTGGCTCCCCATTCTGTGCTTACTCTTTCTGGCCAGACTGTGGCGTCTGTTACTCATTGCACGGTGCAGTTATCCGTCCTTTTGTCTGGGAACCACCGTGAGAAGCAGACTTTTTATGTGTTTCCACGGGCTTCTCACGCTGTGGTACTTGGTTATCCATGGCTCCGGAGGCACAATCCTATGATCAACTGGGCACAAAATTATATCACCTCCTGGAGTGCTAACTGTTTGGCTACGTGCCTAAATTCGGCTGAGTGTTCCCCATCCCTTTCCGTCTCCTCGCCTCAGGTTGAGCTGCCGGACCTCAGCGGCGTACCCGAGGTCTATCACGACCTCGGGGAGGTATTTAGCAAGTCGCAAGTGTTAGCGCTTCCCCCGCATCGCTCGTACATCTGTGCCATTGACCTCCTTCCGGGTGCAAGGTTGCCGTCCAGCAAACTCTATAGCATTTCTGGTCCTGAGAGGGAGGCGATGGAAAGGTACATTAAAGATTCACTGAACACTGGTCTCATTCGGCCATCCTCGGCTCCCCTAGGGGCAGGGTTTTTCTTTGTAGGCAAGAAGGATGGGTCTTTGCGTCCGTGCATTGACTATCGGGAGCTTAATGCCATCACTATCAAAGACAAATACCCTCTGCCCCGATGAACTCTGCTTTCGAGCTCCTGCAGCATTCCCGTGTATTCTCTAAACTTGAGCTACGCAATGCTTACCGCCTAGTTAGAATATGCGAGGGGGACAAGTGGAAAACAGCGTTCAAAACTCTTCTGAGGCATTTTGAATATTTAGTTATGCCTTTTGGTCTAACTAATGCCCCCGCCGTTTTCCAGCATTTAATTAATGACGTCCTCCGCGACATGCTTAATCAGTTTGTTTTTGTCTATTTAGACGACATTCTGATTTTTTCTCGCACGCCAGAGGAGCACAAGACCCATGTTAGAGCCGTGTTACAGCGGCTCTTAGAGAACCAACTGTACATCAAGGCAGAGAAGTGTGAATTTTCTACATCTTCCACTTCTTTCCTTGGCTTCATTATAGCGGAGGGAGAGCTGAGGGCTGACCCAGCCAAGGTGAAGGATGTGCTTGATTGGCCAACCCCCCACTCCCGCAAGGAGCTACAATGCTTCTTGGGGTTTGCAAACTTTTATCGCAGGTTTATTCAAAACTGTAGTGGGATAGCACAGCCTTTAACTAAGCTGACCTCTGTTAAGGTGCCATTTGTATGGACCAAGGCAGCTGAGCAGGCCATCAACAAATTAAAGGTCCTGTTCATTGGCGATCAAGTCTTGGCTCAGGTCGACCCTCAGCTCCAATTCATCCTGGAGGTGGATGCCTCAGAAATGTGGGTGGGTGCTGTCCTGTCCCAGTGCTCTTCCCCGGACTTGAAGCTCCGCCTGTGTGCATATTTCTCTTGGCGGCTCACCCCGCCCGAGAGAAATTACGGCGTGGGGGATCGTGAGCTGCTGGCTATTAAATTGGCATTTGAGGAATGGAGACACTGGCTGGAGGGAGCTGCTTACCCGGTAGTCGTGTGGACCAGCCACAAGAAGTTAGAGTATCTGCGGTCGACCCGCCGGCTTAATCCTAGGCAGGATCGCTGGGCCTTATTTTTCCAGTGCTTTAACTTCACTGTCACCTATCGGCCCAGCTCCCATAACAGGAAACCTGATGCTCTCTCCAGGCAGTTCAGTCAGGACGTGGCTGACCCCCCTTCCCACCCCCAGTCCATTCTTCCGCCTTCGTGCGTCTTGGAAGCCCTCACCTGGGAGATTGAGAAGCGAGTCTGCCAAGCACAGTCCTCAGAGCCCGTACCAGTGGGATGCCCCGCCAACTGCCTGTATGTCCCGGCTGATCTCTGCAGCAAAGTCACCCAGTGGGGGCACACTGAACTTTTCGCCTGTCACCCGGGGGTGGTGCGGACCATTGACATCATCAGGCGAACGTTTTGGTGGCCTATGTTATGTCCGGACATGCAGGAGTATGTCAAAGCCTGTCAGACGTGTGCCCGAAACAACCCCCCCCCCCCCCGCTGGTCTTCTTCACCCCCTCCCCATTCCCAGTCGGCCTTGGTCCTAAATTACTATGGATTTCGTCACTGGTCTTCCCCCTTCCCATGGTAACACTATAATTTTGACCATCGTGGACAGGTTCTCCAAAGCCGTACACCTGGTTCCCCTTCCAAAGCTGTCGTCCGCCACCAAGACAGCGGAGCTCCTCCCCTACCATGTCGTCAGGCTACATGGCATCCCTACGGACATTGTGTGTGACCGGGGTCTATAGTTCACTTCACGGGTCTGGAAGTCCTTCTGCCATTGCTGCCATTGTCTGGGTACCACCGTCAGCCTCACCTCCGGCTATCATCCTCAGAGCAATGGGCAGGCTGAGCGTGCCAACCAGTCCCTGGAGGCTGCCCTTCATTGTGTGGCAGCCGAAGACCCCGCTTCATGGAGCTCACTTGGGTGGAATACTCTTTTAATTCCAAGGTCTCCTCGGCTATGGGCCAGTCACCATTCGAAGCATCCGTGGGCTACAACCCCCCCCCCCCCACTCCCTTTGGCTGAGAGAGAGGTTGTGGTGCCGTCTGTGGGGGCTCACTTCCATCGCTGCCGCCGGGCCTGGAGATCCACCAGAGCGGCGCTTCAGTGTGCCACCGAGCGCAATCAGTGCTACACTGACGGCAAGAGGGTTCCGACACTGAGCTACAGAAAGGGACAGCAAGTTTGGGTAGCCACGGACCAGGTTCTGCTGAAGACGGAGGGTCGCAAACTCGCCCCCCGGTTCGTGGGTCCCTTTCCTGTCACCGGAAATGTCGGTGACTCTGCTGTCTGGCTCCAGCTCCCACGGACGCTCCGCGCGCACCCTACCTTCCATGTCTCCAAAGTTAAGTCTCTCTTCTAGCCCTCTCTGCCCTCCCCCAAAGCCTCCCCCTCCCTTTAAGGTCCTGGACGGATATGTCACTCACACCGTGAGGGAGATTTTGGATGTATGACGTTGGGATCGGGGTTTCCAATACTTGATCGACTGGGAGGGCTATGGCCCGGAGCGTCGTTCATGGGTCCCTTGGTCCAAGATTCACAACAAGGGGATGGTCTGGGACTACCATCAGGATCACCAGGAGAAGACTGGGCGACCGCCAGGAGGCGCTCCTTGAGAGGGGGGCATTGTCATGTGCGGCGAGCGCTCGCCCCCTCCTTCCTTCTCACCTGCTCTCTCATCAGATGCACCTGCTGATTCTTGCCTGCCAGTGTTTATAAGAAAGCAATCTTCAGTGATTCAATGCTGGCTCGTTTGGGTTTACTGTTCAATCAACGGCTCATCATAAGCGGTGCTTGTCTTATGACATCAGCTAATTACTTTGTCTTCCATCTCTTCCAGGTTGCTGCCAACGGAGCGGTGCGTCTGGGGATTTGGTGCGCTCGCCAGCCAATTGCTCCTCCTCAAAGCAACCTTCCCTCTTCGCCCGGTCAGACCCATTCATCTTACTTGTTCAGCAGTTCCACCTGCTGGTACTTCTTCTTCGCTGGGTTCTGTGCTGGTCTCCTCCCATCTTCCACATGAGTGGCATTTTCTGTTTTCCCACCTTATCTCCATTCCTCTTTAATCAGTTTCATTTGTTCTCCGCAGGGCTCCTGCTTATCTGGCGAGTGACTGATGTTTTTCTCCTCAAGTTCGCTGTATTGAAACATTTTAATAAAAGGTCAAACATTTCTTTTGTGTTTGCTTGGTGATTGCACGCTGCACTCAGGTGGCTTGTCCAGCCAATATGACAATATTCCCATTTTCATTCAGTATATTCGGGAGTTCATTCAATATATTTCCAGTTTCATTCAGTATATTTTGAAGTTCATTCAATATATTCCAATGTTCATTCAATATATTCTGAAGTTCATTCAGTATATTCCATGTTTCAATCAATATATTCCAGTGTTCATTTGATATATTCCCAGTTTCTTTCAATAGACTCCAATGTTCATTCAATATATTCCCAGTTTCATTCAATATATTCTGAAGCTCATTCAATATATTCCCATTTTCATTCAACATATTCGGAAGTTCATTCAATATATTCCCAGTTTCGTTCAATATATTCTAGTGTTCATTCAATATATTCACAGCTTCATTCAGTATATTCTGAAGTTCATTCAATATATTCCCAGTTTCATTCAATATATTCCCAGTTTCATTCAATAGGAAGATGGATGGATGGATGGATGGATATCCCAAAGTTCATTCAATATATTCCCAGTTTTATTCAATATATTCCAATGTTCATTCAATATATTCACAAGTTCATTCAATATATTCCATGCTTTTCTTTGTAATATACAGTGTATATACAGTATATATACACTACCGTTCAAAAGTTTGGGGTGACCCAGACAATTTTGTGTTTTCCATGAAAAGTCACACTTTTATTTACCACCATGAATTGTAAAATGAATAGAAAATATAGTCAAGACATTGACAAGGTTAGAAATAATGATTTGTATTTGAAATAATAATTTTTTCCTTCAAACTTTGCTTTCGTCAAAGAATCCTCCATTTGCAGCAATTACAGCATTGCAGACCTTTGGTATTCTAGCTGTTAATTTGTTGAGGTAATCTGGAGAAATTTCACCCCACGCTTCTAGAAGCCCCTCCCACAAGTTGGATTGGCTGGATGGGCACTTCTTGCGTACCATACGGTCAAGCTGCTCCCACAACAGCTCAATGGGGTTTAGATCTGGTGACTGATAGATCAGCTGCCTGCTTCTTCTCTAAATAGTTCTTGCACAATTTGGAGGTGTGCTTTGGGTCATTGTCCTGTTGTAGGATGAAATTGGCTCCAATCAAGCACTGTCCACAGGGTATGGCATGGCTTTGCAAAATGGAGTGATAGCCTTCCTTATTCAAAATCCCTTTTACCCTGGACAAATCTCCCACCTTACCAGCACCAAAGCAACCCCAGACCATGACGTTACCCCCACCTTGCTTGACAGATGGCGTCAGGCACTCTTCCAGCATCTTTTCAGTTGTTCTGCATCTCACAAATGTTCTTCTGTGATCCAAACACCTCAAACTTCGATTTGTCCGTCCATAACACTTTTTTCCAATCTTTCTCTGTCCAATGTCTGTGTTCTTTTGCCCATATTAATCTTTTTCTTTTATTGGCCAGTCTCAGATATGGCTTTTTCTTTGCCACTCTGCCCTGAAGGCCAGCATCCTGGAGTCGCCTCTTCACTGTAGATGTTGACACTGGCGTTTTGCGGGTACTATTTAATGAAGCTGCCAGCTGAGGACCTGTGAGGCGTCTATTTCTCAAACTAGAGACTCTAATGTACTTATCTTCTTGCTCAGTTGTGCAGCGGGGCCTCCCACTTCTCTTACTACTCTGGTTAGAGACTGTTTGTGCTGTTCTCTGAAGGGAGTAGTACACACCATTTTAGGAAATCTTCAGTTTCTTGGCAATTTCTCGCATGGAATAGCCTTCATTTCTAAGAACAAGAATAGACTGTCGAGTTTCACATGAAAGTTCTCTTTCTGGCCATTTTGAGCATTTAATCGACCCCACAAATGTGATGATCCAGATACTCAACCTGCTCAAAGGAAGGTCAGTTTTATAGCTTCTCTAACCAGCTAAACTGTTTTCAGCTGTGCTAACATGGTTGCACAAGGGCTTTCTAATCATCCATTAGCCTTCTGACGTAATGAGCAAACACATTGTACCATAAGAACACTGGAGTGATAGTTGCTGGAAATGGGCCTCTATACAACTATGTAGATATTGCACAAAAACCAGACATTTGCAGCTAGAATAGTCATTTACCACATTAGCAATGTATAGAGTGTATTTCTGATTAGTTTAAAGTTATCTTCATTGAAAAAAACAGTGCTTTTCTTTCAAAAATAAGGAAATTTCTAAGTGACCCCAAACTTTTGAAAGGTAGTGTATATATATACATATATATATATACATATATATACATTTTTTCCTGAACGGCTTGCTGTATTTTGTACACACACACACACACACACACACACACACACACACACACACACAGAGACTAGTGCATTGTCCGTAGAACACAAGTATCCATGTCCGAAACAAATATCCCTATTAGGCTTTAAAGGCCCAAATGTAGGCTGTGTTTGAAAGTGGAATGCAAAGAGATGTAGGCTATATGTCGGCAATCATGTTAGACTTTGACAAATATTAAAGGGAGTAAATGACACTAAGATTTATCTCATTGTGTGAATATTAATTACAAAATATCTAAATATTGAAAATGAATGAGACATCCAATATTAGCGACTGTTTCAGATCCCTTGTTTATTTGTTTGTAAGATCACTTATTTGTGTGATCTTTTATCACTTATATTCAAGATATTCTGGTGACTTCACCAGATTATCTAACTCAGCAGAGAATCACCAGCACTAGAGAATGCTGGAAGGCCTCTTCCTCTGCACCAGCTACTGCATCATTCCAGTGCTTTCTCTGCCCCCGCGTGTATGCATCCAGGATTGGACATGTCAGCCACACCCGGATCCACAATTGAAGACAGCTGTACAACTAGACATCATCATTCTCGATGGTTTACCACCATTCAAGATAATAGTGTATCTTGCACTTTGGGGAATGGGAGTTGTTCAGTCATCATTATAATTATTTTAGTTTATATCACTGTTCAGTGATGGAGTTAAGCGTAACAGCAGATTTCTTCTGTGTATCGTCAATAAACTCATGCAGTACTATAACAGGACACGTTTAATTCAATTCAATTCAGTTCAATTCAATTTTATTTATATAGTGCCAAATCACAACACAGGTCATCTCAAGGTATTTCACAAAAAAGGGTGGGTTTAGGCCACGCTCTCAAATGTATAGAACCCAGCTGAGATCCCTAAGAGCAAGCACTGCGGTGACACAGGCGAGGAAAAAAATTTTCTTTAATGGGCAGAAACCTCGAGCGGAACTACAGCTCATAGAGGACAGCCATCCGCCTTGACCAGCTGGGTTGAAAAAAGAGGTAAAAAGTAGGAGACCTGGCAGTAGCTACATTCAAAACAAACATAACAAATACAATTCAACATTAACATTCACAGCCAGACCTTCCAGTATCAAGCCAGGTTAGGCTCCACATTCGGGTAAAGGCCTGGCAGCAGCAACATTTTTAACTATAGGCTTTGTCAGAGAGAAATGATTTCAACTTACTCTTGAATAAAGAGAGAGTGTCTGCCTCCCGAACTGAACTGGGAAGATGGTTCCACAGGAGGGGCACTTGATAACTGAAAGCTCTACCTCCCAATCCACTTCTGGAGACCTTGTGGACCACCAGTAGTTTGGATTTTTGGGAGCACAGAGCTCTGGTTGGATGATAGGGAACTATGAGTTTTTGCAGGTAAGAAGGAGCCAGAAGACCGTTAAGAGCTTTGTAAGTTAGGAGTAAAATCTTGAATTCTATTCTATATTTTATTGGGAGCCAATGTAAGGAAGCTAAAACTGGGGTAATGTGATCTCTTCTCCCTGTTCTCATCAGGATACGTGCAGCTGCATTCTGAATGAGTTGGAGAAACTTTATGGACTTATTAGGACATCCTGATAAAAGTGAATTGCAATAGTCTAGCCTAGAGGTGATAAAGGCGTGGACAAGTTTCTCTGCATCTTTATGAAACAGGATGGACCTAATTTTAGAGATATTACACAGATGGAAGAAGGCAGTCTTAATAGTTTGCTGTATTTGAGAATTAAAAGACATATCTTGGTCAAAGACAACTCCAAGATTCCTAACACAGGACTTAGAAGCCACTGCAATGCCATCTAGTGTTGTTATCTTACTAGAAAGAGTACTTCTAGCTTGTTTGGGGCCAAGAACAATGACTTCAGTTTTACCTGTGTTCAGCAATAGAAACTTGTAGTTCATCCAGGTTTTAATATCCTTAAGACACTCCTGGAGTGAACCCAAATGGCTCAGATCGTCTGGAATGATGGATAAATATAATTGAGTGTCATCAGCGTAGCAATGAAAATGAATAGAATGTTTCTTCATAATGTCAAAGGCAACATGTATTATGTAAACAGTATTGGTCCAAGTACCAGTCCCTGCAGAACTCCATAGCTAACCATGGTCTGGATAGAGGACTTGTTATGGACATAGACAAACTGGAAATGGTCTGATAAATAAGACTGGAACCATCTTAGCATTGTTCTTTTTAAACCAATTTGCTGTTCAAGTCTCTCTAACAGAATATGGTGGCCAATGGTGTCAAAGGCAGCACTAATGTCCAATATGACAAGGACAGAGACAAGTCCTTTGTCAAATGCCATAAGGAGGTCATCAGTAACTTTCACTAAGGCTGTCTCTGTGCTGTGGTGTTTCCTAAAACCTGACTGAAATTTCTCAAATATAGAATTATTTTCTAAAAAAGTGCACAGTTGATTGGTGACTACTTTTTCGAGGATCTTGGAAAGGTAGGGGAGGTTAGATATTGGTCTGTAATTGGCCAAAATCACAGAATCAAGCAAAGTTTTTTTAAGCAGATGTTTAATTACTGCCACTTTAAAAGACTGCGGTACATGTCCTGTCAGTAGGGCCATATTAATTATGTTCAAAAACGGTGGACTAATCAGAGGTAGCGACTCCTTCAGGAGTCTAGCAGGAATTGGGTCTAACAGACAGGTAGTTGGTTTAGAGACTGAGACTATTAAGGCTAGATCAGAATGACTAATAAGAGAAAATTCAGAAAAGCGGAGTTCTGAGCCTGTGGACACAGCAGTGTTAGGCAGAGGCTTGGTATTTTTAAAGGGGCTATTTTTTGGAATATTATTCCTGATACTGATAATTTTATCATTAAAAAATCAAAAAGTCGTCAGCACTAAGTTGGAGGAATGTTGGGATCTATGGCATTGTGGCTCTTGGTTAACTGAGCCACAGTGTTAAAAAGAAATCAATGGTTATTTTTATTTTCTTCTATCAAGGATGAATAGTACTGTCGCCTAGTATTACAGAGAGATTTCTAATAGGTGATAAGGCTGGCATTCCAGGCTGAACATGATTCTTCTGTCTTATTCGGATTCCATAGCCTTTCACAGGATCTGATTGTCTTTTCTGATCTGACTTCTACACTCTCACAAGTGTGGGAGTTGTAGTTTTCTTTTTAAGAGGGGCTGTGGAGTCAAGTGTTGTCCGCAGTGAGGCTGCAGTACTATCAACTTAAAGGTCTAATTCTGATGGATTCAAGCAGTCAGTGCTGTCCTCTGCAACACTGGGACATGGTAATAGAGTAAGTGCTGAAGGGATTAATTCTTTAAAGCGAGTCACAGTACTGTCAGGTAAGAATCTGGTAACTATGTTTCTGCTTGATGCTATAAAATCAGAAATTAATTTGAATTAAATGATGGTCAGTCAGTGTAGGATTTTGAGGAATGACTTGCAGCTCATCAATTTTGACACCATAGGCTAAGACCAGGTCAAGGGTGTGTTTATGATGATGAGTTGGTCTACTAACACACTGAGAAAAACCAGTTGAATTTAAGAGGGAGAGAAATGCTACACTGTGACTATCATTATCAACGTCTATAAGAATATTAAAATCACCAGCTATGATAATCTTGTCTGAACTGAGAACTAAGGTTGTTAAGAACTCAGAGAATTCAGACATAAATTCAGCAAAAGAAGCACTGGGAGGGCGACATACTGTTGTAAATAATATAGGCTGCTCTGACCTCCAGGATGGGTGTGCTAAGGTAAAAATTAAGTATTCAAAAGAGTTATAATTTGAGTTTAGCTGAGGATAAGGGTTCATTGGTAATGTGGATTCATATATAACTCCAACACCACCACCCCAGCCAGTGTTTCTAGGAATATGAATATTATTTGGGGGGGTGGCCTCATTAATACTAACATAGTCATCGGGGTGTAGCCATGTTTCTGTGAGACAGAATATACAGCCGTGGACAAAATTGTTGGTACCCCTCTGTTAATGAAAGAAAAACCCACAATGGTCACAGAGATAACTTGAATCTGACAAAAGTGGTAATAAATAAGAATTCTATGAAAATTAACCAATGAAAATCAGACAATGTTTTTGAATTGTGGTTCAACAGAATTATTTTAAAAAACAAACTCATGAAACAGGCCTGGACAAAAATGATGGTACCCTTAACTTAATATTTTGTTGCACAACCTTTTGAGGCAATCGCTGCAATAAAACGATTTCTGTAACTGTCAATGAGACTTCTGCACCTCTCAGCAGGTATTTTGGTCCACTCCTCATGAGCAAACTGCTCCAGTTGTCTCAGGTTTGAAGGGTGCCTTCTCCAGACGGCATATTTCAGCTCCTTCCACAGATGTTCAATAGGATTTAGATCAGGGCTCATAGAAGGCCACTTTAGAATAGTCCAATGTTTGGCTCTTAGCCATTCTTGGGTGTTTTTAGCTGTGTGTTTTGGGTCATTATCCTGTTGCAAGACCCATGACCTGCGACTGAGACCAAGCTGTCTGACACTGGGCAACACATTTCTCTCTAGAATACCTTGATAGTCTTGAGATTTCATTGTACCCTGCACAGATTCAAGACACCCTGTGCCAGATGCAGCAAAGCAGCCCCAGAACATAACAGAACCTCCTCCATTTTTCACAGTAGGGACAGTGTTCTTTTCTTGGTATGCTTCATTTTTGCATCTGTGAACATAGCGCTGATGTGCCTTGCCAAAAAGTTCCAGTTTTGTCTCATCTGTCCATAGGACATTCTCCCAGAAGCTTTGTGGCTTGTCAGCATGCAGTTTGGCAAATTCCAGTCTGGCTTTTTTATGATTTGTTTTCAACAGTGGTGTCCTCCTTGGTAGTCTCCCATGAAGTCCACTTTGGCTCAAACAACGACGGACGGTGCGATCTGACACTGATGTACCTTGACCTTGGAGTTCACCATGAATGTGTTTAGAGGTTGTTCTGGGCTCTTTTGTTACCATTCATATTATCCGTTTCTTCCATTTTTCATCAAGTTTCCTCCTGCGGCCACATCCAGGGAGGTTGGCGACAGTCCCGTGGATCTTAAATTTCTGAATAATATGTGCAACTGTAGTCACAGGAACATCAAGCTGCTTGGAGATGGTCTTATAGCCTTTACCTTTAACATGCTTGTCTATAATTTTCTTTCTAATCTCCTGAGACAACTCTCTCCTTTGCTTCCTCTGGTCCATGTTTAGTGTTGTACACACCATGTCACAAAACAGCACAGTGACTACTTGTCACCCCTTAAATAGGCCGACTGACTGATTACAAGTTTGTAGACACCTGTGATGTTAATTAGAGGACACATCTTGGTTGAACGTGTCCCTATGGTCAGATTATTTTCAATCTTTTCTAGGGGTACCATCATTGTTGTCCAGGCCTGTTTCATGAGTTTGTTTTTTAAAATAATTCTGTTGAACCACAATTCAAAAGCATTGTGATTTTCATTGGTTAATTTTCATAGAATTTTTTTTTATTAATACTTTTGTCAGATTCAGGTTATTTCTGTGACCATTGTGGGTTTTTCTTTCATTAACAGAGGGGTACCAACAATTTTGTCCACGTGTGTATTTATATTGTGATCCATAATCATATCATTAATTAAGGTTGCTTTTTCGGACAGAGAGCTTATATTCAGCAGTCCACTTTTAATTATTTAATTTTTCTGTGGTAAATTAATGGTTTTAATCTTTAACAAGTTATGTTGTATTTGTCTTGGGTTATAATGTTTTGGGTATCGGGGGACAGACAATCTCTATGGGGTTGTGAATTAAAGACTGATCTAAACAGAGAGAATTATTTGGGTTAATAGGAGCAATATAATATAATATAAGTGTAAAGTTAATAAAAATAGAATTCATAAACATCCCAAATTGATTAAACAAAATGTTGGTAAATTTCAAATCCAACCCCAAGTCCCTAAAATTAATAAATCGGCCTCTGTTCCTCCCCAAAACTTAAATATTAAATGTGGTCTATTAAATATTAGGTCTCTATTATCTAAGTCTCTTCTGGTTCATGATCTATTAATTGATCATCAGATCGATCTATTATCCCTCACAGAGACCTGGCTTGGGCAAGATGATTATGTTGGTTTGAATGAATCAACTCCCTCTGGGTATTTAAACTGTCATAACCCCAGAGGTTCTGGTCGTGGTGGTGGAGTGGCGGCAATTTTCCATTCTAAATTACTAGTTAATGTTAAGCAAAAATTATGTTTTAATTCCTTTGAAGGTTTGGTCCTCAGAGTGGGGTTTGTTGGCAATCTTGGCTTGAACCCAATTTTCTTTGCCATAGTTTATCATCCTCCCTCGGCCTATTCAGAGTTTCTATCAGAATTTGCCGAATTTTTAGCTGATTTAGAGCTGAAATCCGATAGAATAATTATTGTAGGGGACTTTAATATATGTGTTGATGTAGAGAGTGATTGTCTTAATAAGGCATTCAGTTCAATTTTAGACTCAGTGGGGTTTTCCCAGAAAGGAAAAATAATTCTACCCATCATTTCCACCATACATTGGACCTTGTTCTGACTTATGGTATAGATATTGAAAATCTGGTAGTGTCCCCTCATAATCCTGTACTGTCTGACCATTGTCTGTTAATTTTTGACTTCATTATCTCTGATCACTTGTTTCCTAAAGAAAAATACTACTACAGCAGATGTCTTTCTGATGACATCCTTACCAAGTTTTTGCAGATTGTCTCCTCTATGCCATGGGTCAACACAACAGAAACAACAGAAATAATAGATGGAGAGTGTGGCGGCATGAAATAATAAGGAGCGAACTGAGAGTTTTTAATGGAGTTTATTAATCATACCGCCATCACGAGAACTCACTCCGGCGCCATGCATGCGCGCCGGAGCGAGCCCGGAGGCTCTCCTCAGCAGATACAGGCAATGCGTGTAGTCAGAAGTGGTGGTCAGAGAGAGAGTGAGCATGAGATATTCAGTCACTTATATACCCAGTTACAGACATTACATGAAAGGCATGGGACATTTGCATCACAGTCAGAGCAGGAAGCATGAACATTTGCATTTGAGTCATACAGTGATCCCTCGCTACTTCGCGCTTCACCTTTCGCGCCCTCAGTGCATCGCGGATTTTTCAAAAATATTCATCAAAAATTCAAAATTGAGAAATAATGGGCGGGCGCTAGCAGAAGACAGGGAGACTACATTAGACCATCAGGTATCAACACGGAGAGCCGCACAACTCAAAAAATCCACCTCTCTGTTCGCTGTTCTCGTGTTGGCTCGGCTCGGAAATCTCGCAAGCTGATTGGCCAAGACATTTCACCCCGCAAGCTGATTGGCCGAGACGTTTCACCGACCTCCTCTCCCTGCCAAGCGCCCATGAAGCGAAGGAAGACCGCATTCATTGCTCTTTATCGCTCGTGTTGCTTAGTCTCGCCGCGTGGAACTTTTTGCTGTTCTCTTGTGCCATTTTGTGCGAAATAGTCTTCCCGTCGAGCCACTACGCCGCCTCCTGCAGCTTCTCCAGCTCTATTGGAAGCTGCCCTCGACGATCCTGCGCCTCTAGCACCTGACGATGAGGGGTCACCTGAGGAGCAGTAAAGCTCTCATTAACCTGTGCAGTAAATCATCTTCATCTTGAGTTACGTATCTTGTTATAAGAATAAAAGAGTTCTAAAAACATATTTATGTACACTTTATTTACATCTACGTATGTATGTACACTTACACACACACACACACACACGTATCATATGAGAGAGAGAGTGAGAGAATGAACGTACGTATTATTTATGGGTGACGTCATTAGGGGTGACGCTACTTCGCGGTTTTTCACTTTTCGCGGTCGGTTCTGGAACCCATTAACCGCGATAAGTGAGGGATCACTGTACATATCGACAGCAAGACTGGCAGGAAGGAGCTAGACAAAGAGCGGCTGCCTATTGATATCAATACACACATCTCATTGTTCTGCTAATTGCCCCAGCTGAGCGCTCTGCTTGTCCCAGTCTGTTGTGGAGGTCACCCACAGTACTCCCCCCCAGAGGGCTCAGCGGGGAGCTGAGGCCTCGATAGTCCGGCTTTGGGAGCGAGCTGCTTTGGGAGCGAGCTGCTGGGAAAGCTCGCTGCAGGCGGCGGTGGAGGGAGGGGGGGTGGGGGCAGCAAGTGCCGGCCCGGGACGGCAAATTTGTCTGGGCCGCGCAAAAATTGCCTGTGGATCCGTGATGTTGAGGGGCTGTCCCGTTGAACGTGCGGAGGTCCACAGCAGCTGTAAGAAGAAAAATTAGTCTCTGACTCCTCTCCCGGCCATGAAGAAAAAAAGGAGCTGCAGTAGTGAGGGACTTGGCGTGTTGACTTTAGGTGCGCGCGCAGTCCTAAAGTCCTTGGGGACAGCTGACGGCTGAATTCCCTTGTGCGCCGTGGCTGAGACCATTACAAAATCCTGTGAGTGAGCTGCGTGCGTGCTTCAGGTGTGCGAGCAGCCCTGAAGGTTCTGTGTGCAGCGGCGAAGGACGATGGCGGTCTGTGTGGAGCCAGTATTGTCCCGTGCGTGGTGCGCTGTCCTCATAACCCCCCGGTGTGTGTGCGGGGTTCGGTGCATGGCAGGTCCGCTGTAGAGGCGAGTCAGGGTCAGGGAGCTTGCTGGGGATCAGCGTCGTCGGCGCCGATGTTCATCCTTGTTGAAGCTGTTGCGTCGTTCGCTCGTGCCGGGTCATGGTGCGTTGGAGCGGTGAGAGGGAGGAGACGATCTTTGTCCCTCGGGCTCATGCAGATGTGTTGGAGCGGTGAGAGGAAGGAGACGATCTTTGTCCCTCGGGCTCGTGCAGATGCGTTGGAGCGGTGAGAGGGAGGAGACGATCTTTGTCCCTCGGGCTCGTGCAGATGTGTTGGAGCAGTGAGAGGGAGGAGACGATCTTTGTCCCTCAGGCTCATGTAGATGCGTTGGAGCGGTGAGAGGGAGGAGGAGCGGTGAGAGGGAGAAAACGTTCTGTGTCCCTCGGCCGGTCCAGCGTGGATGTCCCGATCTCAGGCGAGGGTCGCACCATGATGCTTTCTGCAGCATTCCCAGTCGTGGATGATCTCCGGAGAGTTCGCCTGGTGGTGGCTCTGCGTCGAGGTCTCCCTGTAGCAGAAGGGAGGGCAGATCATTTGCGTCAGGCTGCTGCGTTTGCTTGTCGTCGGAGAGTCACCGCCGGGGGCTGCCAGCGTGTTCTTTTCTTGGTCGGGTCACCAGTGTGGCTGTCCAGACCAGAAGGTTGCGTTGCACAAAGCGTGTGCTTTCTCGGGGTCACCAGTGTGGCGGCACGAAATAATAAGGAGCGAACTGAGAGTTTTTAAGGGAGTTTATTAATCATACCGCCATCACGAGAACTCACTCCGGCGCCGTGCATGCGCGCCGGAGCGAGCCCGGAGGCTCTCCTCAGCAGATACAGGCAATGCGTGTAGTCAGAAGTGGTGGTCAGAGAGAGAGTGAGCATGAGATATTCAGTCACTTATATACCCAGTTACAGACAATACATGAAAGGCATGGGACATTTGCATCACAGTCAGAGCAGGAAGCATGAACATTTGCATTTGAGTCATACATATCGACAGCAAGACTGGCAGGAAGGAGCTAGACAAAGAGCGGCTGCCTATTGATATCAATACACACATCTCATTGTTCTGCTAATTGCCCCAGCTGAGCGCTCTGCTTGTCCCAGTCTGTTGTGGGGGTCACCCACAGAGAGTCTGCTCCATTTGTGATTGATGGCATGGTTGATAGTGTTACAGCCTCTCTGCATCGGACTCTAGATTTGGTAACCCCTTTAAAAAAGAAAAAGTCTAACCAGAGATTTCTAACCCCTTGGTTTAACTCAGAAACTCGTGACTTAAAACAGAAAACTCGTCAATTGGAAAGGAAATGGCGTTCAACTAATTCAGATGAATTCTACTTAGCGTGGAGAAATCATTTTCTAATCTATAAAAAATCTCTTAGAAAAGCTAGATCAAGCTATTATTCTGCATTAATAGAAGCAAACATGAATAACCCCAGGTTTCTCTTCAACACTATAGCCAGGCTTACAAAGAGCCAGGACTCGATCAATCCTCGCATCCCCCCTGAGTTTTCTAGTCAGGACTTTCTGAACTTTTTCAATCTTAAAATTTTATCTATTAGAGATGAAATCAGTCAGATTCTTCCTATCGTAAACTCAAGTACATTAACTTCTACAGCTCCCTCAATTGATATCTGCTTAGATAAGTTTACTCCAATCGACCTCTTGGAGTTGAATAAAATAATTTCCTCATCTAAGTCTTCATCTTGCCTTTTAGACCCTATTCCTTCTAGGTTATTTAAAATCATCTTCCCAATTATTGGTAGCCGTATTCTTCTTATAATTAATTCTTCATTAACTCTGGGTTATGCGCCACTGGCTTTTAAAACTGCTGTAATTAAACCCTTACTCAAAAAACCGACTCTCAATCCAGGACTTTTGGCCAATAATCGACCAATCTCTAATTTGCCTTTCATTTCAAAAATCTTGGAAAGAGTTGTTGCTGTGCATCTAACTGACCATTTGCAGGGAGTTGATTTGTTTGAGGTGTTTCAATATGGGTTCAGAGCTAATCACAGCACTGAAACTGCTTTAGTGAAGGTCACTAATGACCTCCTGACCGCATCTGATAATGGATTTGTCTCTGTTCTTGTTCTTTTAGATCTCAGTGCAGCCTTTGACACTATCGATCATGCCATTCTACTTGATAGATTAGAACACTATGCTGAACTAAATGGAACTCCGTTGCAGTGGTTTAGATCTTATTTGTCCGATAGATTTCAGTTTGTTCACATTAACGATGAAGTTTCTTCCAACTCTAGGCTCAGTCATGGAGTTCCACAGGGATCTGTGTTGGGCCCTACTCTTTTTAGTGTATATACACTACCGTTCAAAAGTTTGGGGTCACCCAGACAATTATTTTGTGTTTTCCATGAAAAGTCACACTTATTTACCACCATGAGTTGTAAAATGAATAGAAAATATAGTCAAGACATTGACAAGGTTAGAAATAATGATTTGTATTTGAAATAATAATTTTTTCCTTCAAACTTTGCTTTCGTCAAAGAATCCTCCATTTGCAGCAATTACAGCATTGCAGACCTAACATGATTGCACAAGGGTTTTCTAATCATCCATTAGCCTTCTGACACAATGAGCAAACACATTGTACCATTAGAACTCTGGAGTGATAGTTGCTGGAAATTGGCCTCTATACACCTATCTAGATATTGCACCAAAAACCAGACATTTGCAGCTAGAGTAGTCATTTACCACATTAGCAATGTATAGAGTGTATTTCTGATTAGTTTAAAGTTATCTTCATTGGAAAAAAGTGCTTTTCTTTCAAAAATAAGGAAATTTCTAAGTGACCCCAAACTTTTGAACGGTAGTGTATGCTCCCGTTAGGCAATATCATCAGAAAGCACTGTATACATTTTCACTGTTACGCAGATGACACACAACTATACCTGTCAATGAAGCCCGATGATTGCAATCAATTAGCCAAGTTAGATGCCTGTCTTAAGGACATAAAAGCTTGGATGACTTGTAATTTTCTACTATTAAACTCTGATAAGACTGAAGTCATTCTTGTTGGCCCAAAACATCTTAGAAATTCCTTCTCAAATTATGCCTTTAATTTAGATGCCGCCACTCTCACTTTGAATAGTTCTGTGAGGAACCTTGGAGTTATTTTTGATCAAGATTTGTCCTTTAATTCACATATTAAAATTGTTTCTAAGACTGCCTTCAATCATCCGTGCAATATTGCCAAGATCAGGAGCATCTTGTCTCTAAATGATGCTGAGAAACTGATTCATGCCTTTGTCAGCTCTCGATTAGATTATTGTAATTCGTTATTATCTGGTTGTCCTAAAGTATCCTTAAAAAATCTTCAGTTGATTCAAAATGCTGCTGCTAGTTCTAACTGGTTCTAGAAAAAGAGATCATATCTCTCCGGTTCTGTCCTCCCCTCACTGACTTCCCATAGAATTTAGAATCAAGTTTAAAATCCTTCTTCTTAGTTTCAAAGCTCTTCATAATCAGGCCCCCCAATATATAAAAGATCTGATATTACCTTACCATCCTAATAGAGCATTACGCTCCCAAAATGCTGGCTTACTTGTGGTGCCCAGAATCTCCAAAAGTACAGTGGGAGGCAGAGCCTTCTGCTACCAAGCTCCTTCTCTCTGGAACCAGTTATCACTCTGGGTCCAGGAGTCAGACTCGGTCTCTGTTTTTACGAACAGGGTAAAATCCTTTTTTTTTTTAAATACAGCTTACGTTTAAGGAGGGATTTTGTGTCTTTTATCCCCACTTTTGTTCTGCTGTTATTTGATCCATACTGCTGGTTGACCTCCAATAATGTACCTGGCACCTTACTGTTATGTTTTATGTCTTCCCTCTCCATCCTCCCTATCCCCTCACCCCCAGCCAGTCGCAGCAGATGACTGCCCCTCCCTGAGCCTGGTTCTGCTAGAGGTTTCTTCCTGCCAAATGGGGGTTTTTCCTCTCCACTGTCGCTTAGTGCTTGCTCATAGGGGATCGTCTGATTGCTGGGTTTTTCTGAGACTGTGGGGTTTTTCTCTGCACTCTGGTGCCATGAGACGGCCTCTGTTGTGATGTGGCACAGTATAAATAAAGCTGAATTGAATTGAATTGAAATTGAATATGAGAAGTGGAAAGGAAAAAAGCTGGTTTGCAGACACAGGGACTTTGGCGTGAGGTGACACATCAGTTTTCAGTCACTGTAATAAAAAATGCTGAATAGAATAAAGCAGATGGTACCTTAAAACACGTGTACCGAGTCTATTTGGATGAATACCATCTGCCCTCATAAATGATGAGTGAACAGGTTGAAATTGTCGATAAAACCAGTGTTAAAAGTGAGACATGTTGAACAAAACCAGGTATTAAGGCTAAGAGTTCTGCTGAAATAATTGCAACCTCTTCTAAAAGGAGCAAGTGGTCTAGAGATAAACACACGTCTGCCACAGTTCTTAAGAGTAGACAAAAGGCTCCTGAAGTCTCTCTTTCAGATCTCAGATGCTCCATCTGGGATGTTGTTCCATCCACCATGGACAATTACAGTTTTAGTTTACAAATATTTGAGACTCATTGTAGTGCATCATTTTATATTTTAGTAGTATTTTGTTTTAAAGGGTTTTTTTTAAAACTGTAATCAACTGAATTAACTACAAAACACCCAACATTATTATACACAGCAGAAGGACCTGTTTGACTGCAACCATTGCATCAGTGTTGCCCATTTGTCAGTAAATATTTAACTAAAAATGATTTATTTCATTATTTTGGGCATTTTTGTGTCCTGCGTTTAGTCATTCCATGTCAGGTCAGGCATTGGTTTGCTTGCTACCAGATAACCATGAAAACCGGTACTACCTGTCTCATGGGTCGGGCCGTTGGCAAGTCAACTGGCAACCCCACCCTTCTGAGGGCATGGAGGGTGAAACTGGGCATCCTGGCAGAACTAAAAACAATATCTGTCACAGGTCTATGTTGGCCCTTTGCCAGTCAGTGCATCATGACATGCGCTACACAAAGAGCAGAGATAAACAAACCTATCATCTGGTCAGTCAATGCAACAGATACTGGAGTCAGTTTGTCTTGGCCTGTCCTTGCCACTGATAATACCTCTATCTGCCAAGAATGTGCTGCTAGTCCAGCAAAAGCTAGCGGTACTCAAATACTTTGCAAGCAGTTTCATGAAATGGTCAGTCAGAAAGCTACTTTTACTGGCTCGGACATCGCCCGGATTGGCAGGTCGGGAGTTCCTGGCAGCGGAGGGCGAAGGCCAGAGCTGCATGGAGGAATCTGATCAGACCTAAATGAAACGGTCATTGTTGCTTCCGACAGACTACTATGATGATGATGATGTTTGGTCGTTAAGTCATTCCAGCCATTCTGCTTCACAATCATGGTGGTATTATTATTAAGTTTTTAATTTTTAGATACTCGCGTTGGAGGGGGGACTCACAGTACTGCAAAATAGAGTGGTCGCACATGGGTGAAGCAGAAGCAGGGACTCCCGTCTACTACTGATCGGGCAGGCTGGGCGTGCCTCCCCGCAAAGGACTGTGGTCTGCCCAGTCGGGCCGCTGTTTCTTCTGACATGTCCTGTGTTGGATACACTGGTGTTCTTAGTCAGACCCAGTCCCCGTTGACACTCCACTCAGTCTGCTCACGCGCCTCGTGTTCTCCACATATGCCGAATTATCCTTTAGACCTGCGCAATCATAACAACTTTATGGTACAATTTTTTAAGTATTAAATCTTCAGTATTATCTTTTTCTAGTCAAATTTGTCACTTTTTACTTCCCCTGCTTTGTTCATGGAGTGCTGTGGTTACTTATGCCATGATGTAGTGTATTATCCAATCAGTACAGAGTCTATACAAAACCCAATCCACACCTCTAGAAGCCAGAGCATGAGGAGAGAGCGATGATTAAACTTTTATTGATACAAAATTACATATTTTGACTGAACAACTCCATACTGGGGGATGCACGCCCCAATAATTTGTACATTGCTCATTTGCACATTGTACATAGCCTCATGCCATCTCAGGTTCATATCATCTCTGATATTAAAATTACCATTGTACAGTTTATTGGGTATTATCAGAGGTGAGTCATACTCATTCAGTGAATTTTACTTACTCAGGGTCATGTTATAGTCATCTAGTGAATTTTCAATTTTCATTCTTCTTGTTTCCTCAAGTTTTAACTGCTTTAACTGTCCTAATTGCTTTTAATGTGTATTTATTAGTATTTATTAGTATTAGTATTTAGTATGAAGGCGTGTTTATTACCTTTATTAGTACTGATGTGTATTTATTTCCTTAGCATTCGTTTGGAGAGCAGAGTAAGAACGTCATTGCTCAGGAAATGTTGCATTTCTTAACTGTGCGCAAGACAATAAAGCCTTTGAATTTTGAATATATGATAGAAATGTTTAGATAAGTTAGGATATTAAATATTTTTACACAATGTGCTTTTTTGCTGCATGAAGACTTTTGCACTGCTACACGCATAACATAACAGGATGTGGGTTTTTTAGCTCTGCACATACAAACACCCTCTATTGCCTAGCAACAAAGTACTAGCTTCTGCTCAATAGAAAGATGAACCTGGGTTAAGGGTTGCGATATAAGGAACCAAATGGAGACAATGGAACTGAAAGGAGATGGTGGAGCATAAACAGGATGCACCTGCCAGAAACTATTCCAGGGGAGAGGGCATCTGATGGAGTCAGCAGTCCTTACCAGCTCAACAAGAGGATAGAAGATGTTATATACCTTACTCTTTCATTTTCTGGGGTCTTGTCTATCAGATTGTGCTGAGACAAAGACCTCACAGCTGTGATATTCTCTGCATGCTTCAATGAACAGATAAGTTGAGAAATAACACTTCTCATGTGATTTTTAATCCTCTGGTGTATTTTAAATGATTTTGTGCTAACTGTCCAATTTTTGAGCACACTTTTCAGAACAAAATGTTTTACAACCTGGTGACCCTGACATGATTGGCTAGTTGGCCCACTCCATTGACAGGCATTGGAGGTGACCAGACGAAAAGATTTCACCTGTCTATTGCAGACAATGCTGAGACTGTATTAACAAGGTGAGCAGGGAACCTTTTAACAAATCTCTGTAGGATTGTCTGCAATAGTCAGTAGAAGTAAGTCTTTTTGTCATAATTATAATTTTACCAGAAGTTAAGAATTTGATAATTATAATTTTTAACTGTCATGAACCGAGCCGGTTTGCTCTTCAGGTTCAGTTCTGACCTTCTCGGTGTCTCAGGTTATCCGTGTATTTATGTATTGTGGTATCTTTTGAGTTTTTTGTAGTTTCTATTTTCCCTTGTTCATTCCCGTACCTGTAGCCACTGCGTTCTGGCCGGCAGCTGTGAGGCAGCCTCATTTGACCTACATGCTTGTAGGCGTCGTCTGACAGTCTGCCGGTCCGATCACACCCCCTCTCTCATGACAGCCAGCTGGTTCCACTCTGGTAATTGCCCTTCCAGCGCTTCGCCCAGGTGCACCCAATCTGTCTTGCCAGCAATGCTTGTACTTAAGCAGCTCTTTGCCAGCCAAGCATTGCTGGACTACTGTATTGTCATTGGTGTCTGTTGTGCCACTGTTGGCTATGGTCTGCCCACTTTACGTCCCGCCGTGGAAGCCAGTAAGTGAACCCTGTCGTTCTTTGTGTTGTTTTTCCCCTTTTTTGTGCCATTGTACACTATGGTCTGCCCGCTTCACGTACTTCCGTGTAGCCAGAAGTGAACCCTGTTTATCATTTTTGTATGTCTCCACTTTTGGGAACTGTTGCTTTCTTTAATAAATGTGTTGTGGTGTAACCCTGCACTTAAATCCATCCTTTCTCCACACTCCTCCGTGCGCTGTGTAAATGCGCATGAGGAGGGTCATGATAGAATAATCCAGCCAGAAAAGGATTTAGTGGGTTTCACCCACACATAACTTTTTTCATTTTTGAACTGTTTCTTTTTCACTCACCTGTGGTTGGAGTTGGCTATGGATATGGCGAGCTGGAGTTATCCGATGAGCCTGGGGTGGGAATGCTGCCGAGCTCTGATGGACATAGACGGGCTCATTTTCTCGGTAAGCAAATATTCCACCCCTGAGGACATTTTTTGGTATGTGAGCCTGGTGGAGGCTGAAGTACGGCGATGTCCTCAGTTCATGGAGCACCGGGAGGGAGCGGAAAGAATAACCCAGTTGACAGCACTGCGCCGCGAGAACGGTGAAAGGGGGAGGGAGTCCCCGAAGCGATATGGGTGCGCGTCAAAGGGAGGGTGCTCCAGGGGCTCCGTTGTTCCTGCGTCTCGCCAGTCCTCTCTGCCTGTTCCTGCTCCGATGAAGCCCGTTCCAGCCTCCTGAAGACGGCGTCATCCCGTGCCAGAACGACGAGGGAGGTCCTTCTCCTCATCGACAGCCATTCTCCCAGCTACGCCTACCTCCACGTCATCTGGGCCTGCTCCTCCGTCATCCTTTGAAGGGGCCGAAATCGCCATTGACACGGAGAGGGGTGATGGTCTGTCAGCTGCAACTGCGAACATCAAACACCGGGATGGCAGGCAAGTGTTTTTTCATTCAATTCAATTAAATTACGATGAACCTTGTCTGCCTCCCGAGGGAGACACCCAGTCTCAGCAGTCCGCTGGGTCCTCTCTTTCAGCTGCAAACGCTGACTCCTTTCCTGTTCTCTCCGTGTCTCCTCCTTGTTTTCCTGAGTGTCCACCAGCCCCAGAACTAAGCCGCCGAACGATGGAGGAGCCTAGGGCCTTGGAGGATCTGGCTCCAGAGCCTGCACGGAGCCAGCCCTCAGCCTCCTTGCCAGATTCATCTCCAGCAGGGGTTATTTCAGCTGAGGACACTGGGACTGCTATCACCGTCTTGCCAGCTGCGGAGGCTACTGCAGCGGAATGGGAGCCAGAGCTGGACCTCCTCAAGGCCGGGCCCGAGACTTCATCTGCAGGATCGATAGAGTCCTGGACGGCGGTGGAGCTCAAGCTCAGGCAAGTTATTTCTCTTGTGTTTCTCATGTCAGTATTGGAGAGATCTTGCCTGGCTCTAGGAGAGGAGAGTCAGTTGCAGCCTTCAGCTGCATCTGAGCTCATCTCACCAGGCTCCGCTGCTGCCGGCGACCCTAACTGCATTTCTTCTTCTGCTGTTCCTGAGCTTCCTCTTTGGGCCACCGGAGTGGATCTACCATCACCAGGGGTCTCCGTGGATCTGGTCTTGCCGCCAGACGACGTCGCAGGTCCAGCTCCCCTTCTGCCTGAGGCCGTCGTGTGGGTCCCTCTGAAGGCTGAGTCTCCGTGTGTGCAGCGTTCTGGTCTGGGACCCTCATGGTGGCTGCACCCCAGTGTTAGTCCGACTTGGGTTCTGCGCTCCTGCATGGACCTGTCATGGGTGCCATGCTCCAGCCTGGGGTGCACCGAGGGTGCAGCATTGGCCCAGTCGGGGTCCACTGAGGGTGCAGCGTTGGCCTGGTTGGGGTCTGCCACCACTGCTGCAGAGTTCCAGCCGGAGTCCACTGTAGGTGTTGCAGAGCTCCAGCCGGAGCCCACCGCGGGTGCAGCTGTGTTCCAAGCCAGCACCACCGAGGGTGTTGCTGGTCAGCCTGAGGATGCCGGGGCATCCACTCCTCAGCCTGATACCGTTGTGGCCTCCTCCTCCTCCTTGTTTGACGCCATGGGGGTTCCCTTCCTACAGTCCGGTCATCCACCAGTGAGCCTCCCGGTGGGCAGGCCACCTCCTGCTTCACCCCTCCAGTCCTGGTGGCTCAACAGCGCTGGCCAACCACCAGAAGGACTGAGTCTCTGGGTCAGGTGGCCCGTGTTTTCAGGCAGGCCACCGGACTCTGTTCGCAGGACTTGGGGGGGGGGGGTTAACTATGTTTTCTGTTGTTGGCCCTGGGCAGGGTGTATTTTGTTCCCTCCTTGCCAGTTCTCCCTACTTCCCACCCTGGTTCATTGGTTGTTGTTCCTGCTTGGGCGGGGGGTCTTTCTTTTCAGATGTTACTGTGGATGTCTGGAATCCACCCCTTGAGAGGGGGGCTCTGTCATGAACCGAGCGGGTTTGCTCTTCAGGCTGGGTTCTGACCTTCTCAGTGTCTCAGGTTATCTGTGTATTTATGTATTGCGTTATCTTTTGAGTTTCTTGTAGTTTCTATTTCCCGTTGTTCATTTCCGTACCTGTAGCCACTGCATTCTGGCCGGCAGCTGTGAGGCAGCCTCATTTGGCCTACATTCTTGTGGGCGTTGTCTGACCGTCTGCCGGTCTGACCACGCCCACTCTCTCATGACAGCCAGCTGGTTTCACTCTGGTAATTGCCCTTCCAGCGCTTCGCCCAGGTGCACCCAATCTGTCTTGCCAGCACTGCTTGTACTTAAGCAGCTCTTTGCCAGCCATGCATTGCTGGACTATTGTATTGTCATTGGTGTCTGTTGTGCCACTGTTCACTGTGGTCTGCCCGCTTCACGTCCCGCCGTGGAAGCCAGTAAGTGAACCCTGTCATCCTTTGTATCGTTTTATGCCTTTTTTGTGCCACTGTACACTGTGGTTTGCCCACTTCACATACCTCTGTGTAGCCAGAAGTGAACCCTGTTTATCATTTTTGTATGTCTCCATTTTTGGGAACTGTTGCTTTCTTTAATAAATGTGTTGTGGTGTAACCCTGCACTTAAATCCATCCTTTTTCCTCACTTCTTCGTGTGCTGCGCAAAGGCGCACGAGGAGGGTCATGACATTAACAGAAATTTGAGAATTTAATGTCATTTTTTGAAGAATTAAGAACATGCAGAGAATATTTTAATCATTTGCATTTTAGGATATATGAATGAACTGTCTAGTCATTGGTACATTTTAGGGTCAGATTAATAAGCCGCCTTTTATAGAGAATAAGAAGTATCGATACAGAAAAGACGTACTATATATTACAAGAATATCAATTACAAACAATGATTGAGTAATAGATAAATAAAGTATGATATATTACAAGAATATCAATTACAAACAACGATTGAGTAATGTATGAATGGAAATAATGAGCATTTAAGGAATATATGACACAACACGAGAATCTTAAGTAAAAACAAATAGTGAGTGAATTGTGTCATCGTAAGAAATATAAGGAATATACGGCACAATACAAGAAACTTAAGTACCAACAAATAGTGAGTAATTGTGTTTGTCTAGTTTGATAAAATCAGTTGGACTGATCTTTATAAAAAAAAAGCTATCAATGGTTTCGGTTATCGGACGCGAGCCAAGGTAAATAGCCCCTGTTATAGAGTTAAACTGGTTAAACACCCATAGTATCGACGGCAAAGGGAAAGACACACAATCACACAATTGTTTCTCCAGATATTGTGTATGCTATGTATGTTGATATTGTGTTGCCTCTGTGAATTTTGTGGGGATAAATGTGTGGGTGGTTAACCTCTTATATCCCAATTTAAGGCACGAAGAGTGGTGTAGGGTGAAAGGAGTTAGTCCTGATCCCGAATTCCCATTTCTGGTTGTCTGGAATAAGAGGCAGTGTATTGTGAGGGTTGGAAAATAAAGGCGAAAGCCCCCGGGGAATGTAATTTTTTTGGTCTAACAGAAACAAAGAATTTGCAGTCTCCATTGGCATTGCAGGCCATGTGCTCTACTGCCTGTGTCACCGGGATAACAGGTACAAGGTTGTAGAGGCTGCAGTTCCCAGCAAGGAGTTGAAAATTCGGAGTTTGGACCTTAGGGATTGTAAATATTTACTAACTTTTTCTTCCCATAGTTTGTATAGAGAACCTGATAACTATGGCATTGTTAAAACCATTTTTTACTGTGAAGGAAACACGTGAGAGGACAGAAAAGGCGAGTGAACGGTAGACAGAAAAGGGAGACAGAAAAAAGGAAGTCAGAAAGTTTCAGCAGTGGACGTAGGAAATGCAGGATCAGGGAGAAAAATGCCCGTCTGACGGAGGAGCAAAGTTGGGTTCACAGAAATCTGCTATATGTACATAGAAATCTGCTATAAAGAACAGTGGCAGATTAATAGCATACATTAGAAGAATTTACTGGCCAAAGATAAGAAAAAGGGAGGTAGAAGACGTGTGTGCAGACACACACACACACACACACAAGTGAAGAAAAAACTGTAGGAGAGTTGATGAGGAATTTTGATGTACAAATAACAATAAGTAAACAAATAAATAACTGGAAAAAATAATATAATTAATGAATAAACAGATTAAAATAGAATATAGCAAACTAGTAAAAAGAAATAGTTTTTGTTGGCTGTCAAATAGCTGACTCAGAGCAACATCATTCCATTAAGTAATACTCAAGGATTTTTAGATAACAGGAACAAAATTAAAAACTTAACACAAATAATAATGGATGACAGGAGCTGGCAAATTATATACAGATAAATTAATGAATAAATTGATATATAAAAATATATGCAAAAACTGTCATGAATGCCCCTATGGGGCAGAAGGACAGGCCTAGGTGCTGAATTGTGTCTGTGCAATTTATTTAAAAAAAAACAACAAAAAAAAAAACAGCAGAGCAAAAACCGTGCTGACAATACAAAAATGCAAACAAGAATAACTTATAAGTAGAGCCTCAGAGCAGGGATTGCTCAGGAGAAGTAAAACTTCAGAGGCTGGGAGAAGTGGAGTATAGAGAAGACAATCCAAAATAGCCGCACTGTAACAGTGAATCAGCAGTGCTTAAATACCATACAGTTTAATAAAGCACAGGTGCGGGCAGGCTGAGTGAGCCAGTAACCTAATCAAGCCAACTGCCCACAGCTGAGATGACTAGGAGACAACCTGTGGGCAGTGGTGGGAGTGTCTGGGAAGAGGAGGCACCAAAGTAAACAACCCACAAAGCAAATACAGAAATAGACGAAAATCAACTAAAAGACAACAATACTTAGAAATAAAGTGAACGTCTGAGCTCAGTAAAAACATGAGCTCAGACACATGACAGAGCTCCCCCCCCCATTTAAGGGGTGGATACCAGACACCCCCAAGTAACACCCAAAGACCCCCCCAAGAGAAAAAGGTACAGCAAAACCACCCCGGGAGGGAGGTGGGGGAAACAGGCTAGGAAGGAAGGCACAATTCTGCTCATGACCCGCACCTGTGCTCAGACACATGACAAAAAACTATTGCAACCAATAATGATGAGTTGTCAGTGGCTCGGGACATAATCATAATAATGATAATAATAAATAATAACAATATACAAGTAAGAACATTAATAATAGTAATGATAAGAAGGGGCAATAGGAATTTTTTTTTTTTTGATAATCATGTGCTTTTCTTGTGGTGTTACATAAAATATTATAGGAAACTATGAAAGAGAAAAATCATACGCTTTAAAACATGATTCTTTCCACAATTCATAGTGCTAAAAAGAAAGGAAAGCTGAAGGATAAAGAAAAAAAATAAGACAAGGACTATGTGCTACATTACTAAACTTGTGGCAGCATTGAAAGAAGGACAGGTAGTTGTAAGTGATTCTGGAAAGGTGACCTTACAGCTGATTAGGCAAAAAGAGGACAGTGAGAAACCACCTCATTATGATGAAGTTGCCTCACCTCCTCCAACAGTTGCCTCACTTCCTCCAACAGCTCCCCCAGCTTCTTGTGTGTCACAGTCAAGCCCATATGCAGAGTGTGTAAACATGCTCTTCAAGCAAATGCCTCTTACTGCATTTGTTACAGAAAACCATGACATGATAAATGCAGTAACAGGTGTGCTTCACATGAGGCCAATGCTGACAGCAGGAGACAGCAAAAAAGCTGCAGACACAGTACAAAATTTTTCAACCAATTAACACCTACAGAGTCACTAAGTCAACATGATCACCCTTTTGACAGTCAGGAGGTAGGGGAGGAAGAGTCCCTTAGCAAATCAAAAATAGCTGCCACCTCCACCCCCTCACCAAAACTGGAAACAGGAAATGACAGGATGATTTAGAGGCTGCAATGAACAAATTACAAAGATCTTTAGCAGAGGCTAGAGCTAGTCTACAAAGTTTATCTGTTTCTGGGGGAAACACCCCTAAGAAAATCACTGATTACACAGTGAAACATGTGGAAATATGACGATTATGGATCAACAATAACAAATCTGACTGAAAAGGCACCTCAGTGAACGCATTTACAAGTAGGAGCTATACATGAAGTAAATTATAAGCACATGCCCATGATAGCTACTGAAACAGGGCCGTCACAATATTCAGAATGGTCCTTTAAGGACCTTAAAGGCATTTGTGATACATTGCCTCCACTGACCTCAGGAGCATCCCCGTGGATCAGAGCCATGCAGAAGGCCACAGTTGGTTGCTGTTTGTGTTTGGCAGATATCAGGAGAATAATGGCTTCTCACACCTCAGCCTCTATGCTCAAAAACGTAGAGGAAGAGGCTGGCATCACAAATGGGCCTGATGAGGCTCCATTCAGACAACACAGTGATAACATTTTTGCAGTAATGAGAGGGATGTTCCCTGTAGATCTCACTAGTGCTAAACTAACAGATATTACCATGAAAAAAGGAGAGGAAGCAGGAGCCTATGTGGATAGGTGTTTGGCACTTTGGACTGACATGACTGGGGAAAATCCACGCAATAATGCAACTACACAGGCGGTATTCCACAATGGTGTACAGACCTCAAGTACCACCACCTGTTAGAGTCACACTGGAGGGGGTAGTGGGCTTAAACACCCGCCCCTGGGCAGAATGGCTGCCACATGTGCATCACTATGTAAGGCAATGCAACAAAAAACAAGATGAAAAAGTGACAGAAACAGCAGATTTTTCTAATCAGCTAGTAAAAGCCCAGCTGAAAGCAGCTAGGGATGTGATAAAAAAAAGACAAAAAAAAAAGAATACTGTACAGTCTCCAGCCGTTACAGTGGCAACTCCTCAGGCTATTATTGGCCCCATCCCTGCTGAGCCCTTTGTGTTGGCACCCCAACAACAATGGTATTCCCGCCCACCACAAAGAGGGCGTGGAAGAGGTGCATACAGAGGAAGCATGAGACCATTAGGCCCACCCAGTGACATGTGCTTGCGGTGTGGCAAAAGAAGCCATTGGGCTCATGGTTGTAGAGCTCCACCTACTGGCAGAGGAAGTGTCTGGATAAATTTTGCGCCCACCCCACCTCCAGCACCCAGGGTCCCATCAGTTGTTGGCATCTCTGGGACCCCGAAACGTCTTCCTTTCTCTGTACCATTGAACTGTTCATTGGCTGGACTGGATTTTGTCCATTCTTTTCTGTATTCACCAGACTGTCCTGTAAATCTCTTGGGAAGAGATGTGTTGTTGAAAGTGAGGGCACACATCTATTTTGCTTCTATTGGAACTGTTGTGTGTCTGCCAGATGGGACTATGCTCCGGTGCACATCAGATTTGTCTGCTTCCCTAAATGCTCCACAGTTGCAAATACAGGAAACAGACACAGAGGAAGCTCAAACCTCTTTTGCAACTGTGTGGTGGCTACAGCTGAATGATGTGAGCCCTGACAAAAATCATCTGTGTAGCATTAGCTCTCCTCAGGCCAATTCAGGAGATCACTCTTCATCTTAAAGGAACTCTCACTCAACTCTGGTCAAGAATTGCTGTTTTTCTTCATCATCAAAACTCCAGTGGAAACAATGTCCCTTTGTAGAGAAACCCGATAAGGACTTGCTTTTAAATGATTAAAAAGTACATCATAAAATTCTCTCACGCTTCCTCCCTAAGCAGATAAGAAGCCTTTGTACCAGGAACTGATACTCTTAAAAAGTCATAAACTCCTTAAGCTGACAGGTATATGGTTCCCTCCCTTTTTGGGACATATCCCAGAAGTTCCATAACACTCAAACTGTCTCCTTTTCTGCATGCCAGATCCTTGGGGGGGGGGGGCATGTTCAGGTCACCAAAAAATTATCTACAGCTCAACAGTACCTCCTAGTGGACATCTACGGAATATGTTCATTACAAGCTGGAACTGTTAATTCTGATTCAGCATTAAACTCTTCAAGTTGTCATTCCTCCAGATAACTCTGGACACTGTGAAGACAATCGCCCTTGTGATGGACAATAATGGTTTGCAATAATTCATTAACTCTTGATTTCATTGTGATTGCATGCTGGAATGCTGATCAATCTTATTCTTATGTGTGTCAATTATATAAGAACACATTTATAAACCGTACCTAGTCATTGAATATTAACCTTGTGTTAGTTAATTTAGTTAGATTTTATATTAAGTATGAAAAATGAATTTCATAGGAAATGTATGATTGTCTTCTGAAACTGGTGTCTTTGTCTGTATCAGCCAACCACAGGCTGCCCCGGTTAGATGACACCCTTCCTTTCATCCTATTGGTCGGCTACAGACAAAGAACTGCTTGCTGACTGGCTCTTAGCCCATTCAAATCTATTATGGTTGCCGATAATTGGTTCATCTTGCTGCCAGTCACACTTTTATGATATCAGAAGCGCATCTCTTTAAAAAATAGACAGGGAGCCGCCCTAGGCAGTGTTCTGTGAGTTCTATGAGTTCTGTAAATTCTGTTAGTTGCTTTGTCTTTGTGTGTCTGAACCTTGTCAAGCCCTGTGCTAGTTTTCTTAAGCCTTTGCCTGTTTTTCTGGTATCTGAGGAGAAACCATCCCTTTTTAAGTGAGCTCACCTCTATGTGGAAGTCAGACTTCCAAAAAGCCTTTTCTTCTTCACCTCAGAAGCCGTGCTTATTCTATTTAAACATTTTCCTGGACTTTTTGACTTTTTCTGCCGTTAAAGTGGACTTCTAATTTTCCTGCCTTTAAGTGAACTGATAGAGATTTTTTTGAGCTTTAATCTTTCACTGCCTCACTCACCCACATCTCACAACGTTAAGAAACCAGGAGTTGGTGGGTGAAGCTGCCTAAATGCACTTTTCCTCCAGCCTTTAGCTGTCCCGTGGGCCGTGGACATCCTAAATTTTGGAGTGGTTGCCAAAAGATGTCATGCCTAGCCTGGGGCTTAGCCACTAACTCCACCAACTACACTCTCGTGAGCCCCCCCCCCCCCCCCGGTTGAGTACCGTGTTCCAAACACTGTCTGGGAGAGCCGCTGAGCCTTGCCCGAACAATACCATGGGCTGGCGCCGACCACTGCTAAATACCTGGAGCTACAGCTGTTCGTAAATGAGACTCCTACTTTCCCATCTGCTGGGTTTAAATGAGATGTCCCAAATATCAATTATAATTGAATATAACCAATGTTTCATGGTATAATTACTCCACCAGCTGTAAAGAGAAGTTATATGCTGAAGGAAATTCATATTATCTTTTCAGTAACCTCCGCTCATTTTTGTAGATTAATTCAGAATTCCCTTTTCAGATAATCAGCTTATGTAATTTTTCCCCATAAAATTGCATTCTGATTTTGTTAATTACCTCAGCCTTCCATTGCATTACAGTTGAAATATAAAATCTGGTTTCCTCTTGGCTCCACAAAGGTTTAACTATAGATTTTATGCTTGGGAATCCATTAACAGTTGATGTGATATCTAACACCTGTTGATCATTTGAACCTGCTTACCAATCATTTGAATGTAATGTTATTTAACCTGAATGAGTTTCATTTAATAAACTTGTAAATGAGATAAGTTGAAGTGTTTTCCTTTGCATATATGCTAGCTATCCTGAGTCACAGCAGTAAAGAACTCTCTAATGCTTGAGACTGATTCATAGTCAGGCAGATAAGGGCCAATTTTCATAAGAATTGTTCACTTCTGGATAGAAGCATGAAATTTGGCACAAATGTAGTCCAATAAGTCCTGTTTCATATAAGATTAAGACCCACTTCGGATCTGGCTTGGTACTTGCATTATTCAAGATGGCGTCCAAATATGGCCGCCAAAAAACACGTTTTTGCTTATAACTAGAAAATGTGAGCTTTTAGGGCATAATAATGTATTGTTGACTAATATAAATGTGTATATTCCGCACATTTTGAGCCCAAAATCAAGTCTGTATGACAAACGGTTCTTGAGATATGGCTTATTCAAGTAATCACAATAATGCAACTTCTTATGTTCATTTCAGGTACAGCAGTGGGAGTGTCAGTATTGAGATACAGGGATGTCCAGATTGCTTTTTTTCAGGCCTAACTATGATTTCTTTTTTTTTCAGGTATCCCAAGTTGTTATTGTAGTGCTGTAGAAGTGGTGGTGGTGAAACCAATTAATCTAACGTAGCATACCAGGAACCGAGACAACATGGATTCACGAGAAGACAGTGCCTGCTTAAGTTCTGGAAGTGACAGTCAAGTGAATGTGATGGATTTTACAAAATGTATCATTTGCCAGTTGGAAACTGTAGACAAGCTAAATCTGTCCTGCCAAAAGCACAAGAGCATCATATGGCTCAGGCTATGAAACTTTTGCTGAAAAAGTTGTTGTAAAAAAGTCAGATCATGCTTTCTCGATGATTGCTTCGGACCACTGTCATGAACAAGAGAATGCCAAGATCAAAGGCCAAGGGGGTGCTATAGGCCTCACTGAAGATCCTTCTGCCTTAAGAAGGTGGTTGGTTGCTGGCCCTGAAGTTGCTAGGGTTGTTAGTGAGCTAGAAGAATCTCTGTTGAAGCCCAAGGCAACGAATCTCAAGCATCATGATCAAATTCCAAGTGTCCAGGTTGCATTTGCAAAAAATGTTTGTAACCTAGTAGTTTCATTAGAGGACATGGGAAATCCCTTCAAAGAGACAAGCAATGACCTTGTTAGACTTGACACCAATGAAATAATGCCTCACCATGTTATTAATGCAGTGAAATCAGCACATGAATTAGGCTTTGCTCAGTATCAGGAGTTTGTTGATAACAGACTGAATAAGCGTACAGTTGCTTTAACTGACACAGTTTCAAGAAACAATCTACCTCTGTTTGGTACTTATGAAGTGACAAACAATGTCAGTCAATCTAAGGTGTCTGCTTTGAAATCTGATTGCAATCTTTTTGCTCGGCTCTATATTGCCTGTCAAACCCGTGATGGAAACATAGAGGAGTTTTTCAGACATGAAAACAATGCCCATCCTCCTTCACTGTCTGCTCTAGGCAAATTGCGTCAAGGCAAGAAGTCAGATTTGCTTCAGTGCATTGGGGTATCACAAAATCAGTTGTTACCAGCTGTTACCATGAAGGTCTTTGATGGAGCAGCTGTTGTGAATATGCTTGCACCTGGTAAAGCAAAGACTTTCCAAGAGTATTCAAGGGGAGTTTTCTTGCCTTACATCATTGATCAGGCTAAAGATGTGAAACATGTTGATGTAGTGTGGGACTGATATCTTGACAGCAGCCTCAAAAAGGCAACCAGAGTGTCTCGAGGCAAAGGTATCCAAAGAAGGGTGCTTCCTGACACTGTCATTCCCAGTAACTGGCAGACCTTTTTGCGCTGCACCGATAACAAAGCAGAGCTATTCCAATTCCTTGGTAGAGAACTGGCTTCTCTAGAGGTGGAAGGTGTCTTGTTTGTTTCAACTTCTGATGTGAATGTTGTGAGCAACAGACCAAGTGACATGGTTTCTGCTGGCATTGATCCAACTGATCATGAAGAAGCTGATACAAGGCTTATGTTGCATGTTGCCCATGGTGCAGCTCAAGGCCACAGGAGTGTATTGATAAGGACAGTTGACACAGATGTTGTTGTTCTAGCTGTTACATATGTAAATCAGCTGGACACTGACCTGTGGCTGGCGTTTGGTGTGGGAAAACATTTCACCTACATATCAGCAAACAGCTTGGCAGGTAGCCTTGGTCCTGACAAGTGCAAAGCCCTTCCCTTCTTCCATGCTTTCAGTGGCTCAGACACTACTTCCTCGTTTGCTGGCAGGGGCAAGAAGACTGCATTTGATGCTTGGGAAGTTTTTCCTGAAGTGACACCTGTATTCAGGAAACTGAGCTTCACTCCTGAAGTTATAACAGCAGAGGATGAAGCTGTTCTTGAACGGTACACGGTAATAATGTACAGTCGTACCTGCCCACTGTATCAGGTAAACAAAGCTTGTCAGACCCTTTTTGCACAAGGAATGCAGTCACTTGAAAATATTCCACCAACAAAGGCAGCATTAACAAAACATATCAAAAGAGCTGCTTATCAAGGTGGCTATGTGTGGGGTCAAGCACTGGATCCAGTGCAAAATCTACCAAGTCCTACACATTGGGGATGGACTGAAGCAAGGGAAGGCTTCGTCCCAAAGTGGACCACTCTCCCTGAAGCTTCCAAAGTATGTCAAGAGCTTGTGCACTGTGGTTGCAAGAAAGCTTGTAGGGGCTTGTGCAAGTGCAGCAGGGCAAATTTAAGCTGCACTTCTCTGTGTTATTGTGGTGGCGCATGTCATCAGGCAGAAGGTTAGCGGAGGTCTTCTCGATCACTTCACTCTGTTGATGCATGGGTTGTAACGAGGTTACACTCGATTACATAATATTTGGCATATCACTGACTGCGTTTTGTATTTTTAACTTTCTTGGGGTTTCTCATTATGCTATTATTGATCTTCGAATGTGATTCGATTGAACATATACCATAAATGTTCAATTACTATTGTTCAGCATTTGTATCTCTGCAACTTTTGATATGATTAAGATTATACAGTTTGTGGCAATTTTCAAAATGTTATATCTCAAGAACCGTTTGTCATACAGACTTGATTTTGGGCTCAAAATGTGCAGAATGTACACATTTATATTAGTCAACAATACATTATTATTCCCTAAAAGCTCACATTTTCTAGTTATAAGCAAAAACGTGTTTTTTGGCGGCCATATCAAATCAAATCAAATCAAACTTTATTGTCATATTGCTGTACATACAACTGTAGTGCAGGCAAGATGAAATTGCGTTTCTCTCGGCATCCATATAAGAAGCAGCATGATTTAAAACACATTCCCACATAGCTCCCCCCCACCCCCACCCCCCCATCCATTCACACATCCCTGAGACATACTTGGGGAAAAAAAGAATAGCTAACTATAATATACAAATTGTCCATAGGTGCAGTAGTGTGTATGAGAGATTCCGGGTCAACTGTTCAGCATCCTGACAGCTTGTGGAAGGAAGCTGTTGATCAGTCTGGTGGTTCTGCCTCCGATGCTCCGGAATCGTTTACCAGATGGAAGAAGTTCAAAGTGTTTATGCAGAGGGTGAGAACGGTCCTTGACAATGTTTAGTGCCCTGCTCCTACAACGGTTCTGAAAGAGTTCTTGGACAGAGGGGAGGGAGACTCCAATTACCCTCTCCGCCCCCTTGACTATCCTCTGCAGGGCTTTTTTGTCTGACATACTGCAGCTGGAGTACCATGTAGCAATGCAGTACGTCAGAACACTCTCCACCACACCTCTGTAGAAGGTCCTGAGGATGCAGATGGGGAGAGAGGCCTGTTTGAGTTTCCTCAAGAAGTGCAGTCTCTGCTGAGCCCGCTTCCTGATCTCCAAGGAATTCTTGCTCCAGGTCAGGTCCTGCGAGATCTGCACTCCGAGGAACTTGATGTTCTCCACTCTCTCCACTAAACGGCCGCCGATGCTGAGGGGGGCGTGCTCAGGCTGCGACCGCCGGAAGTCGATAATCATCTCCTTCGTTTTGTCCACGTTGAGCACCAGATTGTTCTCCCTGCACCAGCCCTCCAGGTCTCTCACTTCTTCCCTGTACATTGATTCCTCATCCCTCTGGATAAGTCCCACCACCGTGGTGTCATCTGCAAACTTGGACGCCATCTTGAATAATGCAAGTACCAAGCAAGATTTGAAGTGGGTCTTAATCTTATATGAAAGAGGACTTATTGGACTACATTTATGCCAAATTTCATGCTTCTATCCAGAAGTGAACAATTGTTTCACCTATCTGCCTGACTATCATTAAGTAATTGAAAGTACAGAAATTAGTTAATTAATAGTCCGTTCTTTTGGAACTGGTGCCCCTTATTTACAAGGGCTTTTCTCTCTTATTTAGTGAGTGTCGGGGTGACTGTTTAACTCTGTCCCAACGCACACCCACTTCTAAATAAAATAAATAATTCTTGTACCTTATTACACTATATTTTATTAAATATTGCTACAACTTGTAGATAAATATATTGCATGGGCCCCATGGATAGACTCTTTTCGACCATATGGCCCCCCACATGATCCACTCCACTGTACAATGAACTATTCACATGATGATCAGGAACAGTATGATGACCAGTGGGAGACTTTGTTGGGGATACAGGACTTGGTGTGCAAGGACATTTATGTGGGTCCACAAGGAGTCGCTGCTGCAGTTTATTTGGACAAAGACTTGTTGCCTCTGTATGCCCTCTCGGACACTGCTGCACCCCATTTCACACTGGGGGTGTCCGAAGGGGAGAAGGCAAGGGCACTGAGACCAGTGGTGAAAAACTGTCTTAAGTTGACTGACTGGTTTGTCACATAGTGTAGGGACCTGCATTACTCACCATCTGCTGATTGCTATCGCATCTCATGCAATGTCACAATTCAGGTTACTCCACAAACATTGCACCTAGACAGAACACATGGCAGAGAAAACACTGACTATCCAGATTCTGGTGCACTTTTGGATGCTCTGCCCCCCCCTCTCTATGGTCAGACGGCTCTGCAGATGTTGGTCTGATTACCTCTTCACCAGTCAAAATGTCACTGAAAGCAAATACTCAACCAATATGGCGAGCACAGTATCCTCTCACAAAAGAGAAGGAGATAGGCATAGCAGGAACTGTCATGAACTCCTCGTGCGCTTTTCCACTGTGCATAGAGGAGGGGAAAAAGGACGAAGATTTAGGCGCAGGTTACACCACACACATTTATTAGACACAGGCACAGACCAGCAGTCCCAACAGACATGAGCCCTCAGAGTAATAAAGAGTCCTCCAGGACATCCAACGGACACGGGAGGAATAAAACCGGGCGACAGCCAAAGCATAGCAGTTTTTACTCATGGTGTCAGGGCAGTCCGAGTAGTCCAAATAAGGCTCTGAGGGAACACAATCCTTAGTAGACCTTGGCTTCAAATGGCGAAAGACGACCACATGAAGCACAATGACCCAGTAATGTATGACTTGAAAAAGGCTCCTTAAGTACATGCATTGCTGGCTCCACAAATTGAGCACACCTGGGCGAGGAGCGGGGAGATGGCACATAGGAGTGGGAACAGCTGGCAGTAATAGAGAGGGGGCGTGGTCATCCCGGCAGATAGTTAGACAGCGCTCACTCCAGCGTGAACCCAAGAGGCTGCTTCACCACTGCCGGCCAGACAGCAGTGGCTATAGGTACGGCAAAGCACACAGAAATACATACTAACATACATACAATGTGGCACTTACCCACAGAGAGGCCAGGACTGAGCCAGGGAAAATCAAGCCGGCTCGGTTCCTGACAGAAACAATACAGGGTCTTCTTCAGGCAGGGCTTCTAGTGCCAACACAGTCTCCATGGAACACACCAATTCTTCCTGTAGAGAAGCCTGGCAAAACGGACTGCAGGATGGTACAAGACCTGAGATCTGTCAACTCTGTGGTCATTCCTTTGAATTACACTGTTCCAAATCCTTATCTGCTTCTGAATAGCATTACACCACAGCACAATTTTTTTTTTTTACTGTGGTCGACATTTCTAATGCTTTTTTTCAGCATTTCACTACATGCAGACAGCAGGCCTCTTTTTGCATTCACTTATCAGGGTCAGCAATACACATATAGCAGACTACCACAAGGTTTTGTTGACTCACCAGCCATTTTTAATCATGTACTGCGTCAACATTTGGGCTGCACGGTGGCGCAGTGGTTAGCACTGTGGCAGCACAGTTTTACCCTCGGCCGGGGGATCGCGGGGACCGTGAGATCGTGAGTTCGATCCCTGCCGCTGGCCAACAGTGATCTGTGTGGAGTTTGCATGTTCTCCCCGTGTTTGCGTGGGTTTACTCCAGGATTTCTCTGGTTTCCTCCCACATACCAAAAACATGCAGGTTAGGGAGTTAAGGGGCGCTTGCGCACGCAGCGACCGGCAGCTGGTGGCTTGTCACCAGACTGCAAAACAAATCTACCTACGGGTACAAAACAAGTAACAAAAAAAAACAAACAAAAAAAACATTTGCAGGATTTATTCCTGCCTCCTGGCACATTGTTGTTGCAGTACGTTGATGATCTGCTGTTAGCAGGCCCTACTGCTGCCTCTGTGCTTTCAGCCATGGAGATCCTCTTGAAACATCTTTACCAGAAAGGCTACAAACTAGTACAGTGTTGGTACAGTGTTGTTGCCCCAGAGTTCATTATTTGGGAAGGCTAATCACATCTGGTGACACCGCGGTGTCTCCATCACAAAGGTCATCAATTCTCTCACACCCCAAACCGCACACTGTGAGGGAAATGATGTCATTTTTGGGTCTTACCAGATACAACAGAAATTTTGTCCCAAATTACACTGCGCTCATTCAACCCCTGCATGACCTTCTTAAGAAAGCAGGACACAAAAATCTTACATCACCATTGCAATGGACTTCTTCAGCCGAGGGTGCGTTCACTGAACTAAAACAACTGATGTTACATGCATGTTCACTCAAACCACCTGATTATACTTCCCCATTTCACTTGGATATTTCTGAACAGCATGGAATTGTAAATGATGTGCTGTATCAGAAGGGGGAAGGTAGAGGGTCAAGGTCAGCTCTAATGTACTACAGTTCAACATTAGATAGCATAGAAAGAGGACGTCCACCGTGCACACGTCATGTTGCTGCAATAGCCAAAGCATTGGAGAAAACTTCTCACATTACCATGCAACACACTGTGATTGTGCGCACAATGTGTGGAGTAGCTTCATATATACAAAGTGTGTTGTTCACACTCTCAGCCAAAAGAACACAAATGCTGAAAAGAATACTACAAGCACCAAATGTCATTTACACAAGTGAAGGCACAAACATGGCAGAGGACATGCGCACAGGTGAACCCCATGACTGTTGTGCAATTGTGGAAACAGACATGAAAGCTGTTCCAAAATCTCCAAATCCAAATCTCCAAGCAACTGAAATTGAATATCCAAATTTGAATCTTTTTTGTGATGGATGTTGTTACAGGAAAACTGATGGCTCTTTGACTGCTTCATTTGCAGTTGTAAAATATGATGGAGACAAGTGCTTTTCAAACCGTACAGGAAGGAATGGTAGACCAGCCTGCCTGTGCTCAAAAAGCTGAAATTGTAGCCCTCACTAAAGCATGTCTATATGCAAAACAACAAGAGGCAAACATATACCCTGATTCAGCTTATGCTCACCGGGCTGCACATATTGATTTGTCACATTGGAAAAGAAACGGATTCCTCACTTCAATTAACACACCGATTAGACACCTAACTGAAATGGTTGAGCCATTGGAGGCCATGGGTCAACCAAAGAGGGTGGCAATTTTGAAGTGCAAAGGACATCAAAAAGGAAATGCTATTGTAGCCAAAGGAAATGAAGCTGCTGATTTGGCTGCTAAGCAAGCAGGTGGTTATGCTACCCAGCCAAGTATGATGGTACAGAAAGAAGATTAGAAATACATGGAATTGGGTGAGGAGGAAATCAAGCAGCTACAAGAGAAGGCAAGTCCTGAAGAAAAGAGTAGGTGGATAGAGAAAGGAGCAAAGAAGGATGAAGAAGGGTTGTGGAGATCAATTGATGGAAGGCTAGTAGCCCCAGCTAAGGTGTTGTTGTTGTGTAAAGAAGCACACTTGAAAGGCCATGTCTCAAAAACAAAAATCTCTGCTTTAACTGAAGCACATTGGTGGCATCCACATTTGGCTGAGGTTACAGAACTAGTTGTTTCTGAATGTGAAGCATGCCAGAAGTTCAATCCCAAACACACATTAAGATAAGCCTTATAAGCCTTTATTAGTCCCACAATGGGGAAATTCCAGGATTGCAACAGCACAGGGATAGCAACACTCAGAGCAACAATCATAAGGCAAGAAAAAACAAGAGCAGCTAGTATACATATGTACATATTAATATAAATATGTATATGTATATATATATATATATATATATATATATATATATATATATATATATATATATATATATATATATATATATATATATATACAGTATATACATATATATATATAGACACACAGTGCGGAGCATTGTGGTTGGTGGATGTGCAGCAGAAAGTCTAAGCTCTCTCCCCGCGGATCCGGCGGGCCAGCTGGATGTCTTTGGGCATGATGGTGACCCTCTTGGCGTGGATGGCGCACAGGTTGGTGTCCTCGAAGAGACCCACCAGGTAGGCCTCGCTGGCCTCCTGCAGAGCCATGATGGCGGAGCTCTGGAAGCGCAGGTCAATCCTGAAGTCCTGAGTGATCTCCCTCACCAGGCGCTGGAAGGGCAGCCCACGGATGAGCAGCTCCGTGGACCTCCGGCAGCGACGGATCTCTTTCAGAGCCACGGCACCGGGCCTGCGACGGTGAGGCCTCCTCACTCCGCCAGCGGCCAGAGCGCCTTTTCAAGCAGCCTTGGTGGCCAGCTGCTTCCTGGGGGCTTTTCCTCCAGTAGATTTACGGGCGGTCTGCTTGGTTCTTGCCATCGCTCTTTATTATTCTGTCTTATATTTCCTGCACGCCGCCCAAACTCCAGCCCGGCACCCGCGTCGCTCCCGCTTCAGCTCTCCCGGTATGTCGAGCCTCTCCATTAGCACCGGGTGGCGGTTGAGTGCTAGCTAGCTCCTCCCCGCTGCATCGTCTCCCGCTGTAAACAGAGGCTCCGTCCGCCTACTCGGGAGACCCCCGGGGCGATCTGTGTGTCCGTGATACACATAGAGTGAAAAGTGTGCCAGATCAGAAAGCCATCACCGGATCAGAAAGAAGAAGGAAGATAAAAAGACTCAGAATTCAGCCGCTGTTGCAAAAGGTAGCCAACTCGTGTGGCGCCGGAACCGGAAGCGAAAAGGCTTCTATGGGAGCTTTTCCAGCTCCTGATGGGCCATGGAAAGACATTGTGATTGATTTTACAGATATGCGCTCAGAAAACAGATGGAGAGGCTACAGATACAGTGGGGCAAAAAAGTATTTAGTCAGCCACCAATTGTGCACATTCTCCCACTTAAAAGATGAGAGAGGTCTCCAGTTTTCATCACAGGTATACCTCAACTATCAGAGACAAAATGAGAAAAAAAAAACAGAAAATCACATTGTCTGATTTTTAAAGAATTTATTTGCAAATCCTGGTGGAAAATAAATATTTGGTCACCTACAAACAAGCAAGATTTCTGGCTCTCACAGACCTGTAACTTCTTCTTTAAGAGGCTCCTCTGTCCTCCACTCGTTACCTCTATTAATGGCACCTGTTTGAACTTGTTATCAGTATAAAAGACACCTGGCCACAACCTCAAACAGTCAGACTCCAAACTCCACTATGGCCAAGATCAAAGAGCTGTCAAAGGACCCCAGAAACAAAATTGTAGACCTGCACCAGGCTGGGAAGACTGAATCTGCAATAGGTAAGCAGCTTGGTGTGAAGAAATCAACTGTGGGAGCAATTATTAGAAAATGGAAGACATACAAGACCACTGATAATCTCCCTCGATCTGGGGCTCCACACAAGATCTCACCCCGTGGGGTCAAAATGATCACGAGAACGGTGAGCAAAAATCCCAGAACCACACGGGGGGACCTAGTGAATGACCTGCAGAGAGCTGGGACCAAAGTAACAAAGGCTACCATCAGTAACACACTATGCCGCCAGGGACTCAAATCCTGCAGTGCCAGATGTATCCCCCTGCTTAAGCCAGTACATGTCCAGGCCCATCTGAAGTTTGCTAGAGAGCATTTGGATGATCCAGAAGAGGATTGGGAGAATGTCATATGGTCAGGTGAAACCAAAATAGAACTTTTTGGTAAAAACTCAACTTGTCGTGTTTGGAGGAGAAAGAACACCATACCTACTGTGAAGCATGGGGGTGGAAACATCATGCTTTGGGACTGTTTTTCTGCAAAGGGACCAGGATGACTGATCCGTGTAAAGGAAAGAATGAATGGGGCCATGTATCGTGAGATTGTGAGTGAAAACCTCCTTCCATCAGCAAGGGCACTGAAGATGAAATGTGGCTGGGTCTTTCAGCATGACAATGATCCCAAACACACCGCCCGGGCAATGAAGGAGTGGCTTCGTAAGAAGCATTTCAAGGTCCTGGAGTGGCCTAGCCAGTCTCCAGATCTCAACCCCATAGAAAATCTTTGAAGGGAGTTGAAAGTCCGTGCTGCCCAGCGACAGCCCCAAAACATCACTGCTCTAGAGGAGATCTGCATGGAGGAATGGGCCAAAATACCAGCAACATTGTGTGAAAACCTTGTGAAGACTTACAGAAAATGTTTGACCTCTGTCATTGCCAACAAAGGGTATATAACAAAGTATTGAGATGAACTTTTGTTATTGACCAAATACTTATTTTCCACCACAATTTGAAAATAAATTCTTTAAAAATCAGACAATGTGATTTTCTGGATTTTTTTTCTCATTTTGTCTCTCATAGTTGAGGTATACAGTACCTATGATGAAAATTGGAGACCTCTCTCATCTTTTAAGTGGAAGAGCTTGCACAATTGGTGGCTGACTAAATACTTTTTTACCCCACTGTATCTGTTGGTGTGTGTGGACACATTTTTAAGATGGGTTGAGGCTAAAGTATATAAAACAAAAAGTGCAAAGCAAGTGATTAAATGGCTGACAGAGGAAGGGATTCCTACGCGTGGGTTTCCAAGAGTGATCGGATCAGACAATGGCAGACATTTTGCAAATAAACATTTGAAGGAAGTTTAATGTGCCTTAGGCTTAAGGCATATGTTTGGTTCTGTGGTGCATCCATCCTCCCAAAGGCTAGTTGAGAGACCAAATGGTACACTGAAAAGAATGCTAGCTAAACAATGCATGGGGACAGGCATGAGAGCTGCTAACAGGGAGAAAAATGCCAGGACCATTTGTTGATTCACGTTTGACTCCTAGAAATAGTCAAGTTGCAAAGTTGTCACAGTACATTAAGAGTCTCAGGAAAATATCTGAAGCTCTCTCTCAACAGGTTCTGGATATTCTCAACAAGGACAGACAAGGAGACATTGCTCCATTGGAACCTGGTGACTGGGTGTGGCAAAAAGTGATAAGGCCCCATTGGGATTCTCCTAAGTGGCAGGGACCTTTTAAAGTAATAAAAGCCACATCACATGCAGTACATGTCTGGAAAAAAGGAAAGCTCAGTAATTGGATTCACTTGACTCATTGTGCTAGAGCAGCTGAGCCAAGCCGACCTTTACTGCAAACTGCCGAAGACACAGCATATCATCGGCCTCCGTCGGTCTATGATGACCATGGAAGAGAATCCTAAACGTCTACTCTGCTGGAACAGCACCGCCTGTGGCTGAACAGGCCGATGCGCGAATGACAGTCCCTGTCACACAGGTCACACTTGTGGGTGGTCTCCGTGCTGCTGGGTCTGTGGCGGTTCTTCCTGCGGGTCCTTTTTTCATCTGCTGCAGCAGTCAGTCTCTCTTCACCCGCCTTGAGCTGTCTGGTCAGGGTGCCTCTCCATTTGGAGCGGTCCGTTGCAAGGTCCTCCCAGCGCTCTGTGTTGATATCCAGGGCCCTCATGTCTCTCTTGCAGACGTCTCTAAAGCGCAGCTGTGGGCGGCCAACGTGTCTCCTGCCAGTTGCCAGTTCTCCATAGAGGACGTCTTTGGGGATTCTGCCATCCTCCATACGGTGAACGTGGCCTAGCCAGCGGAGCCTGCGCTGCCTGAGTAGAGTGAACATGGAGGGAAGGCCGGCGCGGGACAGATCTTCTGTGTTGGGCACTTTGTCCTGCCAGGATATGTCCAGGATGTGGCGAATGCAGCGCAAGTGGAAGGAGTTCAGTCTCTTTTCCTGCCGGGCGTATGTTGTCCACGTCTCACTCCCATAGAGCAGTGTGCTGATGACGCAGGCGTTGTACACTGCCATTTTCGTCTTGACAGAGAGTTTGGGATTCTCCCACACTCGTGTGGTGAGGCGAGCGAGTGTGAAGGCTGATTTTCCAATCCTCTTGTTGATCTCTGTATCAAGGGAGAGGTTGTTGCTGATCGTGGACCCCAGGTACGTGAACTGATTCACGACCTCCAGCTTGTAGTCATCAATGGTGATGGTTGGTGGTGCTTCCGTGCCTTGCGCCAAGACGTTAGTCTTCTTCAGGCTGATGGTAAGCCCGAAGTCCTTGCATGCCTGGGAGAAGCGGTCCATCAGGGTCTGAAGCTCCTGCTGTGTGTGGGTTGCGACTGCAACGTCGTCTGCGAACAGCATGTCTCTGATTAGAGCCTTGCGTACTTTGGTTCTGGCTTTCAGGCGGGCGAGGTTGAAAAGCCTGCCGTCAGATCTTGTGTGCAGGTAGATTCCCTCTGTTGCTGTGCTGAAGGCATGCCTCAGGAGCATAGCAAAGAAAATCCCAAAGAGGGTTGGCGCAAGTACACAGCCCTGTTTCACTCCGCTGCGTATGTTGAATGGCTCTGAGACGTTGCCATCGTGCTGCACTATCCCCTGCATGTTGGTGTGAAACGATTCGATGAGGCTTTGCAACTTTGGTGGGCATCCTATCTTTGGCAGGATCTTGAAAAGGCCCTCTCTGCTGACCAGATCGAACGCTTTGGTGAGGTCGATGAAGGCGACGTACAGAGGCATGTTCTGTTCTCTGCATTTCTCCTGGAGTTGGCAGATGGAGAATATCATGTCTACCGTCGATCGCTCAGCGCGGAAGCCACACTGAGACTCGGGGTAGACACGTTCGGCAAGCTTCTGTAGACGAACGAGAACAACTCGTGCGTAGACTTTGCCAACAACGCTGGGAGGAAAATGCCCCTGTAGTTGTTGCAGTCGCTTCTCTCCCCTTTGTTTTTGTAGAGGGTGATGATCTTGGCGTCCCTCATGTCCTGTGGTACAGCACCTTCCTTCCAGCACTGGCAGAGGACGTCATGCAATGACAGCAGTAGGGCGGTCTTGCAGTGCTTGATCAGGTCAGGGGGTATGCCGTCGTTGCCAGGTGCCTTGCCAGCAGCCAAGCTATCAATGGCCTTACTGAGTTCGTCGATGGTTGGCTCGGCGTCAAGTTCGTCCATGGATGGCAGGCAGTCGATGGCATCAAGGGCTGACACCGTCTGAGGTCTGAGTAGTGTTCCGCCCATCTGTCCATCTGCTTGTTCTTCTCTGTGATCATCTCCCCAGTGGAAGATTTGAGGGGGGCCGTCTTGCTCTGAGCCGGACCAAGTGCTTTCTTGATGCCATCGTACATACCATGGATGTTCCCTGTTATGGCAGCGGTTTGAATGTCTTGGCTGAGCTGAGTCCAGTACTCGTTGGCACAGTGCCGAGCAGTCTGCTGAACTTTGCTTCTCGCAGCCCTGAGAATCTGGAGATTCTTCTCGTTTGGGTACTTCTTGTACTCAGCAAGTGCTGAGTGCTTGGCTTCAATGACGGGGGTCATCTCGGTCAACTTGGCATCAAACCAGTCCTGTGACTTCGAGGTCTTCCTCCCAAAGGTAGCCAAGGCTGTGCGGTAGATGGTGTTTCGCAGCTCTTCCCACTTCTGCTTTGCAGATTCTCCTCCTTGTGGTACACCAAGTTCCTTCTCAAAGGTGGAGGCAAACTGCTCAACAAGTTCTGGTTGGGCCATCTTGCTGATGTCAATCCGTGCCTTTCCAGGTTGTCTAGCACGATGGAATTTCTTCAGCTGCAGCTTGACCTTGCAACACACCAATGAATGGTCTGTGTCGCAATCTGCACTCTGGAACGAACGGGTGATTAGCACGTTCTTCAGTGAGGTGCGCCTGGTCAGGATCAAGTCTAGCTGGTGCCAGTACTTTGAGCGCGGATGTTGCCAGGAAACCTTGTGTTGGGGCTTGGTCTTGAAGAACGAGTTTGTGATGCACAGATCGTGATATGTGCAGAACTCGAGCAGCCGCTGTCCGTTGTCGTTCATTCTGCCCACGACAAAAGGTCCAAGACAGGAGGGCCAGGAGTCGTGGTCAGCACCCACTCTGGCATTGAAGTCTCCAAGGAGAATGAGTTGTTCAGAGTTGGGGATGATCCTGACAGTTGTTGCGAGATTCTCGTAGAACTCGTCTTTTGCCTCTGGTGTGGCTGTCTGTGTTGGGGCATACACACTGACAAGGGTGACTGGGCCTTGAGTGGTGTTCAGGCGGAGGGTGAGGAGTCGTGCAGAGCCAGTGCTGCCCGGTTCCACCATCTTCAGCAAAGTGTTCTTCACTGCGAAGCCCACTCCGTGTTCCCTGTGTTCGTCACTGCCCTTTCCCTGCCAGTAGAACGTGTAGTCCTTCTCTCTCAGTGTGCCTGCATCAGCTAACCGTGTTTCCTGGAGAGTGGCGATATCCACTCCCAGTCTCTTCAGCTCATTATTGATGATGGCAGTCTTCCTGGTGTCGTTGATGTTCTTGAGGTTAGCAGCGAGTCCTGTCATCATAGTGCGGACGTTCCAAGTTCCCAGTTTTAGAGTTGGTCTCTTTTGTTTTATTGTCTTGCCTGGTGCGAAGGTTCTCAGCCTGCTGTTTGGATTTCTCCTTATCCCCATGCACCCAATGAGGAAAGCAAGCTGTGGCGGGACAACACCTTATTGGCTGGGGGCTGCCCAGCTTGAGGCGGGCGGTAGCTGTCCAGTGAGATCTGATGATCCCTCCCACCGTCGGGAACAACCCCTGGCGCCACGCTCTACGCCAATTGAGCAATGGCTTATAACCGGTAACTGTCATTCCCCGTGTTTTGTCTACGCCAAAGGCGAAGCTGGAGTGTCCTCTCCAGTGATCCGGTGTTCTACCTTCCAGCGTTGGGCGTTGGGATTCAAGCCTGGGCAGGAAGATATGGAGGACAAGATGTTGCCCATGCAGCATGTCCCCCCTCTCCACGTCACTGATGAATCCAAAGGAACAGCAGGGCTGCTACAGTTTGGCACCAGCGCCGTTGCAGGAGCTGCCAGAACGATGTTGAGCACAACATAGAACTGCCTTAGGGGCTCCGACTCCGGATTTTTCCTCAGGGTTGACTCCCGAAGCCTTTCCCGTGACCGGGTATGCCGCAAGGCAGCAGAGGTTTGAAATCAGGGTTTACCTTCCCCTAGATGGGCTACCTTCCCAGGTTGACGAGCCACCATCTACCCGAAGCATCTGGTTTTAAGGCGCCAGAGATCCGCCCTCGCCCCTTCTCCTATTAGTAAAAGCAGTTCCGCCGGGCTTAGAGACTAAACCACACGGGCAGGCTAGGAGTTGGACTTAGTTGTCAGAGGCTTTTCGAGACGCACGCCATAAGGAGCATTTTATGAGCACTGGGAGCTTAACCCCAGTGCCGCTCCTGGCTATGACAACCTTGGATTGATCATATCTTTCCCAGTTATCTGGTGGAAAATTCTCCACCATGATGAAGTTTATACAGCTAAGCGCGGGGTATACACAGCAATAGGTGACAAAAGAGGTTCAAAACTAGAAATATGTACTCAAATTGGGAAACGTACTGTAGTGACTATTGATTTGTGTCACGTGATCGATTGTGGAGACCCTATGTTAAACTACACCATTGATGCCTTAAAAGGTGTTTATGAACAATTAAAAGCATCCTCCCTAATGACTTACCAGAATTGCATTGCCCTTGACATGCTCTTGGCAGAGTCAGGGGAAGTGTGTCAAATCTTTGGTCAAAATACTGGTTATGAGAAAGATACCTTTACTGCATGGCTGCAGTCTATCTTTGGACATTGGGCAGGAGTAGTATGCTCAGTAATTCTGATCATAGTCATCTCACTAGCAGTGATATTCATAGTGGGCTGCTGCTGTATCCCATGTCTGTGACATGGCTGTTTGACCCAGGAGACAGACACTGACACGAGTACACTATTTCGACAATTATTTATTGAATCAGGTGTGTAATGTGTGTGAAGGTGTGAGTGAGTGTGATGCTGAGGAACCGCTGGGGCTGAGCGAGTCCTGCCGCGACCTGGCAACCCCGGAACACACAAGCACAGATGGGTTAGTGCTGTTCGCAGTACAGAGATGTAACGATGAGTACTGCTTACTTACAGGTGGCGCTGGAAAGCTCACGCTGGCTCTGTGGCTCACAGTGGCTCGGTGTGGGTGACGCTTGGTGCTGTGGAGAGGTGGAGGAGTTCGAGGAGGAGGAGGAGTGGCTCCGTTATTCAGGGAGACTGGTCCGCCACCAGGGAGATCCACCTGTGCACAGGGGATAACACTTTGACAAGGTAAGTTACTTTGGCTCTTAAGTGGCGAAGCTTGGCAAGACTGCGTCGTGGATGCTCTGACGAGAGGATGAGTCCGTGACGCATTGCGTGGCGAAGTAGGCAGACGACTCCGTGCTGAGCCATCAGTGACGCCGGCTTTTAAGGTCCGCTGATGATTGGCGGCAGGTGTGTGCGCAGCCGAGGCTGATGACAGCCCAGCGGCCGCCATGACAGTCTGAGAACACTGCTGGAAAAGATTTATAGTTACAACCCTGTCCAAAGAGCCAGCCCAAAAGATGGCTCAAGTCCACTCCCAAGTGGAGTCCAACTCTCTCCTCCACGGCAAAGACCATTGTGAATCTGGGAATTACAGTGATGAAAGAGAGGCTATAGTTTAAAATGTATATATTCTGTCTTTCTGCTATCCACTGTTCTGTCCACTCTACACACATCCAACATCGCACTCATGCATATGAATCTACATGAAAAGAGGATGCACTGAAAGCACCTTCCTGCGGTGGGACATGTGCTAGTAACCTCTGGTCCCTTCTTATTTCTCGTGCTTTTTTACAGGTATCATCAAAACATTGTGCTATTTGTGGTCATGTAGTCAGAATAGATGTGAAGGTTTAAAGCTCTGTTGTACAGCAGGTCTTGAGGCCTGGATAGAGTATACATGGACAGAAATATCTTCTGACTTGAAATGTTTTTCTTTGCTCATTTATCATTTATCCATTTTGCTGAGTTTTATTTCATTGATAAAAGTTTTGTTAAAGGCCGCCAGGCAGAGGGGCTGGCATGAGAGTTTTTGCCTGTAAATATGCATCAATGAATAAAAGAAATGCATAAATATGATTACTTAATGACATATATTCTGCCAACAGGTTTTTTGCTCATGCCATAATCAGTGAATAAAGCATATCCAGGGTCTGTGTGTTAATGTGCCTGCTTTAGGTGTTGGCTCCATAGAATGGAGCCAAAAGAGGGATTCTGTGATAAGAAATATTTAGATAAGTTAGGATATTAAATATTTTTACACTATGTGCTTTTTGCTGCATGAAGTCTTTTGCACTGCTACACACATAACAGAATGTGGGTTTTTTGGCTCTGCACATACAAATACCCTCTATTGCCTAGCAACAAAGTGCTTGCTTCTGCTTACACATAGAAAAATACAAAGATGAACCTGGGTTAAGGGTTGCAATATAAGGAACCGAAAGGAGACAACGGAAGTGGAAGGAGACGGTGGAGCTTAAACAGAATGCACCTGCCAGAGACCATTCCAGGGGAGAGGGCATCTGATGGAGTTAGCAGTCCTCGCCAGCTCAACGAGAATATAGCCATTGTGGGGGTTGTGGGGGACACTCCCTCAGCCAGAAGATGTTATATACCTTACTCTTTCGTTTTCTGGGGTCTTGCCTATCAGGTTGTGCTGAGACAAAGACCTCACAGCTGTGATATTCTCTGCAAGCTTCAATAAACAGATAAGTTGAGAAATAACACTTCTCATGTGATTTTTAATCCTCTGGTGTATTTTAAATGGTTTTGTGCTAACTGTCCTATTTTTAAACACACTTTTCAGAACAAAAAGTTCTACAAATATATTATATATAACATATACAGTGCATCCAGAAAGTATTCACAGTGCTTCATTTTTTCCACATTTTATGTTACAGCATTATTTCAAAAGGGATTAAATTCATTTTTTACTCAAAATTCTACACACAATACCTCATAATGACAATGTGAAAAAAATCTTCTTTTTTTTTAGATTTTTGCAATTTTATTAAAAATAAAAAACGAAGAAATCACATGTACATAAGTATTCACAGCCTTTGCTCAACACTTTATTGATGCACCTTTGGCAGCAATTACAGCCTCAAGTCTTTTTGAATATGATGCCACAAGCTTGACACACCTATCTTTGGGCAGTTTTGCCCATTTCTCTTTGCAGCAGCTCTCAAGCTCCATCAGGTTGGATGGGAAGCATCGGTGCACAGCCATTTTCAGATCTCTCCAGAGATGTTCAATTGGATTCAAGTCTGGGCTCAGGCTGGGCCACTCAAGGACATTCACAGAGTTGTCCTGAAGCCACTCCTTTGATATCTTGGCTGTCTGCTTAGGGTCGTTGTCCTGCTGAAAGATGAACCGTCTCCCCAGTCTGAGGTCAAGAGCGCTCTGGAGCAGGTTTTCATCCAGGATGTCTCTGTACATTGCTGCATTCATCTTTCCCTCTATCCTGACTAGTCTCCCAGTTCCTGCTGCTGAAAAATATCCCCACAGCATGATGCTGCCACCACCATTGGCGTGGTTATGAGCGGTGCCTGGTTTTCTCCAAACATGACGCCTGGCATTCACCCCAAAGAGTTCAATTTTTGTCTCATCAGACCAGAAAATTTTGTTTCTCATAATCTGAGAGTCCTTCAGGTGCCTTTTGGCAAACTTCAGGTGGGCTGCCATGTGCCTTTTACTAAGGAGTGGCTTCCATCTGGCCACTCTACCATACAGGCCTGATTGGTGGATTGCTGCAGAGAAGGTTGTCCTTCTGGAAGGTTCTCCTCTCTCCACAGAGCAATGCTGGAGCTCTGACAGAGTGACCATCGGGTTCTTGGTCACCTCCCTGACTAAGGCCCTTCTCCCCTGATCGCTCAGTTTACATGGCCGGCAAGCTGTAGGAAGAGTCCTGGTGGTTCCAAACTTCCTCCGTTTACGGATGATGGAGGCCACTGTGCTCATTGGGACCTTCAAAGCAGCAGAAATTTTTCTGTATCCTTCCCCAGATTTGTGCCTTGAGACAATCCCATCTCAGAGATCTACAGACAATTTGACTTCATGCTTAGTTTGTGCTCTGACATGCACTGTCAACTGTGGGACCTTATATAGACAGGTGTGTGCCTTTCCAAATCATGTCCAATCAACTGAATTTACCACAGGTGGACTCCAGTTAAGCTGTAGAAACATCTCAACGATGATCAGTGGAAACAGGATGCACCTGAGCTCAGTTTTGAGCTTCATGGCAAAGGCTGTGAATGCTTATCTACAGGTGATTTCTTAGTTTTTTATTTTTAACAAATTTGCAAAAATCTCAAAAGAAAAAAAAAACTTTTTTCATGTTGTCATTATTGGGTATTGTGTGTAGAATTTTCAGGAAAAAAGAATTTAATCCCTTTTGGAATAAGGCTGTAACATAAAATGTGGAAAAAGTGGAAGTGCTGTGAATACTTCCCGGATATATACATACACACACACACACACACACACACACATATATATATATACAGTATATTTATATATACACAGTGGTGTGAAAAAATGTTTGCCCCTTCCTGATTTCTCTTTTTTTTTTGTATGTTTGTCACACTTAAATGTTTCACATCATCAAAGAAATTTAAATATAAGACAAAGATAACACAAGTCAACACAAAATGCAGTTTTTAAATGAAGGTGTTTATTATTAAGGGGGAAAAAAATCCAAACCTGCATGGCCCTGTGTAAAAAAAGTGATTGCCCCCCATTAAAACATAAATTAACTATGGTTTATCACATCTTTGGAAAGCTGAGTTCAATTTCTCTAACCACACCCTGGCCTGATTACTGCCACACCTGTTCTCAATCAAGAAATCACTTAAATAGGACCTGCTTAACAAAGTGAAGTAGAGCAAAAGATCCTTAAAAGCTAGACCTCATGCTGCGTTCCAAAGAAATTCAGGAGCAAATGAGAAACAAAGTAATTGAGTTCTATCAGTCTGTAAAAAGGTTATAAGGCCATTTCTAAAGCTTTGGGACTCCAGCAAACCACAGTGAGAGCCATTATCCACAAATGGCGAAAACATGGAACCGTGGTGAACCTTCCAAGGAGTGACTGACCGACCAAAATTACCCCAAGAGCACAGCGATGACTCATCCAAGCCTACAATAAGCCTTGGCAGTGGCAATAGGTGTTCACAAACTTTTAATTGAAAATTTTCTCTTTAAAAATCTGAGTTTGACCTGGTATAGCCTTTTAATTGCCATAGCAACCCTATGTAATGATTAATAATGTGAGTTTGTTTGCAAAGCAGAGGCAGCACTGCTATTCACTCTGAAGTGGATATTCTGTATTTAAAAAAATGTTCATAAGCATCAATGAAAAGAAAAACTTGCTCTGAGTATTATGCAGTAATTCAGTTGTGACAGGGGGTCTAAATCTCCATGGGGCCCAGAGTGCTAAAAATACTGTTTGGGCTTTTTTTTGACTTCCATCATGGTGTAAAACTGAAGTATGGAAAAGATGTTAATCCTCTTTTCAAAGCACTGATTTTTTTGGTGCTTTCAAACATATCAGATTTCCCAAATTTCATTTTGTTGGTTTTCAAAGCACAAATAACATCTCAAAGGTGCAGAGGGCTGTTTCGGTACATGCTGTGCTCTCTGTAAATATTGGCAACGCGGGAGTGACAGCATTTACTGACTAGCTCTATCATGAATTCTGCTCTAAAATACTTTGTGGCAGTCCTCTGTACCTTCCACTGCAGGGATGTGCACAGACATTTTCTGGGGCTGTTGATCTCATCTGAAACAAGGGCAAAATTACAAGAAAAGGCAAATTTTTTAGACAAAAGTCACAAATTCATGAGAAAGGTTCAAATTTATGAGAAAACACATGTACAGTCACAGTCATTGAAAATATGTAAGAAAACAGTAAATATATTGAAAGGATGAACTAAAATCAGAAAAAAGGTTATACATAGAGTATTTGAGAAAACACCGCAAAGTTACAGGAGAAAACATATTTCAAAGAAGACAAATGTTTTTTAAAGAAAAAAAATCAATGAAAAGAAGGGACAATGGCAACATTACAGGAAAAAAAATATGTAATGAAAGTCATAAATTAAAAAAAAAACAGTTTAATTCATGAGTGCAGAAGATTCAAATTTCCACAAAATCTCACAGTTTTGTGGAAAAATGTCTTTATAGGAAAAACAAAGAAGAAAAATCATCTTGAATGTGCAGAGCCAGCCCTTGTCGTTTTGGGGCCTTAGGTGAGATTAGGGTACCCCCTTCCCCGCGCACACACACAAACACAACCCCAAACATTATACCCACTCAGGTCCTGAAGTCCCTAATACCAGCAACAGACCAGGAAGCTCACATTACTGCTCATAAAAACAAAACAAAATGCATAAGCCCCTTTCAGTTGAGGCTTGCCACTATTATCTGAACAGGGTTAAACATGTCAGATGACGTTTGCTGAATGACCCTGCAGGCACCCTGGGTCATTGACCACCTCACCTCATTTCAGCGGACATTTGAATAGGAAACGGATAAATGGGCAGAGAAAAAGAGTGGATATGAATTAGAAGGCTCGTCTGTCATTATTCTGGCAGATTATATTAATTTCAAAGCTGCAACAGACAATTGTGTGTGCCACAAATATCACAGCAGCTAGTGAGAGCTTCAGCCGATGGTCAGAGCCTCCTGCATCTCTGACAGTCCCCATGCTGCTATGGAGTAGATACAAGGCTGTCCGGTTTCAGCAAGGGGAAATCTGTTTAATTCTACTCTGCGCTTGTTCATGCATCCCAGTTCAACTCACATTAATTTACCCTCTAATCCTTTTTCGTGACAGCCCATCCAAAATAAAATGTACCCTACCTTCCGTGGGACTCAAAATGAAATACAACACACAAACACACGTCCTCACCAAAAAAAACTACAAGCCTGTGCACATAAACACATACAAGAGCAAAAAAGAAAGTTGTTTTTATACAGCCACCACAATAAAGTATGTCCTACTTTTGCTCTTTTGTTGTTATAAATCATATTTGACAGGCAACACACAGGACCATAGTTGGAGCTGTTTGTCGCCAGACATTGAATCCACAGGAACGGCCAGTTGTAGGTGGAATCACCGCTGACAGAACTCACGCTGGTTCAGCTGTTAAAACAGTATGTGTCACAGTGGCCATCTGGCAGGTTGAGGATAAGCAAAGCTGGACTCTCTTCTGTCTTTAGTCAGCCTGCATTCTTTAATGTTTGAAATCTCAACAAGTTCCTCTCCACAGTGTGTTTACATAAGAGGCACACTGGTATAGGAGTGGTGTGGGTGGGGCCACCACACCAAACTGCAAACTCTCCACACTGTCACTGCTGAAGTGATTCAAAGTTGGTCAGCCCTCAAAAGCCTCCTACTGGCCTGGGGCTCTAAGTATTTGTCTGCCTTGTCTGCTGGCACAGCGCCTCTGACTATTAGGATTTTTATTTTTAATTAATTTAAAAAAAAATAATTGAGGGCTTGCAGCTGCGCCCCATCCAGCAGGTGGCGCCCTAGGCAACCACCGATGTGGCTTATGCCTCAGGCACTGCGAATGTGACAAAAAAGTAGCCAATTTATGAGAATGTTCCAGAATCACAAAAATTTTTCCAAATTTCCAAGGAAAAACCTTGAATTTAAGAAAACTTGCAAATTTCAGTGGAAAAAAGTCACAAATTTATGATTAAAAATTTCCAGATTTACTGTAATACACTACAAATAATAATAATACTAATAATACTACTACTACTACTAATAATAATACTTTAGACTTAAATAGTGCTTTTCAAGACACTCAAAGATGCTTTACATAGGCAACAGTGCCTATGTAAAGAATAAAGTCCCACAGTTACTAGAAAGACATATGAGACAGGCAAAAAAAGAAAATTGCATATTTACTAGTATAAAGTGACAAATTTATGGAAAAAGTCACAATAGTTTTTTTTTTGTTTGTTTGTTTTTATTGTTGCTATCTTTTCCTCTGGATGGGCACCTCAGACAAAAATGGCAAATGGGCTGTCACCCGGGCTACAAAAGCCAGTACCTGAGCATGTCCTTGTTTCACTGTGCACTCTGTTTTCAGACTAAACGTAAAGCAAATTTTTTGTGCGCATGATTGCACGTTAACTCAGTGTTAACATGCAAATAAACATGAATACTGTATGTGTAAACCTAACCATGATGGTGTTTTGGGGATTTATACAGCAAGCAGAAAACAGCCACAGAATTTATGAAAGCAACCCTACCTCTCTGCCATTTGTTCCAATGTGAATTTGCATCTATTTGCATCTTTGCATTGAGTTAACATGTAATCCCACCGCCCAAGAAACCTTAAAGGTGTGTTCAGACCAAATGTGAAAGCGTGAATTTGTCACGTGGGCAGCTACATGTAAAATTATTGTAGAGACATGAATGTATGCAAATTTGCATCTGAGTGAGTTGCAGAGAGGTGGATTTGCCTTCATAACTTCTGCAGCTGCTACCTGCTGTGGAAATCCCCAAAACGTCGTCATGTTTAGGTTTACAATGTTATCTGGCAGGACACACATCTGAGAAAATTTCACTGCCTCCTCCAGAAACTGCACCTGGATGATGATCGTTTACACTGCTAGCCCTCATTAGCATATCTGTAGCAAAAGTATGTGGTTGGATAAACTCCCAACACTCCATCTCAGCTGCAGAGCTCCCGGTCCATCTGTCTGCAGGTGAGTCTCATTTTCAAACCAGTTTACTCTCCAGTATTGAAACTTGTACTCGAGTGGCAGCAGAATCTCAAGGCTGATTAGCTATCAGATCTCTCAAATGCAAATACGAGAATTTGTATGTATTCATGTATTTACATTTACTTTACATGTAATCACACAGTGCAAAAGAATTGCTTTATGTTTGGTCTTAACGCACCTTTTAGCTACTAGTTCATTTGTAAAAGAAAAAAAGACCTCTCTAACATGCAGAGCTCAGCTTTAGGAAAGAAAATAACACAAGAGTTTTGTATGAATGTATGAGTCTATATATCTAAACCCCAGTATTGTGCTTTGAGGGTATGTGATTGTGTGCTGTCATTCTCCTGTATGCAAGCTCATAAAGACAAAGAACCCACTGAGTCAGTGCATGAGAATCCAGTCACAAGCAATAGTGCCTATTTTCAGAGCTCCCACATTCTCATTATGGGCTCACACTGGAGTGAGAATATCGGTGGCATTATGCTTCATGACTGTCCTCCTCTGCACTAATTGACTTTATTAATGATTGGTTCGAAGACCATGGTAAACTGTATTAATGATCCGGGAGAGGATGCAATAGTGCTTAAAGGGAAGGGATGCTAAGTTCAACCCAAATTAGGGCATGGGCCTATCCACAAATCTTAACATTATATAAAACAACTCTGGCTATGATCTCAGACAGTTTTAACAGGGCGCTACATCCTCCGAGAGTCACAAAGTCGACAGCAAAGCAATTAACACAGAGATGTGTGATGACCTCAACATGTAAGGAAGGGGGCGCCTAAACCAGTGTGCCATTTGTGTCTGATATACACAACTGCCCTGCTCTGCTACTGAACACGATAATTTCTCATGTCAGGGTGTGATTATAAGCGCTGGGCTAACTCGGATCCAACCCTCCCCAATTATGGAAAGAAGCTATAAGGACACAGGCGTGATGCCAGATCCACTTCCATTTTCCTGTAAGCTGCGAAGCGGAAGTCTTCTGCTGTTTGTGCACTAATGACGAGCGCCACAATGCCGAATATGCTCCGCTGTGAAGATTCTGTCTATGTTTACAAGGCCACCAGAAATATAAAGCTGTCCAATGGTTATGAGACCAGATAACTAGGAGAAAAGAAGTGACTGATAGAGACACAGGGAGGGAGGGAGGGGATGGATGAGCTGACTATGCCTCGTCACCATGGAAACCTCTTTGACATGCAGCTGCCATACCTACTGCCAATATTGGTGCTTTACTGAACCATTTACTTGTTCCTTTGTATAAACGATACACCATCACACAGAGAATATTCATATATATATATATATATATATATATATATATATATATATATATATATATATATATATATATATATATTCAGTGAATCTTTTCTGTCATCCTGTCAGTATAAATGTACCTTGAGTGCTTGTAGTAATTATGTCTGAGAGCTGATGTTTGGTGCAAAAAGCTGCTTAAAAAAGGAGTTTTCAGACAGCTCTCTCTAGTAATTACTTTGAATTATTATCATACTTTAAATTGAAGGGCCCTGGTGTGCTCATATGTGGGTTTTTTGTGAGTGTTTTGAATTACTCCTGCTCCAAATGACAAGGAAAGGTAAGGCTGCGGGGCAGATTTCTGAACTTAATACGGTTCCTGAAATTCCCTTGGTGCGAAGGTGGTCCGTGCTGGGATATTGGTACTTGGTATCAAAGAAGGGCTGCCAGGTCTGAGATGTGCAGACTGACCAGTGGCTACTGCCTGAGGGCGGGTGACACCTGAGCAGCCTGACAAACTGTGACAAAACACCTGCGGTTTCTGAACCTCTGCACATGCAATGCACCGTGTAAAATGTTGCTGTCAGGTTTTTGGGCTTTGGAAATAACAGTGTAATGATGCAACTGAGAGTGCTTTGTTGGTAGAGCCGGTTTCCAATGGTAAATCATCATTTCTAACTTTAAGCCTGTATGTGAGAACACATAGTTCACAGGTTTATGTGGTCACTGCAGTGTATGGTGTATCAGTGTGTGGGGAGACAAAGGGAAGAAAAGAAAGAAATCGGTGGGCAAGGACCCAGAGAGGTGGGTGAATCTTTGTAGCCATGAAAGTAAGAAGAATTTCAAGTTTCCTTTTTGTTTGAATTATATTCTGAAAGAAGTCACAGGTGCATTCAGGGGTGTTAAAAGCTCCCAATATTGGTATTTGTTAAAGTTTTGTAAAAAGTGTATGCATTTGTATTTAAATAATAATGGAAAAAGCTATAGAAAACTTGTAAAAAGTTGGGACGCTGCAATGATAGGCCAGGAATCACTGAGAAGATTGTATCCAGTGTTGATTTTTCACGCCCAAAAAGTAATTACAGTGGTGTGAAAAAGTGTTTTCCCCCTTAATGATTTCTCATTTTTTGTATGTTTGTTACACTTAAATGTTTCAGATCATCAAACAAATTTAAACATTAGACAAAGATAACACAAGTAAACACAAAATGCAGTTTTTTAAATGAAGGTGTTTATTATTAAGGGAAAAAAATTCCAAACCTACATGGCCCTGTGTGAAAAAGTGATTGCCTCCTAAACCTAATAACTGGTTGGGCCACCCTTAGCAGCAACAACTGCAATCAGGCTTTTGTGATAACTGACGATAAGTCTTTTACAGCACTGTGGAGGAATTTTGGACCACTCATCTTTACAGAATTGTTATAATTCAGCCACATTGGATGATTTTCGAGCATGAACCGCCTTTTTAAGGTCATGCCACAGCATCTCAATCAGATTCAGGTCAGGACTTTGACTAGGTCACTCCAAATTCTCCATTTTGTTTTTCTTAACCCTTTGAGTGTGAGAATTTGTGTGCTCCTAGTGGCAGATCACAGCACTGTGCCTGCCTTCTCACTCTGACTTTGTCAAAAGTAAGTGAGAAATTTCTGTTTTTTTTTTTTTTTTTTAATGTACTGATTTCTTGTTCATATACTTTGAAGATAAGATGATGAGGTACCTCTGTACAAAAAACGGTGTCAAAAGACTGAACCATTCTTTGTGTAAATACGTCCAAAGTCCAGTTTTGAATGAGTTATGGAATTTAAAGAGGTGCCACAACATTATGCAAATTAGGTGCATAAATCTATTCCTATCTGAAACCTTGGATCATATTTTACATCTTTCTAATTATCTCTTACCACTTTCAAGTTATAGTCTTGGAAATCTGAACTATTTTATTGACAAAAAATATTTACCACTCTTGACCACTAGGGTGTATGTTGCAGTTCTGCACCATACACACTCAAAGGGTTAAGCCATTCAGAGGTGGACTTGCTGGTGTGTTTTGGATCATTGTCCTGTTGTAAAACCCAAGTGCGCTTTAGCTTGAGGTCACAAACAGATGGCCAGACACTCTCCTTCAGGATTTTTTAGTAGAAAGCAGAATTCATGGTTCCATTTACCACAGCAAGTCTTCCAAGTCCTGAAGCAGCAAAGCAGCCCCAGACCATCACACTACCACCACCATATTTTACTGTTGGTATGATGTTCCTTTTCTGAAATGCTGTGTTACTTTTACACCGGATGTAATGGGACACACACCTTCCAGAAAGTTCAACTTTTGTCTCGTCAGTCCACAGAGTATTTTCCCAAAAGTCTTGGAGATCATCAAGATGTTTTCTGGCAAAACTGAGACGAGCCTTTATGTCCTTTTTGCTTAGATGTGGTTTGTGTCTTGGAACTCTGCCATGCAGGCCGTTTTTGCCCAATCTCTTTCTTATGGTGGAGTCATGAACACTGATCTTAACTGAGGCAAGTGAAGCCTGCAGTTCTTTGGATGTTGTTGTGGAGTCTTTTGTGACCTCTAGGATGAGTTGTTGCTGTGCTCTTTGGGTAATTTTGGTCGGTCGGCCACTCCTGGGAAGGCTTACCACTGTTCCATGTTTTCACAATTTGTGGATAATGGCTTTCACTGTGTTTCACTAGAGTCCCAAAGCTTTAGAAATGGCTTGGTAACCTTCAGTAACCATTGAGTAATCTCAATTACTTTGTTTCTCATTTGTTCTTGAATTTCTTTTGATCGCAGCATCGTGTCTAGCTTTTGACTATCTTTTGGTCTACTTCATTTTGTCAGACAGGTCCTACTTAAGTGATTTCTTGATTGAGAACAGGTGAAGCAGTAATCAGGTCTGTGTGTGGCTAGAGAAATTGAACTCAGCTTTCCAAAGATGTGATAAACCACAGTTAATTTATGTTTTAATGGAGGGGGGGGTCCCTTTGTCATACAGGGCCATGTAGGTTTGGATATTTTTTTTTTTACCCTTAATAATAAGCACCTTCATTTAAAAACTGCATTTTGTGTTTACTTATTTTATCTTTGTCTAATATTTAAATTTGTTTGATGATCATCACATCATAATGTTTTTTCCAAGATTTTCTTTCAAACTTCAGTTACACAAATGGCTTCTGCAGGTTCTTGTACATCATCTGGAAGAGGGTGATGATTCACAAAATTTTGCTTGCTTTTTGAACTATGACTGTTAGATTGTGCTGAATATTGCACTCTGCATCTTTAAGTTGTCTGTATGAATGCATATGTATTATTATTATTATTATTATTATTATTATTATTATTATTATTATTATTATTATTATTATTATTATTATCATCCAACTAACACAGCTAAGATTAATACTGGACTCTATTTAATCTAGCAGTGAGGGCAAACTTTGCCTCATAGCCTCAGTCCTTTTCTTACAAGCCATGCTGTGCCAAGGAGAGTTGCATTCTGGAGAAACTTGATCTTGGTGGTCACGCCGATTGTGTCGAGATGTTTGGTTTGGTTTCCTGTAACTACACCTAGACCACCGACCACAACTAGAACCACTGTTGTCTTAATGTTCCATAACTTTGCTACTTCCCTTTGCAGGTCTTGATATTTTTCGATTTTCTTCATTTTCTTCTCAGCAACTCCAGCATCTCCAGGAATAGTAAGGTCAGTAATTTTAAAAGCATTGGCTTTTCTTCCTATCTTTTACCACAAGATCTGGTCTTCTTGCTTGTATATGGGAAAATGTCTAGATGTAAAAATCTCAGCAATTTCACCCCTTCTCTTTCCATTGCTCCTTCGGGATTTCGTTCATACCACTTGTCTGTTGCATCAAATCCATGAGAGGGTTCTGGCCACATTATCATGTTGATGTTTACTCTACCTGTTGTCTCTTCTTTTTCTCTGCACATTGTACAGAGTGGGGGCTGGTTTTGCTTCTTGATCTTTGTAATCTTTGATCTTTTATCGTGTTTGTATGCAATACTTGGTCTTGGGTGGCTATTGGCAGCTGTTCTGTCTCCTTTTTAAATTACCCTTTCTTCAGCCATTCCCAAGAAGCCTCATCTCTTACATCCTCTGTCTGACACAAGAACTGACCATGCAGGGGCTTGCTCTTCTACCCTTATACTCTATCTACCTTTTTCCTTTCTTTCAGTTACTTCGGGTTATCAGCCTTCTCGTTGATTTGTAGCAGGAGCGGTTTCAAACTTGTTTGCACATAGTTTCCCATACAGCCTCCTCCACATGAACACAATCCTCTACATGGCCGCCTTGCCTTCTAGGAAGGTATAAGCGGTCTATGTTTTCTTTCAGATGCAACATGCCATAAATGGTCATTTGCTTCCTGGTCTTCTTGTCCACACTTCCCACTTTAGCTTTAGTCAAGTTTTGTCACCCCTGCCCCATATCGTAGGACTGACACAGCCAACATGTTCATGGACATAATCACATTCTTTCCATTTAACTTTGATTTGAACATTTTCTTCAGCCTACAGAAATATTCACTCCTTAACTTTCTCTTCATCTCCTTGGATAAAAGATCATTGTATTCAAGTCTTCCCTCTCATGTCTCCAGTTGGTTCAGAATGCTTCTGCACGTCTTTTAACTGGAGAATGTAAGACAGACCACATTACACCTATTTTAGCTTCCCTTCACTGGCTGCCTGTGCACTTTAGGGTTCATTTCAAAATTCTTTTGTTTTCAAATCATTAAATGGCCTTGCCTCGCCTTACTTCTCTGAGCTTCTTCACTTTTACACTCCTGCTCGGTCTCTCAGGTCAGTTGATCAGCTGCTCCTGGAGATATTGAGATCGAAGAGGATGCTCAGAGGGTACAGATCCTTTTCTGTCACTGCTCCTAAACTTTGGAACAGTCTCCCTTTGCCTATTAGGCAGGCTCCTTCACTGCCTATTGTTAAAACTTATCTTAAACTCATTTTTACTCCTTGGCCTTCAACCCAGCATGAGACATTGCACTCACTTGTTTTATTGTTTGTATTTTATTTTTACCTGTCTTGTTTTATACTTTTTCAGTTGTATTTTATTGTCTTTTATTTCATTTTATGTCTGATGCTGTTATGTCCCCGTGTGCTTTTACGCAACGCACGGAGGAAAGGAGAAGGAAAACCCACATGCTGAGGATGTTGTGTGCAATTTATTGAACAAAATTAAGTTCAGTCCAGCAAACAGTTATGGTTATCAAACAGAAGGATGAGTTAACAGTCATGGAGGACACCAGGAGAACAGGGACACCTCTAGGACACTCAACAGCCCAAGGGAGAGAATGCCTAGTGCCGCAGGACAGCTGAACGGCACAAGGAGAAAGGCAAACAAAAACTTACGGGCTGGAGCGGTCCGAGGCAGTCCGATGTTAGCAGGTGAAAACAGGGACAGCCGCTAACACCAGGTAACAAACAAATGTCAGGTAGTATCAGAAAAAGACTACAAAGTCAGGCTGAATGCACGTTGAAGGTAAGTGGAGAACAACCAACTATGATCCGGCGATCTCTCCCTGCAGACCCTGGACTTAAGAGTACTGCCACTAATGACGAAAGAGATCGCTGGTGTGCGAGAGTGAGTGAAGCGTGGACTGGACTGAGTGGAAACCGATGTGCATGATTGAATGACTGAGCATGTGATTGAGGATGTGTGTATGGGAGAGTGCATGTGAATGTATGTGTGCGTGGAACAAAGAAGAACAGCTGACCCCACTGACAAGAGGAGGAGGCGGGGCTGAGCTGTCAGGGAGCGAAGGACCCAAAGGGCTCCCAGACAGCGCCTGATGGAAAATAAACAACGTAAGGGGACAAAATAGCCACAGCATCATAGAACTGGTTTTGGAACACCAAACCCAAGTTTATGACAGAGCCTCACCCTCAAGGGGTGGATTCCAGACACCCCAAGTGACATCAAGAAAAGAAAAACACAAAAACCCAGTAAGGGACCCCCCCCCCCCCCCAGGGAAAATCACAAACCAGGGTGGGAGGTGGGGGAAACAGGTCAGGAGGGAAACAACAAGTAACAAATAATACAGAAGTAATACACAGAAAACTGAAATGCACCCCCCCCAAACCCAGCAGTCCAGACATGGCGGGGTGAGACTGATCGGGTGGCCTGCAAAAGTCCCAAGCCTAGCAGGCGGCCCGCTGAACAGCATTAGGCGGCCTGCCAGAACAAATGGGCCACCCCACCCGGAGGCTCAGTCCTTCGGGTGGCTGGCCAGCATTGTTTAGCCACCAGGACCGGAGGGGAGAGCGAGGAGGTAGTCTCCCCACCAGAAGGCTTAGAGGTGGGTGACTAGACCGAAGGATAAGATCTCCCATGGCTACTGGTGGTGGGGGACAGAGGACAACAACAGTGCCCGGCAGAGAAGAAAGAGACACCCCGAAGGCCTCAGAAAGCGAAGAGAAGGCCCTGGCATCCTCAAGCTGGCTGGCAACACCCTGTGTGGTCCCAGCAGGAAACAAGGCTGCACCCTTGGTGGTCCCAGTCTGGGACATAGCTGCACCCATGGTGGCTCCAGACTGGAGCTCAGCAGCACCCACGGTGGACCCCGATTGGGCCAACGTTGTGCCCACGATGGACCCCGACCAGGTCACTGTTGCACCCGTGATGGACCCCAACCAGGTCATCGTTGCACCCACAATGGAGCCCAGCTGGACCCTGGCTGCTTCCGTGGTGGTCATGGTCTGGGACATAGCTGCACCCGCGGTTGGTCCAGGTGCAGCACCCGCGGTGGGAACCGGCTGGAGCTCTGCTGCATCCGCGGTGGGATCCAGTGGCTGTGGACCCTTTCCGGCAACCCTAGATGCAGGCTCGGAAATAGGAGAGGAAGAAAAAGGGTCAGGGTCGCTGGCAGCGATGCAGCCTGGTGAGGCGAGCTCAGGTGCAGCTGGTGGCTGCACCCAGCTCTCCTCACCAAGAGCCAGGCAAGAACGCTCAAGTACAGATAAGAGAAATACAAAATAGAGTACTTGCCTGAGCTCGAGCTCCACCGCCATCCAGGACTCCGATGAACTAGGTCCAGAAGTCCCGGGCTCAGTCTCTAGGTGGTCCAGCTCAGGTGTTTACTCTGCTGCTGTGGTCCCTGCAGCAGACATAATGGATAAGGCAGTCCAAGCCACCTCCAGAGAGCATTCCCCCACCGGCAACTCTCCTGGTGTGGAATCTGGAGGTGCAGTTCCTGGCTGTGCCGGACCCCAAGAGATTGAAGCCAGGGTCGGCGCAGGCTTTGGGTCGGTCACAGCACTCCTACTCTGTTCAATGAGACCCTGTGGGGCTGGAATGGAATCCTCTAGAGTTGCAACCTCCTCCCTCCTACAGTGGTTAAGCTCCTGGACCGGTGGACACTCAGAGGCAAGGGGAAGAGATATGGACAGGGTAGGACAGTCAATAACCACTGCTACAAGTGGTGAGGACCCAGTGGACTGCATACCCAGGTTTTCACCCCCGGGAGACAGACGTAATGGATAAGGAAGTCCAAGCCACCTCCAGAGAGCACTCCCCCACTGGCAACTCTCCTGGCGTGGAATCTGGAGGTGCAGTTCCTGGCTGTGCCGGACCCCAAGAGATTGAAGCCAGGGGACGCTCCTTGGTCCGCGCAGGCTTTGGGTCGGTCACAGCACTCCTACCCTGTTCAATGAGACCCTGTGGGGCTGGAATGGAATCTTCTAGCATTGCAACATCCTCCCTCCTACAGTGGTTAAGGTCCTGGACCGGTGGACACTCAGAGGCAAGGGGAAGAGATATGGACAGGGTAGGACAATCAATAACCACTGCTACGAGTGGTGAGGACCCAGTGGACTGCATACCCAGGTTTTCACCCCCGGGAGACAGGCAAGGTAATTTATCAGATTGAGGAGTAAGATGGAAAAACACTTGCCTGTTCTCCTCGGGGGTGGTGGAGTTCACAGCAGTAGGCCCCTCCTTCTCCACGTCTGCAGTGAACTTGGGACCCTCAGAACACTCAGGAGGAGCAGCCTCAGCATCCTGGATGACGGGCGGACCCGAGAGAGGACTGGCTCCATTCCCAGCAGCTGATGAGAATGCCCCAAACGCAGGACCTTCAGCTGCGACGGGCCCGGGGAGGCCGGCTGACGTGACAGCTGGAGCAGCGTCCCAGGGGGCTGGAGCTTTAAGAATTCCTCCCGAACATGGCGAGCACGGATCAGTAGGCTGAGGAACGGGCAAGTTCCTTTCATGGTCCGTGGCCGTCAAATAGGCTTGGTCCTCCTCCTTGTGGTCTGAAGAACTCTCAGGCATAGACAGAGGAGACACAGGAGAGGAAGAGGTATTTATCACTGCAGCTTGAGGAAAGAACACAGGCAACTTCTCAACCTGCGTCTCTCTCCCGGGTGACAGACAAGGTTTATCATTACTAAGAGAAACAGAGTGAAAAAACACTTGCCTGACAACCCGGGTCTGGGTGTTCACTGCAGGAGGTGGACAGTGGCTCCCCTCCATGTGTCGCGGAGGAGAGAGCCCAAGGTTGGGACGAGGGTGACGAGCCTCCGGTCTCCGGGATCTCCTCCTCAGCCTACGGGGTTGAACGAGGGAAGACTCGCTCCGCACCCCTTCCAGATGCTGGCGAGACTCATAGATCATCCTAAGGATCGGCGTTAGCCCCTGACATCTCTATAGGCTTGGGCATGCTTGAACCACCCCGACAGCACTGTCCAACAATTGAAAAACAAACTCCGGAGAGTGGGTGGCACGAGCTCTAGAAGCGAGATCCATCACACACTCGGCCACAGCACACTCCTCAGGGGCTCAGTCCAAAAACAGAAAAGTTCATTATGAAGGGCTACTGGACGGGAAGAAAAAACACAAAAGGGTGAAAAAAGAAAAACACGCACACAAAGCCTCACTGGGTTTTGACTGGCCGGATCATTCTGTTATGTCCCCGTGCGCTTTTACGCAACGCATGGAGGAGAGGAGAAGGAAAACCCGCATGCTGAGGATGTTGCGTGCAATTTATTGAACAAAATTAAGTTCAGTCCAGCAAACAGTTATGGTTATCAAAACAGAAGGATGAGTTAACAGTCATGGAGGACACCAGGAGAACAGGGACGCTTCTAGGACGCTCAACAGCCCAAGGGAGAGAATGCCTAGCGCCGCAGGACAGCTGAACGGCACAAGGAGAGAGGCAAACAAAAACTTATGGGCTGGAGTGGTCTGAGGCAGTCCGTGTGAGCAGGCGAAAACAGGGACAGCCGCTAACACCAGGTAATAAACAAATATCAGGTAGTGTCAGAAGAAGACTACAAAGTCAGGCTGAATGCACGTTGAAGGTAAGTGGAGAACAACCAACAATGATCCGGCGATCTCTCCCCGCAGACCCTGGACTTAAGAGTACTGCCACTAATGACGAGAGAGATCGTTGGTGTGCGAGAGCTTTTCCTCATGTTCTCATATGAGGAAAAGCAGCTGTTTGTCACTAAATCTTCTTCCTAAATACAAATATTTTAAAAAAAATTTATAAAATAAATATTCAAAACATGCTAGTCATTCTGTCCCAATACCCTACAAGCATTCATGAACACCCCTAATCATAGAAAAGTTACACCAGACAGGTTTGGATGCCTGCTGTGTGTGCTATGTGCAATTCAGAATTTGATAGTTAAGTTAGTGAACGTGAACTGAAAGGCTCCAACACACCAAATTTGCTTTAGTAGACTCATTTCAGTGCCACACATAAGCATACCACTGATCATGAAAATTTTAACCATGCATGAAATTTAGATAAGCTAGTCTTTTTGCCACTGATTATAGCTGTGACAAAGGTGACATTCATTAAGGAGACGAGACATTTTTTTTTAACATTGAAATGTAAACATGCTTAATCCCTGCATGAATTTGTAAAATTTTACATGGGTTGAGTAGATTTACTTTCACAGTTTTTTGTCATAGTTTTGTGCTTACAGTCTGCCTGCTCTACTCTCTCTCCTCCTTCTTTCTTGCCCTTTCCTGAGCAGGTTTCTAGAAGGCCACAGCTGCAGCAGACTGGAGAAGCACACCTGTTTGCTATTTCACCATCATCACTGTCAGCATATGAGCTACTCTAACCTTCAGAACATTGTTGCAGCATACACGTATCGTGGTATAGTCTCACCAGCCAACAGCCGCTCTGTTTGATGTGTGCAACATCTTCCTGTCTTGTTCTGACCTGCATCTCCCATGTTTCAGTTACTCACCTGGATGTGCTCCTCCTCCTACCAGCTCCCTCACCTTCTGTTGCAGTCTCACTGGAAACAGCTCTGACAGATCTGCCTGCAGGCCGTGGATCTGTGGAGGAGAATTGGAATGGGTCAAAGTTTCGTGGGCTTCAAGACCTCTGCTGATATTGTACATTGACATTCATTGGAACAGACTCTCATGAACCTGCTATTGGTGTTTTGTGACTGCATCTTGGGCCTGGTTTCTGCCAGTTTGTGGCAGTTTTTGGCATTAAAAAGAGTAGGAAGCATGTAAGTCTTGAGCAAATTCAGAAAAGAATAAGAAAAATATTGGATTAAAACACTGATTATTAAATCTTTTCCTAATCATCACAAAAAAAAAAATCAATAACACACACTGTATGGCTTTTTATTTGGGCTATTCCAGTATGTGATCGCTTTAGTCAGTCTATTATGTAACTAGGTAATGTCCAAACTTTTATGTCCATTATTTAATACAGATTTTATTTATACAATTCATCAAATCTTACTAACAGAATAGTCATCATATTTTACTCCTGCTGAGCAAAAAAGGTACAACAGGTATGTGATATTTTATCTTCAGTTAAACAGCCTTTGTTTTTTCAACCCTTCTTCACCCAGATTGCAGTTTGAATAAGAAATAGAAGCAGAACAGAGCAGATTTTCACCAATTTTACTGTTGGCTTTGTGTTCATACTTCAAAAATAACATCTTACAGTAACAAGAGATTTTGGAGATCTCTTCCTGAGAGAGATGGATACTGATATGCAGCTATAATGTTGTTGGGGTTTTTTTTTGAGTAACAATCTCAACATTTGCAGTGCCATTGTTTTTATATTCTAAAAAAAATTTCTGTAAGAAAATGTTTTGGGTTTAGACATGCATGGCTAAACCATGGCCTTTTCTAAATAAAAGGACCAGTATGTAACCTGATAGAAGGCCATCAACTGATCCCCAAGGAATGAAATTGTGTTAGTTTTTTTAAAAAATATTGTGCCTCCACTTGGCTGCTGTCTACATATCTTTTTGACGTCATCCAATATCTTTTGCACACACCACTTTTATTTAGTGCTGGGAATATTTAAATATAATTAATTATGTTAGTCCAATTAATGTGTTAAAAAATTAGCACAAATTAAGGCCCCACAGCACTTCCTGTTATAGCAGAAATCTGAACACTGAAATGTGGAACTGTCCTACTAGGACAGTCTTTGGCACCACACACACAATAGAGCAGGGGTACCCAGCCTTTTAACACTTGAGATCTACTTTTAGAGTTTTCAACATCACAAAATCTACCGATCAAAAAAGTAAAAAAATTAATAAGAAAAGTTTCAAATTTAACTTGCAAAAAGTAGTTGATTTATAACAACAACACTGTAAATTTACAAAGAAATGTAATAAATTAATGAGAAAAAGCTGCAATTTTTAAAGAAAAAAATGCATTTATTCTTAGCATTGGTGCTTTAAATGCATTTTGTTCAGTTGTATAGCCCGATATGGAGGGGTTTTGATGATTTGGGGGAACAAATCTCTCTTTTTTTCTAGGTTTGGAGACATGTCCCCTCTTTATTTTTGCATATGGCATGCTGAGAGGGATCCAGGTCACCGAGCTGTCTGTGCCATGGGAGAAACTGAGTTAATCAAATAACTTTTTATGGCACCTGTGCACTCAAATCAGAAGAAAATGCTCTTGGCTTTATGACTGAAAATAACCTCCATATACTGTATATGACTGCACATTCAGCCACAGCACAGTGTGGTGGTTTGGGCTGGTGGGAGAAACAGCACTGTTTGCTTGTAGCCAATGCATTGGACCTGTGTATGGGGGTTTGATGGGATGCTTTCATGTCCTCACCTCTGTGTTGTGTGAATGGTGTTGGCCATCGTGGACAACATCGTGGACTTTTTGCATTGGCAGAAAGCAATTGTACACCAAACCGAGAAATGGCGTTCACTTATATAACGCTTTTTTCTCATCTTCGGATGACCAAAGCGCTTTACAGATCCTGCTATTCACACATAGATTCACACAATGATGGTGGCAGAGCTGTCATGCAAGGCGCTGGCCTGACCCACCAGGAGCAACTGGGGGTTCAGTGTCTTGCTCAACAACACTTCGACATGCAGACTGCAGATAGAGCGGAATGAACCACCAGTCCTTCAGTAGTCAGCCACACTATGCCTGTGCCACAGCTGAAACAGAAATGATTGAGGTGCACTTCTGTGGCAGGTCAATCAGTTTCTGGCAGATCACCACTTTTTGGCATGACAGCTGTCAGGGAGCTGTGTGTAAGGGGTGCACTCACTCACAAACTCACAAGCTCAAATGTGTTTGTGCCACCATGAATTGGAGTTTAATGTGGCATGTGTTCGTATTGGGGTGATTTGCTATTGACCTATAAGCATCTCAAGATTGACCAGTAGATCATAATTGACTGGTTGGGCATCCCTGCAATAGAGTAAAGTGAAGTCCAGCACAAACTCCACCTTATATTTAAATCTGGGTGTTTAAATCAGTTTGCTAGAGTATTGCTGTATTACTGGACATTTGGACCAAAAATTACATTTAATTAGACATTGAAACAAGCGATTGCAGGTATGAATCTCTTCAGCTTGCAGCTCGTTAACCAGAAGATAGTACGGGGCTAGCCACAGCAGACCAACTGTTCCCTGTTTTCTGTTGGAAAATGTTTACTTTTTGGACTGCCTGGGGGTGTAGATGGAGTGCTAGAGATAGGCCAAGGAGCATTAACTCGATTCATTATAATGGACCACTTTTTTACATAAACAAGGCACAAAATATTTCCTGGAAGTTAGCAACAAGTGCTAACATCACCATGGAGATACAGGAATAGACCAGTTTTGAGCTACTTTCAAGAGGTAAGTGTCATGATCGCCCCTACGGGGCAGGAAAACAGCCCAGGTGCTGAACTGCGAGTTTGTGAATTTTATTAACAAAAATAGCAAACATCAGTGCAAAGGTGAACAAGCTATGAAATAACAATGAGGAAGCAACTTATGAATGAGGCACACCAGAGCAGGATTGAGCTCTGGCAGGGACGAGGCTGATAGTTCCTTGTAGGTATGAAGCAGCGACAATAAATGTGGAAAACAATCTCCCTAAAATAGGGATCAAACCAATTACCAGATAAGTGACAGGTGTGAGTGCACATGAGCGGGGAAGGAGAAAACATAATGGTGATTGGGATCAGCTGAGGCCATGAGAAGGAGGCAAACCACACTGGCAGTTGACAGGGCATGCCCATGCCAGGCTATACGCCCCCTGACAGCTGTCAAAAGTAAAAAAGACTAAACTGGAATATAGAGAGACCACAACAAGTCAAGAGGCAATTAGAGATTATAAGAGACAGAAAATTCACTACAAATAAACAAAAGACAGAACTGGAGTCAAAGCATAAACATAAAAAGCAATAATGAAACTCAAGGGCAAAAAGGACAATAAATATACATAAATGCTAAGAGGGGGCCATGAAGCTGAGTCCGGCAAAAGCTCCAGGACTCAGCACGTGACAGTAAGTTTACGATTTCATTTAATCACCACATCGGAATCAAATGGTCATTTGCAGTTTCGTATGTTTTTTTTTTTTTTTTTCCAGTCATCATCATCATCATAGCAGTCTGTCGGGGGTGACAATGACTGTTTCATTTAGGTCTGATCAGATTCCTCCACGCAGCTCTGTCCCTCACACTCCGCTGCCAGGAACTCCTGATCTTGTTAACCTGGGCGACGTCAAAGCCGGTATGAGTTGCTTTCTGACTGACCATTTCATGAAACTGCTTGCTTGCAAAGCGGGGTGAGACTGGTCATCCTGGCAGATAAGCACATCTGTCGCAAGTTCTGTGGTGGACTTTTGCCAGTCGGTGCATCGTGACATGCACTACAGAAAGAGCAGAGATAAACAAACCTATCATCTGGTCAGTCACTGCAACAGATACTGGAGTCAGTTTGTCTTGGCCTGTCCTTGCCACTGACAATACCTTTATCTGCCAAGAATGTGCTGCTAGTCCAGCAAAAGCTAGCGGTGCTCAAATACTTTGCAAGCAGGATTTAGGATAGATAGGTATATTTTATTGATCCCAAACTGGGAAATTACAGTTCCCATTAGATTAATAAATTTAAGCAACATTAACAAATAAAATATTAGGCTAGGATACTGTGCACAGTTAGCAATGCTAAATCAGTGTAGTGAACTCTCACTCTTAGGGAGTGAGTCTCACCCTTTTACCTACTGTCTCACACCACAAACCTTATTTTTCACTCAAATATAAGGAAAATGCTACTATCATGCTGACTTCTTCAGATTTTTACACAATAAGAGTTCTCAAGGCAGCACTGTCAAGGTATGATCAAGGCTGATTGCAATGGCAGGCAGACTGAACATGTTCTAAAACTTATTCTGAGGTAAAGTGTTACAGCTGAGCCCCTCTGGGGCAGGAAAACAGCACCCAAACACCAGACTCAAGTTTGTGATATTTATTAAAAAGCAAAAATTAACAGCTCGTGGGCTGAAAAACACAGGATAAGCTGAACGGCAGGTAAAACTACTTAACATGGAAACAAGGCACGGATATGGCTCAAGTGTGTTGGTACACGCAACAATGACGAGGGCACCGCTCCGAGGTAAGAAGCGGTATCTATAAATAAGACAAAAAGTAATAAGAAAATAGGAACAGCCATGAACAATCAAGGAATGACAAAACAAGGATCAAGCTATGCTAAAACAAAAATAAACAAAAGACACTGTCAAAATAAAAACCAAACCAGAATTGAAGATCATGACAGGAATAATAATACAAAAACACAAAGACTATGATACTAACAATACTAACAATACAGAATCTCAAAACTAACTCAAGGCAAGAACATGGACTGTGCCCATGCCCTGATCATGACAAAATTTCACAAAGCATAGCCCAAGTCGATGACATGAGCACAGCCCTTGCCCTGATCTTAACAGTACTCCCATCTTTAAGGGGAGGATACCAGATGTCCCTAAAACACCAAAGGATCACCTGTCCAGGGTGGGTGGTGGGGGCACTAGGCCAGGCAGGCCAAAACAATCCCCCTCACCCTTACATAGTCCAAAACAACAACAACAACAAAAAACAGTTTGCCAGGGCCAATCAGAGACCATGGCTCCAGATCAAAGAGCAAGGCTGGTCGGGTGGCCTCCCTGAGTCCCTGGGCCACCAGACCAGAGAGCTGGGTGGGTCAGGGGGCCTACCAGATTTAATGAGTCTCCACACCAAAGAACAAGGTGGGTCAGGAGGCCTACCAAAGTCCATAGATCCCTGAGCTAGAGAGCAAGGTGGGTCGGAAGGCCTACCAGAGTTCATGATTCCCCAGACCAGAGAACATGGTGAGTCGGGTGGCCTCCCAGAGTCCCTGAACCACCAGACCAGACAGCACACTGCATTGACCACACTGCAGACAGCAGCTGAGGAGCGTCAAGCTCAGGAGACAACAGTTGAGGAGCGTCGAGCTCAGGAGAGACCGGCTGAGGAACATTGAACTCAAGAGGTAGCAGCTGAGGATCATAGACCACAGAGAGAGAGAGAGCTGGGGAGCATTGAGGACAGACGATGAAGGCCGGTAAGCAGTGAGACCAGACAATGAAGGCTGACCAGCGGCAAGCCCAGGCGGCAAAGGCTGGAGAACATTGAGCCCACACGTTTGGGAATCCATCTCCTACACAGCCACCTTGGACAGGAAGGAAGAGACAAGAGTTGGGTCACTACAAACAGCAGCAGTGGAGCCCAATGGGGAGAGCCCAGAAACAGATGGCAGCTGCAACTGGGTCCCCCCGCCAAGAGCAAGGCAAGAACTCTCTAGTATTGATGTTAAAAATACAAAGAAGAGGGCTTGCCTTAGCTCTTGCTCCACTGCTGAGGAGGATCCAGGAGCCTTTGCTGCTGCAGGCAAGACGACTCCAGGGCAAGCTGCAGCCAAAGCAGTCAACGTGATGGCCGGCAAAGCAGCAGATGTGATGTGTGGAGAACCTGATGTGATGGCCGGTGGAGAACCAGATGTGGCAGCCGATGGAACACCAAGCATGGAGGCAGCTGCTGGCGGAACACCAGGCATGGAGGCAGCTGCTGGTGTAACACCAGGCGTGGAGGCTGCAGCTGACGGAACACCAGACTTGGTGCTCAGGAGAAAGGAGAGGGAAAAAGCAAGTGAGGGTAGACAAGTGGAGGCACTAGCAGAGGTAACAGCAGAGGCAGGTGGTGAGGGCTCAGCAGTGGTTGGTGGCTGCTGCTGATCCCCCTCACTAGGAATAAGGCAAGCCCTCTCATTAACAGGTGTTAAAAAATGAGAAGAAGGTATTTGCCTTGTGTCCTGAATCACCCTGGGTGACTGCGGAGATCACATGATGAGGAGCCGCTGCACAATGGTGAGGTGCTGGAACTGGGTAGAGGGAAGAAGACACGGAGGTCTGGAGTCCCTCTGCTGGAGAAGAAAAACCGAGCCACTCTGTCTGCCAGCGCCAGCGCGAGCTCTGTCTCCCAGTGGATCCATGCGGTTTCTCCTCCCTCCGCTCCTCTCCAACCACTGGCGGCATCCTCACCAGCTCCTGAAGTGACCACTGAAGACTGGGCACAGACAGCAGGAGTCCATGGAGCTGGGGATAACACCACAGGGTGAGAAAGCCCTCGATAATAGAGCTCGACAGTATGATGTATTGTTTACAGAAGTGACCAAGTGCATTGTGGGAAAAATGGCCCAATGGTAGTTCTTGGAGATTAACAAAGCAAAGACTCCGATATCTGAGTAGCTAGAAAAAGTACATCCCTACACACTTCTGAATGTGTAAGTGGTTGAATTTGTTTTACACAAAATAAGTATTTTCTTCCTGTTTGCTTTTACGGGCAGACCAGCTTATGAAATGCCAGAGTGTGATCCTGACTGGGCACCTTTTCTAAACCTTGGGTATGCAGAGGTTCAAGCTACAGCTCCTGATAGGTTTAACCACTTATGCAGAAGGGTGAGGAGATCACGATAAAAAGAATCGACAGGGCATGAAAGTGAACTCCCCACATAGGCCCCCAACAACATTGGCTCCATGACCTAGTTGGATAATGCAGCAGCTTTATATTCAGGTAGTCTTTCCTTTTGGCCTATATGTTTTTCTTTCTAAAATGTATCTGTGGATTCCTTTTGATTGCAAACTATATTAAATAAAGTAGTATATTGTCCTTATCACCAACAGATGACATCACACCTCTGGCTGAGATGGTGTTAAGAACAACGGATGAAGTAGCACTGATCTGTCAGGCTGATGATGCTCCCCATGGAAAATGTACAAGAACAGCAGAAATGTAGCATGTGTCACCTTAGGCTTAACAAAATTTTACTCTTGCAAGAGGAGAACGGAAAATTAAAGGAAGAGCTCTCCAGAAAGACCCTGGATGAGAATTTCCTCGCAGATAATGACTCAAAAGGTGAACTACTACACTGGGCTTCCATTTTTCAGTTTGCTGATGGGTGTACTGATGCAAATCTTTCCCAGCCTACCAAAGACAGAAAAGATTTCTTATTTTCAAATTGTCTTTTTAACTATGATGCATTTGCGGCTTAATTTGCCTCTTGACCATATTGCACACTTTTCTGACATAAGCAGGCAAACCACATACATCCTATTCTTCAACACCATAGATGTACTCCACGCACACCTCAGCCCTTTGGTGTGCAGCTAAAGAGGCATTGCTTGCAGGCTAGCATGTCACATCAGTATGTTGAAATGTTTGGCAATCAGGTCACAGTTATTATTGACTACTTTGAACTTTTCATTGACAGAGCACAAAATCTATGTGCAAAGGCACAGACGTGTTCAAACTACAAAAGCAGGCACACCATCAAATACAGAGCATCCGGGAAGTACTGACAGCCTTCACTTTTTCCACATTTCTTATGTTAAAGCCTTATTCCAGAATGGATTAAATTAATTTGTTTTCCTCAAAATTCTCCACAAAATACCTCATAATGACAATGTGAAAAAAGTTGCTTTTTTTACATTTTTGCAAATTTATTAAAAATAAAAAAATTAGAAATCACATGTACTGTACATAAGTATTCACAGCCTTTTCCATGAAGCTCAAAATTGAGCTCAGGTGCATCCTGTTTTCACTGATCATCCTTGAGATGTTTCTACAGCTTAACTGGAGAACACCTGTGGTAAAGTTGATTGGACATGATTTGGAAAGGCACACACCTGTCTATATAAGGTCCCACAGTTGACAGTGCATGTCAGAGCACAAACCAAGCATGAAGTCAAAGGAATTGTCTGTAGACCTCCGGGAAAGGGTTGTCTCAAGGCACAAATTTGGGGAAGGATACAGAAAAATTTCTGCTGCTTGGAAGTTCCCAATGAGCACAGTGGCCTCCATCATCCATAAATAGAAGTTCAGAACCACCGGGACTCTTCCTAGAGCTGGCCAGCCATCTAAACTGAGCGATTGGAGAAGAAGGGCCTTAGTCAGGGAGGTGACCAAGAACCAGATGGTTACTCTGTCAGAGCTGCAGCGTTGATCTGTGAAGAGAGGAGAACCTTCCAGAAGGCTAACCGTCTCTGCAGCAATCCACCAATCAGGCCTGTATGGTAGAGTGGCCAGATGGAATCCATTCCTTAGTAAAAGGCACATGACAACCCACCTGGAGTTTGTCAAAAGGCACCTGAAGGACTCTCAGACCATGAAAAACAAAATTCTCTGGTCTGATGAGTCAAAGATTGAAGTCTTTGGCGTGGATGCCAGGCGTCATGCTTGGAGAAAACCAGGCACCGTTCATAACCACACCAATGATGGTAGCAGCATCATGCTGTGGGGATGTTTTTCAGCGACAGGAACTGGGAGACTAGTCAGGATAGAGGGAAAGATGAATGCAGCAATGTACAGAGACATCCTGGATGAAAACCTGCTCCAGAGCGCTGTTGACCTCAGACTGAGGCGATGGTTCATCTTTCAGCAGGACAGCGACCCAAAGCACACAGCCAAGATATCAAAGGAGTGGCTTCAGGACAACTCTGAATGTCCTTGAGTGGCCCAGCCAGAGCCCAGACTTGAATCCAATTGAACATCTCTGGAGAGATCTGAAAATGGCTGTGCACCGATGCTTCCCATCCAACCTGATGGAGCTTGAGAGGTGCTGCAAAGAGGAATGGGTGAAACTGCCCACAGATAGGTGTGCCAAGCTTGTGACATCATATTCAAAAAGACTTGAGGCTGTAATTGCTGCCAAAGGTGCATAAGTAAAGTATTGAGCAACAGCTGTCAATACTTAAGTACATGTGATTTCTTAGTTTTTTATTTTTAATAAATTTGCAAACATTTCCAAGAAACTTTTTTCACATTGTCATTATGGGGTATTGTGTGTAGAATGATGAAGAATAAAATGAATTTAATCCCTTTTGGAATAAGGTTGTAACATAACAAAATGTGGAAAAAGTGAAGCACTGTGAATACTTTCCGGATGCAATGTATCTGATAGGCATTACCCTACAAGGAGCGATATCAGCACGATGGTGCAGTGGTTAGCACTGTTGCCTTACAGCTAGAAGGTTCCAGGTTCGAATCCCCAGGCTGGCAGGGGTAGGAACCTTTCTGTGTGGAGTTTGCATGTGCTGCGTGGGTTTACTCCGGGGCTCTGGTTTCCTCCCACAATCTAAAAGACATGCATGTTAGGTTAATTGGTAACTCTAAATTGTCCCTAGATATAAGATAAGATAAGATAAGATAAGATAAGCCTTTATTAGTCCCACAATGGGGAAATTCCAGGATTGCAACAGCACAGGGATAGCAACACTCAGAGCAATAATTAAAAAGATACAGAAGATATAAATAAGAGCAGTGGATATACATACATACACATAAATATATAAATATATATACAAAGTGCGGAGCATTGTAGCAAGATGGAATAAACAGCATAACCGTCTACTTAGTTATCCTACATAGTATGAATATGTACCCTATAGGGAGTCAGGTTATGCAGCATCTCAGGAAGAGACAATGAATAAACATGGGAGAACAATGCCCAGGGAGTTCCTGGTGAGATAGCAGGAAGGAGTTAGGGACATAGGGGGTTGAATGCAGTGTAATGTAAATGTCATGCTGTGTGATGAGTAATGCCATGAAACGTGTGAAGATAGAGTTCTGTTAAGAGAGGAGCGCTTGTTGAAATCATTCATTCTGTTCTGTGCTTGTGAGATGTGAAGTGTGTAATAAACTGTCTGTCCATGAATCTGCCTCTTATTTCACACACTCCACACTGGTGACCCTAGACGAATTATGGAACACGAGGCAAGAACCCCAGAGCCGGTCCGGTCGGGAAACCCCAGCGACGCAGCAGCCATCCCACAGACAGCCCGGACTGGAGCCCCCAGCAGCGCGTGTGCGGTTTCAGTAAAGCTACCGGAATTTTGGCAGCACAACCCACGCTCTTGGTTCCACCACACCGAGGCCCAGTTCGCACTCCGGGGAGTAACGGCAGACGACACCAAGTTCTACCATGTGGTAGCAACGCTGGACGCCTGCACAGCCCAGCAGGTAGCGAGCCTGCTCGATCAGCCTCCAGCCCACAGCAAATACGAGGCGCTCAAAGCTGCGCTGACCCGGCGCTACACGCTATCGGAATGTGAGAGAACGGAGAGGCTCCTGGGGCAGACCGAGTTAGGAGATGGTTCGGCCGTCGACCTGATGGAGAAGATGCTGGCGTTAATGGGCACGGACGACGGGCACTTTCTGTTTGCCCACCTTTTCCTCCAGAACCTTCCAACGGAGGCGAGAGCGGTTCTGGCCAATTCACAGTTGCTGGCCGCGCGTGACTACCATGCGCCAGCCCAGGAGGCAGACCGGGTCATCCTCACCACCCGGGCGATCACTGTCAACGCAGCGGCGGCGGAGCCCAGCAAGACGACCAGAGGAGGCGAAGAGCCACCGACGGTAGCGGCAGCAGGGGCCAAGGAGCGCCAGAGAGACACACTCTGCTTCTACCACCGCCGCTTCAGAGAGAACGCGCGCAGATGGGCGCCACCGTGCCAGTTCAAGCGCTCGGGAAACGCCAAGGCCGGCAGTCGGTAGCAGCTGCGACCACCGGTGAAGAGAACAAGCTGCTCTACGTGACGGACTCGCGCTCGGGGAGACACTTCTTCGTCGACACCGGAGCCCAGAAGAGCGTCATCCTGCCGTCCTACACTGACCTGCTGGCAGGACCTAACGGCCCCGGACTTGTGGCAGTAAACGGCTTGGAGATTAAAACGTTCGGTGAGAGAACACTGACCTTATCTCTACATGGCCGCTCGTATGAGTGGACATTTATCATAGCAGCACTGTGTTGCCCGATTCTGGGCACTGATTTTCTGTGTGCGCATGGTTTACTTGTGGATGTTGCTAACAGATGCCTGGTTAATGCACTGTCCTTTGAATCTCTCCCCTGTATAGCTCGAGGGACCCGGCCAACAGCACAAGCCAACATCACAGCTCCAGGCGGTAAGTTCCACGCACTGCTCACTCAGTTCCCAGCACTCACGGTCCCGACATTTTCAGCGGCCATCGCTAAGCACGGGGTGGAGCACTTTATCACCACCACCGGGCCGCCCGTTTTCGCAAGACCTCGGCGCTTGGATGCAGCTAAACTGGCCATAGCGCGCGAGGAGTTCGCCAACCTGGAAAGGTTGGCATCATCAGGCGTTCGAACAGCCCATGGGCATCCCCGCTACACATGGTCCCTAAGGCTGAGGGCTCGTGGCGACCGTGCTGTGATTTCCGCAGGTTGAACAACGCCACAGCACACGACCGCTATCCGATTCCCCACATACAGGATTTTTGCGTTCACCTCGCCGGAGCACGAATTTTTTCCAAAATAGACCTGGTCCGCAATTATCACCAGGTCCCAGTGCACGCGGAGGACATACCCAAAACAGTGGTAATAACTCCGTTCGGTTTATTCGAGATCCTGCGCATGCCATTCGGGTTAAAAGGCACGGCACAGACGTTCCAGCGCATGATGGATGCAGTGCTGCGTGATCTCCCGTTTGTGTTCGTCTACTTGGACGATATCCTGGTAGCCAGTGCGTCCGAAGACGAACACGAAACCCACCTCAGGATGGTTTTCCGGAGGTTGGAAGAGCACGGGTTAATAATCAACCCGGCGAAATGCCAGTTCGGCGTGACAGAGATTGATTTTTTGGGGCACCGCGTCTCTCCGGAAGGAGCAATCCCATTGCCCGACAAAGTGCGCGCCGTAGCGGATTTTCTCCGGCCTCAGACGGTCAGGGCGCTGCATTAATTTTTTGGGATGGCGAACTTTTATAACCGTTTCCTTCCCCGCGCGGCACGGCTCATGCAACCATTGTACGCCACGCTCAAGAGACAGAAACCTGCGGATGGAGTCGAATGGACCCCGGAGCGAGAGCGGGCGTTCTCGGAGGTTAAAGCAGCTCTGGCAAACGCCGCACTGCTGGTGCATCCGGACCCGGCGGCCCGGATAGTGCTCACCACCGACGCTTCAGACGTGGCTATAGGGGCTGTCGTGGAGCAGCGTGTCACCGGGGCTTGGCAGCCGCTCGCCTTTTTCAGCAGAACTTTGCGCGACAGTGAACGTAAATACAACGCGTTCGACAGGGAGTTGCTGGCCCTCCGCCTGGCCATACGCCACTTCCAGTTCTGGCTGGAAGGACGCAGCTTCACCGCGGTCGTGGACCACAAGCCACTAACGTTCGCGATGGGCAAGGTTTCAGAACTGTGGTTGGGCCGGCAGCAAAGACAGCTGGCCGCGATCTCAGAGTTTACTACCAATATTCAGCATGTGTCGGGAAAACTGAATGTGGTGGCGGACTGCCTCTCGAGCGTCGTGGTGGCCCCAGTCTATGTGGGGATAGATTACGCAGCCATGGCCACGGAGCAGATTAGCAATGCAGACGTGCGCGCGTTCCAGTCTGGACCAACAGTGTTAAGGCTGGAGAGTGTCACGCCGCGCCGCTCATCAGCGGCGCCACCTGCACGCACACCTGCACATCATCAGCGGTGAGGAATATAAGCCGCCTCGCCCTGAGCTTCGGCCTGAAGCCGTCAGACTTCTCTACTCATCATCGTGACTCAAACTTTCCTTCAGCACAACGCCTTCGGTAAGAAGCCCTTACCTCCTTTGTTTCCAGTCTGCTCCCCTGTGCACAGGTGGATTCCCCGGTGGCGGACAACGCCTCTCCCTCGCCATTCCTCGCTGCTGCACTGAGTCCTGCAGGTGACTGTCTCCCGGGTCCCGTCCTTGTAGTGCCAGTCATCAGTCCCTTGCAAGTAAGCTCCTCTCTCGCTCATTCTCCTCCTGTGTTGGTGTGTGCCCGTCACCCTGTGTCTTTGTGCTCTTTCCCATAGGGTTGCCAGCTGTACGGTCTCCTGCCTCTGTGCCCGAAGCAGACGCCGCCACCAATACATTTACATCCCGCAGACACACATCCATTCACCCCTGTTGCTAATAAACTATTTGAACTTCTCTGAGCCTGTGTGTGTGCGTCTCCTGAGCCGTGCGTTATGTCAGTACGGCTTCAGCAGAGCGGCTCGGCAGACGGCGGGCTCGCACACCGGCTTACCAACCTCGAGGCTCGGGTGGATCAGATAGCTTATCAGCAACAGGTGATCCTAAATCAATTGATCATTATTAATAACCGATTGAACCGCCTGGACCCCCAGCAGCCGTTCCCCCCGGCTCATCAGGGTGGCGCGGCTCCTGCCGCTCCAGTGGCCGTCCAACAGGCTCCGGTAGCACCGGTGCGGCTCACACCCATTCCGACCCCCGCCCGCTTTAGCGGAAAGCTCGGCGGAGCGCGGGGGTTCATCATGCAGTGTGAGTCCGTATTCCACTGCGTGCCCAGAGACTTTCCCTCGGATCATAGTCGGATTGGTTATATCGGGAATCTCCTGGAGGGGCGAGCGTTGACTTGGACCTACGCCGTTATGGCGAGGCCCATTTACGCCACCCTCACTTATGACCAGTTCGTGAGGCGCTTCCTGGAGGTCTTTGACCATTCACGAACCGAGACGGTCCAGGTCAACCGGCTTCTCGCTCTCCAGCAGGGCAGCCGGTTGGCCGCGGACTATGCGGTCGACTTCCGGGTAGCAGCGGAGGAAGTAGGCTGGGAGGAACGCTCCCTCTGCGGTCTTTTCCTCCACAGTCTCAATGACGATCTGAGGGATGAACTGGCTGGGCGGGACCTCCCTGAGACGCTAGCGGAGCTGTCTTCCCTTGCCATCAGCTTGGATAACAGGCTGCGCGAGCGTTCCTCGGGGCGGAAGTCGTCATCTTCTCGCCCTCGCGGAGCCTCGTCGCGCCAGCCCCAAGCTCGCCCCCTGGTGACGCCGCCACCATCGCACTCCGAGGAGTTGGAGCCGATGGTGACGGGTTGGACAAAGCTCTCCCCGGCGGAGAGACAACGCCGCCGTGCGTTGAATCTCTGCATGTATTGCGGAGATGATCAACACACAGTAGAGCTTTGTCCACAGAAGCCAAACGGGGGGGTCTGCGAGTCACTGTAGGGGGCCTCGCAGACGTCAATCGGTTAAGTCCCCTCACTCAATTAAAGCTGCCCATCCGTTTCTGCCACAACCCCACTGGGCACCTCACCCACACACTGGTGGATTCGGGCGCAGAAGGCAGCTTCATTTCACAAAGCCTGGCAACCCGATTGGGCATCCGCTGCCAGGTGCTCAAAGACCCCATCTCCCTGGTCAACCTCTCCCGTGCTTCCCTTGGGAGAGTCACGCACCAGACCGTCCCGGTCCCGGTGATCATCTCTGGTAACCACCGGGAGGAGATAACCTTTCTCATCCTGCCCAACTCTGTGTCGCCCGTCATCCTGGGGTATCCCTGGCTACGCCTCCACAACCCTGTCCTGGATTGGAAGTCAGCTGGGGTATCGGCATGGAGCACATTCTGCATGGGCACCTGCCTTCAGTCCGCTGCCTGCTCTCCGTCCGCTTCTCCCCCCGCTACGGACGCAGCACCCCCGGACCTGTCCCTGGTGCCTCTGGAATTTCACGACCTGGGCATGGTATTCAGTAAGACCAAGGCCATGTCTCTCCCTCCTCATCGGCCCTATGACTGCGCCATCAACCTCCGCCAGGGGGCACCCTTACCTTCTGGTCGGCTCTACAGTCTGTCGGCGCCGGAGAAGGAGATGATGAATGCCTACTTAAAAGAGTCACTGAATGCTGGGATAATCCGCCCATCATCTTCACCCGTGGGGGCAGGGTTCTTCTTCGTTGGGAAAAAGGACGGATCCCTCCGTCCTTGCATTGACTATCGAGCCCTAAATGACATCACAGAGAGGGATCGTTACACCCTGCCCCTCATGGACGCCGCTTTCCACTCCCTCCAGGGGGCGACCTGGTTCACCAAGCTGGATCTACGCAGCGCATACCACCTCGTCCAGATCCGGGAGGGAGATGAGTGGAAGACAGCCTTCCGTACCCCGAACGGCCGCTTTGAATACCTGGTAATGCCGTTCGGGTTGACCAACGCTCCTGCCGTCTTTCAGCGCCTCATCAACGACGTCCTCCGGGACTTCATCGGCCTCTTTGTGTTCATCTACCTGGATGATATACTCATCTTCTCCAAGTCCAGGGACGAGCACCAGGTCCATGTGAGGCGGATCCTCCAAAGGCTGCTGGAGAACCGGCTATACGTGAAGGCTGAGAAGTGCAAATTTTTTGCTAGAACAACCTCCTTCCTGGGATTCGTCATCGCTCACGACCAGGTGCGTCCAGACCCAGAGAAGGTGAAGGCGGTGGTAGAGTGGCCTACACCTGCGTCAAGGAAGCAGGTGCAACAGTTTGTGGGATTCGCGAACTTCTACCGCCGCTTTGTTCCAAACTTCAGCACCATCGTCGGACCGCTGACCCGCCTCACGTCCCCTAAGGTCCCGTTCCGGTGGACCGAAGAGGCCGCAGCTGCTTTTCAGGCGCTGAAGGCGGAGTTCTCCTCCTCCCGGGTCCTTCGCCAGGTCGACCCCGCGCTGCAGTGCATCGTGGAGGTGGATGCTTTGGACACAGAAGTGGGGGCGGTGCTATCCCAGCGGTCGCCTGACGATGGCGCCAAAAGGCCCTGCGCCTTCTTCTCCCGGCGCTTGTCCCCGGCAGAGAGAAATTACGACGTGGGGGACAGAGAGCTCCTCGCCATCAAGCTCGCGCTGCAAGAGTGGCGTCACTGGCTAGAGGGGGCGGACCTGCCGTTCGTGGTCCTTACGGACCACAAGAACTTGGAATATCTTCGATCTGCCAAGCGCCTGAACGCCCGCCAGGCGCGCTGGTCCTTGTTCTTCGCCAGGTTCCAGTTCTCCATCACCTTCAGGCCTGGCTCTAAGAACCGCCTGCCTGACGCCCTCTCTAGGCAATTCGCCCCCGAGGAGTTGGAGGGCGCGCTCCACACCATCCTGCCCAGGTCGTGCGTCGTGGGAGCCATCTCCTGGGACATAGAGAGCAAGATCCGGAAGGCGCAGGAGGTGGAACCTGACCCTGGCAGCGGACCAGAGGGAAGACTATTCGTGCCATCAGCGGTTCGAGGAGAGGTCATCCACTGGCTACACACCTCCAGGCTCACCTGTCACCCTGGCTCCTCCCGGATGATAGATCTCCTCCAGCAGTCCTTTTGGTGGCCGGGCCTGCGGAGGGATGCGGCCCGCTACGCCCGGGCTTGTCCAATTTGTGCCACCAATAAGTCGGGAAACGCCCCTCCAGCGGGTCTGCTCTAGCCCCTGCCCGTCCCTGGCAGGCCCTGGCCGCACATCGCCCTGGACTTCGTCACCGGACTCCCAGTTTCCAACTCCTACGACACCATCCTGACCATCGTGGATCGCTTCTCCAAGGCGGTGCACTTCGTTCCCCTGCGAGGTCTCCCTACCGCCCTGGAGACGGCGGACCTCCTCATCCAACACGTGGTCAGGCTGCACGGGATTCCGGTGGACGTGGTCTCGGACCGGGGGCCCCAATTTTCCTCTGAGGTTTGGAAGTCGTTTTTTTTTTTTTTGTTTTTTTTTTTTTGTTACTTATTTGTACCCGTAGGTAGATTTGGTTTGCAGTCTGGTGACAAGCCACTGGCTGCTGGTCGCTGCGTGCGCGAGCGCCCTAAACCTACATGTTTTTGGTATGCGGGAGGAAACCGGAGAAATCCCGGAGTAAACCCACGCAACACGGGGAGAACATGCAAACTCCACACAGCTCACTGTTGGTCGGGGGCTGGGATCGAACCCACGATGTCATGATCCCCGCGATCCCCCGGCCGAGGGTAAACTGTGCTGCCACAGTGCTAAACCACTGCGCCACCGTGCAACCCCCAGTTTTGTAACGCCATCGGAGCCAAGGTGAGCCTCTCCTCCGGCCATCACCCCCAATCCAACGGGCAGTGTGAGCGGACCAACCAGGAGCTGGAGGCTGCGGTCCGCTGTGTGACTGCATCCAAACCCACATCCTGGAGTAACCATCTTGCCTGGGTTGAATACGCCCACAACACCGCTCGCTCTTCTGCTACAGGGATGTCCCCCTTCAAGGCGTCCCTGGGTTACGACCCCCCGCTGTTCCCGGCGCAGGAGAGTGAGGTAACTGTCCCGTCAGTTAGGGCACATCTCAGGCAGTTCCGCTCCATCTGGGCATCTGCGCGTAATGCACTTTTACGCACAGCGGAGCGCAACAGAACTGTGGCGGACCGGCACAGAAGACCTGCCCCGGCATACAGAGTTGGGCAACGAGTCTACGTGTCGACCCAGGACATAACATTGAAAGGCGAGAGGAGGAAGCTGGCACAGCGCTTTGTGGGACCCTACCCCATCACCCGGATCATCAACCCGGTAGCTGTGCGTGTGGCTATTCCCCCCTCCCTCTGCATCCATCCCACCTTCCACGTGTCTAAGGTGAAGCTGGCAGTCTCCGACCCCCTTTGCCCTCCTCCTGCTGCGCAACCCGCGCCCCGGATGGTTGGTGGCCATCCGGCCTGGGCCGTCTCTTTCATCCTGGACTCCCGGCGCCGGGGTCATGGGTTGCAGTACTTGGTGGACTGGGAGGGCTACGGGCCTGAACGTTGACAGTGGGTGCCCCGGTCGTTTGTGTTAGACCCCTCCCTCATTGCTGATTTCCACCGAGCGCACCCAGAGAAGCCATCGCCCGGAGGCGCTGCTAGAGGGGGGAGTACTGTCACTGCCACCTGCACGCACACCTGCACATCATCAGCGGCGAGGAATATAAGCCGCCTCGCCCTGAGCTTCGGCCTGAAGCCGTCAGACTTCTCTACTCATCATCGTGAGTCAACCTTTCCTTCAGCACAACGCCTTCGGTAAGAAGCCCTTACCTCCTTTGTTTCCAGTCTGCTCCCCTGTGCACAGGTGGATTCCCCGGCGGCGGACAACGCCTCTCCCTCGCCATTCCTCGCTGCTGCACCGAGTCCTGCAGGTGGCTGTCTCCCGGGTCCCGTCCTTGTAGTGCCAGTCATCTGTCCCTTGCAAGTAAGCTCCTCTCTCGCTCATTCTCCTCCTGTGTTGGTGTGTGCCCGTCACCCTGTGTCTTTGTGCTCTTTCCCATAGGGTTGCCGGCTGTACGGTCTCCTGCCTCTGTGCCCGAAGCAGACGCCGCCACCAATACATTTACATCCTGCAGACACACATCCATTCACCCCTGTTGCTAATAAACTATTTGAACTTCTCTGAGCCTGTATGTGTGCGTCTCCTGAGCCGTGCGTTATGTCAGAGAGCAGGGTACTGCAAGATGGCATGCCCCCCCTAATCTGTGATGTCTCCACGGGACGCCCGCGTCCGGTGGTCCCAGTTGCGTGGCGCTGCCGCGTGTTTGAGTCGGTTCACACTCTGGAGCACCCAGGAGTGCGCGCGTCGATCAAGATGGTGGGAGAGAAGTTCGTGTGGCCGAGCCTACGCAAACAAGTAAAAGAGTGGGCTGTGGCCTGCGTGGCGTGCCAACGAGCCAAGGTACACAGACACACGAAGGCTCCCTTGGAGCCGTTTCGGGTACCGGCTAAGAGGTTTGACCATGTTCACATGGACCTCGTGGGCCCCCTCCCACCATCACAGGGGTGCACGCACCTCCTGACAGTGGTGGACCACACCACGCGCTGGCCAGAAGCAGTCCCGCTGGTGGCAACCACCTCCGCGGACGTGGCACACGCTTTTTTAACAGCATGGGTGGCGCGTTTTGGAGTCCCGTCATACATTACGTCCGACAGGGGCCCTCAGTTTGTTTCCGACCTCTGGTCCGCGATGGCCCACAGCCTGGGTGCTGCAATTCATCGCACAACTGCGTACAACCCACAGGCCAATGGGTTATGCGAGCGTTTTCATAGATCACTGAAAGCAGCACTCAGGGCTTCACTGACGGATGCAAATTGGGTGGAAAGGTTGCCGTGGGTTTTATTGGGGTTGCGCTCTGCGCCAAAAGAGGATTTGGAAGCTTCCCCGGCAGAGCTTGTTTTTGCGCAGCCCCTATGGCTGCCCGGGGAATTTCTGCCAGATAATCCCGCGCCGGACAGCTCCCCGTCTCAGCTTTTGCAGCGAAGCGTAGACACAGGCACGCTGCCGGGCCTGGCCCACCACTGTTTTCCGCATGCTTTCGTGCCTAAAACTTTGAAGAACGCGGAGTTCGTGTTCATCAGACACGACGCCCACCACCCGCCATTGCGCCCACCCTATGATGGCCCGTTCAGAGTGTTGGAAACAGGGGACAAGCATTTTTTGCTAGACTTGGGAGGTCGGCGGGAGAAAATTGGCATAGACAGACTCAAACCCGCCTTCGTAGCACCGGACGAGCAAGTGCTGTTGGCTAGGGCCCCTCGGCGTGGAAGACCCCCACGGAGAGCTCCCCAGGGAAACGTTCCACCAGAGCAGCCACACGGACAGAGCGAAGTCCCCCCCCCCCCGCCACGGCCCACCCGCAGTCAGACATACTCCCAGCAGCCCCCCACCGGCACAGCAGCACCACGGAGATGGTAAACCCCAGTTACAGCAGATATGGGAGGAGACTGAAGCCAAGACAGCGTGTAGACTGATGTTCTATCTAAGATGCTGGGGAGGGCGGTATAGGGAGTCAGGTTATGCAGCATCTCAGGAAGAGACAGTGAATAAACATGGGAGAACAATGCCCAGGGAGCTCCTGGTGAGATAGCAGGAAGGAGTTAGGGACATAGGGGGTTGAATGCAGTGTAATGTAAATGTCATGCTGTGTGATGAGTAATGCCATGAAACGTGTGAAGAGAGAGTTCTGTTAAGAGAGGAGAGCTTGTTGAAATCATTCATTCTGTTCTGTGCTTGTGAGATGTGAAGTGTGTAATAAACCGTCTGTCCATGAATCTGCCTCTTATTTCACACACTCCACAACCCATACATATTGTCACCCTCTGTAGCGACCGATATTGTCCTAGTTGTATATACGGGAGGGGACCATTGTGTAAGTCTATTGCGTCTTTTGCATTCAATACTATTAGGTCATCACATTTTTTTGCTATCTCTGCGAGCAGCTCTGCTTAGGTTATACAGTCTGACAGCCGTTGGTAGGAAGGACCTGCAAAACCTCTCTGTTGCGCACCTAGGATGATGTAGTCTGCTGCTAAACGAGCTCCTCAGTGCATTCAGTATGTCCTGCATAGGGTGGGACTCGGACTCCAGCAGAGATGACAGTTTAGCCACCATCCTTCTCTCTCCTATCTCCTCCACTGGGTCAGGGCGCTGCCCCAGGACAGAGCTAGCTTTCTTGATCAGTTTGTTCAGTCTCTTCCTATCGGCTGCTGTAATGCCACTGCCCCAGCAGACCACTCCAAAAGTGATGGCTGATGCCACCACCGTGTCATAGAATGTCTTCAGTAGCACCCCTTGTACACCAAAAGACCTGAGTCTCCTCAGTAGGAACAGCCTGCGCTGTCCCTTCTTGTAGAGTGCGTCAGTATTGTGTGACCAGTCTAGTTTATTGTTCAAATGAACACCCAGGTACTTGTAGGCTGTCACCATCTCAATGTCTGTTCCCTGTATGTTTACTGGTGCTGTGAGGGGCTGTCCTTGCCTGCGGCAGTCCACCACCAGCTCCTTAGTTTTCCTCGCGTTGATCTGGAGGCAGTTCCGATGGCACCAGTCCACGAAGTCCTGGATAAGTCCTCTGTACTCAGCTTTATTTCCGTTAGAGATGAGGCCGACGATCGCAGAGTCGTCAGAGAACTTCTGTAGATGGCAGTGTGTTGTGTTGTGTGAGAAGTCTGCAGTATAAAGGGTGAACAGTAAGGGAGCCACAACCATTCCCTGGGGGGCCCCCGTGCTACCAATGATCGTGTCGGACACACAGTCCCGGGTTCTCACAAACTGTGGCCGGTTAGTAAGGTAGTCCAGGATCCATGATGACAGGTGCTGGTCCACCCCTGCGCACAGCAGCTTGTCCTTCAGGATCATCGGTTGGATGGTGTTGAAAGCACTGGAGAAGTCAAAGAACATGATCCTCACCGCATTCCCGGGCTTCTCCAGGTGGGACAGAGAATGGTGAAGGAGGAAGATCACCGCATCCTCCACCCCAATGCCATGCTGGTAGGCAAACTGGAGTGGATCCATCGCTGGTCCCACCAGGGGGCGGAGGTGAGCAAGGAGCAGTCTCTCCAGGGTCTTCATCATGTGGGACGTCAGGGCCACTGGTCTGTAGCTGTTCAGGTCTTTGGGGCGGGAAATCTTTGGTACAGGTACCACACAAGATGTTTTCCACAACTGTGGTACCCTCCCCAGCTTCAGGCTCAGGTTGAAGATGAGCTCCACAATCCCACACAACTGATCTGCTCAGGACTTGAGGAGCTTTGCGCTGATGCCGTCCTGTCCCGACGCCTTCCTCACCTTGATCTTCCTCAGCTCCGTCCTCACCTGGGTCTTAGTGAGGGTCATGTTGGGGGGCTGTGTGTTGGAAGTGGGGGGGTGTTGGTGGAGTGGGGTGTGGGCAGCAGGACTCGATGTCTTTAGAGGCAGCAGTGGTTGAGCAGTCGGGGGGGGGGGGCGGTTGGTCAAACCTATTAAAAAACAGGTTCAGATTGTTGGCCCACTCCCTGCCCCCTGCGGCCTGGGGGGAGGTATTCTGGAGCCCAGAGATGGTTTTAAGGTTTCTCCAGACCCCACCGATGTCACTCTGTTGCAGCTTGTCCTCCATCTTCTTCCTGAAGCTGTCCTTGCCTTCTCTGATCTTCCTCCTCAGCTCCCTCTGTACGGACTTCAGCATCTCCCTGTTCCCCGATCTGAAGATCCTCTTCTTCTCTCTCAGAAGTGTTTTTATCTCAGGGTTGATCCAGGGTTTGTTGTTTGAGCAACACTATATGGTCTTGGTGGGTACGGTGTTGTCCACACAGAAGCTGATGTAGTCCGTGATGGTGTGAGTGAGGCCATCGATGTCCTCACCATGTGGATCACAGAGCCGCTCCCAGGCAATGGTTTCAAAGCAGACCTTTAGAGCATCCATTGCCTCCTCAGACCATAACTTCACTGTGCGCGTGACCGGAGGTTGTCTGTGCACTAGGGGTTTGTACACCGGCAGGAAATGAACCAAGTTGTGATCCGATCTCCCGAGTGGGGGGAGTTGTGATGAGGTGTATGCCTTCTTAGTGTTTGCGTAGAATAAGTCTGTGGTCTATATTAATCATATATCCCATAACCTACATATGTATAAGCATGTGAGAATGTTTGGTGATTTCATATGTAAAGCGACTTCACACCTCAGAACAGGACAAAGGGTCTCAACCGCCAGTGAAGATCAAAGAGCATCCGAGGCACTGCGGTGGAGACCAGATAGGTCGCCCTGACCTCCCAGGGCCAGGTGGAGGGGTACGGAGACAAAGGAGGATAATTAAGTTAATGGGGGATGTCAGCTTTGTATGCATGTCTTTTGTTGTGTGTGAGTATAAGTACACAGAGCCGAATGTGTTCGCTCTCTTACTTCTTCTGCTGTTGCACTAGATGAGACTTGTTAGAGGAGCAAAGCTGATAATAAACTTTGGTTTATAAGTCACATCGCCTCGTCATTCCGAGCTCTTCTACACTGGTGACCCTGATGCGAGGATGGACCAGAGGCGTTCGCCAGCGATCGACTCATCTGTGGCAACCCAGGCAGACGCCGGCGCCCATGCAGACAGGGGAACAGATGGACGACATTCCCCCACGGCAGAAGTGATAGAGAGGGCTCAACCGAGCACCAGCGCCGCTGTGAGAGCCGAAGAAAGACACTCTCACCCTGCGGACACATCAGTGATGGTCCACACAAACGCCGTCACCGTCAACCTGCCAGACTTCTGGCAGGAAGACCCCGCCTCGTGGTTTCAGCAAGCTGAAGCCCAGTTTGCACTTGCGGGCATCACGGCTGACGATACAAAGTTCTACCACATCATCGCCAAACTCGACGCCGCCACTTCGAGATGTGCGCGGAGCATAATCCAGCGGCCGCCGGCCCAGGACAAATACAGAGAACTAAAAGCGACCATCGTGGCGAATTTCGTCCCCTCTGCCGAGGAGAGCCGAGAGGATCCTGGCGGTCTACGGCCACAGAGGATGCAGACCCAAAGCCCTCATGGAGGACTTGCTGCAACTCAAAGAAGAGGACAATGACAATTTCCTCTTCCAATTTATATTCCTCAGTACGCTGCCGCCACACATGAGAGGGACGCTTGACAACATGCGATGCAACACCCAGCAAGACTTCCGCATGCTGGCTCGCGAAGCGCAGCGACTCGTCAACGCCTGCAGGGAACAGACACCCACAACAGCATGCGCAGGCCTCAACGCCGATGTCCGGAGCGACGGGGAGCCACAAACCACTGAGCAGAATTCGCCCGCCATGGCAGCGACACGGCCAAGACGTAACAGACGGAGTGACGTCTGTTATTACCACCACCGCTTCGCCGAGAAGGCTTACAAATGCCTTCCCCCCTGCAGATTCACGATTTCGGGAAAATGCCAAAGCCGAGAACCGTTAACAGCGGCAGTTCTCGGCGAAAAAAGCAAGCTTCTATATGTAACGGACGGACACACCGGCAAGCAGTTCCTCATTGACACGGGAGCTCAACTGAGTTTCATAATGCCCTCCCAAGCAGACCGGGCCATGGGCTCCCGGGGCAATGGAGCGGTGGCAGCCAACGGCTCCATCATCAACACTTTTGGCGAAAGGAACCTGCCCCTCCGCATCCATGGCCGCAACTACAGATGGACATTTGTTGTAACGGCGGTGAGTTTTAACTTGTTGGGCGCAGACTTTTTGTGTGCACATGGGTTATTGGTCGATCTAGTGAACAGACGCTTGGTTAATGCATTGTCCTTTGCTTCTATTCCCTGCTCAGCTCGAGTTTCTCCACCACCCGTGCAGGCCAGCGTCACTACAACAGGAGGTAAGTTTGATCAACTCCTCACCCAATTTCCAGCACTCACAATTCCCAAATTCTCAGCTACAGTGGGTAAGCACGGGGTCGAACACTTTATTCCCACAACGGGCCCGCCCGTATTCACCAAAGCTCGGCGTTTAGACGCGACCAAGCTCTCCATAGCTCGGGACGAGTTTACCACCCTTGAAAAACTAGGCATTATCAGGCGATCAAAAAGCCCCTGGGCGTCACCGCTTCACATGGTCCCGAAATCCGCCGGTTCTTGGAGACCGTGCGGCGATTACCGCAGATTAAACAATGCGACAGCGCATGACCGCTACCCTATTCCTCACATCCAAGATTTTTCACTACATCTAGCGGGTAGGCGCATTTTTTCAAAAATAGACCTGGTCCGCGGCTATCATCAAGTCCCCGTTAGAGCGGAAGACATTCCTAAAACAGCTGTAATAACCCCCTTCAGTCTTTTTGAATTTTTGCGGATGCCTTATGGCCTCAAAGGCGCCGCTCAAACCTTTCAGCGGATGATGGATGCAGTATTACGCGACCTCCCTTTCGTGTTCGTCTACCTCGATGATATGCTGGTAGCCAGCTCATCTGAGGAGGAACACGAACAGCATCTCACTATGGTTTTTCAGAGACTAGAAGAGCACGGGTTAATAATCAATCTAGCCAAATGCAAATTCGGCGTGTCACAAATTGATTTTTTGGGACACAGAGTTTCACCGAAGGGAGCAGTCCCACTGCCAGACAAAGTTCACGCAGTAAAAAGTTTCCCACGACCACAAACGGTCAAATCGCTGCAAAAATTTTTGGGAATGGTTAATTTTTACAACCGTTTCCTCCCCCGCGCAGCTCAGCTCATGCAGCCCCTATATGACGCGCTCAGAAAACAAAAACCTTCCAACGCGATCGAATGGACCCCGGAGTGCGAACGCGCCTTCGCGGAAGTAAAAAGTGCCCTAGCTAATGCCACATTGTTGGTTCACCCTGATCCCTCGGCCCACATTGCGCTAACCACAGACGCTTCAGACCTGGCCATAGGGGTGGTTGTAGAACAACACGTCAGCAGAACCTGGCAACCTTTGGCATTTTTCAGCAAATTGTTAAACCAAACTGAACGTAAATACAGCACCTTTGACAGGGAGCTGCTAGCGCTTCATTTATCCATCCGCCACTTCCAGTTCTGGTTGGAGGAGCGGCGTTTCACGGCTTTTGTAGACCACAAACCGCTCACCTTTGCGATGGCTAAAATTTCTGAACCGTGGTCAGGCAGGCAACAAAGACAGCTAGCTGCGATTTCAGAGTTCACCACAGACATTCGACATGTGGCAGGCAAACTTAACGTGGTAGCAGACTGCCTCTCTCGCGCTGTGACATCGCCAGAGCACGAGGAGACAGATAATACTACCTCAGCCGCAGAACTCTTCGCCAATGCGGGCACATACGCAGCCCCAATCCACGTAGGGATAGATTATGCAGCCATGGCGGAGGAGCAAAGTAGTGACGCGGACTTGCGCGCACTCCTGTCTGGACCAACAGGGTTAAGGCTGGAGGAAAGGGGTTTACGCAACGGTGTGCCCCCCCCTAATATGCGACATCTCAACCGGCCGACCTCGCCCGGTAGTCCCAGCTGCATGGCGCTGCCGTATTTTCGACTCAATTCACTCCCTCGCGCACCCAGGTGTGCGCGCTTCGGTTAAAATGGTCGCCGAAAAGTTTGTGTGGCCTGGCCTGCGCAAAAACGTAAAAGAATGGGCAAAGACTTGCATTTCTTGTCAGCGCGCCAAAATACACAAACACACAAAAGCCCCTCTAGAGCCTTTTCGAATCCCTGCTAGAAGGTTCGACCACGTTCATGTCGACCTCGTGGGACCACTACCTTCCTCCCAAGGTTTCACACATCTGTTAACAATGATAGACTGTACTACGTGCTGGCCGGAGGCGGTCCCTCTGGCGTCAACCACAGCGGAGGAAGTCGCTCGCGTTTTTTTGACAATCTGGGTGGCACGTTTCAGCGTCCCATCGGACATCACGTCCGATAGGGGGGCTCAATTTATCTCGGAGCTTTGGTCAGCCATGGCCAGCAGCTTAGGAGCGACAATTCACCGCACCACCGCTTATCACCCTCAGGGTAATGGGTTATGCGAGCATTTTCACAGGTCTTTAAAGGCCGCCCTCAGAGCCTCACTAACGGATACAAATTGGGTAAATAAACTTCCTTGGGTTTTATTGGGGTTGTGTGCTGCACCTAAAGAGGATCTAGACGCCGCCCCAGCAGAATTAGTTTTTGCACAACCTCTCAGGCTCCCAGGTGAATTTTTACCAGAGAACCCAGAGCCGGGGCATTTTCCAGCCCCGAGGTTTTTAGGCAGCAACGGACCGGACTCTCTCCCCGGGCCGGCACATCACTCTTTTCCACGGGTTTTTGTCCCCCAAGCTTTAAAAAACGCTGAATTCGTTTTTGTTAGGCATGAAGCTTTAAAACCAACCTTCCGCCCACCATACGATGGACCATTCAGAGTGCTGGAACCTGGTGATAAGCATTTTGTGCTTGATTTTGGGGACAGAAAAGAAACAGTCAGCACTGACAGACTTAAACCTGCCTTCTTGTTGAGAGACGAGCCTGCACGGTTGGCGAGAGCACTTCGGCGGGGTAGACCCCCCAAGAGAAAAGACTCAGCCCCCCTGCAGGGAACAAATAATCACTCTCCTTCCCAAGCTGCAGATTCCTTACGGGAGGGTCCCACCGGGACGCCCGAACGGACCCACAGCAGATTCGGAAGAAGATTAAAGCCCAGACGGCACAAGGACTGATGCAAACTACTCAAAAGTTGTTCACTAATTGTGCTGTAACAGTTTAGGACTGACTTGTGATATTACTATGCTGTTATGATTACCACTGAATCATCTATAGGAGCATAGCTGCTGGAAAGTTTCTTCTTTGTCAAGAGGTATAGCAGTTAGTATGTCATAATAATTATCTTAAACTGTGAATTTTCCAATTGTCCTTTTCTTTGCCGTTTGGGGGGGGGCTGTGGTCTATATTAATCATATATATATGACTGGCGCCTAGCGGCTGCCCCGGCCTAGCAGCTGCCCCGGCCTTGGATGCGCTCTGCAGAGCATGCCCAAATGCCAAGTCACGTTTCGTTACCCATGTGTAATGACAATAAAGTTGAATCTCAATCTCAATATCCCATAACCTACATATGTATAAGCATGTGAGAATGTTTGGTGATTACATATGTAAAGCGACTTCACACCTCAGAACAGGACAAAGGGTCTCAACCGCCAGTGAAGATCAAAGAGCATCCGAGGCACTGCGGTGGAGACCAGATAGGTCGCCCTGACCTCCCAGGGCCAGGTGGAGGGGTACGGAGACAAAGGAGGATAATTAAGTTAATGGGGGATGTCAGCTTTGTATGCATGTCTTTTGTTGTGTGTGAGTATAAGTACACAGAGCCGAATGTGTTCGCTCTCTTACTTCATCTGTTGCTGCACTAGATGAGACTTGTTAGAGGAGCAAAGCTGATAATAAACTTTGGTTTATAAGTCACATCGCCTCGTCATTCCGAGCTCTTCTACAAAGTCCAGTATTTTATTGTCTCTAGTGTGGCATGTGACATACTGGGTGAATGTGGGTAGAATGGGAAACAGTGAAATATGGTTGAAATCACCTGAGATGAGGAGAAGAGCTTCTGGGTGTTCTGTCTGCAGCCTGCCAGTTACTGAGTGGATGACATCACGCACTGTCCCAGCGTTCGCCGTCGGATTTGCATAAATAACAATGCAGAACACATGTGAGTATTCCCTCGGGAGGTAGGTAGGCCGCATGCTAACAGCTAGCAACTCAATGTCTTTGTTGCAGTGTTGTTGTTAAACCGTGATATGTCCCGGTCTGCACCAGTTGTTATTGACGTACATCAACACTCCACCGCCCCTTGCCTTCCCACTGTCTGGTGTTCGGTCTGCCTGTATCGTGTGGAAACCCTCCACTTCAATGTTAGCATCTGCTGCTAGTCCTGTTAGCCACGTCTCTGTGAATAGCATCAGACTACACTCCCGGTATATGCTATCAAAGCGGAAGATAGCCGCTAGCTCATCTGTTTTTCCGAGTATCGATCGTACATTCCCCATAATGACAGATGGGAGGGCGGGTCTGTACCTTATATACATACTGTATGTCTCCTATAGGCCCTTAGAATAGAGGGTTAGTACTAGTGAAGCTCTTTGAGACTAGAAAAAGCGCTATATAAGTACAGGTCCTCCCCCCCCCCCCCTTACCTTTTATTCCAAAGGCTGGGGGTGGGGGTGGGGTGCCAGTGACAAACATAACAGAGAACTGTGGCTTTCTTCAGAAGCTTGTCACCTGGGGCCTCATGTACAAAGGGTTCTTACGCACAAAAACATGGTGTATGTCAGATACATCAAGAATTAAATCACCGTGGAAATATACACAGCCCTACGCCAACTTCATGGCTGGCGTACGTACGTTTCTACTGTTATTGGTCCATTGGTGACCCTTAGAGGTGATGTTGGGAGACTGATAATGACATGAAAATTATTGTACACACCAGAGACGAACAAACATCCAAGTGTGCGCAATTAGATGAGTGGATATAAAAGCAAGGGCAAAGAAGTGCAGAAAATGCCTCTAACAACAATGGTGTTTGCATTATTAGAGGATATTACAAATTGTGCAGTGAGAAGATAAAGGGTATTTAGAGACAGAAGATTTTCTGGCTCAGGATGATGACTGGCTTGTCAGCTGGTTTAGGTTTCCACAGGCAGTCCTTGTGGAACTATGCTCAGAGCTACGGTCACTCTTGGAGAGCGACACGGCGAGAAGCCGTGCACTACCCGTCCCAGTGCAGGTGCTGACAACACTGGGGTTCCTGGCTACAGGGGCATTCCAGAGGGGGCTGGCAGATCTATCAAGAATTTTTTTCAACCCTGCCAGCTGTGTGGGGTGGCATTATCCGGCTGTCACCCAAGTACATCATAGTCCCATAACAATGCAGTTGAACAGGCCAACATAGAAGCGCAATTTGCAGCGAGAGACGGTTTTCCTATTGATTCTAATAAACAGCATTGTTGAAAACAAACTACAAGCTGGCACTGTGTGGATGGGTGGCTTCTTGGTGAGTAAATTCATGTAAATGTCCTTATAATAACCCACCTCATGCGCAAAGCGCCTGTGCATCCCCAAATATCACCCTGTCTTCAAGGCTTCATTACAACTCAGTGGTTTGAGTAAGTGACTTTCTTTGTTTGCTGATTAAACTACAGTTTAACAGCATTCGGGGCGGTGCGGTGGCGCAGTGGTTAGCACTGCGGCAGCACAGCAACTCACTCTTGGCCATGGGATCCCTGGTTCGATCCCAGCCCCTGACCAACAGTGATATGTGTGGAGTTTGCATGTTCTCCCTGTGTCTGCGTGGGTTTACTCCGGGAGTTCTCCGGTTTCCTCCCACAGGCCAAAAACATGTAAGCTAGGTTAATTGGAGACTCTAAAGTGGCCCTAGGTGTGAATGTGTGTGTGAATGGTAAAGGGATAGCGCCGTACCATGGCTGCTTCATCTATCCAGGTGGATGCCCTCAATTTCCCCTCTGGGGATCAATAAAGTATACAAAATCAAAAAAAAAAAAAATTCTACCAAGCCCTCAATTGCCTCTGCATGCACAGTAGTTATGTCAATAAACACATGCCTAAAGTTTGAAATGCAACAGTCTCACCCTTTCCCCGGCACACTTCATTCATTTAGTAATGTGTGTAATCCATGTAAGTTGTATGTAACTACAAAGGATGAGATTTGCATATTGGACATAAAATATGTACTTGTCAAGTCTAATATGATCTGCTTTCAACTGACATGTGACTGTGGGTACCCAATAAAAAGGTTCATCTTGTCTTCTTTTTTGTGACTGTTTTCCTTTATTCAACCAGCTGATCCACCCGGCTGCTCACAAATCACAGCAATCAGCTGATGCTTTTGAGGACGACTGCAGACGTCAGTCAAAACATGGCGAGGTAAAATAAACAAGTCCTTCTCATCCTTGTCTGAATAAAGGAAAACAGTAAACTAATCTTATACGGCTGTGAGCAGGCTATTGAATTGCCTGTGACCAATGCTAATGTCAGAGAGCAGTGTACCAAATAAAACTTTTTTACATGCCTCTACCTCATTCAGGAACGCCTCCAGCTCACAGTCTGTGAAATTCCATTAAATCCATTATTTTTGATCAAAGATACAGGAGAATCAAACGTGCTGCGCTTGTATATATCTATTTGCATATATATTTGCATCTAATTGCATATTCAAATGGCGGCATGTCATGGGAGGAGTCTGGTATTTTCTCACGTGCGTTTAATTTCAAGTAGATTAGGATGTACAAAGGATTTGTGCTTGGATTCCTGCATACGCACTGTTTCATATGTGCGTATGCAGTGTGGAGAGTGTAAATAACAAGAATGATTTATGCAGCAGACGATTTTATTCACTCTCACATCAGTCATACACAGAAAAGCATGTCTCAATACACCATGGGTTCTCCTTTTATACCAACTGCCCATCTCACATCTGCATGACATCTCACATCACAATACACTCATCCCTTCTCCCCCCAACTCCTTCTTCCTGCTACCTCACCATAATCTCCATGCTTATTGTCCTTCTCTGTTTACCCTCTGCATCCAGTCTGGGATGATTAACCCACCAGTCTGAGATGATTAACCCAGTCTCTACACGCACCCCGCCCCCCCCCCCCCCGAATCTCAGACAGAGTTTCAGTCCTCACATCCTTTTGGCTTCAGTCTCCTCCCATATCTGCTGTAACGGGGGTTTACCGCCTCCGCGGCGCTGCTGTGCCGGCGGGGGGCTCCTGGGGGTGTGTCTGTTTGCGGGTGGGCAATGGCTGGGGGGGGAACCTTCAACTTGCCTGTGTGGCTGCTCTGATGAATCGTTTACCTGGGGAGTTCTCAGTGGGGGTCTTCCACGCCGAGGGGCCTGAGCCAACAGCACTTGCTCGTCCGCCACTACAAAAGCGGGCTTAAGCCTGTCTATGCATATTTTCTCCCGACGACCCCCCAAGTCTAACAAAAAATGTTTGTCCCCTGTTTCCAGCACTCTGAATGGGCCATGACAAACACGAACGCCGCGTTCTTCAAAGTTTTTGCCACAAAAGCGCGTGGAAAACAGTGGTGGGCCGGGCCGGGCAGCATGCCTGTGTCTGCGCTATGCTGCAAACACTGAGACGGGCAGTTGTCCGGCACGGGATTATCTGGCAAAAATTCCCCGGGCAGCCGCAGTGGCTGAGAAAAAACAAGCTCCACTGGGGAAGCCTCCAAATCCTCTTTTGGTGCGGAACGCACCAAAATGCAAAAGACACAACAGACTTACACAAATGGTCCCCTCCAGTATACAGCTAGGACAATATCAGTCGCTACGGTGGGTGACAATATGTATGGGTACATATTCATACTATGTAGGATAACTAAGTAGACGGTTATGCTGTTCATTCCATCTTGCTACAATGCTCCGCACTTTGTATATATATTTATATATTTATGTGTATGTATGTATATCCACTGCTCTTATTTATATTTTCCGTATCTTCTTAGTTATTGCTCTGAGTGTTGCTATCCCTGTGCTGTTGCAATCCTGGAATTTCCCCATTGTGGGACTAATAAAGGCTTATCTCTTATATGTCTGGATTTTTAAAAAAAATTTTTTTGCTTATGGCATTTTCTTGATTTAAACGTACATCATTTTTCAGTAGGAAATCCACACAAGTCTTTGTACATGAGGCCCCAGGAGACATACAGTATCTCATAAAAGTGAGTACACCCCTCACATTTATCTAAATATTTTATTATATCTTTTCATGGGACAACGCTGAAGATATGACGCTTTGATACAAAATAAAGTAGTCAGTTTGCAGCTTGTAAACAGTGTAAACAGTGTAAATTTGCTGTCCCATCAAAATAACTCAACACACAGCCATTAATGTCTAAACTACTGGCAACAAAAGTGAGTACACCCCTAAGTGAAAATGTCCAAATTCTACCCAAAGTGTCAATATTTTGTGTCGCCACCATTATTTTCCAGCCCTGCCTTAACTCTCTTGGGCATGGAGTTCACTAGAGCTTCACAGGTTACTACTGGAATCCTCTTCCACTCCTCCATAATGACATCATGGAGCTGGTGGATGTTTGAAACCTCCACTTTCCGTTTGAGAATGAACTACAGATGCTCAATAGGGTTTAGGTCTGGAGACATGCTTCGCCAGTCCATCACCTTTACCCTCAGTTTCTTTAGCAAGGCAGTGGTCGTCTTGGAGGTGTGTTTGGGGTCGTTATCATGTTGGAATACTGCCTGCAGCCCAGTTTCCGAAGGGCTGCTTCAGTACACTACCGTTCAAAAGTTTGGGGTCACTTAGAAATTTCCTTATTTTTGAAAGAAAAGCACTGTTTTTTTCAATGAAGATAACTTTAAACTAATCAGAAATACACTCTATACATTGCTAATGTGGTAAATGACTATTCTAGCTGCAAATGTATGGTTTTTGGTGCAATATCTACATAGGTGTATAGAGGCCCATTTCCAGCAACTATCACTCCAGTGTTCTAATGGTACAATGTGTTTGCTCATTGCGTCAGAATTCTCCAGATTACCTCAACAAATTAACAGCTAGAATGCCAACGGTCTGCAATGCTGTAATTGCTGCAAATGGAGGATTCTTTGACGAAAGCAAAGTTTGAAGGAAAAAATTATTATTTCAAATACAAATCATTATTTCTAACCTTGTCAATGTTTTGACTATATTTTCTATTCATTTTACAACTCATGGTGGTAAATAAAAGTGTGACTTTTCATGGAAAACACAAAATTGTCTGGGTGACCCCAAACTTTTGAACGGTAGTGTATGTCGCAGTACATGTTGGCATTCATGGTTCCCTCAATGAACTGTAGCTCTCCAGTGCTGGCAGCACTCATGTAGACCCAAACCATGACACTCCCACCACCATGCTTGACTGTAAGCAAGACACACTTGTCTTTGTACTCCTCACCTGGTTGCTGCCACACACGCTTGACACCATCTGAACCAAATAAATTTATGTTGGTCTCATCAGACCACAGGACATGGTTCCAGTAATCCATGTCCTCAGTCTGCTTGTCTTCAGCAAACTGTTTGCGGGCTTTCTTGTGAATCATCTTTAAATGGGGCTTCCTTGTGGGACGACAGCCATGCAGACCAGTTTGATGCAGTGTGTGGCATACGGTCTGAGCACTGACAGGCTAACCCTCCCACCCCTTCAACCTCTGCAGCAATGCTGGCAGCACTCATACGTCTATTTTCAAAACACAACCTCTGGATATGACGCTGAGCACATGCACTCAACTTCTTTGGTCGACCATGGCGAGGCCTGTTCTGAGTGGAACCTGTCCTGTTAAATCACTGTATGGTCTTTGCCACCATGCTGCAGCTCAGTTTCAGGGTGCTGGTAATCTTCTTATAGCCTAGGCCATCTTTATGTAGAGCAACAATTCTTTTGTTCAGATCCTCAGAGAGTTCTTTGCCATGAGGTGCCATGTTGAACTTCCAATGACCAGTATGAGACAGTGTGAGAGTAATAACACCAAATTTAACACACCTACTTCCCATTCATACCTGAGACCTTGTAACACTAATGAGTCACATGACACTGGGGAGGGAAAATGGCTAATAAGGCACAATTTGGACATTTTCACTTAGGGGTGTACTCACTTTTGTTGCCAGTGGTTTAGACATTAATGGCTGTGTTGCCATAAATCGCCCTTTTCAAGGGCTATAGAAGGACACCAAACACACGCTGTGACTTTGCGCATTTATTAATAGAAAAACGAACACTACATAAAACACTACACTTACATATAATGAAATGAAGGGCGCTGAGGGGAACGGGGCTCACGACCAGTGGTAAAACTGAACAGCCAGGACGGAGCACTGGCTGAGACGCTCGGACACACCGGGGAAAAGAGACAATCCCCAGACGGAGTCACACCTGAAAGGAAACAGGGCTCATTGCTGAGGAAGATGGGAAAGGATAAGAATTACCTGGTCGGAGCACACCTGCTCACCTCTACGGAAAACCCAAGCTTGCTCAAAGTTAAACTGGTTCCTCTGAAGAGACTAACAGTAGGACAAGGCAAGGGGGGAAATGTTGCCGTATCCTTAAATAGATGAATGGGACAAATGATTAGTGAATCACAGGTGTAGGTACATGAATGAGGGAATAATCAAAACAACAAGTGATAGCTGTGCAGCCCAGGAAACAGAGTTTGACAGCCAGAAGCTGCATGGCACTGTCAAAATAAAAGCACAGACCGGAAACTAAATAATAATACAAGAATAAGCTAACACAACCCCAAAAGATGTAAATAATACCATAAATACAAAATAAAACACAATAAATAGACAGGACTATAAGGACAAAACTAAAAATACAAACAACTCATAAATAAACAGAGACCAAATACAGTAGACCATAATACCTGCAACATAAACAAAGAGGCAAACAACAGAAAAGGCCTTAACTCAAACTGGAGATTGAGCACGGCACCCACCCGTGCGCAGGATCATGACAGTGCCCCCCCCGTCAAGGGTGGTTCCCAGACACCCTGATGTAACATCAAAAAAGAAAAAAGGACCCACCCACAAAGAAGACCCCCACCCCAAACAAGAGAAACAACCCACCCCGGGTGGCAGGAGGTTGAACCCAGGCATGGAGGGACCGAAACCAACCAGAAAACAAAATAAAACAAAACAAACAAACAAACAAAAACAACTCATGACCAATAACACTGTACAACAGGTAGTAGTAGAATTCCAGAGAAATGGAATAAAAATTGAGACAGTTCAGGTGGTCTGCTAGAGTCCAAATACCACCCGGTCGTGAGTTGGAAGGTGTCGGGTGGCCTCCCAGAGTCTTTAAGCCACCCAAGAAAGGACGTAATCTGCCGGGTGGCCTTCCAGCATCCCTGAACCAACGGACAGTAGAACTTGACATGCCCCCTCCTCAGCTGAGGCATGGGTCAAGTGGACTCATTGCAAGACAGCGTTAACCCCTGAAGGGAACCACTGGCCAGCCGCAACCTCAGACAGTGATGGCAGCTGACGAGCAAAGGGACCAGGAGAATGGGCGGCTGACTAAGGTGGCTGACCAGCAAATGGACCAGTTGAGGGGGAAGGCTGCTCAGCGGAGACCTCAGGAAAAGGCGGGGAACCCACAACGACCTCAGGCAAAGACGGAGGACCCTCAACAACCTCGGGCGGAGGCAGAGGACCTTCAACGACCTCAGGTGGAGGCAGAGGACCTACGGCAACCTCGGATGGAGGTAGAAGACCCACGGCAACCTCGGACTTAGACTGTGGACCCATGGCGACCTCTGGCAGAGATGGAGGACCCACGGTGACCTCTGGCAGAGATGAAGGACCCACTGTGACCTCTGGCAGAGATGGAGGCTCAGAAAGAGAGGAAACAGACACCAGTTCAGATTCACCGGCAGCAGTGGAGCCCAGCGAGGAGAACTCAGGTGCAGTTGGCAGCTGCAACTGATCATCCCTACCAAGAGCAAAGCAAGATCTCTCTAATACAGTTATAGTGAAAATGAAAAAGTGAACTTGCCTGAACTCAAGCTCCACCACCGTCCAGGACTCCAGCGAATTTGGCTGGGATGTCTCGACTCCGGACATCTGGCACTCCGGTCCCAGCACGGTCACTTCCAGTGGGGAAGAAGAAAGAAGCACCATAACATTACCGGCAACAGTGGAGCCCGGCAAGGAGAACTCAGGAGCAGAGGACATCTGTAGCTGATTCTCCGCCCCATGAGCCAGACAACCACTTCTCTAGATCTGTTGCTATTAACACAGAACTGAGTACTTGCCTGGACTCAAGCTCCACCACCATCCAGGACTCTGGTGACACAGGCTGGGATGTCTTAACTTCTTTCTTCTGGCCGTCTACTCCCGACATGACCACCTCGGACAGGAAGGAGGAGATGGACACCAGAACACTATTTCTGGCAGCAGTGGAGCCCGGCGAGAAGAACTCAGGAGCAGAGGACAACTGCAGCTAATTCTCCCTGCCACGAGTAAGACAAGATTTCTCTAAGACTAATAATGGAGTGACTGAACAGAGAACTAGCCTTGACTCAAGATTCACCACCATCCAGGACTCCGGCAACTCTGCTGCGACAACCCCAGCAGCAGACATGATGGTGGATGCAGTCCAAGGACCTCCAGGCAAGGCGACTGATGCAGGTGGAACTCCCAGCGTGGCAGCTAAAGCTGGAGGTTGCCTTACCAATGACGCAGACTCCCGTGCTGCTGAAACCAGGGTACACTCTCCTGTCGGCTTAAGTTTCAGGGTGCAAGTAGCGTGCTTCTTCCATCCAGGATGTGGCTGTGGGGCTGGAACAGAATCTTCCAGGACTGCAGGCTCCTCTGTGGTCTGGCGGCTCCATCCCAGACCAATGGACTCTCAAGGAACACAGGAGGAGACATGGGAGAGGCAGGTGAGGGATCGGTGGCAGCAGCAGGCAGTGAGGACTCAGCTTATGTGGGCTGCAGATGCTGAGCCTCACCACTGGGAATAAGGCAAGACATTTCATTTTTATGTGCAGGAAAATGAAAACACACTTGCCTTAGTATCTCCCGGGGCGCATTGGTATCTGCTGCTGAATAGCCTCCAGACGTGGTGACCGATGCTGGTGAACCTCCCGGAGTGGCGGCTGATACTGGAGGCTGCCTCACCGATGGCGCAGAGACCCGTGCAGCTGAAGTCAGGGGACACCCTCTTGTCTGCTCAGTCTTCAGTGTTCAGGGGGTGCTCTCTCCCGTTCAGGGTGTGGCTGCGGGGCTGGAACGGAGTCCTCCAGGGCCACAGACCCCTCCGTCATTCGGCGGCTCTCTCTCGGAACTGGTGGACACCCAGGAGAAACAGGAGGAGACACAGGAGAAGCAGGTGAGGATAAAGTTGCAGCAGCAAATGGTGAGGAATCAGCTAAATTGACCTGCTGCTGAGCCTCACCACCGGGAATAAGACAAGGCATTTCATCTGTAATTGTTTGAGAATGAAAATGTACTTGCCTTATCTCCCGGGGCATGATAGTAATTGCTGCTGAAAGCTCAGATAACTCCCTCTCTGTGGCTGCAGAGGGCGGGGGCACTCATGGAGACTCTGGAGAAGCTTGCTCTGCAGACACGTTACTGGCCAACAGAGCTGCTGCAGCGGGAGAGTTCCTCTGACGTGCCATAGCTGGATAGTGATAGGAGGCTGGGCACGTCTGTTCCCCGGGATTCTCTCTTGCTGGCCCAGGAACGAACGATGGATGAGGAGGAGGAAGAGCAGGCTGTTGACGAGACTGGAGAAGCACCGGGGTCCAGGGACATTTCTTCATCAGCTCAAATGGAGGGTCTCAGGAGGGTGGAGACAGAGTACAGGGGGCCAGCATACCTGGGATAATTCCAAAGACCGGGCTGTGCTTCCACGATAGTGACTGTTGACTCCACATGCCGAAACACCTCCTTAGATAAGCAGGAGGTGAGTGCAGCGTCCACAAAACTCTGGATGGACTCCGCCACCCAGAGCTCATCCACGGTGGGGCCACCGACTACCAACTTCCCTCAGTGGGCGGAGCCCCAGCACACTGGTTACATAATGTCCACTCTCCCTCCGGTAAAATAACAGATGAGAGAAAAAAAAGGCAAAACCCTCAGCGGCTGGTGCCCACACACTAGCCGTGTCCTGTCATAAATCGCCCTTTTCAAGGGCCATAGAAGGACACCAAACACACGCTGTGACTTTGCAAATTTATTGACTGGAAAAACAAACACTACATAAAACACTACACTTACATATAATAAAATGATGAAGGGCACTGACGGGAACGGGGCTCACGACCAGTGGTAAAACTGACACAACATGTGCCTAAGATCTGGAAAATTGCCGTGGTTGTTCCCATTCCAAAATCCAGCCGTCCTAAAACGGTAAACGACTTTAGACCAGTTGCTTTGACTTCAATTTTAATGAAAATTTTTGAAAAACTGGTCAGATCTGAGGTCCTAAAGCAGACTGAACATGCATTGGATCCTTTGCAGTTTGCATATAGGCCTCACAAAGGAGTGGAGGACGCCACTGTCACTCTGTTTAACATGCTTTTTGAACATCTGGATTTTAATGGGACACACGCCAGGCTTTTATTTGTGGACTTTTCCTCCACCTTTAATACAATCCAACCTCATATTTTAGTTGAAAGGCTCCTGCAACAATTTGATTTGAGTAATAATCTGGTGGGTTGGATTCTGGATTTTTTAACCAACAGGTCACAAAGAGTAAGGGTCAATGGTACATTGTCTGACCAAAAGTGCTCTTCTACTGGCTCTCCTCAGGGGTGTGTGTTGTCACCACTACTCTTCATCCTGTACACAAACATGTGTCGGAGCAGACATGACAACAGACACATTATAAAGTATGCTGATGATTCAGTTATTGTAAGTCTCCTCCAGGATGGTGAGAGTGGCCACGGCCCAGTAGTTGATGATTTTGTTCACTGGTGTGAGGATTCCTACCTGCAGCTGAATACAACAAAAACTAAAAATATGATTATTGACTTTAGGAGGAAAACTCCCAGGCACAAAGTCACCGTACTAAAAGGCCAGACCACTGAATGTGTACAATCCTACAAATACAGTATCTTGGGACGATAACTGATAGTAATTTAAACTTTGAAGAGAACTGTGAAAGGGTGTGCAAAAAGGGTCAGCAACATTTGCATTGTTTAAGGAAACTTGCACGCTTCCAAATTGACCGAACCATAATGATAATGTTTTATTGGGCTTTTATTGAATCTGTTTTATCCTTTTCTTTAGTGTCATGGTTTGGTCAGATAAAACTGAAACAGAGGAAATCCTTGGATCAGGTAGTTAGATGGTCCAGTCGTTTGCTTGGTGAGACACAGCTGAGCCTGACATCCTTGTACACCAGACAGGTACAGAGGATTGCTACCTCCATTTTAAATGATAACTCCCACCTTTTGCACTGCCACTTTCAGCTTCTTCCCTCAAGATGGAGATTTGCTGTCCCAAAAAGTAAAACCCAGTGCTACAAAAACAGCTTTGTTCCTGCTGCTGTCAAAGAGCTGAACAAGTTGTAACAATGTGTTGCACATAATTTAGTAACCTATTTATTAACTCCATTTTATATTTACTTATTTTTGTAGGATTTTTATTTGGGTTCTAAATCTTTTATTGGGTTTTTGACCTTTGAGTTTTTAACCTCTTTGACTAGCCTTTAACTTTTTAATATGACCCTTCTCTCTTATCTCTGGTTTTTTCTCTCATCTCTTTGTCTTTATATCCTGATTGATGGAGCCTTGAGTATTTTTATCATGTTTATAGTCAGCTTCATGTGTGCCTGTGTTTGTGTTTATGTTAAATGTAACTGTGGTTTGTAAATATGGATGTCACCAGACTGCAAAACAAATCTACCTATGGGTACAAATAAAGGAACCTGAACCTGAAAACTGAACAGCCAGGACGGAGCACTGGCTGAGACGCTCGGACACGCTGGGAAAAAGAGACGAACCCCAGCCAGAGTCACACCCGAAAGGAAACGGGGCTCATGGCTGAGGAAGACGGGAAAGGAAAAGAATTTCCTGGTCAGGGCACACCCGTTCACCTCTGCGGAAAACCCAAGCTTGCTCAAAGTTAAACTGGTTCCTCTGAGGAGACTAACAGTAGGACACGGCAAGGGGGGGAAACGTTACCGTATCCTTAAATAGATGAATGGGACAAATGATTAGTGAATCACATGTGTAGGTACATGAATGAGGAAATAATCAGAACAAGTGACAGCTGTGCAGCTCACGAAACAGAGTTTGACAGCCAGAAGCTGCACGGCACTGTCAAAATAAAAGCACAGCCCGGAAACTAAATAATAATGCAAGAATAAGATAACACAACCCCAAAAGATGTAAATAATACCATAAATACAAAATAACACAATAAACAGACAGGACTATAAGGACAAAACTAAGAATACAAACAACTCATAAATAAACCAAGACCAAATCATCATAGCAGTCTGTCGTGGGCGACAATGACTGTTTCATTTAGGTCTGATCAGATTCCTCCACGCAGCTCTGTCCTTAGCCTTCTGCTGCCAGGAACTCCTGTCTATATCCAACTTCTTCAAGTTTCTTTTTACAGTGCCTTTAAATCTGAGCCTTGGTCTACCCTGATTGTGTTTGCCCTCGCATAACTGTGAGTAGCGTATCTGTCGAGGGAGACGCTGGTGGTCCATCCTCTCAACGTGTCTGAGCCATCTCAGGTTCATCTGTATTAGCAGGCCATAATACCTGCAACATAAACAAAGATGCAAACAACAGAAAAGGACTTAACTCAAACTGGAGACTGAGCATGGCACCCACCCATGCTCAGGATCATGACATGTGTATTGAGTTATTTTGAGGGGACAGCAAATTTACAGTTATACAAGCTGTACACAGACTACTTTACATTGTATAAAAGTGTCATGTCTTCAGTGTTGTCCCATGAAAAGATATAATAAAATACTTACAAAAATGTGAGGGGCATACTCACTTTCGTGAGATACTGTAGTATTGGCAGACCATGGATTTGATATTAAGGAAAGCATTGACCTTGTAGGTGTCGCACTGAAAATACCTGCATTCACCAGCAGCCGCAGCCAGCTTGATGCCAAAGACAAAGAGGAGACAAGGAAACTAGCTCATGTCAGAATCCATGTGGAGAGAGTAATAGGGTGCATGCACTCCAAATATACAATACTGAATGACACTATACGTCTGGACTTTATGGTACCACATGAAGACGAAAACATGACTTTACTGGATAAGATTGTTGTTATAACCTGTGCTTTGACCAATATGTGTTCAAGTGTCATTATAAAGCCATAGTTTTAGAATGTAGACACTGACATGTTTTTGGTATGGTTTACCCCTTCAAACATAATGTCTTTAACTGCTTTTTAACAATTTGAAAATAAAGTACACAATGGCTTGCAAACTCCAGGTCTTTATTCATAAGGTGCACAATAACTTAAGTTGTGGAAAACACTGTTCAGAATGTGTGCAAAGCGCAGTCCAAAAAATGGGTCACTTTAGCTGTAATACTTTTCAAAAGCTATACTTTCAAGTCACAAAGAAAACCTACAGTAAAAAAAAAAATACAGGGATATAAAATGACATGCATCAATGTGTTTCACACAACAATGTTCTATATTCTGTCCTGATAATACGGCTGGGTATTGTAGACAGATAGCGAACAATAAAGACAGCAGGCTGATTCCAGGTTGGCTGATTTACTGAAATCGTTTTTGTCTTGTTGTCTTTTTTTGTAAAACTGAAACACAATGAAATATACATAGTACAGAATGTTACATAAGAAATAATAATACAACACTCTGTATATAAACAGGCACTTAACTCAGGTAAGTAATTTGCTCTACAGATTCAAACTAAGGTAAGTATTTCACAGTTTCCACAGGTTACAAAGTTAAGGTAAGTTAAATCAGGTAAGTATTACGAAATTATACTAACACATTTTTATTTTACAGAGGACAGCTACACAGCTAAGTAAGCAGGTAAGCATAGCCAAATGAATAGCTAACTAGCTTTCACACGAAGCACCATTACAACACAATATAACTTGGGCTAACAAAGGGCTAAATGACTCAGCAGTTAGCTAAGTACCATTGCAAACGATTAGCCATTAACACCTTTTAATCGCGATCTTTTTATAGCTTAAATTTAGCGTTTTTAACATCATATTCCAAACTATGGTCATCTTAAACAAGTATTACAACAATTTTCAGCATTAACTTACTGTTGGTTCCACTCCTAGGTTAGTACAACCAAATTTCTGGCGAGCACATTTTCACATTGCTTTCATCATGGCAGATTGAACAAAAAAAGGGGTTTATATAGGAAACAGGAAGTAGCTACAATTAAAGGTGCAGTAACGCAAACCACCACTAGAGGGAACATAACCCCACCCAATATCTGACAGGTCAGCACACTCCCCGCTTGGTATGCATGTATACCACTACTACCCTTCTCTAGTGACATCAATAGCACAACATCAGAGATGGGTCTAAGGTACTCTTTAACTACCCCTTGGCTAGAGGTCTTAACTGTGACCTTACCGACCTTGTTGTCTGAACTAGGAATGGCCTTAACTATTCGCCCTAGAGGCCACATGTTGCGCTTTGCTTGATTGTCCTTTATCAAAACAATGTCACCTTCCTGGAGACTGGACTTCTCGGAGGTCCACTTCCTCCGTGGTTGAAGTGTGGCCAGGTACTCCGACCGCCACCTCTTCCAGAAGGAGTCCGCCAAGCTCTGGACCTGGCGCCACTGGACCTGGCTGAGGTGATCCAGGTCGAAGTCTCCCAGGGGTGCAGGACTGACACTCGCCTTCTGGGTGAGCAGAGTGGCAGGTGAGAGGATTTCAGGTACCTCTGCATCGTTGGAGACTGGGATTAGCGGGCGTGCATTCATGATAGCCATAACCTCAGCCATCAAGGTTGTAAGGACTTCATGAGACAGTCGGGTAGCACCATCCTTCGCAAGCAGTCCATCCAGTATGCGTCTTGCCACTCCAATTAACCTCTCCCAGGCTCCACCCATGTGTGAAGAATGGGGAGCATTGAAGGTCCATGTACATCCCTGCTCTTGCAGATAGTTCTTGATCTCAGGATCGTCAGTGTTGATTTGAAGCTCGCAGCATGCACCAATGAAATTAGTGCCTCTATCCGACCTTAAGTGCTCGACAGGTCCACGGATGGATAGGAAACGCCTCATGGCATTGATGAAGCTTGAGGTCGACATGGATTCAATAACCTCAAGGTGCACCGCTCTGGTGCTCAAGCAAGTAAAGATGACTGCCCACCTTTTGCTCTCAGCGGCACCACCTCGTGTCCGCCGAGTGGTGACAGTCCATGGGCCAAAGACGTCGAGCCCTACGTGAGTAAAGGGGGGATCCGTTGCCAGCCTATCTGCCGGCAGATCTGACATCTTCTGCACTTCTCTCCGTCCTCTCAACTTCCTACAAGTAACACATTTGAAAATGATGCTGGAGATGAGCTTCCTACCTCCTACTATCCAAACACCAGCGGTACGCAGTGCACCCTCTGTGAAGTGCCGACCCTGGTGGGCTACTTTGTCATGGTAGTGTCGGACCAGGAGAGTGGTCACATGATGGCCGACTGGTAGGATGAGTGGGTGTTTCTCTTGGTCTCCCAAGTCTGCCCTGCGTATCCGACCTCCGACTCTGATCAATCCATTCTCATCGATGAAGGGGTCAAGCTTTGCAAGGGAGCTTTGACAGTGCACTGTGGAACCCTGAATTAAGCATTTCAGCTCCTCTTCATAAACATCCTCCTGTACAGCCTTGAAGATTTTCGTCTTTGCTTGGGACCGCTCTGTGGCGAGAAGCTGGCTGCATTGATGCCATCCCTTGCAACCATCACTATTCTCTCCAGAGAAAGACTTGGCTACATGAACAAGAAGTGCCATACCTCTTACTAGGCTCTTCCAAGAAGAGAAGCGTTCAAATCTTTCTGAGCCAAGAGGCTGTTCTGTAACTTTGGTAAGTAGACAGGTGGCTTGTGGCCTAACTTCTTTGTCTGTGTCTGCATCAACAAGCTCAAACGTTTCAGCCTCCTCAACCTTATCCGTGGCTGACTGCCTGAGAAACTGGGGACCGAGCAACCAGCTGGAAGATGAAAGTTGAGCTGCTGAAAGTGGTCTGGTTCCTTGGTCTGCAGGGTTCTGGTCTGTCAAGATGTACTGCCACTGTTCTGGTTCAGTAGATCCACGAATGCGAGCTACTCGGTTAGCTACGTAGGTGTAGAACCTTCGTGAACTGTTGTGAATGTAGCCCAGCACAATGCGGCTGTCAGTGAAGAACTTGACTGCCTGTAGCTCTATGTCTATCTCAGACTGGATCACTTCTACCAGCTCAACGGCCAAGACAGCTGCACACAACTCCAGGCGTGGAATGGTGTGCATGGGGTAAGGTGCAAGTTTTGATTTACCCATAACAAATCCTACGTGCCATCTTCCTTCAGAATCTAAGGCACACAGGTAAGCTACAGCAGCTATCGCTAGAGTTGAAGCATCTGCGAAAACACAGTTCTATCCTGTTACAGCATGACAAGGAGGTAGGTAGGTATGATCTGCTAATGCAAAGCTGCTCCAGGTCTGTTAAGGAGTTGATCCATGTTCTCCAGTGTGCCTCTTTCTCTGGTGGGAGAGGCGTGTCCCACTCATACTGTTCAGAGGAGATGTCTCTCACCAATGCCTTTCCCTGGACAGTGATGGGAGAAGCGAATCCAAGGGGATCGTAAAGACTGTTTATGGTGGACAGCATGCCTCTCCGACTAAATGGCTTAATGTCTCTTGAGACTCGGAATGTGAAGCTGTCAGTCTGGAGCACCCAGTTCAGGCCTAAGCTCCTTTGAAGGGGCAATGGGTCTGCTCCCAGATCGAGATCTTTCAGGTCACTTGCTCGTTCCTCCACTGGGAAAGCCTCCATGACCCTCGGACTGTTTGAGGCGATCTTGTGGAGTTTTAAGTTGCTCTCAGCTAGCAGAGCCTTGGTTCGCTGCAGGAGATCGATCACCTCATGCTCCTTGGCCAATGACGTGAGCCCATCGTCGACGTAAAAGTTCCTGAAGATGAACTCCTTTGCATCACTACCATGCTCAGCTTCTCCTTGCTCTGCAGCTCTCCTCAGCCCATAAGTTGCTACTGCTGGAGACGGGCTGTTGCCGAATACATGCACAGTCATCCAGTAGTCAAAGATGTCCTTGTCTGGATCATTGTCTTTGTGCCAGAGAAACCTGAGGAAGTGGCGGTGGTCCTCTCTGACCTTGAACCCATAGAACATTTGCTCTATGTCGGCGGTAGCAGCAATTTGTTCTCTTCTGAACCGTAATAGGACTCCTATTAGTGTGTTGTTCAGGTTGGGTCCACTGAGAAGCACATCATTCAATGATGTCCCCTTGTACTCCGCGCTGGAGTCAAATACAACTCTTATTTTCCCCGGCTTCTGGGGGTGGTATACGCCAAATGTCGGCAGATACCAGCACTCCTGCCTGAGCTGTAGTGGAGGAGCTGGCTCGGCCTGTTGGTTGTCAATGACCTTTTGCATAAAATCAAAGAAGTGCTGTTTCATGTCAGGTTTCTTCCCGAATGAGCGTTGGAGGGATTGGAGTCTTTGAGCAGCCTGCTCTCTGTTGCACGGAAGACGCTTACGAGGAGTATGAAAGGGTAGTGGCGCCACCCAGTGGTTTTCATTGTCCATATACACCTCGTCTTCCATTATTCTCAGAAACTCACTGTCATCTACTGACATGGCTGGTGTGTTGTCGGCTGGTGTTGTCTGGAACATACTTTCACCAAGACCATCCCTACATGTCTCTGGAATGGCTTCCTCACTGCGAGTTGGGAACTGAAGGCTGCACTGAATCGGTTCACTGGGTCTCTCCTTGATGTGAATGCTGTTAGTGCAGGGCTTAAAGAAGGAAGGGCGTCCATTTTGGAGGACATGGGTCTTATAAGCATTGTCTTCCTGAGTCTTGTGAGCGCCACCCAGACACAGCTCTCCCACTATGACCCAGCCGAGATCAAGGCGCTGAGCGTATGGCGAGTTGTGTGGTCCGTTGCGCTGCTCTCGCACCTTGTGCAAGCTCAAAACATCTCGGCCTAGTAGCAGAAGAATGGGTGCACTGTTGTCAAGTGCAGGGATTTTGTCAGCCACTGGTCTGAGGTGAGGAAAATATTGTGCGCACTCAGGGGTCGGGATCTCTGACCGGTCACCAGGTAAGTAGTCACATTCCAGCAATGTGGGCAGTGTGACCTTGGTCTTCCCATCGAGAGATTCCACAATGATGTTGGTTGCTTTCCTTCCTGCAGTCTCCACTCTGCCTGAGCATGTTTTTAGCGTGTAGGGGGATGCCCTGCTGTTAATACCCAACAGACTGAAGAACTCAGATTTCGCTCAAGACCTATTGCTTTGGTCATCGAGTACAGCATATACTATGTGAGACTTGCTTGGATTATCAGCATGGGAAACCTTGACCAAGCAGATTTTAGAACAGGATCTAGGCTGGGGTGCATCGCCACATATCTCTGTGCACTTAGAAGTGACAACAGGAGTTGCTGCAACTTCACTCTCCCCGCTTTGCTCCCCTCCTTGCTCCCCGCTCTGGTCATTCCCAGGTGAGTGCCCAGCCTGCCCATGAGGCGACCATGGTGCTGGACCAGGATGCATCGCTGAAGTGTGCTTGTCACTCTCACACTCTCTGCATTTGAGTGCGGTCTTACAGTCTTTGGCAATATGCTTGGTGCTGGCACAACATCTAAAGCAGATCGAGTTCTCCTTTAAGTACGCTTTCCTCTCATCCAGGTGCTTTCCTCGGAACCCACGGCATTTTGTGAGCGGATGTGGTTTGTTGTGGATTGGACATTCTTTGTCCGGTTCAGTTTTCTTCACAGATGTGCTGTCCTGAGATGCACCACCTGCGGCTGTGACATCAGTTTTCCTCACTGTTACAGCGGATTTGTAGATGTGTTTTTGGTCTTTCTCACCTTTTGACTGATTGGGAGTAGAGGAAAGGTTGAATGCGAAACTGGGGTCATTGCGAGTCTTAGCTTGAGAACATACAAATTCCACAAAGTAGCTGAATGGTGGGAAAGGCACATGATAAACTTCTTTGTACCTGGATCCCTGTGTCATCCAGCGTTCACGAAGTGAGAATGGAAGCTTCTCCACAATTGGATTTACCCCTCGAGCTGTATCAAGATACATGAGCCCAGGTAAGAATCCCTCTGACTTAGCAGCTTGTAGCTCTTTTAACAAGTCTCCTAACTCTCTGAGCTTGTGTGTCTCTTTGTTAGAGATGACTGGGAAGGCGTCCAATTTTTTCATTAGGGCACTTTCAATCACCTCTGGGCTTCCATAAGTTTCCTCCAAGCGCTCCCATACCGTCCACACACCTAGTCTATGATTGTTTACATGCACAGACCTGATCCTCATGGCTTGAGCTGACGACTTGGGCCCCAACCATTTGATCAGTAGGTTGAGCTCTTCTTGCTCCAAGAGGTTAAGCTCCTTTGTGGCTGCTAGGAAGGAGGCCTTCCACGCCCAGTAGTTTTCTGGGCAGTCGTCAAAGGTAAGGAGTCCTGAGCTCACCATCCCTTTTCTCATGAGATACTGGGCCAAGACATGGGTTTGTGTTGATGGAGGTGAGGATTTGTTTCCCTGGTTGGGATGAGAGGCTGGAGGGTTAGCTGCAGTGTCTTTCCTTTTAATGTCAGGGAGAACAGGTGAATGTTCCTGCTTTGGAACAAATGGCCTTGGGGCAGAATGAGGAACGTTGTGTCCAACCATCATGGGCTTGTGTTCATTTCTGTCCACGAAAGACTCATACAGTGAATCTTGTTCTTTAATGCTAAAGAGGTGTGAATTCACCGGTGCTTGATGATCAATTTGTTGCTGTGAAGTTGGGCCTGGTTGCAACTGTGGTGCATGTGCATCGAATGGCTGTGTTTCCACGTAGCGTCGTGTGCGTCTCACTGGATCATCAAGGGCTAGATTCTGTAGCTCACCAAGAGAGTCGCTGTGTCTTGGATCGAGCTCTGCTGCTGCAGCTTCTTCCAATATAGCTGCCTCTCTTGATGCTGCAGTTGCTTCTTTCTCTTGTTGTAGCACGTGAAGATTTGCGTCAATTGAAGCCCTTTCTTTAATCATGGCAGCCTCTACTGAAGCCCTTTGTTTCATCATGGCTGCCTCCTTCTCTGCAAAGGATGCTTTGACTTTAGCTGCTTCAGCCTTAGCTCTGGCTCTTGCTGCAATGATGCTGGCAGATGACCGGGTTGATGCCCTGGAGGACTTGTGTGAATTTGAGGCTTGAGACCTTGTCTCCAACTGAGACGGACGGTCCTCCTCACCAGCGTGGCTCATCTTGGCTTGCTTCTGTGTGCTGTTCACCGTATTTCAGCTGCCTATCCCCGCTGCGTGGTCAACATTTTACTATTCTGTCCTGATAATATGGCTGGGTATTTTAGACAGATAGCGAACAATAAAGACAGCAGGCTGATTCCAGGTTGGCTGATTTACTGAAATCGTTTTTGTCTTGTTGTCTTTTTTTGTAAAACTGAAACACAATGAAATATACATAGTACAGAATGTTACATAAGAAATAATAATACAACACTCTGTATATAAACAGGCACTTAACTCAGGTAAGTAATTTGCTCTACAGATTCAAACTAAGGTAAGTATTTCACAGTTTCCACAGGTTACAAAGTTAAGGTAAGTTAAATCAGGTAAATATTACGAAATTATACTAACACATTTTTATTTTACAGAGGACAGCTACACAGCTAAGTAAGCAGGTAAGCATAGCCAAATGAACAGCTAACTAGCTTTCACACGAAGCACCATTACAACACAATATAACTTGGGCTAACAAAGGGCTAAATGACTCAGCAGTTAGCTAAGTACCATTGCAAACGATTAGCCATTAACACCTTTTAATCGCGATCTTTTTATAGCTTAAATTTAGCGTTTTTAACATCATATTCCAAACTATGGTCATCTTAAACAAGTATTACAACAATTTTCAGCATTAACTTACTGTTGGTTCCACTCCTAGGTTAGTACAACCAAATTTCTGGCGAGCACATTTTCACATTGCTTTCATCATGGCAGATTGAACAAAAAAAAGGGGTTTATATAGGAAACAGGAAGTAGCTACAATTAAAGGTGCAGTAACGCAAACCACCACTAGAGGGAACATAACCCCACCCAATATCTGACAGGTCAGCACATTCTATATAATAAGACTCATGCTACAGTACTATTCTAGTGTGCACATGTCACATAACCACAGCTGCTGTGGGGCTGGTGCTTGACTGAGTCCCACACATCCTAGATGGAACCACTGGACTGCACAGTTTTGGTTATTACAGGCAACCATGTCATCCAGCTTTTCTGGCTGCCTGAAAGTATTCCACACTTCTGCAGTTTCATGTGCCTGTCTTTTTGGATTGTGTGTGGGACCTGGCTGTAATGTCATCTGACATTGTTTTTTGGGCTTCGGGGTGGGTTTATCAGCTGCAGCTTCCCTCCTTTGTGTAGTGGGGTCAGGGTCAGTAAAGTGACGGGTAACAAGCTCAGGTAGGACAACCTTATAAAAAAGTTCTGGGCCAATGGTAAGTGTTCACTCTCACAGGTCTAAATCTGGTGTGACATATCTGTGTCATCAGATCTGCGACCATATGTCTTGGACACTCAGGTAAAGAGAGGTGCAGCACTATCAACTGATCGCCACCTGGTGGTGAGTTGGATCCAATGGTAGGGGAGGATGCCATTCAGACATGGCAGACCCAAACATATAGTAAGGGTGTGCTGGGAATGTCTGCCTGAGATCGCTGTCTAGGAGGTCTTCAACTCATAACTTCCAGAAGAACTTCGACCACATTCCGAGGGAGTCTGGAGACACGGAGTCTGAATGCACAATGTTCTCTATGTCCATTGTTGAAGCGGCTGCCCAGAGCTGCGGACGCAAGGTTGTTGGTGCATATTGTGGAGGCAACCCCCAAACCAAGTAGTGGACACCAGTGGTGAGGGGGCCATCAAGCTGAAGAAGGAGTCCTATTGAGCTTGATTAGCTTGTGGAACTCGTGAAGCAGCTGAGGTGTACCGGCAGGCCAAGCGGAGTGCAGCCCGGGTAATTGCTGAAGCAAAAACTCAAGTGTGGGAGGAGATCAGTGAGGCCATGGAACAAGACTTTTGGTCGGCCTCAGAAGCCTCCTGTCCACACTGTGTATGGTGCGGATGGGGTGCTGCTGACTTTGGCTGGGGATATCATCAGGCGGTGGAAGGAATACTTTGAGGATTACCTCAATCCCATTGACACACCTTCTGCAGAGGAAGAAGAGACTGAGGACGAGTGGGCTGACTCGCTCATCACAGGGGCTGAGGTCACCAAAGTGGTTAAAAAAACTCTTCGGTAGCTGGGCCCCAAGGATGGACGAGATTCGCCCTAAGTACCTCAAGGCTCTGGATGTTGTAGAGCTGTCATGGCTGACACGCCTCTGCAACATTGAGTGGAAGTCTGGGACAGTACCTTTGGCATGGCAAACTGGGGTGACAGTTCCTCTCTCTAAGAAGGGGGACCAGAGGGTGTGTTCCAACTTCAGGGGGATCACACTTCTCAGCCTCCCTGGGAAGGTCTGTGCCAGAATACTGGAGGGGAGAGTCCAACCACTGGTCGAACCTCAGATCCAGGACGAGCAATGTGGTTTTTATCCTGGCCATGGCACATCGGACCATCTCTTTACCCTCTCAAGAATCCTTGAGGGTTCGTGGGAGTTTGCCCAACCAGTCTACATGTGTTTTGTGGTCTTGGAGAAGGCGTTTGACTACGTTCTTTGTGTTTTTTTGTGGGGGGTGCTTTGGGAGTATGGGGCACTGGGCTTGTTGCTACGAGCTATCTGGTTTTTATATGACCGTTGTGAGAGTTTGGTTTGTATTGCCAGCACCCGGTTGGATGCCTTTCCAGTGAGAGTTGGACTCCATCAGAGCTGCCCTTTGTCACTGATACTGTTCATAATTTTTATGGACAGAATTTTTTGGTGCAGCCAAGGAACAGAGGTTGTCATGTTCAGTGACCACAGGATCTCATCTCTGCTGTTTGCAGTTGATGTTGTCCTGTTGGCTTTATCGAGCAATGATCTACAGGTCTTGTTGGGACTGTTTGCTACTGAGTGTGAAGCAGCTGGGATGAGAATCAGCACCTTCAAATCCAAGTCCATGGTCCTCAGCTGGAAAAGGGTGGATTGTCCTCTCCGGGTTGGGGACGAGGTCCTGCCCCAAGTGGAGGAGTTTAAGTATCTCAGGGTCTTATTTATGAATGAGAGAAGACGGGTCTGAGCAGCATCTGCAGTGATGTGGACATTGTGCTGGTCTGTTGTGGTGAAGAGGGAGATGAGCTCTAATGCAAAGCTGTTGATATACCGTTCAATCTATGTTCCTACCCTCACCTATGGTCATGAACAGTGTTGGGAGTAATGCGTTACTGTAGTGCCACTACTTGTGCAGTAACATGCTGTGTAATGAAATTACTGTTTAAAAATTCAATAATACGTTACAGTTGCTGAAATTTGATCTGATGTGTTACTCGCGTTACTCATCTTATTAAAATGGATAGATATTTTTAGCTCAAATAAATACAAACTGATTCTATGTAGCTGGCGCAGACGTCAGTCTCCTCCGTGGGTTGGTTTCCTGTCCTGCTCACACCGCAACCCGGTGGGAAGAAATGCCGTGGTGGTGGCGACTTCTCATATCGAGCCCTGATCACCTGTTGTCTGAGCGGTGAGTACCCCCTAACTGCTCCTACCTCTATAGTTAAGCATGAGTATTTTTTGAGCAAGGAGCTCGTATTTAATGTCCACATTAAATGCATTTAAAGTTTTTTTTTTATGCACAGAGAAAAGTGACTGTGATTTGTTGCAGTAAAGAACAGCTTCTTGTAAGCGGTGAACTTTCATTTATCTGTGCTTTCTATTTTATTTAATCTCATTCATTTACATGCTGTTGTGATATGCAACTATTTTATGGAAGTAAATTCTCTAAATATGCATTTTTAATGGGCTGGTCCAGGGGTGTCAAACATATGGCTCGTGGGCCAAAAGCGGCCCACCAGGGGATCCAGAATTTTCTCTGTGAATTCACAGCTTTATTTCTAGTAAATTTCTGACTTTCTACTGATTACAATAGTTTGTGTAAATCTGAGACATTTTTTCTCTGAAAGATGAGACTTTTTTCTTTTTCTTCTTTTTTCTAATGAGAACAAGGGGCCCTTGATCTTGCTGTGTGTGCAAGATGATTTAAGTATGCATTTAAAAGTAACGTGAAAGTTGCTTTTCCAAGTAACTAGTTCCTTTAATCATGCAGTAACTCAAAAGTAACTCAGTTACTTTTTAAAAGAAGTAACTAGTAACTATAGCTAGTTACTATTTTTCAGTAACTTGCACAACACTGGTCATGAGCTTTGGGTAATGACTGAAAGCAAGAGATCGCGGATACAAGCGGCTGAAATGAGCTTTTTCCGTAGGAATGCTGGGCTCACCGTTAGAGATAGGGTGAAGCGCTCAGTCATCCGGGAGAGGTTCAGAGTCTAACTGCTGCTCCTCCACATCAAAAGGAGCCAGATGAGGTGATTTGGGCATCTGAACAGGATGCCTCTTGGATGCCTCCCACTTGAGGTGTTCCAGGCACGTACCCCTTGGAGGAGACCCCGGGGAAGACCCAGGGCATGCTGGAGAGACTATGTCTCCCGGCTGGCCTGGGAACATCTTGGTATCCTCTCTGAAGAGGTGGTCAGAGAAAGGGAAGTCTGGGCATCTCTGCTTGACTGCTGCATCCGCGACCCGGACCTCTGGAAAAGTGGTGTAAGATGGATGGATGGAATTAATCATAGCTAATTAGTTCAATTTTTTTAGAAGAACTTTAGAAAATATATGCAATTGATTTATTTCCAGCACTACTTTTATCACAAGAGATGTCATAAACCGGCCCGGCAGGGGCGGAAGGAAGACCCAAATGTTTAACTGTGAGTTGCTGACATTTAATAACAAAAACACAAACCATAACAAAGACACAAAACTTACAGGCTTTGGCAAAGGTTGGATATGATGAAGCTTAGTCTAGAATAACACTATGGCTAAGGCGTATAGAAACACCGGAGAAGATATGGAACGCACATCAGGACTACGCTGAGAAATATAGAGAAAATAAGACGGGGGACTCCTGTCTGCACACAGAGAAAACACTAGATGTAAAACTAAAATGTGGACTTTAGAGAAGGACGCAGCACCAAGTAGCGGTGCACCTGTCCTTAAGTAAGGCAAACAGGAATAACACAATTGATAACAGGTGTGAGTGACAGGAGCGAGGATAATCAAACCAAGCACTGACAGCTGTGACAGCCCCCGAACTTCATCTTCTCCTTCTTTTAGATTTGATTGTTGGTTGACAACCAGCTTACAGGTGCATTACCGCCACTGACTTGACTATCATCACTCTATATCTTTGTATAAGGAGTTCTTATAAGGAGTTCTGAACAACTCTTTATGTGTGAAAAAGTTATCTGTCCTTGGACTGTGTCCTGGATGCTCAGGAGCTGTTCTTCTTCCTCCTCTTCCAGACCTGATCGACCAAGACCTGGGACAGAAATCCATACAAACGCTGTCAAAATAAAGGTACAGGCTAGAAATTAATAATGAATAATGATACAGAGGATGAGTAAAGAATGTACAAGAATAACTAACAAGGAAATAAATATGCAACATCAAACTGGGAACAAACCAGAATACACAAAGAGGAAATAATACAATCCACCAAAGCAAGGACAAGAGAGAATATAAAACAAGAGATGTACTACTGGAATACTAATATCAACATACAGAAAGAGGACTGAGGGAAAGGTGAGGGTAGGCTCCTGTCTAAACAGGTAAATAATAATTATGGTAGTGGATGCATAATGTAAGTGACCAAGGCTAAAAAGGCAAGAGCCAAGATAATAATAACAACAGGAACTAAAAAACATAATCAGAGGCAAAAGACAACTAATAAACATACATCCAAAACCAACTTAAGCACAAAATGAAACCAACACGAAGAAAATACAAAAAATAATCTGGACAAACAGAAAGCATGAGCATGGTGCTCACCCCCCATGCTCAGCATCATGACAAGAGAAGGATCATTTGTGATGTTTTTTGAATTTTTGAATTGCTATCATAACTTATCATGGCCATGTATTTGATTGCAGCACATATGTTGGTAAATATATCCACGTACCTGTCTGCTGACAGACACAGAGCTCTTTCTTGACCTGCAAAACCATGAACACCACTTGCAGCAATGTAATTTTTCTTTGGGTGCTGCAGAGCTGCTGTGTTTGTGTTTTAGCAGAGGTGTTGTTATGGCCCCGAGAGATTACAACAAGCTACACCACACAGACACCTACACATGGACATTCAAACACATGCCTGCTCACACACAGGAAGGATGTTTTTGTGGTTTGGAAATAAAAGGCAGCAATAAAATTCATGTATGCACCAATGAATTAACAATGGGTCTATCAAAAACAACTCTCTCTTTCACGCTGCACTATCTGGGCAAAACTTCTCACGTGACACCTCTTTGTCATTCATGCACTTCACACAGGGATTCGGATGAAGATAACTGTGCAGTGCAAAAAGCACAACTTTCTTTTATCTTCTGAGCATCCTTAGGGAAGGCAGGTGACTTCAATTGAAGTGTCAGTAATTCCTGTCAGCATCATTCTTTAGCCTTCAGCCATTTTTAATTTGTTGCCACAGTGAATAATTCAAGTCTTGTCATGCCACTGAAAGCACACAATAGAACTATTTTTTTTAAAAAAAAGAAAAGATTTTTAATTAAACTTGACAAAGCCTTAAATGAAGAGAATGGTCACTAAGGCAACAGAGAATCATAAATTAAATCTAAAGCAATTGTAAATTTTGTTTTATAATGTATAGATGGGTGTGAATTTTTAACATAAAACATTAATACAATTTGTAAATTGAATTTAAACATTTTGGTAGTTTGTTTTTTTTTTTTCAATCAGCTGGATGCATGTACTGCTACCACCAAAGTGTAGCAGATGTGGGCTAGATGTAAGTCAGTAAAATCAGAAGTAACTTAAAGATTATAGAATGAATTTACTTGTGCAAAATATGTTGTTTTATTCAAATAAAGAAAAAATATCCTTCATTAATACTCATCACTGTATATTGATGAACTGTATAGGTGTAAACTTGTAAATGGAATGTCCTTTGCACTACCAGGGATTCTGGAATGTGTTACTGTTGAGATTGACCAAGATAAAAAAATTAAAAAAAATCTAATTATAAGTTGTATATATAGAATGCCGGGAACTTGCGTTGAGACATTCAGAGATAAGTTAGTCGAGCTGTACAATAATACAACTAATAAGAAAATGGTTATAATATGTGGAGACTTCAATATTGATTTACTAAATCCATTTCAACAAAATGTAATTACAGAGTTCATGAATTCTATGTACAGTATGAATCTATATCCCACAATAACACATCCCAGTGGAATCACAGTCCACACTGCTACACTTATTGACAACCTGTTTGTTAATATTATTGATAAGAAAATAGAAAGAGGATTATTGATAAATGACATAAGTGACCATCTGCCAGTCTTTGCACTTATCCATGGCCACACAGGGGCCAATACAGAAAAAAACTTCAAAATCTTTCAGATACAAATCACAATATGCAATCAGTTCTTTTAAAGAAGACCTGCTGAAACAAGACTGGACAAAAGTCTTTGTATCAGATGTAAATGAAGCCTACGATACATTCATGAACATTGTAACCGCTCTTTGTGGAAAAAAAAAATAATTGTCCATTAGTAAAGAAAAAGCTTAAACAGAGAATTGTTGACAAGCCATGGTTAACCAAAGGATTATAAAAAGTGTGTAAAAAGAAAAAAAAATCACTATGTAAAGCTTTTCTAAAGAAAAGGACAAAAGAAGCAGAGCAGCGGTATAAAACATACAAAAAATAAGTTAATATATATAATGAGATGTAGTAAAAGAGACTATTACAGTAAAGAACTGGAAAAAAAACAGAGATAACACTAAAAATACATGGACAATACTTAACAATATTCTTGGAAATAAAAACAGAAATACCAAGCTACCCAACCAATCTTTCAAAAAAAAAAAAAGACTCAGAGTGTGAATGCAGTCTCACCTGTAGATGAATTTAATAAATTTTTTGTTAACATTGGTCCTAATTTGGCACGAGAAATACCCATTACGGTACCTACAGGTGATACAATAAGCAAAAACATTGCTATAAAAGACTCCATCTTCATAAAGAACATAGATGAGAGAGAGATCATTGAAACTGTTAAATTGTTTAAAAGTAAAACATCTACAGATCGTGATGGTATTGACATGCTTTTAGTCAAAACTATCATTGAATTCTTAGTGAAGCCACTGACGTACAGTATATCTGTAACCTGTCTCTCCAAACAGGTGTATTTCCCAATGCAATGAAAACAGCCAAAGTAATTCTGATATACAAGATGGGTGACAGAGGGGAATTTTCAAACTATAGGCCTGTTTCACTATTGTCGCAATTTTCTAAGATACTCGAAAAAAATATTCTGTGAGAGAAATGACAACTTTATAATGAAGAATAATTTATTGTGTGAACAGCAATATGGGTTCAGACACAAGAGGACAACTGCATTTGCCCCAGTAGAATTTATAGAAAAAATATCAACTGCCGTCGAAAATAAAGAGTATTCAGTTGGAGTATTCCTGGATCTTAAAAAAAGCATTTGATACAGTGGATCATAAATTATTGTTAAAGAAACTACAAAATTATGGTATTATGGGGGTAGCACTGTCCTGGTTATGTAGTTACTTAAAGAACAGAAATCAGTATGTATACGTTGGTAGCAAAAACTCGCAGTTACTGAAGGTTACTTGCAGAGTCCCACAAGGTTCAGTTTTGGGGCCATTGTTATTCAATATGTAAATAAATGATATATGTAAAATTTCGGAAAAAATGGATTTGTGGCGGTTTGGGAAAACCCCCACAAACAGACTAAGGACAGACAACTCGCTACTCCTGGTTTTTTCCGCTACACTGCTGTGATAATGTCACCTTTCATGTATTGTGTTCATGCATCCTGTCCTTACTGTGACCTAGAGACTCAGATCAATATGTAGATGTGCCTGTTAACCCCTTTGTTCTGCACCTGGAGCAAAGTCTAGCAAATCTGCCTATTGTGATGTATGCCTCTCAAATGCAAATGCCATACTCCCTGCTGTGAATGCCTTTCATGCATTGTTTGTAACTGGTATTTAAGCTGACTGAAATCCATGCTCCCTCTCTCACTCACACTTCAACCTCTGCTGCAGACACGCGCTCTGTGTCTTCTTCACTGAGAGCCGTGGGCTCGCTCCCGGCGCGCACACACGGCGCCGGGAGAGGAGCTCGTGACGGCGGTATGATATAATAAAACTCTACTTAAGAGGACTTCCGGTTATGGCTGCCACGTAGGACGGACGTGTCTCGCTCTGCTCTGCTCCTGGAGAAAAAAAATCGGCAAATAACTCTCTCATTTGGGACAGAACGTATCCCAGCATTTGGGCGAGGATATGTCGGCGAAGCCTAAGGCTGGAAAACCAGGAAAAGGAAAAAGCGAGCCGCCGAAACAGTCCAAATTAACGGACTTTCAGGTCTGTGACGCAGCAAACAAAACTCCATATATGGCGGAGGAGGCTGGCAACGGCGCGATATCTGCGGGGAATGGCGCAGATGCGCTGATGGCTGCCATGAGTTCAATGAGAGCGGACTTTTCCTCTAGATTTGATGGGATTATGACAGCGTTGGAAGGAATAAGAAAGGAATTGGGTGACTGTGTAGAACGAACGGCGCAGATGGAGCTCCGTCTCACTAGTGCTGAAGATGACGTCACCCGTCTTCAATTAAAGGTGCGCACTTTGGAAAAAAAAAATAAATCTCTGGAAGATAATATTTTGGATTTGGAATCTCGGTCGAGACAGAATAATTTGAGGCTGGTGGGTCTTCCAGAGGAATCAGAAGGTCGGGACGTATGTTCCTTTCTGGAAAAGTGGATTCCGGAGGTGCTGGGCAGCGAGGAGTTGCAATCAGCAGTGGTTCTGGAAAAAGCACATCGTATTGGCCCACGGAGAGATAAGGGACCGCCGAGGACCTTAATTATGAAGTTTCTTAGCAACAGAGACAGGATGAAGATCTTCAACGCTGCACGTGCTAAAGGAGAGATTAAACACCAGGACCAGCAGGTGCGGTTCTACCCAGATTTGGCCACAGGAATCCAGCAATTGAGGAAGCAGTTTGATCCCGTACGTAAGGAGCTGTGCAACCTTGGGATTCGTCATGGTGTAATCTATCCTGCGAGACTGCTGACCATGTATGAGGGCAGAACCCACATCTTCAAGACCCCAGAGGAGGCGCAGGAGTTCATCAAGAAGATCAAAGAAGAAGAAGAGACTGGTGGGAGCTAAGCATGAACAAAATATAAGGTAGAATAATTAAGCATTTGCACAGGCATCTGACTGACTTGAAGTAAATAGTAAGTTTACAAAATATAGATTGTATTATATATTAAAAAAACAAAACAAAAACAAAACAAACAAAAAAAAAAAACTATGATGTACAAAGTTGTTAAAAATTTTGGAGTTAAGTTGGAAAACTACGGAGGAGAGTTAATGTTACGTCATTAAAAGCAGTAGAGTTAGGGTTATTGGGAGGATGAAGAAGGAGTGGCTTAGGCTGTTCCCCGTGGGTGTGGAACGGTCGATGGCTATATCGGGAGACAGAATTTTTCTTTTGATTTTGGGGGGTTTGCCACAAGTGTGGGAAGGGGAAATTTGTTTGTGTGTAGTTTGTAGGATGAATGTTCAACCACTCATGTTTTTGCTTCTCTGTATGAGCAAGTTTACACTGCAAGGTAATCCCAAACTCTCTATTGATCATGGACCAAAGTGTTAATCTTAATTTAACTTCATGGAATTGCAGAGGTCTACAAAATTTAAAAAAACTTAAACAAGTTATGAATAAAATAAAGGACATGGGTTCAAGAATTGTGTTTTTACAAGAAACTCATCTGATAGAGGAGGATGTTAAAAGAATTAGGAGTAGATGGCAGGGAAGTGTATTCACCTCTTCATTTTCATCCCGAGCCAGGGGAGTTATGACTCTCATACATAAATCAGTTCCTTTTCAAGTGAAAAATGTAATTGGAGACAAATTTGGAAGATATGTAATCATTCAAGGTTCTTTGCTATTAGAAAATATAAATCTTGTGAACTTATATGGTCCCAATATAGATGATCAGAAGTTCTTTGCTAATGTATTTCTCATCTTATCATCACTTACAGGGCAACATATAATAGCAGGGGATTTTAATTGTACATTGAATCCAGGTGTGGATAGATCAACAGGACTGGATTGTACGCACATTGGATGTAGGATGACTATTAATCATTTTATGAAAGAATTGAGATTGTTAGATATATGGAGAGAAATGAAACCACAAGTTAAAGCCTATTCTTGTTATTCCAGTACCTACAAGACATTCTCACGTATTGATTATTTTTTGATTTCCACAGAATTAAGGTCCAAGATTCAAAACTGCTTTTATGATAACATCGTGATCTCTGATCATGCACCCTGTTGTCTAATATATGTAGATAAAAAATTGACAAAGGAATCAGGTAGATGGCAATTTCAGCATAAATGGCTTCAGGATGAGGAATTTGTCAAGTATATAGAAAAACAGATAGACGAGTTCTTTGACATCAATACTACACAAACATCAGCATGTGTAAAGTGGGAGGCTTTCAAAGCTTTTATTAGGGGACATATTATTAGTTATACAGGATCAAAATCTAAGAAGACTCGAGAGGAGAGAGCTAAATTGGAACATAAAATAAAAAGTCTTCAGGAAAAAGTGTATGCAGGAAGTGACCCAAGGTTGGAGAATGAATTACTGATTTTGAGAGCTGAATACGACAAAAAATCAGCGAATAGAGCTGCCTCGAGTCTTCTAAGATTGAAACAATCTTTTTATGAACAAGGTGAAAAATCAGGAAAATTATTAGCATGGCAGATTAAACAATTGGAAATTAAAACACCAATTACCAGTATTATAAGTAACGGACAGGTAGTTATAGATCCTTTAGAAATTAATAGAGCCTTTAGAGATTACTATGAAAAATTATATGATACCAAAAATGAACCTGATTTAACAAAACTAAATGGGTTTTTGAACGAACTATCTATACCGTGTATTCCAAATGAAAACAGGGAGATATTGGAGTCTAAAATTAGTCAAGAAGAAGTTGGGCTAGCCATTGATAATATGAAATCAGGAAAAAGTGCAGGACCAGATGGTCTTCCAGTTGACCTTTATAAAAAATTTAAGAATAAATTAATAAAACCTTTTTTGGAAATGGTTTTAGAAGCATTTCAAAATAATAATTTACCATCATACATAAATAATGCCTTAATTATACTGCTGCCAAAACCAGGTAAGCCCTCTAATAAATGTGAAAATATGAGACCAATAAGCCTATTAAACGCCGACCTTAAGATAATCTGTAAAATTTTAGCAAGACGAATACAAGAAATTTTACCAAATATTATTAATCGAGATCAGAATGGCTTTATAAAGGGTAGACAAGGCTTCCATAATGTAAGAAGACTATTTAATATTATTTATTTTAATAAAGAAGCACCGGATACAGCTCTCCTATCATTGGACGCCGAAAAGGCCTTTGATAGAGTTGAATGGCCCTTTCTTTTTGAAGTCCTACAAAGGTTTGGACTTGGAAATAATTTCATAAAATGGGTTCAAATAATATACAATAATGCTACAGCAGAAATCCTAACAAATAACAATATTTCAAAACCAATAAAAATCAATAGAGGATGTCGACAAGGCTGTCCACTTTCACCTTTACTGTTTACTATGGCAATTGAACCTTTAGCGATAGCGATACGTTTACATTCACAAATATATGGAATTAAAGTTGGACCAACAGAACATAAAATCTCCCTGTACGCCGATGATATAATTTTGTTTATGTCGAATCTAAAAAAATCAATTCCAACCTTGTTGAATTTAATAAAGAATTTTGGGGAAATATCAGGATATAAAATAAATAAAACTAAATCTTCAATATTAATGCTAAATGAGACCCAGAGAAATTATCCAGCCCCTGAGGTAAATCAATTCAATGTTGTAAATCAGTTTAAATATTTAGGAATCCAAATTATGCCTAAGCTAGAATCAGTCGCCAGTGTCAACTATGAAGCCTTAATGTCAGATATCAATGAGTTAACTCAGAGATGGATGTCACTACCAATGTCGATGATTGGGAGAATCAATATACTTAAAAGTAATATTTTACCTAAAATACTTTATTTATTTCAATACATTCCCTTATCACCACCTTTAGATCTATTCTCAAGAATAAAAAAAAAGTTAGTGGAATTTATATGGAACAACAGGAGGGCTAGATTACGTTTGTCTTTATTATATTTACCATTTGATCGTGGAGGTCTGAAATGTCCAAATTTTATGTTGTATTATTGGTCGGCACAACTGAGGTCTATGACATATTATTTTTCATCAAATGATCTCCCTCACTGGACTGAAATGGAATCATACAATTTACCTTTACCTCTTCCCATATTCATATACTCAGATTCGGCAAAAAAATTACAAAAACAAGTTAAAAATCCATTTGTAAAGCATATGATCAAAATATGGTGTGAAGCTAAAAACTATTTAAAAGAACCACAGTTATTGTCACAATTTAGTCCAATATGGGGTAATCAATATTTTAAACCAGGGAGAGCGGACGCTGTATTTAAAGTATGGAATTTAAAAGGGATACAAAAGATTCAGGATTTATATTTGCCATGTGCAGACAACATAATGTCTTTTGAAGAGCTGAGGATCAAATTTAATCTCAATAGAACACATTTTTTTAAATATCTTCAACTTAGAAACTTTATTCGATCAAATCAAAATAAAGCTCTCACTCGACCTATTTACTCATCCTTGGAAAAAATGATGATGAAAGATAGTAAAAGAAAGGGTATTATTTCAGAGTTTTATAACTCATTGACACTATCTTCAAGTGAAAATTCACTGAAAAGATTAAACTACTGGAAAGAAGATCTGCAAATTGAAATTTCAGAGGAACAATGGGAATTGGCTTGTACAGAAGCTCAAACCAAATCAATAAATGCACGCCTTAAATTGATACATTTCAAATGGTTAATGCGGATGTATGTTACACCGGAGGAGTTAAATAGATATAACAAAAATATACCAGATACATGCACAAAATGCATGGAAAGTAAAGGAACCCTATTTCATTGTTTATGGGAATGTAGATTAATAAGAATGTTTTGGGAAGAGGTGAGGGTAACAATTGAAAAAATAATCTCAAAACAAATCATATTGAATCCTAAACTGTTTTTGTTGGGTCTGTACCCAGAAAAGCATAATTTTAATAAAAGTGAAAGAACATTCATAGACCTCAGTTTGCTTAATGCCAAAAAATGTATTGCACTATTATGGAAAAAGACTCATAGACCAGATGTGACTCAGTGGTTAAGACAGATGTTAACAAACCTTCCATTAGAAAGAATAACATATATACTGAAATCAAAGGAAATTGTGTTTGAGAATATATGGAGACCTTTTATTGATTATGTAAAAAATTTAAACATAACTCTTGAAGAAGAAGGTGAATGATGTGTGTGGACCTTGTAAATTCCAAACTGGTGAACATAATATGTATACTTATGTATTGGATTGTCTAGACTAAACAGAGGAGCATTGTTGAAGACTTGATTTTGTTGGTGGTTGTTGGTGTTTTTAGTGCTTTTTTTTTTTTTGTAGTACTTTAGTGTTAGTGTTTGATTGTTTGTATCATGTTTGTTAAAAAAAAAAAAAGGTTCAATAAAGATATTGTGGAAAAAAAAAAAATCTACTTAAAACCTCCAACAACGCCGCTTTATTTCATGCCGCCGCAGATTTAATATTGTTTGCAGATGACACTAATTTATTATGCAGTGGAAGCAATTTGGAACAACTTTTGGATACACTTGGAAAGGAATTAGGAAGGCTTAAACTGTGGTTTGATTCAGACAAATTAACGCTCCACGGATTGGAGCAGCATCTGCAGTGATGCGGACGTTGTAGCGGTCTGTTGTGGTGAAGAGGGAGCTTAGTTCTAAGGCAAAGCTGTCAATTTACCAGTCAATCTACGTTCCTACTCTCACCTATGGTCACGAGCTTTGGGTAATGACCAAAAGAACGAGATCGCGGATACAAGCGGCTGAAATGAGCTTTCTCCGTAGGATTGCTGGACTCACCCTCAGAGATAGGGTGAGGAGCTCAGTCATCCGGGAGAGGCTCAGAGTAGAACCGCTGCTCCTCCACATTGAAAGGAGTCAGTTGAGGTGGTATGGGCATCTGATTAGGATGCCTCCTGGATGCCTTCCACTTGAGGTGTTTCAGGCACGTCCCACTGGGAGGAGACCCCGGGGCAGACCCAGGACTCGGTGGAGAGACTATGTCTCCCAGCTGGTCTGGGAACGCCTTGGTATCCCCTCTGAAGAGCTGGAGCAGGTGGCTGGGGAGAGGGAAGTCTGGGCTTCTCTGCTTGAACTGCTGCCTCTGCGACCCGGACCTCCGGAAAAGCGGTAGAAGATGGATGGATGGATGGAAATTAACGCTCAATATAAGTAAGACAAAATTTATAATTTTTAGCAACCATCATAACTCAGTATCTAAACTCTGTGTAAATGGTGTAGAGATTGAAAGGGTATCTGAAATTAAATTTCTTGGAGTAATAATTGATAATATATTGTGTTGGAAGTCACATATTAATTATATTAAAGGTAAAATATCCAAATCAATTGCAATACTACACAGAGTGAAATACTGTATTTGCTGAATCAACCCACACTATATATATTGTATCATTCATTAATACTCCCATACACATACATATAAAACAAACATATATCCAGTCTTTATGCTTCAGAAGAGAGCTATTAGAATAATAAACAAAGCTGCTTACAGGGAACCAACAAACCCAATTTTTCTTAAATTAAAAGCTCTCAAGTTGAAAGATCTGGTTGACTTTAAAACTGCAGTAATAATGTTTTAAGTGAAGAATCTATCACTGTCCGCAAAGATCGAAAAGTTGTTCCAAATAAGGGAGAAACAATATCATTTCAGAGGAACATGTATATTTCAAAAACCTTCAGTGAGAACTACCACCAAGCAACATTGTGTCTCAGTGCAAGGAGTCAGACTGTGGAACGCTTTTGGACCTGAATTAAAATCATGTACAATGCTGGGACAAAAAAAACAAAAACTAAAGGAAGAAATACTCCAAACATATATACAAAACGACATGTAAAATCACATAAGAATTATCATATCCAGTCTGTTATGCTGTTGCTTAGTTTTGTTTTGTCACGTTTTGTCTTAGCTTTGTTCTGATTTGAAATCACTTTTATTTTATTTTATTTTTGAATTCTTAGATGGAACATGGGTGGGCAATATAAGCTGCGGCTTCAGCCATCACCCATTTCTGATAACTTATGTTGAATTGTATAATCCGAGGAGTTATTGTTTAATTTGACCTTGTTGGATTTTTTTTCCCCTTGTTATATTATTCTGTTCCTTTTTTTAATCTTTTAATCTAATCTATCCAAAATAAAGATTCATTCATTCATTAAGGTACCTCTCCTAGGCCTCCGTCGGTCAGGGTTGACCATGGGTGAAGCACCCTAGTTCTGGTTGTCTGCTCGCCTGGAGCAGCGTCGTCTGTGACTCAATAGACCAATGCGGGAGTGGCAGTCTCTATTGCAAAGGCCACACCTGTGTGTAGTCTCTGGTCTGTTGGAGCTGCTGCTTTCCTTCCTGCGTGCTCGTTTTTCTGCAGCAGCAGTCATCATTTTCTCCACAGATTTCAGATGTTGCTTCAGGGTCCCTTTCCACTTTGCATGGTCACCTGCTAGGCTCTCCCAGGTCTCTGTGTTGATGTCGGTGGCCTTCATGTCTCTCTTAACGACAAACTTGTAAAGGAGTTGGGGGTGACTAGTGGATCTCCTCCCAGATGCCAGTTCTCCATACAAGATGTCCTTTGGGATGCGCCCATCGTCCATGCGGTGAATATGGCCTAGCCAGCACAGCCTGCACTGTCTGAGGAGAGTAAACATGCTGGGAAGTCCTGCACGATTCAAGACATCTGCGTTAGTTACCCATGGTTTTCTGACCTAGAAGAAGACTTTGGGAGCGGTTACAATCGGGAACAACCCCTGGTGCCAAGCTCTACGCCAATCAAGCAATGACTTATAACTGGTAACTGTTGTTTCCCGTGTTGTGGCAATGCTGCAAGTGAAGCTAGAGTGACCTCTCCAGGGTGTAGGGTATGAGTTTGTGTTGGTGAGTGTTGCTGGATGCTAGCCTGGATAATGTGATATGGAGGACAGGCTGTTGCCCATGTAGCATGTCCCCCCTCTCAGCGTCGCTGATGGATCCAAAGGAACAGCAAGGCTGTTACAGTTTGGCACCAGCACCGTCGCAGCAGCTGCCAGAACAAAGTTTAACCTGTTGCACTCCAGGATACCGCGGGCGGTCACGTCTCCGTGTCCTAGTGCACACTGTGCGTCTCAGTGCGCACTGAAAAAAAAAGCTGCATTTCCGTTCTTCCGGTACAGACACAGCCGCGAACAGAAAGCCAAAGGAGTGTTTTGACTGGTTTAGATTTGATTGACCTTTCATTCGACTAATAAGAGCCTTGAATTGGGTTTCTGAAACCTTGAAGAACCAATGACTGAAAACCTAGCAAGAAGGACCTGCCTACCAACGACAGCGAATACAACGAGCCAATTGAATCAGAGAAGTTCGACGATTGCAACGCGTGCGTCCCGTGCATAAAATCTGTTTAGTCTAAGCCGCTGGATGACACACCAGTGTGGAGGATACAAATAAGAGTAACCTGTGTGGAGGCAAGGATCAAATAAGTGCAGGCGGACACGGTGAACTAAAGGTTAAAAGGGTGCTTTATTCTTCCTCCATCACAAGGCTCACTCAGCGCTGTGGCAGCGGCTGGTGTGAGCCCTGCGTCTCTAGAGTGTCAGAATGCGAGTGAGAGTTGTGTGTAACAGTAGCGTTCGCCAGTCTTTTTTTAGTACTACTGTTCTTATTTGTTTTGAAAAATAGTTTGCAAAAACCGCCATCATGGAAGCTGAGATGGTTTGATCGGGTCGCGTGACCAGAACAACGAGTTATAACAAGCGGACCAGCGTCATGTTCGTCTGACAATGAGGAACAGATGTTCGCCAACGACACTGCTGTTGTGGACAGGTAAGTGTTATAAGTTAAATTATTCTTTATCACTGAAAATAGTAATAAAAATGACTTTTGACGATCTGTAATTAATTCAATTCAATTCAATTCAATTCAACTTTATTTATATAGCGCCATTTCACAACAACAGTCATCTCATAGCACTATCAACTGTAGGGGGGACCCCCACAGTTGCAGAAAGACCCCAGCAATCAGGCGATCCCCTGTGAGCAAGCACTTGGCGACGGTGGAGAGGAAAAACTCCCTTTTAACAGGAAGAAACCTCCAGCAGAACCAGGCTCAGGGAGGGGCAGTCATCTGCCGCGACTGGCTGGGGGGTGAGGGGATAGAGAAGAAGAAAAGAACAGACATGTAGAGAGCAAACAGCACGATGGGGACTCAATCTATGGGAGAGAACAAACAAATGTTAATGACCAGCAAAAAAAAAAAAAAATATTTCATAGAGAGTGAGGAAAGAAGTGAGGCCCAGTGCATTACTGGAGGTCCCCCGGCTGACTAAACCTATTAGCAGCATAACTAAGGGAGGGTTCAGAAACACATGATCCCTCCCTAATTGTAGGCTATATCAAAAAGGTAGGTTTTAGCCCTATTCATAAAAACAGAGATCGAGTCTGACTCCCGAATCCAGATTGGCAGCTGATTCCACAGGAGAGGAGCTTGATAACTGAAGGCTCTGCCTCCCATTGTACTTTTGGAGATTCTAGGTATTACAAGTAATCCTGCATTTTGGGAGTGTAGTGCTCTGCTAGGATAATACGGTAGTATCAGATCTTTTAAATAAAAAGGAGCCTGATTGTTTAGAGCTTTGTAAGTAAGAAGAAGGATTTTAAACTTAATTCTAAACTCTATGGGAAGCCAATGAAGGGAGGCCAGAACCGGAGAGATATGATCTCTCTTTCTAGTACCTGTTAAAACTCTTGCTGCAGCATTTTGGATCAGCTGAAGACTTTTTAAAGATGTTTTAGGACAGCCTGATAATAAAGAATTACAATAATCTAATCTCGAGCTAACAAAAGCGTGGATCAGCTTCTCAGCATCACTCTGAGACAAGATGCTCCTAATCTTGGCAATATTACGCAAATGATAGAAGGCAGTCTTAGAAACAAATTTAATATGTGAATTGAAGGACAAATCCTGATCAAAAATAACTCCAAGGTTCCTCACAGAGCTATTAAGAGAAAGAGTAACTGCATCCAAACTGAAAGTTTGATTTGGAAAGGAATTTCTAAGGTTTTTTGGACCAACAAGAATGATTTCAGTCTTATCTGAATTTAATAGCAGGAAATTACAAGTCATCCAAGCTTTGATTTCCTTAAGACAGGCTTCTAACTTGGCTAATTGATTAGTATCATCTGGCTTCATTGACAGGTATAATTGTGTGTCATCTGCATAACAATGAAAATGTATACAGTGCTTTCTAATAATGTTGCCTAATGGAAGCATATATAAACTAAAAAGAGTCGGGCCTAGCACAGATCCCTGTGGAACTCCATGACTAAGCTTTGAGCTGAAAGAAAACTCATCATTTACATGAACAAACTGGAACCTATCAGATAAATAAGATCTAAACCACTGCAACGAAGTTCCATTAAGTCCAACATAGTGTTCTAATCTATCAAGTAGAATATTATGATCAATAGTATCAAAAGCTGCACTAAGATCTAAAAGGACAAGTACAGAAACTAGTCCATTATCAGATGCAATGAGGAGGTCGTTAGTGACCTTCGCTAAGGCTGTTTCAGTACTATGATGGATTCTAAACCCAGATTGAAACTCTTCAAGTAAACCATTTTCCTGCAGGTGGTCAAATAATTGCGTAGCAACAACTCTTTCTAAAATTTTTGAAATGAAAGGGAGATTAGAGATTGGTCTATAGTTAGCTAAAGCTCCTGGATCTAGCGTTGGCTTTTTGAGTAAGGGTTTAATTACAGCCATTTTAAAAGCCTGCGGTACATGGCCTAAAGTTAATGAAGAATTGATTATATGAAGAATAAAGCTACCAATAAGTGGGAAGACTTCTTTAAATAACCTGGTAGGAATAGGGTCTAAAAGACAAGTTGAAGGTTTGGATGAGGAAACTACTTTGTCTAACTCACAAAGGTCGATTGGAGTAAACTCATCAAGACAGACATCAATAGAAGGAGTTGTAGTAGTTACGGTATTTAAGTTAACTGTGGGAAGAATCTGATTGATTTTATCTCTGATGGATGAAATTTTATTATTGAAAAAGTTCATAAAGTCCTGACTAGTAAGCTCTAAGGGGATGCTAGGATTGACAGAGTCCTGACTCTTTGTCAACCTGGCTACAGTACTGAAAAGAAACCTGGGATTATTCTTGTTCTCTTCTATTAATGCAGAGTAATAACTCGTTCTAGCTTTTCTAAGAGATTTTTTATAAATTAAAAGATGATTTCTCCAAGCTAAATAGATTTCATCTAAATTAGTAGAGCGCCATTTTCTTTCTAATTGACGAGTCTTCTGTTTTAAGCTACGAGTTTCTGTGTTGAACCAAGGAGTTAAAAATCTCTGATTAGACTTTTTCTTTTTTAAGGGGGCCACCAAGTCTAGAGCCTGATGCAGAGAAGCTGAAACACTATCCGCCATGTTATCAATTACAGAAGGAGCAAGCTGTCTATAGCTTATTTCCGTTGTGTTGACACATGGCATAGAGGAAACAATCTGCATAAATTTGGAAACAGCATCATCTGAGAGGCATCTACTGTGATAATATTTTTCTTTAGGAGCCAAATAGTCAGAAATAGTAAAATCAAAGGTTAACAGACAATGGTCTGACAGTACAGGGTTATGAGGAGACACTACAAGATTTTCTATTTCTATGCCATATGTCAGAACAAGGTCCAATGTATGGTGGAGGTAATGAGTAGAATTTCCTACTTTCTGAGAAAACCCAATCGAGTCTAATATTGAATTAAAAGCCACATTAAGGCAGTCACTATCTACATCCACATGTATATTAAAGTCCCCTACTATAATTATTCTATCAGATTTCAACACTAAATCAGCTAAGAAATCAGCAAATTCGGATAAAAATTCTGAATAGGTTGATGGGGGACGATAAACAATGGCAAATAAAATTGGGTTTAACCTGAAATTGCTAAAGTGCCCAATACTGAGGACCAGGCCCTCAAAGGAATTATAACATGTTTTTTGCTTTACATTAACTAGTAATTTGGAATGGTAAATTGTTGCTACTCCTCCTCCACGACCAGAACTTCTGGGATTTTGACAGTTTAAATAACCAGAGGGGGTTGATTCATTTAAACCAACATAATCCTCTTGCCCTAACCAAGTCTCTGTCAGGGAAATTAAATCAATTTGATGATCAATTAACAGATCATGGACTAACAGAGACTTGGGAGTTAGAGACCTAATATTTAATAAACCACATTTAATTTTTAAATTATGAGGAGGAACAGAGGCCAAATCATTCAATTTAGAGGCTTTATGTTTAATTTGAGTTTTACCAATATTTTGCTTTATCACTTTGGGATGCTTATATATTATATTTTTATTTACTTTGGAGGGAGCAGACAATGATTCTCTGATGGGGAAGACAGGGGCTAAGCTGAGGGGTGGCGGATGAAGAGGAGCTGCAGAGAGGCGTGTAAGACTACGACTCTGCTTCCTGGTCCCAACTCTGAGTAGTCACGGTTTTGGAAATTTGGATAAAAAAGATGCCAGATTGTTAGATAAATGAGAAGCACCATCCAAAGTGGGATGAATGCTGTCTCGTCTCATAAGACCAGGTTTTCCCCAAAAAGAGCTCCAATTGTCAATGTAGCCCACGTCATTTTTAGGACACCACACAGACAGCCAGCGGTTCAAGGATGACGAGCGACTAAACATGTCATCACTGGTCAGATTGGGGAGGGGCCCAGAGAATACTACAGTGGCAGACATCGTTTTTGCAAAGTCACACACCGATTCTACATTAAGTTTCGTGACTTTCGACTGCCGGAGACGGATGTCATTAATGCCGGCGTGAATAACAATTGTGGAATATTTACAGTTACTTTTAGCCAGCATTTTCAAATTTGACTCGATGTCGCCTGCTCTGGCCCCAGGGATACATTGGACTATGACCGCTGGAGTCTCTAGGTTCACGTTTCTGACTACAGAGTCGCCAATGATCAGAGTTTTTTCCTCAGCGGGTGTGTCGCTGAGCGGGGAAAAACGATTAGAAACGTGAACAGGTTGGTGGTGAACCGGGGCTTTGCGACTAGGCTTCCTTCTCACCGTCACCCACCCAGTCTCCTCGCTGCTGAGGAGAGCCGGGGAACCGCTGACAGGGGGGCCTAAGCTAGCTAGCGCCGCTGCAGCTAATGGGCGTCCGTCAAGATTAACTGGCGCAGACGGTGTTTCAATGCAGCGGAGCCGGGATTCCAAATCAGACAACCTCGCCTCGAGCGCCTCAAAAAGACAACATTTATTACATTTACCGTTATCACTAAAAGAGGCAGAGGTGTAGCTAAACATCTGACAGAGAGAGCACACCAGAGGAGAGGAAAGAGAGCTAGTAGCCATAGCTAGTGGCTCGAGAGCTGGAGAGCAAACCACACAGGCAGACAGCAAAACAGGAAGTGACGATACGTTACCACAAGGAAGTGACGAGTCAAAACACAACAGTTACAACGGTTTAATTACAACGGTGCATCATCGCCACATGACGGACCATTGACGGACCGTTTTTTTTGTGCGCCGAGCTTCTCTGTAGCGGTGGGGGCGGGAGTTGTTATCCTCTACATTGCAGATATTTTAGTATAATTTTTAATGCACTGTAGGTTATTTTTTCTTGTAAACAAAAGGCCACACATTTTTCACGTGGCATGCTTCTTTGTGTGTGGGGGGCTTGTTTGTTCATTCATTCATTCATGAATGAATAAACAACCCCCCCCCCCCACACACACACACACACAGCCCTGAGTGTCACCTTTCATTAGAGCCCAAGATCAAGCTTCTATGTTTCAGCATTCAAAAGTTATAGACGTTTTTCCAAACTCAGAATCAGAATCAGAATCAGATTTATTGCCATTGTTCATGTAGTACACAAACTAGAAATTTGTCTCGGTGCAATGCTGCAACATTAAACATGATAAAATAAAAGAAACAAACTATACATGCAATAAAGTGTAGAATAAGTGAGTAATACTAGTCAGCAGTTTAAATATATTAGCGAGCAGCAGATAATGTGGAGAACCATATAGTGCAGTCGGTAATGCAGGAAGAAAACAGTGATGATTGACATGAGTCTGGTTGAGCTGCTGTACATAGTGCACGAGAGTCAATAAGTCACTTAGTGTTCAGCAGTCTGATGGCAGAGGGGAAGAAGCTGTTCATGTGACGGGAGGTTTTAGTCTGGATGGACCGAAGTCTTCTACCTGAGGGGAGAGGGGCAAACAGTACGTGACCAGGGTGTGAGGGATCGGGTATGATCCGGCCAGCACGCCTCAGGGTCCTGGAGATGTACAGATCCTGGAGAGATGGGAGCTTGCAGCCGATCACCTTCTCAGCAGTGCGCATGACGCGCTGCAGCCTTAGTCTGTCCCTGGCAGTGGCTCCTGCATACCACACGGTTATGGAGGTGGTGAGGATGGACTCGATGATGGCTGTGTAGAACTGCACTAACATCTTGGTGGGTAGCTTGAGCTTCCTCAGCTGCCGCAGGAAGAACATCCTCTGCTGGGCCTTTTTGATGAGGGAGCTGATGGTCGGCTCCCACTTGAGGTCCCTGGTGATGGTGGTGCCTAGGAAGCGGAAGGAATCAGCAGTGGTGATGGGAGAGCCTGTGAGGGTGAGGGGGGGCAGAGGGGTTGTGACTTTCCTGAAGTCCACAATCATCTCCACTGTCTTCAGAGCGTTCAGCTGCAGGTTGTTGTTGTTGCACCAGGACGCCAGCTGGGCCACCTCTCTCCTGTAGGCAGACTCGTTGCCGTTGGAGATGAGCCCGATGAGGGTGGTGTCGTCCGCAAACTTGATCAACTTGACAGACTGGTGTCTGGAGGTGCAGGAGTTGGTATAAAGGGAGAAGAGTAGGGGGGAAAGTACACAGCCCTGGGGTGATCCGGTGCTGATGCTAGCAGAGTCTGAGACAGTCTTTCCCAGCCGCACATGCTGCCTCCGGTCCGTCAGGAAGTCGGTGATCCACCTGCAGAGGGAGTCAGGCACGTTGAGCAGGGACAGCTTGTCCCGGAGCAGAGCGGGGCGGATGGTGTTGAATGCGGAGCTGAAGTCCACAAACAGGATCCTGGCGTAGGTTCCCGGGGAGTCCGGGTGCTGCAGGATGGAGTGGAGGGCCAGGTTGACTGCGTCGTCTACAGACCTGTTGGCTCGGTAGGCAAACTGCAGCAGGTCCAGGAGGGGGGTGGTGATGGACTTGAGGTGGGGCAGGACCAGGCGCTCAAAGGACTTCATGACTACAGAGGTGAGCGCTACAGGTCTGTAGTCGTTAAGTCCAGTGATCCATGGCTTCTTGGGGACAGGGATGATGGTGGAGGATTTGAGGCAGGACAGCACGTGGCATAGCTTAAGGGAGGTGTTAAAAATGTCTGTGAAGACAGGAGCCAGCTCTTTCGCACAGTGTCTCAGGGTGGAGGGAGACACGCCGTCCGGACCGGGGACCTTGCGCGGGTTCAGTCTGGAGAACTGTTTGAGCACGTCCTGCTCACTGATGACAAGGGCAGGGGGGGGGAGGGGGGGCGCCTTTGATGAAGTAGGGATCGTGGAGGCTGTGGAGCTGGAGGGAGGGGGGGAGTTGGACACAGATGATGAGGTGTCAAAACGGGCATAGTGTTGGGACAGTCTTTGACAAAGGGCTTTGTCATCCTGACCTTTAGGAGCCTGAGGCCGATAATTGGTGATTTGCCTCAGTCCTCTCCACACAGAAGCCGAGTCATTAGCAGTGAACTGCTGCTGGAGTCTCTCAGAATACACAGATTTAGCTCTCCTCAGCTCTCTGTTAAACCAATATTTAACCTCCCTGTAGCAGCCCCTGTCTCCACTTTTCAGCGCTGCTTCCTTCTCCTTCCTGATCTGTCTGAGCTTAGCAGTGAACCAGGGCTTAGCATTAGAGTATCTCACCCTGGTGCGCGATGGAAGAATGCTCTCCTCACAAAAGTGGATATATGAGTTCACAGTGTCCGTGTACTCATCCAGATCATGCGTGGCTCCTTTAAACATGCCCCAATCAGTTATTTCCATGCACGTTTCCAGCTTCTCCTCAGCTTCACTGGTCCATTTCTTCGTAGTGCTCACAACAGGTTTAGTGAGCTTCAATCTCTGTCTGTATGTGGGAATGAGGTGGACCATCACGTGATCAGATAGAAACTGTGCCATTTGGCACAATTTGGCACAGTTCAAAAATGCCTGGGAACAACCTGAGAAAAAAGCTGTGTAATATAAAAAAAAAAGATGGCGGCGCGCCTAGATGCAGCGGCCCCTCTTGGCATCAGTGAGTGTGAGAGTTTTATTCATCCCAGACGTACATTCTGTAAAACTTACAACCGTGAGACCTTATTAAACATCAAGGTACTGCACGCTGCAAGAATCGGTTGCAGCGTGATTTGGACATTCTACGCCAGCATGGAATTTTGGCGGAGTCCCCGCTGGAAGCTACCCGGGAGAGGAGGAAGCGGAAGCGGTGCGAGCGCAAGCAAAAGCGAGGAAAAAGGGCCGGGATCCATGCTAGGCTAAAGGCTAACCCCTCCAGACCAGCGGTACCGTCGCTTCTTCTATCAAACGTCCGCGCCCTCGAAAACAAGGCAGACGAGCTGCGTTTGCTGAAAGAAACCCGGAGAGAATGGAGGGACTGCTGTGTGTTTGTTTTCACCGAGACATGGCTCCACGACAACATTCCTGACGAGGCCATTCAGCTGGAAGATATGGCGATGTTCCGGGCCGACAGGGAAACGGCGAGCTCCGGTAAGAGCCGGGGGGGTGGGCTATGCATCTATGTTAACAAGAACTGGTGCGTTAATGCCACGTTAGTGTCTAAACACTGCTCTCCGTTGGCGGAGTTCCTTATTGTTAATTGTCGGCCTTTTTATCTGCCGAGGGAATTCAGCAACGTGTTTGTAGTTGGTGTTTACATAGCGCCGAGCGCTAACGCTAAAGCTAATGCTAAGAAGGCACTCGGGGAACTGCACAATGCAATCAGTAAAATCCAAACGTCACACCCGGACAGTTTTGTGGTGGTTGCGGGGGATTTTAACCACACCAGCTTAAAGACTGTGCTCCCCAAGTTTAAACAATGTGTAGACTTTAAGACCAGAGGAGAGAATATGTTGGACTTAGTGTACACAAACACAGATGCATATAAAGCGTTACCCCGCCCCCATCTCGGCCGTTCTGATCACATGTCCGTGATGCTGGTTCCTGCCTACAAACCTTTATTGAAGCGCAGCAGGCCAGCAGTGAAACAAATCAGGATTTTGCCAGAGAGTGCAACCTCTGCACTGCAAGACTGTTTTCATCACACAGACTGGAGGATCTTCAAAATAGCAGCCTCCCAGGAAGACAGGACAGATGTGGAGGAGTATGCTGATTCGGTCACCAGCTACATCGCAAAGTGCACAGAGGATGTCACTACAGTGAAGACCATCACTGTGCGGGGTAATCATAAGCCCTGGATGACTGCAGAGGTGCGCTCGCTGCTTAAAGCCAGAGATGCAGCGTTCAGAGCGAAGGACAGGATTGCCCTCCGCTCAGCCAGGTCTGCGCTTTCAAAGGGAATTAAGGTGGCAAAGCGCGCCTATGCGGAGAAAATCCAGGGACACCTCTGTGACACTAGGAACACCAAGCAGATGTGGCAGGGAGTTCAGACACTGACGGGCTTTAAGTCTAGGCAGGGGGTCGATGATGACGACGCTTCGCTTCCAGACAGGCTTAACGACTTCTTTGCACGTTTTGAAGCATCAAACTCGACAATCAGAGGGAGGGCCGGCCCACTCCCACCATCGGTCGGACCAGCTTTTACCATTAACACAGCGGACACACGGAGGACCCTATCCAGAATCAACCCACGCAAAGCTGCAGGTCCAGACAACATTCCGGGACGTGTGCTCCGAGACTGCGCGAGGGAGTTGGCGGATGTCCTGACTGACATTTATAACATCTCCCTGAGTCAGGCCATCGTTCCCAGATGCTTCAAGACCTCTATCATTGTACCGGTGGCAAAGAAACCAGTGGTGTCATGTTTGAATGACTATCGTCCTGTTGCACTTACACCAATTGTGATGAAGTGTTTTGAACGGCTTGTCAAACCACACATCACAGCCTGCCTCCCTGCATCACACGACCCGCTCCAGTTTGCATATCGTTCAAACCGCTCCACGGAGGATGCTATAGTCACCACCCTACACTCTGTCATCACCCACCTGGACCAGAAAGACACCTACGCCAGACTCCTGTACATTGATTTCAGTTCAGCATTCCACACCATTATTCCCCAGAGACTGATAGAGAAATTACTCCTTCTCGGTCTGAACACCGCCACATGTCTCTGGATCCTGGATTTCCTGACTGAGAGACCTCAATCTGTCCGGGTTGGAAACAACATCTCCAACTCTGTCACGCTGAGTACCGGAACCCCTCAAGGCTGTGTACTCAGTCCACTGTTGTTTACACTTCTAACACATGACTGTGTATCCAAACACGAGGGGAACCAGATTATTAAGTTTGCAGATGACACCACGGTGGTGGGACTTATTCAGAGGGATGAGGAATCAATGTACAGGGAAGAAGTGAGAGACCTGGAGGGCTGGTGCAGGGAGAACAATCTGGTGCTCAACGTGGACAAAACAAAGGAGATGATTATCGACTTCCGGCGGTCACAGCCTGAGCACGTCCCCCTCAGCATCGGCGGCCGTTTAGTGGAGAGAGTAGAGAACATCAAGTTCCTCGGAGTGCAGATCTCGCAGGACCTGACCTGGAGCAAGAATTCCTTGGAGATCAGGAAGCGAGCTCAGCAGAGACTACACTTCTTGAGGAAACTCAAACAGGCCTCTCTCCCTATCTGCATCCTCAGGACCTTCTACAGAGGTGTGGTGGAGAGTGTTCTGATGTACTGCATTGCTACATGGTACTCCAGCTGCAGTATGTCAGACAAAAAAGCCCTGCAGAGGATAGTCAAGGGGGCGGAGAGGGTAATTGGAGTCTCCTTCCCCTCTGTCCAAGAACTTTTTCAGAACCGTTGTAGGAGCAGGGCACTGAACATTGTCAAGGACCGTTCTCACCCTCTGCATAAACACTTTGAACTTCTTCCATCTGGTAAACGATTCCGGAGCATCAGAGGCAGAACCACCAGACCGATCAACAGCTTCCTCCCACAAGCTGTCAGGATGCTGAACAGCTGACCCGGAATCTCACATACACACTACTGCACCTATGGACATTTTGTATATTATAGTTAGTTATTCTTTTTCCCCAAGTATGTCTCAGGGATGTGTGAATGGATGGGGGGGTGGGAGCTATGTGGGAGTGTGTCTTAATCATGCTGCTTCTTATATGGATGCCGAGAGAAACGCAATTTCATCTTGCCTGCACTACAGTTGTATGTACAGCAATATGACAATAAAGTTTGATTTGATTTGATTTGATATTCATTTTTTGTGGTATTGTTACAAAATTTTGACCTCAGCTGGATAACACTTGGTTCTTTCTCTTGCATTTTCCAGCCAGTATCTGACAGCTGTGTGTTATTTGCAAGCATTTGTATCTAAAAAAACACCCAGGCGAACTTTATTTTCTTCAAGTTCAGTATGTTTAGATGACTGTTACTCAGTGGCAGGAGCACTTAGAGAGATTACGACTGTTTTGCCAAAAAATTCAAAGTGTTTTCTTTTAAATGAGACTAACCCCATGAAGATGCTGCAAAGGGTTGAAGAACAGCTTTTGATTTACTTTGGGTATGTTATTTTTAGGCGTTTTTAGGGAAATTGACCGGAGTGCAAGGGGTTAAATCAACGACGGACTGCCTTAGAAACTCCGACTCCAGATTTTACCTCAGGGTTGACTCCCGAAGCCTTTCCCATGACCGGGTATGCCGCAAGGCAGCAGAGGTTTGAAATCAGGGTTTTCCTTCCCCTAGATGGACTACCCTCCCAGGTTGTTGAGCCCCATTAAGGTACAAGTTTGTCAAAACAAAAGAAATTGTAACTTATTACTCCCCACCACTACCATGATGCTCCAGAAGGGGGTGCTTTTGATAATCTGTGTTACAATCTATGCGCTGGTTGCGACCAGCTATTAGACTTGACAAACGTACATCTCTTCAGAATGTAGATAAAAGGTAGTGTAAGGTAAAAAAAACAACAACAAAAAAAACCACACAAAACTTCACTTTCACACAAGCTTGTTGTTGAGATTACAGTGATTTAGAAGGAGAAGACTGAAAGGCCTTTGAGGGCAACAAATCCTGATATGAATCTGTATTTGGTGAATGTGAGGAAAAACTTTGGGAGCGCCACGTCTTCCCTTTTGATGTAACGTTTGGCTGCTATATTGGCAAGTCAAGTCACACCTTCTCTCTAAGGTGGGACTTACAAATTGTGCTTTGAGAGGTGGTTTTGTACGGCAGCTAAAAAAACTTAAGGTTGAATTTTGGCTAGATCCTGAGTAAAGAGTGGATAAGTCAGTCTTGTCATTCTCAGTGGAGCTTGGATCTCTGTGGCTCTCTAGAAATCTCAGAATGTGGAGAGTATGGGCTCCCTGACTTGGGTCAAGTGTGGCTGCTTGCTCTCTGCCACAAACTTGTTGCCTTAAGTATTTTAAGTTTAGCTTTTGCTGTTGGCTTGACACCCCTAGTGGCTTGAGGCCACTTGTGATGCTGGGGATGAGAACCCTGCTGTTGTAAAAACTGAGGCTATACTGCATGTTCATCTCCATTTGGCAGCTGATGAAGAGGGTGTCTAGTAACTGCAAAACATATGATATCCGCAGATAAGAGACCATGCTTGATTATGATTTCATAAATCAAAAATAGGGTGTTATAGACAACAGCTTTTATAGCACAAAAGAACCTTTGGCATAGTAATGGCGCTTCCTGAGCTGCACTAGCAGTGTTTGTCATCCAGCAAGAAATATACACTGTTTCCCTTGACAAAAATTTGATTGTAGCATTTGGATTATTGTAGAAAATAATTTCAGTGGGGAAAAGATATTTACAAAAATGTTTTGTTTAGTAACAGAAATGTGTGTTTTCAAATGGTTAATGCAGGCTCTACAGAAATGACAACATCTTTACTAAACTCATATGCCCTGGATTAAAACTACCCTAGGTGTGCCAAACTTTAAACCAGCTCCAAAAAGGAGAGAGCGCAACCCCCGCGTTACCCCCGCACCGGCATTTTGCCACCACCACAACAACAGCAACAACAACAGCAGCAAAGCTATTCACCATCACAGAAGCCACCAACAAAGTCTCTCCAGACAATGCTGGTAATTGGTGATTACATAATGAGGAACGTCAGAAGCAGTTACTCTGTTACTAATTTTTTTCCCTGGGGCTAAAGTGTAAGACATTGAGGCTCTTACTCCTGACCTATTAAATGAATACCCTCACGCTAAAACTGCTATTGTCTATGTTGGATGCAATGACATCCCAGACGAAGCATCTGAAATCTTAAAGAGAGACTTCAGGAGCCTTCTGTCCACTCTTAAATGGTGTTCACTTATATAGCACTTTTTCTCATCTCTAGATGACCAAAGTGCTTTACAGATCCTGCTGTCCACCTATTCACACACACAGGTGCTGGCCTGACCCACCAGGAGCAACTGGGGGTTCAGCTTGCTCAAGGACACTTCAACATGCAGACTGCAGACAGAGCGGGAATCGAATCCCTGACCCTCTGATCAGTAGTCGGCCACACCACACCTGTGCCACAGCCGCCCCACAGTTCTTAAGAACTGTGGAAGATGTGTGTTTATCTCCAGACCACTTGTTCCTTTCAGAAGAGGTTGCAGTCATTTCAGCAGAACTCTTAGCCTTAATACCTGGCTGCATTCAACATGTCCCACTTTTAACATTGGTTTCATAGACAATTTCAACCTGTTCTGGAATCACTCATTTATGAGGGCAGATGGTATTCATCCAAATAGACTGGGTGCGTGTGTTTTAAGGGACAATCTGTTTTATTCTTTTCAGCATTTTTAGTGCAGTGACTGAAAGCTGGTGTGTTACCTCATCCCAAGGTCCCTGGGTCTGCAAATCAGCTTTCTCCCCTTCCACCACTCAAATGACTCCTAATATTTCTTGTGGTAATCAAAATAATTCTCTGTTTAGATCAGTCTTTCACTCACAACCCTATAGATTGTGTCTGTCCCCGGATACCCAAAATATTATAACCCAAGACAAATACAACATAACTTGATAAAGATTAAAACCATTAATTTAGCACAGAAAAATAAAATAATTAAAAACGAACTGTTGAATATAAGATCTCTGTCCGATAATGCCACCTTAATTAATGATATGATCACGGAGCATAATATAAATATACTCTGTCTCAACGAAACATGGCTACGCCCCGATGATTATGTTAGTATCAATGAGGCCCCTCCCTCCAGTTATGGTAATGTTCATATCCCTAGAAACACTGGCCAAGGTGGTGGTGTTGGGGTAATAAATGAATCCACATTACCAATGAACCCTCAACCTAAGCTAAATTCAAATTATAACTCTTTTGAATGCTTAATTTTTAGCTTAGCACACCCATCCTGGAGGTCAGAACAGCCTGTTTTATTTACCACAGTATATCACCCTCCCAGTGCTTCTTCCACTGAATTTATGTCCGAATTCTTAACAACCTTAGTTCTCAGTTCAGACAAGATTATCATAGCCAGCGATTCTAATATTCATATAGGCATTGATAATGATAGTCACAGTGTAGCATTTTTCTCCCTTCTAAACTCAACTGGTTTCTCTCAGTGTGTTAGTAAACCAACACATTATCATAATCACACCCTTGACCTGGTCTTAGTTTATGGTGTAGAAATTGATGAACTGGTAGTCATCCCCCAAAATCCTACACTGACTGACCATTATTTGATAACTTCCAAATTTGTGTTATCTGATTTCACGGCATCAAGCAAAAACATAGTTACCAGATACCTGATAGTGCTGTGGCTCGCTTTAAAGAATGAATTCCTTCTCTTGTGAAAGAAAAGGATGGCTGCAGCGTGAGTAGACGTGTCTCAGCTCATGTCTGCCTAACTCCATTTTTGAAGCTCCTGTTTCTGCTTTGCCTTCTTTAAAAGCTATGTTCTTGGCTCACTGTATTGATTAAGAACTCCTATTAATCATTACTTGTTGTTTGAGCTGAGTATAATTGGTTGGCCACCATAATGGTGGAGTCTCATATCTCTGAAATCTCTGGGTGAAGCCATTAACCTGATTAAGATTGATATGATGGCTTATTTTGATGCCAAACTGAACCCTATTCAAATGAGTTTAAACAGCATTCAGAACTCTTTATCAATGCTTGGAGATCAAGTCTCTATGCTGGAGCAGCGTGTTTCTGCTAACAAAGACAATTTACAGGATTCAGCTGCACGTATTAAACAGTTGGAAAAGGACCACTCCTACCTCATGGACAAAGTTGATGACCTGGAGAATAGAAGCCAAAGTTCTAATTTTCATTTGGTTGGAATCAAAGAATCATCGGAAGACAAGCAATTTAATTGCCTTCATGACATGTCTAATTCCACAGCTGCTAGGAAGAGATTATTTCCCCATTCCACCGAGGGTTGAGTGGGCCCATCGTTCTCCTACGACCCGACAGAAAGACAAAGTTTCTCCAAGGCCCATCCTTATTAAACTTCTTAGCTTCCAGGAGAAGGTGAAAATTCTTCGTCGGTGCCGAGAAAGGAAGAAGCAGGAGTACAATGGAAGTCGGGTTTACATCAACCCGGATTTCTTAATTTTTCTTAATCACCCTTATTGTCATTCAACTGTACAACCAATCATGTACAGTAGAATGAGATTGTGCTTTACCTATCTACTGTGTTAATCCCACACACCCCAAGTGCAGAATCAGAGGGCCGCTGCCATGCAAGGTGCCGCCACAAATTTCCCTCCTCCATTCCATTATTGCTGAGCACCAAGCTGGACGGCAGGAAGTTCCACTTTTATATGGTCTTCCGCATGACCCAGCCGGGATTTCAACCCCTGCCTCCCGGGTGTGGGGCGGATGCTCTACCAACTGAGCCACCACTCCGGTGGTGGCTCAATTGGACCTGATCAGTTTCTGATCTACCTTTGTCTTCCCCTAAGTGAAAAACATTGTCTTCTCTAGTGGCCTGAGCTACTTAATTATATCCATATAATTGTTGATTTGATCAGTTTTCTTTATTTGGTACTTTTGTTTTCTTTTCAATTTGAAGCTGATTGGACAATTTTATCTTCCTGGTGTGATAGCTAGAATATAACTAGCGATGATCATTACTGCCTCCTGGTGACATTTGTATGAAGCTACTCGTTATTCTTTGTTTTTCTTTATGAGCTTCAATTTATTTTACTTTTATTTTTAATTTTTTTTTCTATGCAGACTGAGCATTGAGTCTACTTATCATTTCAGACTTATGTACTTAAAGTGCTGATGACACGTTTTTGACATTTTTTTAGCATGTTGTGTAAATCCAAAAGTCATTGTCTATGATCAATATAATATTTACAACAGCACCTGCATAAACTAGTTATCATCAAAAAAACCGCAGCCGCTGACTGGACTGTGGTGCCGCTCACCGAATTAAGGGTGGCACCCCAATGACGTAATCGACAGAACGGACTCCGGTGTTGTTAACTAGAATGACAGCAGCTTTGTAGCTCACAGTTTCTCTGGTTTCTTGTTTTAATTTTACGGCTATGCCTTTGCGTTGTGTTGCAGGCTTAGATAAACAGCAGGCCATGAAAGACCACATCACACACTTCACTACAACTGTCATAAGCCTCCTCGTGTGCTTCTCATGGGCTTTTAGGCAGGAGGAGCGCATGAAGAGGGGAAGGATTAATGGATTTACGCGCAACTTTGACCTACTTTCTGTGATCCCATGCTGACATCTCACTGGTCCGGCCATGTCCCCTCTCTCATTATCACCAGCTGATTCAAACTCCCGCTGATCATGTTTCCCGGTCCTCGCCCAGGTGCTTCTCATCACACCATCACCAGCAGTGCGTGTACATATCAGCGGCCGTTTGCCAGTAACACACTGCTGGTCAGTAGTATTGTCATCTGTGCTGTTAGTCTGCCAGTATTTTCAGCACTCTCACGACAATAGTCACTCCATGTTCGCCGTGGTTCTCGTGCATCCTTGAAGCGATGTCGGCTCTGGGGTGCACCTGTGGCTAACACGTCTCCTCTCATTCGTTCTCTGGGCGATGCCGGCCCCCAAACGCCATCAGTAAGTGTGTTTGTGTTTTTTGTATGTCTTCACCTTTTTGGGAATTGTCTGTTGTTCTATATTAAATGTGCTGTGGTGAACCCTGCACGTAAATCCTCGTTATTTCATGCTCCCTCTCCGGGCCCTGCGTAAGAGCGCACAGAGAGGGAGGACTTATGTGTAAATAACGAGGATTTACACGAGGATTTACGCGAGGATTTACGCACAGGATTCACTACAGCACATGTATTGAACATAAAGACTGATCCCAAAAGGTGAAGACTTACAAAAATACACAGAAACACAAACAGTAGGCGTTGGGGCTGACATCGCCCAGCGAACATGGAGAGGAGACGTGTTAACCACGGTTGCACCCCAGAGCCGACATCGCTACAAGGGGCGCAACAGAACCATGGCTGTGTGGAGTGGCTAACACGTCATGATAGTGTTGGCAATATTGGCTGGCTGATATCATGGCAGATGATGCACACAAAACATGAACAGCTGACTGTCACTGAGTCTGACTCACTAGGCACAATGCCCGCTTGGCACGGCTCAAACCTATACGGTTTGATGCCCCCAGATTCTTCATTGTCATCCCATTCTTCGGAACTATAGTCATCTGAAGACTGGACAACACAAACCAATTTCAGACTATATGTGCTGGAACCATCGTCGATGTTTTCAGCCACTTCCATCCTGTGTGTACAAAGGGCAGCCAAGCGCTGTGTTCCGTTGATGACGTTACAACATGGCTGGGGGGGTTTCCAGCTACTGACACAATGGGTGATGTGGCGCTCATGAAAATGTTGGATATTCGCGTGAAAAAAAGCCTATTTGATTTAGAACTGCACAGACCAACCTATTTCGTCATTGTATTATGTGTTGAAAAATTAGAGGAAGTCAAAAACGTGTCATCAGCACTTTAAGCCTACTCACAGAGATGCCCTGGTTTTTTATGTCTGGGGTTGCTGGGATATTTTTGTCTAATGTGTTTGTTCTGTGTTTGTTTGGTGATGTGTTTGTGTGGGGTTTTTTTTCTTTTGTATGTAAGAAATTATGCAGCTTTTTCTTTCTTTCTTTCTTTCTTTCTTTCTTTCTTTCTTTCTTTCTTTCTTTCTTTTTTTTTTTTTGCTGGATATTGACACATATCAAATTAAGTTTATTCAGTGACCATGCAATTTGTCTTTCATTTTTACATTGGATAAATACAAAAGGCTAAAAATTATTCATGTGAATATTAGGAGTCTTTTTCCAAAAATTGATTTACTGCATGCCTGGGTTACTTTAAATAAACCTCACATTATTACACTATCTGAAACATGGCTCAACAATAATATTTCAGATGATGATATTTTGATGATATTATATTTTATTTAGATCTGATAGACGCTCCAGGGGTGGAGGTGTTGCCATTTATGTTTCCTCTAATTATGTCTCTGAGCTAGTCTCACCTGCTGTTGAACTTTTGTAATTTGAGGGTATTTTTGTTAAAATTACCCTTCATGCAAATAAATGTTTAACCATTGGCAGCATTTATACGCCACCCTCCACCCCTGTAGAGTCTTTTAATTGTGTGATTTCTACTGTTAACTCCATTTCTAATAACTGTGAAATTATTTTGCTAGGCGACTTTAATAAAAATTGGTTTGATAAATCATCTGAAAAACTGAAAAATTTATTTTCTGATGTAAACGTTACTCAACTAATTAATGAGCCAACAAGAATAACTGCTGGTTCACAATCATTGCTTCATTGGATTCTTGTCTCGCACCCTAATAGATTTACAAGAGCTGGCGTTTTGCCTGGTTGCTTCAGTGATCATGCAATTGTTTACTGTATATGGAAGATAAAATTACAGAAATTACCACCTAAACTAATTAAAATTAGACAGTTTTCAAAATTTAATCCTGATTTGTTTATTAATGATTTAATTAGAATTAACTGGGACCAATATAAACTAATACCTACTGTTCTAGAGGCCTGGGATTTTTTTATTCAGAATTCATGGAGGTAGTAAACAAGCATTTTCCCTGGAAGAAAGTTAAGATCAAGGGTGTACATCTCCCTTGGATCACTCCTAACCTCATCAGTCTGTTCAGACAAAGAGATAAGACTTGGTCTAAATATCATCAGACGAAGGATAATTCTGACTGGGAAATATACAGGCATTTAAGAAATTTTAAGTAAAACCAAAACTCGGAAGGCTAAAGCTAATTATTATAAAGAATGTTTAATTACTCATATTAATGATCCAAAACTTTTTTGGAAAAAAATTAAAAATGTACTTGGTAAGACTGACAAGCAGTCTATATAACACATTAAAGTGGGTAATACAATATTACAGGATTCTTTTTCCATTGCTCAAGCTCTCAGTCAGCATTTTTCCTCTGTTTTGTCTGCGAGATTTTCTGACTCTTCCATAATAACTGGAAGTTCTGATAATCATCCTTCTCACGCATCCTTTTCTTTCAGAAAAATTTCACCAGTTTAAGTCTATGAAGCAATTAATAACTTAAATTCAAGTGGTAGAAGTAGTAGCCCAGGACTTGACGGAACTGAAAACGGATTTATTAAAGTAGCCTCTCATATTCTTATGTATCCCCTTGCTGACTTATTTAATCTTTCCCTGTCCTCTTATGAGATTCCTACCATTTGGAAATGTGTGTGAATTACTCCACTGCATAAAGGAGGTGATGAACTTGATCCTGATAATTATCGACCTATTTCAATTATTTGTTCATTGGCAAAGGTTTTTAAAAAACTAATTTATAATCAGCTCTCACACTATCTTAATATTAATAATATTCTAACTCCATTTCAGTCTGGCTTTTGGTCCAACTACTCTAGCAAGTCCAACAATACTCAAATTTACTAATGATATTTATACTGCTGCTGATAAAGGTGAAATTACTGGAGCTATATTTATTATCTAACAAAAGCATTTGATTTTGTAGATCACTATCTCTTACTGGATAAACTTACCGGATAAACTTTATGCCATTGGCCTCTGTCAGAATGCAGTTCTCTGGTTTAACTCATATCTGTCACACGTGGCTCTAGGGAGCCACGTGATAAGAGAGCCACGTGTGACAGTATGTCGCAGCCAGAACGAGTTGCCGGCGGCCGTAAATGGTTTGGACTTGTACCTTCCTGTCCGGGTGTTAGCGCCGTTAGCATGCCGTTTCCCAGGAGTCACTCCCGACACCAGGGCGATGAGCTGAGGTCCATCTCGGGGGCTGTCGACAGGACGCTCTTCACCCTGCACGACGCTTCCAATTCGAGATGCTGGCATCCAGGCCATGCTGAGGATCTCCTGGTCTGTCACCCTCGTTCTTCTTTCCATCTCGAGGTCAGTGCCAGGATTGACGCCATGGACACACGGTGAGAGAAGCTCCGCGGGCTGGATGGAAACCCCGGCAGAACGCCGAAGTGGATGACGTTGCCCCCCGCTTCGGGACCCCGTTCCTGCTGCCATTCCAGCCCGGGAGTTCGCACCACCCAGAGGGCTTCCCCTGTTCTGCACCACGTCACTCGGGATTCCCCCCACGGAGTCGCAGCTGACAGCAGTTACGTCTGGGACCGAGCGGCTGACGCGATCCCCGCTGAGCATCCATTCACCATCTGCAGGCACGTGGCGGCGGCAGTGAGATTGGTGGAGAGGACTCCAGGGCAGCGAAGCTTTCCCGAGCTCAACGCCTTCCTTGCCTCGGTCTCTGCTCAGGAGCGGCGATTCCTGGGTTTCCCCCTCGCTTTGTCCCCTGGGAATAGCCGTCATCACTTCGCCAAGTCACCTCAGCATGAACCCCATCCGGATCCAGTTCTGGGCTTCCACCAGGACCTCTCCTCCCACGCAGCTGTCACCTTTTCGCCTCGTCAGTGTGGAGATTTTACAGCCTCGTTCCCTGAGCCTCATTCCCCCGCTGTCACTCCAGGGCATTCAGGCTGGCTCACCCCGGCTGTTACCCCCTCCTCCTCGATGCGCTCCCCGACTGCTGTGTGTGCCTGGAATCCCAGCCTGGTGAGCCCTCTCCTGGAGACGACGCGAGCGGTCCCCAGACGATTTCCCAGGGGGTCCTCCGTTATCGCCTGGCGGGGAGAGGAGGAAGCAATGTTCACCGCAGCAGGCTCCACCCAACCTCCAGGAGGCAGGCAAGTCTCAGTTTATTTACATCAGTTTAATGATTTGCTCTGTCACACTCCTGGAGGTGGAGTTCGGGGTTCGCAGCTCCCTGAACTCCCACCACCTGCTGTAACCTGTGCCTTTAATCCTGCATCCTCTGTGTCTCTCTCCGCCGAGTGCTCCCCGGCTCCGGGTCAACGTGGTGGGACGAGGAGAGGGCCTGCGGTTCCGCAGCTACGTTGTGGGCGGAGGAGGAAGACCGACTGCTGTGTGGAGTCTGCGCTGACGACCAAGCGTCCCCGGGTCTCCACGGAGGTGCGGTTCGGTCCAGCAGGACGAGGTTCTCCTACCATCATGCCGCGTGGACTGTCGGTGTGGCTACTTGCGCTGGAGGAACCTCAAGCTGTGCTGACCATCGTTCTGGCTGCGGGGCCCGACGCAGCCAAATGGGAGCCTGACAATGACCTCCAGACAACGGATCCTGGATCTTCGCAGTCCTGGACGGCGTCGGAACCCGAGATCAGGCGAGTGCTCCTCTCTCTTTTCTCCCTCTATTTCTCTGAGCACTTTAGCCTGTCTCTAGGGGGGATGAGCCGGGTGCAGCCACCCGCTGCATCCGAGCTCGTTCCGCCGGGTTCTGGCGCTGCCGGTGATCCTGACCCTGGTTCTGTTTTCTCCTCTGAGCCTTCTTCCAGGGTTGCCAGCGAGGAGTTGCCATTCCTCGTGGTGCTGTGGGGTCCAGGTTCAGTGTCAAAGGTCGGTTCTGGTGCGGTGCTGACCCAGTCGGGGTCCGTCGTGGGTGCTGCTCCAGCGGTGCTCGACGTGGATTCGCCCGAGACCCAATCAGGGTCCGACGCGGGTGCTGCTCCAGCGGCGTTCAGCGTGGGTTCGCCTAAGACCCAATCGGGGTCCGACGCGGGTGCCACCCCAGTGTTGTCTAGGTCCGGTGGGGAGGTGGCTGTTCCCCTGCAGCCTGACGCTCGTCTACCTCATCATCGGCTCTCCCCTAAGCCTCTTCCTCCGGGGTCCGCTCTGACCCTTCGCCCGTCTCAACGGTCCTGGTGGTTGAGTGACGCGGGTCGACAGCTCGACCTGCAAGTCTTCTGGTTCGGCGAGCTGGTCCAACCTCCCGACGAACTGTATTGTTGCTGGGTGGCCTGGCACGGCTACCGGTGGCCTAGTTTCTTGGGACTTGGGTTTGGACTTGGCCGCCCGAACATTGTCTCTTCCCCGGGTTGCCAACTGGACAATGGGCGGGGAGATTACCAGAACAATTCCGGCCGTTTTGGACTCTGCCTGCCGTCTCCTCGGGTGTCCTTTACTTCTTTTATTATTATTGAGGTCACTCGGGTGTAGTTTCTTTGTCCGTTAGGGGAATATATGTTTTTGTGCTGTGTGTTGTGTTTTTTTTATTAACCATACTCAGCATTGTTATCTTATCATTATCCTGTGCTCCTGTCACCATTATCCCTCTAGGTGACCCTTGTATTTAGTGCTGTGTATCGTGTTTTTTCCCCTTATAACCATACTCAGCAATTTACCTTATTGTTACCCTGTTTCACCTGTCACCATTATCCCTCTAGGTGACCCTCCTTGTATTTAGTGCTGTGTATTGTGTTTTCTCCCTTATTAACCGTACTCAGCATTTTACCTTATTGTTATCCTATGATCCTGTCACCTTTATTCCTCTAGGTAATCCCCCGTTTATTTGGTGCTGTGTATTGCGTTCTCCCCCTTGTAAACCGTACTCATCATTTTTCCCTCATGTTCATCCTGTTCCTACCCTGTCACCATTATTTCCCTGGGTGTCCCTCTTTGTATATGGCGCTGTGTATTGTTTTCCCTGCCACCCGTACTCAGCGTCTTTCATCACCCTTATTTTATCTTTAGCTTTGTAGGAGTGCGTTATGGAGTAGTGTGTTTCGTTCCCCCTTAACCATACTCTGTAATTGCTTTATTTGCCCTGTTACCTCTTTAGGGTTTTTTTCTCCCTCCCTTTCTTGCCCTGGGCTACACGTTGTGTTATCTGAGTAGAGCGTAACCTGTGTCCTACTCAGTTTTCTCCCCATCTGTGCCCTGGGTTAATTTTTCCCTGTTTTGTAACGTATTGTGTTTGGGTTTTTTCCTCTCTCTGCCCTGCGACCCTACATTGTCCATTGGGGTTTTTTTTTGTTTTGTCCTTCCCTTTGCATCTTCCCCTCCGGTCCTGCCTCCCTTCCGCCCACCCTAGGTGGTGGTGGTGGGGGGCTGGGATGTTTCTGGTCGTTCGGGAGCCCGACCGTGAGGGGGAGGCTCTGTCACCATGGGGTGAGACGCCGGCTCGGCGCTCAGCCCATGCTCCTTTTATCCCTGCCTCTCATTGGGCAGTGCCTCAGCTGGCTCCCAGCTGTCAGTGTCACGGGATGGCTGGGGCCAATTAATCCACATCAGCTGGGGCGCTGCTAATGAGTATAAAGAGGAGCAGCCATGATCATTCGGCGCTGCGACATAAGCACTACTAGGCTGGAGCCCCTTCGTCCGGTGCCAGCCCTTGTTTCATCATCCAGCATCTCTCGTAAGTGTTTTCCCGTAAGAAGTATTTGTGCCTCTGTGCCCCCATGTCCGGCGCAAGCCCTCTACTAGTCTTAGCGAATCACTTGGGCGCGCCACCTTATTAACTGTTAACTCTGTTGCTGTACTGCCCATGAGTGTAACTATGTATGAGCATCTGTGCTTTCCTCATCCCTTACCCCTGTCACTATTAAACATCACAACTGACTGGCTCGCCCTTGGCTCTCTTATTGCGTGGCTCCCTAGAGCCACGTGTGACAATATCTCCATAACAGAAAACAATGTGTTGTCATTAATGGTATTCAATCTGATTTTCATGTTCAGCAAAGAGGTGTGCCACAAGGCTCAACTTTAGGACCATTTCTTTTTACTATTTACATAAATAATTTACCATCTATCTTAGCTAAATGTAATATACAACTTTACACTGATGATACAGTCATATATATAAATCTGATAAAAATAGCACAAGAGTACAAAAGTCTTTACAGAAAGATTTCAATTTAATACAAGAATGGTTTGAACATAATTGACTTGTACTTAATAAAACAAAAACGTGTGTTATGTTATTTGGAACCAAACAAAAACCGAAACAGATAATTTCTCCATTGATTATAAATACCAAAGATGGAAGTGGACTCGTCAGTGTTGATAATTTTATATATATGGGTGTTTGGCTTGATCCCGAATTGTCATTTAAATCACATATTGATTACATTCTCAAAAAAAATTCATTTTGGGATCACCAACCTTCATCGCTCCCATCTGTGTTTTTCCCATAGAACTCGTTTGAAACTTGCATCTCAACTAATACTTCCTGTTTTTGACTACTGTGATATTGTATATCAAAATGCAGCAAAATCAAACTTGACTTCACTTAATGTAACTTATAAGAGACACTGTTAATTTGCTCTTGGCTGTTTCTTTTTTACTCATCATTGCTTTATGTACACATTACTAAAATGGCCATCTCTAATTATGAGAAGACAAATCCATTGGCTCATTTTTATTTTTAAATGTTTTCATTTTAATTATCCTATCTATTTGAAGGAACATCTTATACTGTTTTTATCAAATTATAATTTCAGAGACTCCTCTCAGCCTTATTTTGTTATTCCTATTGTAAAAAAAATCAATTGGTAAAAGAGCTTTTATGTTTAAAGCTTCATCTGATTGGAACAGTCTCCCATCTCATATTCATGCAATAACCTATTTTGGTTTGTTTAAAAAAATACTTGTCTGTGTAGAGGAGCTGGGCAATGAAGAGGCGATTTGGTTTATAAGCAGAGTTTTAATGTTCAGCTCTTCTATCAAGTCTCATCTGGTGCAGAGAGCGGCAGAAGGGAAAAAGAGACAGAATCTCACCGACTCGCTGGTTATATACAAGCACACAACAAAAGACATGCATAACAAAGGCTGACATCCCTCATTATCTTAATCCCCCCATTGTCTTGGTATTTCCTCTCCTCATCTTGGGAGGTGATGGTAATCCTTCTCCTCGCCTTGGGGGGTGAGGGTGGCTTGTCCGGTTTCCCCCGCCACGTCCGGGAACGTCTTTGTTCTTCACTCGGCGGGTGAGATTCCTTTGTCCTTTCAGAGGTGGGAAGTTCCTTACATATGTAGTCACCAAACATTTCCACATGCTCTAACATATGTAGGTTATGGAATATATAGTTAATATAGACCACAGGCCCCCCAAACAACTAAGAAAGGACAACAGAAAGGTTCACAGTCTAGGATAGTTATTACGACATACTACGTGTTACAGCTGTTGCCACGGAAGAAACCTCCCAGCAGCCATGCTCCTAAGAGAGTTCAGTGGTAAACCTAGCAGCATAGTAAAATCATAAGTCAGTCCTAAACTGTTGCAGCACAACTAGTGAATAATTGTGGAGTGGTTGGTGTCAGTCCCTGTGCTGTCTGGGTTTAATTCTTCTCCCAAAACTGCTGTAGGTTGGTTTAGGCGTCCTGCTGGGGCCTTCTTGTGAGGAATCTGCAGTGTGGGAAGGGGAGAGGTTATTTGTTCCCTGCCTGGGGGCTGAGTCTTTTCTCTTGGGGGGTCTACCTCGCCGAGGTGCTCTGGCCAACTGTGCAGGTTCGTCTTTCAACAAGAAGGCAGGTTTAAGTCTGTCAATGCTGACTGTTTCTTTTCTATCCCCATAATCAAGCATAAAGTGTTTATCACCATGTTCCAGCACTCTGAATGGCCCATCGAATGCTGGGCGTAAAGTTGGTTTTAGAGCTTCATGCTTAACAAAAACGAACTCAGCGTTTTTTAAAGTTTAAGGGACAAAAACCCGTGGGAAGGAGTGATGAGCTGGACCGGGAAGCGAGTTCGGTCCGTTGCTGCCTAAAAACCTTGGGACTGGAAGGCGCCCTGGCTCTGGGTTCTCTGGTAAAAATTCACCTGGGAGCCTGAGAGGTTGAGCAAAAACTAATTCTGCAGGAGAGGCGTCTAGATCCTCTTTAGGTGCAGCACGCAACCCCAATAAAACCCAGGGAAGTTTATTTACCCAATTTGTGTCCGTTAGTGAGGCTCTGAGGGCAGCCTTTAAAGACCTGTGAAAACGCTCGCATAACCCATTAGCCTGAGGGTGATAAGCGGTGGTGCGATGAATTGTTGCCCCTAAGCTGTTGGACATGGCTGACCAGAGCTCAGAGACAAATTGAGGCCCCTTATCGGACGTGATGTCAGATGGGATGCCGAAACGTGCCACCCAGTTTGTCAAAAAAATGCGAGCGACTTCCTCCGCTGTGGTTGCCGCTAGAGGGACTGCCTCTGGCCAGCGTGTGGTGCGGTCTATCATTGTTAACAGGTGTGTGAAACCTTGGGAGGAAGGTAATGGCCCCACAAGATCGACATGAACGTGGTCGAACCTTCTAGCAGGGATTGGAAAAGGCTCCAGAGGGGCTTTTGTGTGTCTGTGTATTTTGGCGCGTTGACAAGAAATGCAAGTTTTTGCCCATTCTTTTACGTTTTTGCGCAGGCCTGGCCACACAAACTTTTCGGCGACCATTTTAACCGAGGCGCGCACACCTGGGTGCGCGAGGGAGTGAATTGCGTCAAAAATGCGGCGGCGCCATGTAGCTGGTACTAACGGGCGAGGTCGGCCGGTTGAAACATCGCATATTAGGGGGGGCACGCCGTCGCGTAACCCTTTTTTCTCCAGCCTTAACCCTGTTGGTCCAGACAGGAGTGCGCGCACGTCCGCGTCACTGTTTTGTTCCTCTGCCATGGCTGCATAATCTATCCCTGCATGGATAGGTGCTGCGTATGTGTCTGCGTTAGTGAAGAATTCTGCTGCTGAGGCAGTATAATCTGTCTCCTCGCGCTCTGGTGGTGCCACAGCACGAGAGAGACAGTCCGCTACTACGTTAAGTTTGCCTGCCACGTGTCGAATGTCTGTGGTGAACTCTGAAATCGCAGCTAGCTGTCTTTGTTGCCTGCCTGACCATGGTTCTGAAATTTTAGCCATAGCAAAGGTGAGCGGTTTATGGTCTACAAAAGCCGTGAAACTCCGCCCTTCTAACCAGAACTGGAAGTGGCGGATGGATAAATGAAGCGCCAGCAGCTCTCTGTCAAAAGTGCTGTATTTGCGTTCAGTTGGGTTTAGCGATTTGCTAAAGAATGCTAAAGGTTGCCAGACCCCGCTGACAAGTTGTTCTACAACTGCCCCTATAGCTAGGTCTGAAGCATCTGTGGTTAGTGCAATGCGGGCCAAGGGGTCTGGGTGAACTAACAATGTGGCGTTAGCTAGGGCGTTTTTTACTTCCGCGAAAGCGCGTTCGCGCTCCGGGGTCCATTCGACCGCGTTGGAAGCTTTCTTTTTTTTGAGCGCGTCATATAGGGGTTGCATGAGCTGAGCTGCGTGGGGGAGGAAGCAGTTGTAAAAATTAACCATCCCTAAAAATTCCTGTAACGATTTGACCGTTTGCGGCCGTGGAAAACCTTCTATCGCATGAATTTTGTCTGGAAGTGGAACTGCTCCCCTACGGAGAGACTTTGTGTCCTAAAAAATCAATTTGTGACACGCCGAATTTGCATTTGGCTGGATTGATTATTAGCCCGTGCTCTTCTAGCCTCTGAAAAACCGTAGTGAGGTGCTGCTCGTGTTCTTCCTCAGACGAGCTGGCTACCAGCATGTCGTCGAGGTAGACGAAAACAAAGGGGAGGTCGCGTAGGACTGCGTCCATCATTCGTTGAAAAGTTTGAGCAGCGCCTTTGAGGCCGAAAGGCATTCGCAGGAATTCAAAAAGGCCGAAAGGGGTTATTACCGCTGTTTTAGGAACGTCTTCTGCTCGGACTGGGACTTGGTGATAACCGCGGACTAAGTCTATTTTTGAAAAAATGCGCGCACCCGCTAGATGTAGTGAAAAATCTTGAATGTGAGGGATTGGGTAACGGTCATGCGCTGTAGCGTTATTTAGTCTGCGGTAATCTCCGCACGGTCTCCAAGAACCGTCGGATTTCGGAACCATGTGAAGTGGTGAGGCCCAGGGGCTCTTCGAGCGTCTAACAATGCCCAATTTTTCAAGAGTTGTAAACTCGTCCCGTGCTATGTTGAGCTTGGCCGCGTCTAAGCGGCGAGCTTTGGCAAAAACGGGAGGTCCCGTTGTTGGAATGAAATGTTCAACCCCGTGTTTAGCCACAGTGGCTAAGAATTTTGGGATTGTGAGTGCTGGAAATTGGGTGAGGAGTTGCTCAAACTTACCTCCTGCCGTGGTGACGTTGACCTGCACAGGTGGTGGAGAAACTCGAGCTGAGCATGGAATAGAAGCAAAAGACAGTGCATTAACCAGGCGCCTATTTGCTAGGTCCACTAATAACCCATGTGCACACAAAAAATCTGCGCCTAACAAGTTAAAACTCACCGCCGCTACAACAAATGTCCATCTGTAGCTGCGGCCGTGGATGAGGAGGTGTAGGCTCTTTTCGCCGAACGTGTCAATGTTAGAGCCGTTGGTTGCCACCGCTCCGTTGCCCCGTGTGCCCATGGCTCGATCTGCGTGGGAGGGCATGACGAAACTCAGCTGGGCTCCTGTGTTGATGAGGAACTGCTTGCCTGAATGTCCATCCGTCACGTACAACAGCTTGTTTTTCTCGCCGAGAACCGCTGCTGTTAACGGCTCTCGGCTTTGGCGTTTAAAGTTGCAGGGGGGAACACATTTGTGGGCCTTCTCGGCGAAGCGGTGGTGGTAATAACAAACATCGCTCCGTCTGTTACGTCTTGGCCGTGCCGCTGTCACCATGGGCTGGGTCTGCTCCGTGGGTTGTGGCTCCTCGTGGCTCGGGGCGTCAGCGTTGAGGTCTGCGGATGCTGCTGTGGGTGTCAGCTCCTTGCAGGCGTTGACGAGCCGATGAGCTTCGCTGGCCAGTGTGCGGAAGTCTTGGTGGGTGTTGCACTTCGTGCTGGCGAGTGTCCCCCTCATGTGTGGCGGCAGCGTGCTGAGGAAAATAAACTGGAAGAGGAAGTTGTCATTGTCCTCTTCCTTGAGCTGCAGCAAATCCTCCATGAGGGCCTTCGGATTGCCGCCTCTGTGGCCGTAGACCGCCAGGATCTTCTCGGCTCTTTCTTCCGCTGATGGGACGTAGTTCGCCACGATGGTCGCTTCGAGCGTCTCGTACTTGTCCCGGGCCGGTGGTCGCCGGATCAAGCTCCGCACACACTTCGAAGTGGCGGAGTCGAGTTTGGAGACGATATGATAAAACTTAGTATCATCGGCCGTGATGCCCGCCAGTATAAATTGGGCTTCAGCCTGCTGAAACCAAGAGGCGGGGTCCTCTTGCCAGAAGTCTGGCAGCTTGACAGCGACGGCGTTCGTGCACACCATCACTGCTGTGCCCGCCGGGTGAGAGTGCCTTGCCTCGGCTCTCAGGGTGGTGCTGGTGCTCGGTTGAGCCCTCTCAACCTCTTCTGCCGGGGGGAACAGCTGTCCGTCTGCTCCCTCGTCTGCGTGGCTGCTGGCGTCTGCCTGAGCCGCCACGGATGAGTCGCTTGTGGAAGAACGCCTCCGGTCCATACTCGCGTCAAGGTCACCAGTGTAGAGGAGCTGGGCAATGAAGAGGCGATTTGGTTTATAAGCAGAGTTTTAATGTTCAGCTCTTCTATCAAGTCTCATCTGGTGCAGAGAGCGGCAGAAGGGAAAAAGAGACAGAATCTCGCCGACTCGCTGGTTATATACAAGCACACAACAAAAGACATGCATAACAAAGGCTGACATCCCTCATTATCTTAATCCCCCCATTGTCTTGGTATTTCCTCTCCTCATCTTGGGAGGTGATGGTAATCTTTCTCCTCGCCTTGGGGGGTGAGGGTGGCTCGTCCGGTTTCCCCCGCCACGTCCGGGAACGTCTTTGTTCTTCACTCGGCGGGTGAGATTCCTTTGTCCTTTCAGAGGTGTGAAGTTCCTTACATATGTAGTCACCAAACATTTCCACATGCTCTAACATATGTAGGTTATGGAATATATAGTTAATATAGACCACAGTCTACTTACTTAGAGACGGACTGTGTCTGTTTTAACTGACTGTCACTGTACAATTATAAGTTTAGGTTTTTGTAGTCATTATTTATGAGGTGCGTTTATATTTAATTTTGTGTGTTATATATGCATTTATATTTAATTTTGTGTGTTATATTTGTATACACAAATGTATTTACTGCATTATTCCAAGTGTTTGTGTGTGTATGAGCTGGTGTTACGTGTTTTGTTTGTTGTGTTGTTTTTTATTTAATACTTGTATTTTATGTATTATATTTAAAATTTTGTTAAGTGCTGTTTGTTGGACCCCCTCGAAAACGTAATGTTACATCTCAAGGGGATTATCCAAAATTTCCAAAAATTTTATTCCAGTAAATTTCAATCTTCAGCACGTACTCTATTACCGTGTCTCAGTATAGCAGAGGACCACACTGACTGCTTTAGTCCATCAGAATCAGACCTTAGTGGATAGTACTGCAGCCTCACTGTGGACAACACTTGTCTCCATAGCTCCTCTTAAAAAGAAAACTATTAAAAACTAGAAAAGCACTCGGAGAGCGCAGACCTCCGCCAAGCGCCACAGTTCCCCCCATACAGTGTTTTACATCATAAATATTAATCCTACATTTATTGTGTGTACGTTTTCAGATTCCTTGACCATGAAAACATATGAGTAGCAATTGGATTCACATAGATAGGATTAGTGGTTCAGTAGTTATTGAGGAAAATTGCATTTCACATAATGGCGGTGATCCAGATCACGACCAAAATGTAATCATCTGTAGGATACCCCATTTGTGACAATCTGTGAAAATTTCATGAAAATCTGTCCATAACTTTTTGAGTTATCTTGCTAACAAACAAACAGACAGACAGACAAACAGACAGACAGACAGACAGACAGACAAACAAACAAACAGACAGACAAACAAACCAACGCCGATGAAAACATAACCTCCTTGGCGGAGGTAACAATGAATTAGCACCATGATACAACTTAAACACTTGTGAGTTAAAACAGAAAGTCAGAGCCTGTGAAAGGCTATGGCGTGCAAATAAGACAGAAGAATCATGTTCAGTCTGGAATGCCAGCCCTATCACTTATAAGAAATCTCTCCGTTATTTATTTATTTATTTAGCGAATGCAAAGTCCTCAAGCCAAGCAGTTGCCTCCTGGTTTGCTGTATGGAGGGTGTGTAATCCTCCTTCCAGTCTTTGGAGCGGGCAAGCCTCTATGATGTGTTCCATTGTTTGCTCCTCTCCACATGTGCACAGTGGGCTAGGGCTACTGCCCCATCTGTGAAGGCTGGCCAATCTCTCCGTAATGCTAGGTGATAGTACTATTCATCCTTGATAGAGAAAATAAAAACAGCCATAGATTTCTCTTTAACACTGTGGCTCAGTTAACCAAGAGCCACAATGCCATAGACCCCTGCATTCCTTTAACTGCTGACGACTTTATCAATTTCTTTAATGATGAAATTATCAATATCAGGAAAAATATTCCAAAAAATATATTTATGTCCAAAGGTTCAGTGACATGGTGGTTGGACCCAGGGGACAGAAGACAGACTCGAGTAGTAGTTTTATAGCTTTATTCACCCAAAAGCGTGGTGTTAGTGTGTGTAAATGTGGATGTGTAAAGTGCTGAATGCGTGCTGGGACTGAGCAAGCCTCGCTGCTGCCTGGCAACCCTAGGGACACAAAGCAGAGAGGTTACTACTGCACCACAGTGGGGAATGCAATAATTAACGCTTCTTACTTGCAGGAGATGGTGGGGCGTCTCTGCTTGCTCAGGGAGTGTTGGCCAGGAAGAGGGCTTGCTGCTTGGCACCAAGAGGCGGAGGAGGGACTCCGGTGAGGAAGAGAAGGAGTTGCACCGCCGCCAACGAGGACTGATCCGCCGCCTGGAGGATCCACCTGTGCACAGGAGAGGATTACTGGATAAGGTGAGTGCGAGGTAGGCTTACGTGACGAGGCGTGGAGAGCTTGGTCAGGCGTAGCACTGGTCTGTGGCTGAGAATGAGGGCTGTAGCTCTGTGACGTTGACAGATGACTCCATGCTGAGCTGTCCGTGGTTCTGGCTCTTATAGCTCGCTGGAGATTAAAGGCAGGTATGCGCGCAGCTGGAGCTGATGACGGCCCAGCGGCCGCCATAACAGTACCCCCCCCCCCCCCCAGAGGTGCCTCCAGGCACCTGCCCTATCTTACCTAGATTTGCCCGATGAAAGTCGCGGATGATTTGCTTATCAAGGATCCACGCTGGGCGAATCCAGGACAGATGTTTGGGGCCAAATCCCTCCCAATCCACCAGATACTGAAGGCCCCGGCCCCGCCGGCGGACGTCCAAGATGGCAGTAACCCCCCAAGCCGGGTGGTCGTTGATCATCCTCGGTGGGGGCGACGCCACAGGGGGTGGGCAAAGGGGATCGGAGATGATGGGCTTCACCTGGGAGACGTGAAAGGTAGGGCAGATGCGCATGGAAGGGGGAAGAGCTAAGCGCACAGACACAGGGTTGATTATGCGGGTAATGGGGAAGGGCCCAATGAAACGCTTCATTAGCTTGCGTTTCTCGGCCGGCACATTGATATAAGATAAGATAAGATAAGATAAGATAAGCCTTTATTAGTCCCACAACGGGGAAATTCCAGGATTGCAACAGCACAGGGATAGCAACACTCAGAGCAACAATCAGAAGGCAAGAAAAAAAAAAAAAAAAAAAAAAAAAAAAAAAAAAAAAAAAAAAAAGCAAGCAAGAGCAGCTAATAAACATATGTACGTATTACTATAAAATATATATATATACACACACACACAGACACACAGTGCAGAGCATTGTAGCTGGATGGAATAAATATATGAATATATGAACACACAGTGCAGAGCATTGTAGCTAGATGGAATAAATATGTAAATATATAAACACCCACAGTACGGAGCATTGCAGCTAGGTGGAATAAATATGCAAGTATATAAACACACACAGTGCGGAGCAATGTAGCTAGATGGAATAATATGTAGATATATAAATATATAAACACCCACAGTACGGAGCATTGTAGCTAGATGGAATAAATATGCAAATATATAAACACACACAGTGCAGAGCATTGTTGCTAGATGGAATGAAACAGCATAACCGTCTACTTAGTTATCCTACATGGTATGATTATGTGCCCATACATATTCTCACCCTCCATAGCGACCGGTATGTTCCTAGTTGTATGCCGGAGAGGACCATTGTGTAAGTCTATTGCATCTTTTGCATTCAAAAAACTATTAGTTTGTTACGTCTTTTTGCTATCTCTGCGAGCAGCCCTGCTTAGGTTGTACAGTCTGACAGCCGTTGGTAGGAAGGACCTACGAAACCTCTCGGTTGTGCACCTGGGATGATGTAGTCTGCTGCTAAATGAGCTCCTCAGTGCATTCAGTATGTCCTGCATAGGGTGGAACTCGGACTCCAGCAGAGATGACAGTTTAGCCACCGTCCTTCTCTCTCCTATCTCCTCCATCGGATCAAGGCGCTGCCCCAGGACAGAGCTAGCTTTCTTAATCAGTTTGTTCAGTCTCTTCCTATCGGCTGCAGTAATGCCACTGCCCCAGCAGACCACTCCAAAAGTGATGGCTGATGCCACCACCGTGTCATAGAATGACTTCAGCAGCGCCCCTTGTACACCAAAAGACCTGAGTCTCCTCAGCAGGAACAGCCTGCGCTGTCCCTTCTTGTAGAGTGCATCAGTATTGTGTGACCAGTCTAGTTTATTGTTCAGATGAATACCCAGGTACTTATAGGATGTCACCATCTCGATGTCTGTTCCCTGTATATTTACTGGTACTGTGAGGGGCTGCCCATGCCTGCGGCAGTCCACCACCAGCTCCTTAGTTTTCCTCGCGTTGATCTGGAGGCAGTTCCGATGGCACCAGTCCACGAAGTCCTGGATAAGCCCTCTGTACTCAGCTTCATCTCCATTGGAGATGAGGCCAACGATCGCAGAGTCATCAGAGAACTTCTGTAGATGGCAGTGTGTTGTGTTGTGTGAGAAGTCCGCAGTATAAAGAGTGAACAGGAAGGGAGCCAGCACCGTTCCCTGGGGGGCCCCCGTGCTACTGATGATCGTGTCGGACACACAGTCCCGGGTTCTCACAAACTGAGGCCGGTTCGTGAGGTAGTCCAGGATCCATGATGACAGGTGCTGGTCCACCCCTGCGCGCAGCAGCTTGTCCTTCAGGATCATCGGTTGGATGGTGTTGAAAGCACTGGAGAAGTCAAAGAACATGATCCTCACCATATTCCCGGGCTTCTCCAGGTGGGACAGAGAACGGTGAAGGAGGAAGATCACCGCATCCTCCACCCCAATGCCATGCTGGTAGGCGAACTGGAGTGGATCCATCGCTGGTTCCACCCGGGGGCGGAGGTGATTGCACGTGGCACGATATTGCACGTGGAAAGCCAAACCTTCTGACCCACCTTGTACTCCGGTGCTGGTCTCCTGTGACGGTTGCCCATCCTGGTGTAGTGCTCCATGGTCCTGAGGAGAGCCTTGCGGATGGTGGTCCAAACCCAGCGACAGCGCCTAACGTGGTCCTGAACAGAAGGCACTGCCACCTCCTCCTCCTCCTCCGGGAACAGTGGCGGATCATACCCCAACGACGCCTTGAAGGGTGACACCCCAGACGCCGAGGACACCGTGGAGTTATGAGCGTACTCTATCCAAGGCAGAAAGGTGCTCCAGGAGGAGGAGTTCGACGAGACGACACAGCGAAGGGCAGCCTCCAGCTCCTGATTCACCCATTCATACTGGCCGTTACTTTGAGGGTGGTACCCCGAAGAAAGGCTCGCAGTGGACCCCAACGCCTGGCAGAATGCCTTCCACACCTGGGAGAAGAATTGAGGGCCCCGATCCGAGACGATGTCAGAAGGGATGCCATGAAGGCGGACCACATGCTGTACCAAAAGGTCCGCTGTCTCGTGCGCCGATGGTAGCCCCTGCAGAGGCACGAAGTGGGCCGCCTTGGAGAAGCGGTCTACGATAGTCAAGACCATGGTGAAGTGGTTTGAGGGGGGCAGACCTGTCACAAAGTCCAAAGCCAAGTGAGACCAGGGTTGAGTAGGAACTGGCAGGGGGTGGAGCAGACCGGCCGGGGGAGAAGATGAAGACTTCCCGGTGGCACACTGTGTGCAGGTCCGGACGTAATTGGTCACATCCCTCCTCAGCCCTGGCCACCAAAACGCTCTTTGGAGTAGTGCAATGGTGCGCGAAATCCCAGGATGACATGCTAATGTAGAGGCATGAGCCCACTGAATGACCTCACTCCTGACTGCTGTGGGTACGAACAACTGCCCCAGGGTGCCACCCACTGGGTTGGGCTCTGCCTCCTGGGCCTTCCTCACCTGGTCCCGAATCTCCCATATGAGGGCACCCACAATGCAGGAAGGCTGAAGGATGGTCTCCTCCTGCTTCTCAAATGTCTCTGCCGAGAACTGCCTGGAGAGGGCGTCTGGCTTCTGGTTCTTGCTCCCTGGGGGGTAGGTGATGGTAAAGTTGAAACGCCCAAAAAAAGGGACCAGCGGGCCTGGCGGGAGTTCAATCGTTTTGCCGTCCTCAGATATTCTAGATTTTTGTGATCAGTCCAGACGACAAATGGCTGAGCAGCCTCCTCCAACCAGTGTCTCCACTCTTCCAGGGCGAGCTTCACCGCCAGCAGCTCCCTGTCATCAATGCTATAATTCCTCTCGGCAGGTTGCAGGGGGCAAGAGAAGAAGGCGCACAGCCGAATCACCCCGTCAACAGATGGACGCTGCGAGAGCACTGCTCCTACTCCGGAATCAGAAGTGTCCACCTCCACCAGGCACTGGAGATTCGGGTCCACCTGCGTCAGGACACGGGACGAGACAAACTCCTCCTTCAGTTTCTTGAACGCTGCCTGCTCAGTCCAGCAAAAGGGGGTCTTGGGGGACGTGAGACAAGTCAGCGGGCGAGCGATAATTCCAAAATTGGGCACAAAGCGGCAGTAGAAGTTAGCGAATCCCAAGAAACCCTGCAGCTGCTTTCTGGATGAGGGAGCGGGCCAGTCCACCACCGCCTTGACCTTGGCTGGGTCGGGGAGCACTTGATTATGCGAGATCACAAAACCCAAGAAAGATGTCTTCCTGACGTGGAATTCACACTTCTCGGCCTTGACGTATAGCTGGTTCTCCAGGAGGCGCTGAAGGACCCGCCTAACGTGGACCTGATGCTCCTCCAGAGATCACGAGAAGATAAGGATGTCATCCAGGTACACGAACACAAAGGAGCCCAGCAAATCTCGGAGGATGTCGTTGATAAGGCACTGGAAGATGGCCGGAGCGTTGGTCAACCCAAACGGCATCACCAGATACTCAAAATGGCCGCTTGGGGTCTGGAAGCCCGTCTTCCACTCGTCGCCCTCCTTGATCCGCACCAGGTGGTAGGCGTTGCAGAGATCCAATTTGGTGAACCACGAAGCCCCCTGGAGAGAGTCAAAGGCCGAGTTCATGAGGGGCAGCGTGTACTTATCCTTGATAGTGATCTCATTAAGACCCCAGAAGTCGATACAAGGGCGCAGGGAGCCAACCTTTTTCCCAACAAAAAAAACCCCACCCCCACCGTTGATGAAGATGGTCGAATAATCCCAGAGTTGAGCGATTCCTTAATATAGGTGTCCATCGCCTCCCGCTCCGGAGCAGACAAGCTGTATAAACGGCTTGACGGCAGCGGGGCTCCAGCCCGGAGATTGATTGCACAATCATAAGGGCGGTGGGGGGGGGGGGGGACAGCGCCCGTGACTTGCAAAAAATGACTCCCAGATCATGATAAATCTCAGGAACCTTAGACAGGTCAGGAGGGGGCGAAGCAGGTGGAGTCACAGATACCGATGGGGCACACGCTGCAGACTGAAGGCATGCGCTAAGGCAGAATGGGCTCCAAGAGATGACGCTCCCCGCCCGCCAGTCAAACGTGGGATTATGTAGTCTAAGCCAGGGATAACCCAAGATAACAGGGGAGGTGGAGGTGGGCAACACCAAAAAACGAATGTCCTCTCGGTGGTTTCCAGAGATAATAACCGACACGGGGTCCGTCTGTTGAGAGACAGCCGTTAGTGAGGTCTTAGACAGGGTGATTAGGTTGACAGGTGGCCAGAGAGTTTGATTGCCGAGGCCCAAGCGGGTTGCCAGGTCTCCTGATATAAAATTCTGCTCAGCCCCTGAGTCAATGAGTGCGTGAGTAGAGTGTTCTGTGTGCTTTGAAATAAGGCGAATGGGAATAAGGCAACTAGTGAGGGGCTTAGAATGGCCTACGTCCGTGAGTCCCCCTACTGTGACCCACGGACCTCCTCGTTTCCCCAATTCGTACATTTGGCTATTTCATGGGAAGCACTACCACAATAAAAGCACAACCCCAGATCCTTGCGGCGCTGTCTCTCAGCAGCCGAAATCCCCGAGCGCCCAACTATCATACCCTCCTGCCCTGGAAGTTCCTCAGACGAGGGCAGGGCCAGCTGGGTTGGCCGAGAGGAGCGGGGACGCAGCGCCCTGGAGCGGATAGAGGCTCTTCGCTCGGCGGCGCGCTCCTTCAGCCTGTTGTCTAAGCTAATGGTAAGAGAAATTAGTTCATTCAACCTTTCGGGCTTATCCCGTGTTGCTAATTCATCTCTCAGTTCAGGGCTTAGACTGCGGATAAAAATACTGCATAGCGAGGCGTCCTCCCACCCGACCTCTGTCGCCATTACCCGGAAATCGACAGCAAAATCGGCCGCAGCCCTGCTGCCCTGCCGAAGGTCTAATAGCCGGGCAGTTAACACAGAGTCCCGGTCGGAATGGTCTAAAACCTCGGTAAAATCCGCTAAGAATTGTTGGTACGTTAGATGAGCATAGCTGGGCTTAGCCATTACTGCGTACACCCAAGCTAGCGCTCTACCTTCTAGCAGGTTTACAATATAGCCAATTTTGCTATGGTCAGAGAGAAAATCCCCTGGAACCCAGTGGAAAACAGTCTCACATTGTAACAGAAATCCCCGTGCCTTAGCTTTCTGCTAAATCCGGCAGGCGTCGGCATGGGGGTGAGACGAGTTGGGGGAGTCTAGCTAACTAGTCGGAGGACTAGCAGGGGCGGGCGAAGCCCCGGCGGCCGGGGGGAACGCTTGGCGGCCCTCCAAACGATCCAACCGGCCGTTAATCTGTGCTAATTGGGTGAGGATGATTGTTTGCTGATAAGCTATGTGATCTATACGAGTGCCTAAGGTGTTAAAACGGCGCGTCAGCGCGCTGTCCGCTGGGTCGCTTTGACGGAGTCGTACTGACATAGTGGTTGGACCCAGGGGACAGAAGACAGACTCGAGTAGTAGTTTTATAGCTTTATTCACCCAAAAGCGTGGTGTTAGTGTGTGTAAATGTGGATGTGTAAAGTGCTGGATGTGTGCTGGGACTGAGTGAGCCTCGCTGCTGCCTGGCAACCCTAGGGACACAAAGCAGAGAGGTTACTACTGCACCACAGCGGGGAATGCAATAATTAACACTGCTTACTTGCAGGAGATGGTGGGGCGTCTCTGCTTGCTCCGGGAGTGTTGGCCAGGAGGAGGGCTTGCTGCTTGGCGCCGAGGTGTGCAAAAAGGGTGTGCGCACAGCTGGAGCTGATGACGGCCCAGCGACCGCCATGACACTCAGAACTCTGCTTCTCTGATTTTTCTATTATCAGTCATTCTGATCTAGCCTTAATAGTTTCAGCCTCTAAACCAACTACTTGTCTCTTAGACCCAATTCCCGCTAGACTTCTGCAGGAGTCACTACCTCTGATTAGTCTACCGCTTTAAATATAATTAATATGTCCCTATTGACAGGACACGTTCCACAGTCCTTTAAAGTGGCAGTAATTAAACCTCTGCTTAAAAAATCTTTGCTCGAGCCTGAAATTTGGGCCAATAATAGACCAATATCTAACCTCCCCTACCTCTCCAAGATCCTTGAAAAAGTTGTTGCCAATCAACTGTGCATTTTTTTTTTTTTTAGAAAATAACTGCATATATTTGAGAAATTTCAGTCAGGCTTCACAAAACACCGTAGCACACAGACAGCCCCAGTGAAAGTTTCTAATGACCTTTTCATGGCATCTGACAAAGGACTTGTCTCTGTCCTTGTTTTATTGGATCTCAATGCTGCCTTTGACACCATCGACCACCACATCCTGTTAGAGAGACTTGAACAGCAAACTGGTTTGAAAGGAACAACACTAAGATGGTTCCAGCCTTATTTATAAGACCGTTCCCAGTTTCTTTATGTCCACAACAAGTCCTCTATCCAGACTAGGGTTAACTATGGAGCTCAGTAGGGATTGATACTTGGACCGATACTGTTTAAATTATACATGCTGCCTTTAGGAGGTATTATGAGGAAACATTCTATTCATTTTCATTGTTACGCTGATGACACTGAGTTATATTTATCCATCAACCCAGACAATTCCAGCCATTTGGGTTCACTCCAGGAGTGTCTTAAGGATATTAAAACCTGGATGAACTACAACTTTCTACTCTTAAATATAGATAAAACTGAAGTTGTTGTTCTTGGTGAGGCAATAATCAGTTTTTATACTCTTCACATATGGAACAAACTCCTAGAAAGCATCAGGGCTGCTAAAACTCTCAGCTGCTTTAAATCCAGGTTAAAAGCTTTCCTATTTGCCGCAGTCTTTCAGTAGAACAGTTGTTAATCTCCTACAATGTACTGTAACTTTTATTCTTGCACGTTTTCTGTCTTATTCTAACTTGTTTTTGTTTCTCTTTAATTTACTTGTTAGTTTGCTTTTAAATTATTATGTATTCCTTTTGCAACTTGCTCTTATGCTTTAATGTTTTTATGTAAAGCATTTTGAATTGTCTTGTACATGAGATGTGCTATACAAATAAACTTGCCTTGCCTTGGCCCCAAGCAGGCTAGAAGTACTCTTTCTAGAAAAATAGCAACACTAGATGGCATTGCTCTGGCTTCTAATTCCACTGTTAGGAACCTTGGAGTAGTCTTTGACCAAGATACTGTATGTCTTTTAACTTTCATATACAGCAAACTGCTAAAACTGCCTTCTTCCATCTGCATAATATTTCTAAAATTAGGCCCATCTTGTCTCATAAAGATGCAGAGAAACTTGTCCACGCCTTTGTCACCTCTAGGCTAGACTGCTGTAATTCACTTTTATCCCTTTGATGCCTGTTGTCGCGAATTCGCATCAAACCGTTTCCGCTCCAAATGCAACCAAAATACCATCTGTATTCCTCCACTTCCGATTGGAGCACTTCCAACACATACCTAGGAACCTTTTGCAAGCATTAGTTTCTCGTAGGAACGGTCAGAGACGGAGCACCATCCATTTCCTGATTGCTAGGGTTAGGGTTAGGGTTAGGGTTATAGTTTGGCAGTCATGAGAGTTGAAAATACTGAAACTAACTTTGTTGCATAAATAAAAGACTCTTCATACTTGAGATGGGAACATGGTGCTTTTTTACTATTTTTTACCATAGATGCCTGTTGTCGCTAATTTGCATCATACCTAAAATTTATCTATTTTATGTGCTATAGTCAAATTAACTTTCTCAACTTAATTTAGCATCTACTTGAAAGCAAAAACACAAATGAAATTTTTTTTTCATAATTGGAAATAAATTCAGGCGTTAAGGGGTTATCAGGTTGTCCTAATAAGTCTATAAAGATTTTTCAGCTCATTCAAAATGCAGCTGCAAGTATCCTGACAAGAACAGGAAGAAGAGATCATATTACTTCAGTTTTAGCTTCTTTACATTTTGCTCCCAATAAAATATGGAATTGAATTCAAGATTTTACTCCTAACCTATAAAGCCCTTAATGGTCTGGCTCCATCTTACCTGCAAGAACTCATAGTTCCCTATCACCCAACCAGAACTTTGCGCTCCCAAAATTCCAAACTACTTGTGGTCGTCAAGGTCTCCAGAAGTAGATTGGGAGGTAGACCTTTCGGTTATCAAGCTCCCCTCCTGTGGAACCATTTCCCCAATTTAGTTCGGGAGGCAGACACTCTCTCTTTATTTAAGAGAGAGTGTGGCCTAATCCTGCTCTTTTGTAAAGTGCATTGCGATGACCTTGTGTTGTGGATTTGGCACTATATAAATAAACTATACTGAAACTGAAACTAAACTCACACATTTGATGTGACGGCCTCAGAGGTCGTAAAGAGTTTTTCTTGAATATGTAAAGTTCTCAAGTTCATAGTTGGGTTAGTTGAAATCTAAAACCAGAAATTTTGATTTGAAGGTTTCTTTAATACCCTTTACACAGGGGTAGAGATTGTTGAGAGGTCACTGAGTGATGAAAAAATGTTCAGATCTCTTAATGATCTTTCAATGATCTCTCAGCGATAATGAAGATCTGTCAATGATCTCTCAATGATCTTCGGTGATCTCCAAGGTCACCAAGGTTTTGATTCAGTCTAAAACAATTTTTCAATGATCCTCCAAGGGAAGTAATCTCTCATGGAGCTTTCAAGGAACATGCAATGATCTCATTGATCTTCCAATGATCTCCCAGAGAACTTTCAATGAATTCTCAGTGATTTTTCAATGAACGCTAGATTTTCCCACCCTGAGGGTAGAGATAGCTGGGAGATCAGTGAGGGTTTGTTGAGTATTCAATGAAAGACCAAGAGAGTTCATTGAAAGACCACAACAGGTATCACTGAGAGATCACTGGGAGAATGAAGAAATTATTGAGCGGTCCTTGAAAGCCCCTTGAGAGATCATTTCTCTTTGGTGATCGTTGAGATATTGTTTTGGACTAAGTCAAAACCTTTGTGACTGTGAAGATCCCTGAAGATCGCTGAGAGATCTTGGTGATAACATGATCTTGGCAAAATCACAGAAAGATCGTTGTGAGACTTGGCTATTTTTCCATCTTTCAATGCTCTCTCATTGATCTCCACCCCATGTAAAGGGGATTGAAGAGCACTGGAAACCTCCCAAGTATGTGCATACTTCTTTGGTCTCCCAAGAATCTCTCAGTGATTCCCCGGTGATCTCTCCTGGTCTCTCAGCGACCTCTCAAAGATCCCTATAGAGTGCCATGAAAGTTGCTGAAACATCTCCCAAACATTTATAAATAAACTGATTTTTTGAGACTTCAGGATCATCATCTATTTTGATTATGACTTCAGAGAAAGAGGAGAACGTAGCTCCTATGACCAAAATAACAGTAATGTAAACCACATTTATTCCCCAGATGTCCCATATCAATATTCAGCTGGCTAGTTAGCATGGCGGTGGGTGAGCTGAAGTATTTCAGTAATATTTCATCACCATCAGAGGCTTTGAGCTGAAAGGAAGCATTGGCTTTTCTCTCTTGCACCGCACTTTTTACACACGTCAGCCAGAAACAAACATTTGCAATATTCACATCTGTCATTTGGCAGCAATATACAGGACACGTTTAAAATGAAGCAAGTGGCAAGATTTATTAAAACTGTATGGCATTTATAGTACTTGGTTTAATGTTCTGATAATATAATTCTCTGAGAGTCTGAACATTGTGTATTCCCAAAATGAGTCACAATAAACTTTGAATTAGCAGTTTTCTGTTTTTTTACGGTGGAAAAACAACACAAAAAAGTCTGTCAAGGCTCTCAAGTGGGCCAGTTGTTTTCATAAACACATCAAAAGTTTCAAGCACCACATCAAACCACCATTTGCTATGTCTCTAGTTTGCTTGCACCATCAAAAGAGGACTGAAATAACTACATCTGATGAAGTTTACTTTGAAAAGCTGACCAGTCACGCTACTGCTGATGTGTTTAATGTCCCACCTAGAAGACGGAGGGACAGGATTAAAAGCATAAATAACACGCGTCAGTTAGCTGCCGTTGTGGCATGTTAATTCTTCCTGTGTTCAGAGCCCTTGGAATAAATGCAATCATGGGCATGGAGGAGCGGAATGTTTGCTCAGTTCCCAAACAGAAAAAAAGCAGAATCTTCAGAAGCTTACATCTATATAAAAGTTGCTGTCTATACCCAAAGTTTTTCAGGAGCTGAAAATGCTCGTGGGATCTCACACAGCTGTACTGCTGAAGGAGTTTTTGTTACTGTTAACAGCTTTATATTTGGTTGCGCCTCTGTCTTTTGAAAATCACTGTTGCTTCATGTGTTGCTCTGTGAGTATTTTAAACAAACAAAGCTCAATTAATCGTAAGTTGATGATGGAACAAAGACAGAACAAAAGGCAGTGACAGTGTTAGAAACAGCAACAAAAAAGAGACAGAGACACATTTCATCCTAACTCTGACAGACTGGAACCTTTCACTTCTTTGCAGACTTTGAAAAGTTATGACTGGAACACTGAATATGAATATTCGCTTTCCTTTGTGTGCCTCTGTTTGCAAATGCACTTCAAACTGTGACGACTGGCACTCAGCAGCCTATATTTTTGCTGCTGTGGCGATACGGTAACAGAGATAGAGGGTTTTGTTGCAGCTCATTGCATAATGTCAATAGACAATTAGGCATTTACTGGATTCCACCCATAAGCTAATTAGGACTACGTAATTAGCAGAGGGAGAGTCTTAAGTGTTCCTAAACGGAGCCCCCAGATAGCCACTTAAGGAGTGCTGTGCTGCGCTTTTGCCCAGCACTCCAAAGACCGATACTCAGACCAGAACCAGAGGTGCTCGACAAGGCTCAACGTGGCGTTAAGGCAGGATAAGTGGTGTTCAGTAATGACAAGACTGCTGTGTTGCTAGGATTTTCTTTTTTTTTCCCCCGTGAAAAGTTTTTTTTTTTTTTCTGCATGGCCTGAGCTCATATTTTGAGTCCTCATGCAAGAAAAGACTCCACTCCTGGAAAGGAGTGTTGTTGGCCCTTTGAGAGCTTGCTTTGAGCATACATCTTCTAATGAATGTCAGTCTCCATATAGGGGTCTTCATAGAAGGCTGACTTGACAAATTTTGAAATGGCCAAGCACAACTTTGCGTCATTCCACATTCTAGTGATGACCTCGTCTCATCTTCCAACTCATCTTGATCCTTTGACTCTCCCACCTCACTGTCTCCCTTGGGTTCATTTGAAGAATCCCTTACTTCTTTATACTCTGATGGACTTCAAGCTGTGATGCAAGAGTTTCCCAGACTGGCATGCCCCTTTGCATCGCCTCTCGCTCTCCTTTATATCTCTGTATCCATCTAAAGTACTCCTCTCAGAGGTGCGCAAATCAACAATTCAGTCACGTCTATCCCGTGCTCTCTGTCTCCCGCCCACCAGTTTATTCTCAATTCTTTGTCTTGTTTGGGAGCCACAGACGGCACATTCAGGTCAGGCAGACACGCAGGCGGGCGGCCTTCAAATATAGCTTTCATGACAACTGTGGATGAATGGGCCCGCTGTGTGAAATGGCATGTCTGTGATAGATCTGCAGGTAATGGTAACTTTGGCTGCCGCATCTGACCTGTTACTGGCTATTGCACAGTAAGAATTCATTTAGAAGTATTGCAGTTTCATTTGAGTAATACATCCAACTATATGCTATTTTTTTTTACCTCCGCCAAGGAGGTTATGTTTTCATTGGCGTTGGTTTGTCTGTCTGTTTGTTTGTCTGTCTGTCTGTCTGTTTGTTTGTTAGCAAGATAACTCAAAAAGTTAGAGATGGATTTTCATGAAATTTTCACAGATTGTCAGAAATGGGGTATCCTACAGATGATTAGATTTTGGTGGTGATCCGGATCACCGTCCACAAAAAAACGGCCATTACGGAAAATGCCATTTTCATCAATAACTACTGAATCGCTAATCCTATCATTGTGAATCCAATTGCTAGTCATATGTTTTCATGGTCAAGGAATCTGAAAACGTACACACAAACACTGTATGGGGGGGAACTGTGGTGCTTGGCGGAGGTCTGCGCTCTCCAAGTGCTTTTCTAGTTTTTACTGTGGAGAAAAACAATGCATGCCACAAGTGCTTTAGTTGCACTAAAAATTAGGGTAAGCCAGGGCAAAAAGTTACATGGGGCAGGTTGATACACCCCCTCCTCCCCACCCACGTTGCACAAGCGTGACCTTTCTAATTTTACATTCAGTGTATGTTCAATACACGCTATACTTTACTGCTGCACACAAGCCATGGATAAAGATCTTTGTACATGAGAGAAGACGAGTGAATGAATTGTGAGCTCTCTTAGTAATTTTTTGAAACTGTTGTCTTCTTCATAGCTGTCAGACCATACTGATCTTGTGCATTGTATGTTTTGCTGATGAAACTAGATTTTTTGAGCCACATGGGCATGTGTCTGATTTCATGCTAAGTAGTACAGGGTTCCTTCCTTCCTGGTGTCAACTTTCCCTGGTACAGCGGGGAAAACAAGTATTGAACACATCAGCATTTTTCTCATTAAACATATTTTTGAAGGAGCCGTTGACCTGAGATTTTCAACCAGATATCAGTAACAACCCAAGCAATCCATACATACAAAGAAATCAAGGCAAATGTGTTCACAAAACAAGTTATACTTAATAAAGTGGAATGACACGAGGAATAAGTATTGAACACTGTCACGATTTGCCCCTCGGGGGAGAGACCCAGACTCTGAACTGCAGCTTGTGGTATTTATTAACAAAAACACAGAGTCCAAATAGTGCACAAACACAAAAATCCAAATAGTGTGAAATGCAAAACTTACAAACGGCAAGGAGAAAACAGGATACACAAGTATTCAGTTCAATTCAACTTTATTTATATAGTGCCATTTCACATCAACAGTCATCTCATAGCACTTTCAACTGTAGGGGAAACCCCCACAATTGCAGAAAGACCCCGGCAATCAGGTGATCCCCTGAGTGCAAGCGCTTGGCGACGTTGGAGAGGAAAAATTCCCTTTTAACAGGAAGAAACTTCCAGCAGAACCAGGATCAAGGAGGGACAGTCATCTGCTGCGACTGGCTGGGGGGTGAGGGGATAGAGAAGATGAGAAGAACAGACATGTAGAGAGCAAGCAGCACAATGGGGACTCAATCTATGGGAGAGAACAAACAGATGTTAATGGCCAGCAAAAAAAAAAAAAAAATCATTGAGAGTGAAGAAAGGAATGAAGCCCAGTGTATTATTGGAGGTCCCCTGGCTGTCTAAACCTATTAGCAGCTTAACTAAGGGAGAGTTCAGAGACACATGATCCCTCGCTAATTGTAGGCTATATCAAAAAGGAAGGTTTTAACCCTATTCTTAAAAACAGAGATCAAGTCTGACTCCCGAATCCAGATTGGCAGCTGGTTCCACAGGAGAGGAGCTTGATAACTGAGGGCTCTACCTCCCATTGTACTTTTGGAGATTGTAAGTATTACAAGTAATCCAGCATTTTGGGAGCATAGTGCTCTGTTAGGATAATAGGGTCGTATCAGATCTTTTAAATAAAAAGGGGCCTGATTGTTTAGAGTTTTGAAAGCGAGAAGAAGGATTTTAAACTTAATTCTAAATTCTATGGGAAGCCAATGAAAGGAGGCTGGAACCGGAGAGATATGACCTCTCTTTCTAGTACCTGTTAAAACTCTTTCAGCAGCATTTTGGATCAACTGAAGACTTTTTAAAGATGTTTTAGGACACCCTGATAATAAAGAGTTACAATAATCTAATCTAGAGCTAACAAAAGTATGGATCAGTTTCTCAGCATCACTCTGAGACAAGATGCTCCTCATCTTGGTAATATTACGCAAATGATAGAAGGCAGTTTTAGAAACGAATTTAATATGTGAATTGGAAAATAGATCTTGATCAAAAATAACTCAAGGTTCCTCACAGAGCTATTAAGCGAAAGACTAACCGCATCCAAACTAAAAGTTTGATTTGGAAAGGTATTTCTAAGGTTTTTTGGACCAACAAAAATGACTTCAGTCTTATCTGAATTTAATAGCAGGAAATTACAAGTCATCCAAACTTTGATTTCCTTAAGACAGGCTTCTAACTTGACTAATTGATTACTATCATTTGGCTTCATTGACAGATATAATTGTGTGCCATCTGCATAACAATGAAAATGTATACAGTGCTTACTAATAATGTTGCCTAACGGGAGCATATGTAACCTAAAAACAGTAGCACCTAGCACAAATCCCTGTGGAACTCCATGACTGAGCTTTGAGTTGAAAACTCATTACTGACATGAACAAACTGGAACCTACCAGATAAATAAGATCTAAACCATTGCAACAAAGTTTCATTAAGTCCAACATAGTGTTCTAATCTATCAAGTACAATATTATGATCGATAGTATCAAAAGCTGCACTAAGGTCTAAAAGGACAAGTACAGAAACAAGTCCATTATCAGATGTGATAAGGAGGTCATTAGTGACCTTCACTAAGGCTGTTTCAGTACTATGATGGATTCTAAACCCAGATTGAAACTCTTCAAATAAACCATTTCCCTGCAAGTGGTCAAATAATTGTGTAGCAGCAACTCTTTCTAAGATTTTTGAAATGAAGGGGAGATTAGAGATTGGTCTATAGTTAGCTAAAACTCCTGGATCCAGCGTTGTCTTTTTGAGTAAGGGTTTAATTACAGCAGTTTTAAAAGCCTACGGTACATGGCCTAAAGTTAATGAAGAATTGATTATTTGAAGAATAAAGCTACCAATAAATGGAAAGACTTCTTTAAATAACCTGGTAGGAATAGGGTCTAAAAGACAAGTTGAAGGCTTGGATGAGGAAATTATTTTGTCTAACTTTAAAAGGTCAATTGGAGTTGACTCATCCAAACAGATATCAATTGAAGTAGTTGTAGTAGTTACTGCATTTAAGTTAACGGTGGGAAGAATCTGACTGATTTTATCTCTGATAGATTGACATTGACATTGACATTGATTTTTATTTGAACATTCTAAAAAAAAAGAAGAGAATTCAAAACAAAACAAAAAAGACAAGCCAAAAATAAAATGTTCAAAAGGAGTGGGAAGAAGCCAACGCTTATATAGTCCCATCCCTTTTCCATACCCAACAAATTACAGTATCACTCATAATCATCATTATCCCACAACCACATTCACCATAATACATCCATAGTCAAATTACACAACAAAAATGACACAACAATGACAGTCCATATTGACAACAATACCAACATCCAACAATATTACAACAACAATAAACATACACATCTGGCATGTTCAGTACAAACACAGACAACACCATCACCTTCACAATCACCATAACACAACAACAACCTTCCCTCACTGAAGACACAATGTAACATCACTGTCCTTCATTCTCGTACTGCTCAAAAATCATTTCTTTATATGTTGATTTAAATATGTGGATGTTTGGACATTGCCTGTGTTTCTCCCCCAACCCATTCCACAATTTTACCCCACACACAGACACACAAAAATTCTTCTGAGTAGATCTTACTAAGTGCATTTTGAATTTTGTATTCCCCCGTAAATTATATTTCCCTTCTCTCTCCCTGAAAATATTTTGTATATTGTGTGGCAAGAGGTTTTTACTGACTTTAAACATTAATTGTGCTGTGTAATAATGAACCAGATCCCATAATTTCAATAACTTTGAATGTAAAAACAATAAATTAGTATGTTCGAGGTACCCGACTTTGTGTATAACACGGACTGCCCTTTTTTGTAATATTAACAATGAATTAAGCTTACTTTTATAACTGTTACCCCAAACCTCTATACAATAAGTCAAGTATGGAAGTACTAATGAGCAATACAAGATATGAAGTGATTTATAATCTAGGACCTGCTTAATTTTATTTATAATTGCAATATTTTTTGCAACTTTGTTTTGTATGTATCTGACATGTGGTTTCCAACTAATTTTATCATCCAGTATTACACCCAAAAACTTGATCTCCTTAACTTTTTCAATAACTACATTATCTATATGAATATGTATATTGTGGGGACACACATTCGTGACCTGCTTTTGGACTCACATTTTAGACCAGAGCAAGGGCAGAGCTTCTGTGGTTATTACAGGAAGCTGCAGGAGAGTTAGCTTTGGTATGCAAAGCTTGAGACTGTGGGATATAATTAAGGGATTAATGAGGGGGTGCATTGTAGATAGTGGTGTGATATCATGCAGAGAGGATGCATTGTTGCTGTCTTTATAATGCAATGGTTTTGTGAGACATGTGACCTGTTAACTGTAAGGGTCCTGGTATTTAAGGACGAGAGTTCCCTTTGTCGTTCTCTTTTATTCTGCTTCATGATGTTGGAAGATGTGAATAAAACTGACTCGAGAGATAAACTCTGCCTCGTCATTTTCACATTTCCACACTGGTGACCCCAAGACGTATCATGCATGAGGAGAATTCCCCCGGGCAAGCCTCATCACGAGCCCTCAGCCAAGCGAATGCCGCTACAGTCCAGCTACCGGACTTCTGGCAGAACAATCCATGCTCCTGGTTCAACACAGTTGAGGCGCAGTTCAACTTCCGGGGGATATCGGTAGATGCCACAAGATTCTACCACGTAGTCGCAAAGCTGGACAACAACACGGCCCAGCATGTGGAGAGCCTGATCGACCAGCCGCCGGACAATGACAAATATGGCACGTTGAAGGCTGCACTCATCCAGCAATTCACCCCCTCGGCGGAAGAGCGAGCAGAGAGGCTCCTGGAGCTGACGGAGTTGGAAAATGACATGCTCGCGAACCTGATGGAGAAGTTGTTGAGGTTGAAAGACTCTGACGACGATCACTTCATTTTCATCCACCTCTTCCTCAGGACTATACCGTCAGCAGCGAGAGCGACCCTGGCCAGTTCGCCACTGTTGGCCCAACGGGACTACCGCGTGCTGGGTCGAGAAGCGCAGCGGATTGTCAACGCCACCAAGCGGTGCGCAGCCGCGGCCGCTGCAGCAGAACTCAGCGCGGTGACCGGAGACGACAGGAGGCCAGAGGTAGCGGTACCAGATGCACCGACGACGGCGGCGGCAGGGGCCAGGGAACGTGGATCGGATGTCCTTTGTTTCTACCATCACCACTTCGCAGAGAGGGCACGCAAATGTGTACCACCGTGCCAGTTCGGGCTTTCGGGAAACGTCAAGACCGGGGGTCGGTAGCAGCTGCGGCCCTCGGGGAGGAGAACAAGCTGCTCTACTTATCAGACGCACGCTCAGGGAGGCAATTCCTCGTCGACACAGGCTCCCAGTTGAGTTTCATCACACCTTCCTACGCGGACAGACTAGCTGGTTCCGGAGGTCCCCGGGTGTCAGCAGCGAACGGCTCGGAGATTAAGACCTTCGGTGAGAAGACTTTGCTTCTGTCTCTACACGGCCGTACATTTGAGTGGACTTTTGTTGTAGCAGCAGTAAATTTCAATATGTTGGGAGCTGATTTTCTGTGCTCACATGGTTTGTTGGTTGATCTCGCTAACAGGCACTTGGTTAATGCACTTTCTTTTGATTCTATCCCCTGCACAGCGCGAGTGGCCCCGCCTACAGCACAAGCCAACGTCACAGCTGCAAGCGGTAAGTTCCACACACTGCTCACTCAGTTCCCAGCACTCACGGTCCCCACTTTTTCGGCATCAGTCGCTAAGCACGGGGTGGAGCATTTTATTACCACTACCGGACCGCCCGTTTTTGCAAAAGCTCAGCGCTTGGACGCAGCTAAACTAGCCATAGCGCGCGAGGAATTCGCCAACCTGGAGAGGTTGGGCATTATCAGACGTTCAAACAGTCCGTGGGCTTCCCCGCTGCACATGGTCCCGAAAGCCGACGGATCATGGCGACCTTGCGGGGATTTCCGCAGGTTAAACAATGCTACAGCTCATGACCGCTACCCAATCCCGCATATCCAAGATTTTTCCGTTCATTTGGCAGGGGCACGCATTTTTTCTAAAATAGACTTGGTCCGCGGTTACCACCAAGTCCCAGTGCACGCTGAGGACATACCCAAAACAGCGGTAATAACTCCGTTTGGCCTCTTCGAGTTTTTACACATGCCATTCAGACTTAAAGGGGCGGCTCAGACGTTCCAACGCACGATGGACGCGGTGCTTCGCGATCTCCCTTTCGTGTTCGTCTACTTGGACGATATTTTAATAGCCAGCGCGTCCGAAGACGAACACGAAAAACACCTGGCCACAGTTTTCCGAAGGTTGGGAGATCACGGGTTAATAATCAACCCAGCGAAGTGTCAGTTCGGGGTGGCGCAGATCGATTTTTTAGGACACCGTGTCTCCCCTGAAGGAGCAGTTCCGCTTCCTGATAAAGTGCGCGCGGTGGCAGATTTTCCCCGGCCACACACGGTCAGGGCGTTGCAGGAGTTTTTGGGAATGGTGAATTTTTATAACCGTTTTCTCCCCCACGCGGCGCAACTCATGCAGCCGCTGTATGCTGCGCTCAAAAAAAAAGAAACCCGCGGATAAGGTCGAGTGGTCCCCGGAGCGGGACCAAGCGTTCTTGGAGGTGAAAGCAGCTTTGGCAAGGGCTGCGTTGTTGGCACACCCAGACCCAACTGCCCGCATAGCGCTCACCACTGATGCTTCAGAGGTGGCCATAGGGGCGGTCGTGGAGCAACATGTAGCCAGGGTTTGGCAGCCCCTCGCTTTTTTCAGCAGGACCTTGCACAATAGCGAACGTAAATACAGCGCGTTCGACAGGGAGCTGCTCGCTCTCCATTTGGCCATTCGCCACTTTCAGTTCTGGCTTGAGGGACGCTCTTTCACCACGTTCGTTGATCACAAACCGCTCACATTCGCGATGGCCAAGGTTTCCGAACCGTGGTCAGGCCGGCAGCAGAGACAGCTGGCCGCGATATCAGAGTTTACTACTGATATCCAGCATGTGGCAGGCAAACTCAATATAGTTGCAGACGGCCTCTCGCGCACCGTAGCGGCCCCAGTCAGCATGGGAATAGATTACGCAGCCATGGCCGCGGAGCAGGGTAGTGACGTGGACGTGCGCGCGCTCCAGTCTGGACCAACAGGGTTAAGGCTGGAGAACAGGGTGCTGCAAGACGGTATGCCCCCCCAATCTGCGATGTCTCCATGGGTTGGCCGCGGCCAGTAGTACCAGCTGCGTGGCGCCGCCACGTTTTTGACTCAATTCATTCTTTGGCGCACCCGGGAGTGCGCGCGTCGGTCAAAATGGTAGGAGAAAAATTTGTGTGGCCGAGCCTCCGCAAGCAAGTTAAAGAGTGGGCAGCAGCCTGCACGGCGTGTCAACGAGCCAAAGTACACAGGCACACGAGAGCTCCTTTGGAGCCGTTTCACATTCCGGCCAAGAGGTTCGACCACGTTCATGTGGACCTCGTGGGCCCCCTCCCGCTGTCACAAGGGTGCACACACCTTCTTACAATGGTGGACCGCACCACGCGCTGGCCTGAAGTGGTCTCGCTGGCATCAACCACGGCCGAGGAGGTTGCGCGCGTTTTTAACATCTTGGGTGGCGTGCTTCTGCGTTCCATCGGATGTTACGTCTGACAGAGGCCCTCAATTTGTTTCCGAGCTTTGGTCGACAATGGCCCGCAGCCTGGGTGTCACAATTCACCGCACAACCACGTACAATCCGCAGACTAACGGGTTATGCGAACGTTTTCATAGATCATTGAAAGCAGCTCTCAGGGCATCACTGACGGGTGCAAATTGGGTAGACAAGTTACCGTGGGTGTTGTTGGGGTTGCGTTCTGCACCTAAAGAGGACTTAGAAGCCTCCCCAGCAGAGCTCGTGTTTGCGCAGCCACTCCGGCTCCCTGGGGAGTTTCTCCCAGATAACCCTGCGCCAGACACCTCCCCGTCTCAGCTGTTGCGGAGTGACATAGAATCAAACACGCTGCCCGGCCCCACGCACCACAGTTTTCCGCGCGTTTTTGTGCCTAAAACTTTGAGGAACGCAGAGTTTGTTTTTGTCAGACACGATGCACACCGAACCCCGCTGCGACCACCTTATGACGGACCCTTCAGAGTGCTGGAAACAGGGGACAAGCAGTTTTTGCTAGATTTGGGGGTAGGGAAGAGAAAGTTGGTATAAACAGACTCAAACCCGCTTTTGTGGTGGCAGATGAGCAAGTGCTGTTGGCGAGGGCCCTGCAGCGAGGCAGACCCCCGCGGAGGGCTTCACAGGGTAATGTTTCCCCAGAATCCCCACAGGTGCTGACAAAAGGTTCCCACCCCGAGACGTCCAACCCCAGCTACAGCAGATACGGCAGGAGACGGAAGCCCAGACAGCTGGTGGACTAATGTGTATTGATACTATCACGGCATGCATGTTGTTTTTCCCTTGTTTGTTCTAAAATGCTGGGGGGGGGGGGTTGTGTGGGGACACACATTCGTGACCTGCTTTTGGACTCACATTTTAGACCAGAGCAAGGGCAGAGCTTCTGTGGTTATTACAGGAAGCTGCAGGAGAGTTAGCTTTGGTATGCAAAGCTTGAGACTGTGGGATATAATTAAGGGATTAATGAGGGGGTGCATTGTAGATAGTGGTGTGATATCATGCAGAGAGGATGCATTGTTGCTGTCTTTATAATGCAATGGTTTTGTGAGACATGTGACCTGTTAACTATAAGGGTCCTGGTATTTAAGGACGAGAGTTCCCTTTGTCGTTCTCTTTTATTCTGCTTCGTGATGTTGGAAGATGTGAATAAAACTGACTTGAGAGATAAACTCTGCCTCGTCATTTTCACATTTCCACAATATCTTCTTTATTTTTACAATTACCAAATATCATTACCTTAGTTTTATCTATATTTAGTGATAATTTATTACAATCCATCCATTTTTTAAGCTTATTTAATTCATTATTTAGAGTATGGATTAGTTGATTATAATTATCTCCAGAATAAAATATATCAGTATCATCAGGAAATAATATTATTTTTAATAATTTAGAAACTTGGAATATATCATTTATATATACAGTATGTTAAATAATTTGGGGCCCAATACTAACCCCTGGGGGACCCCACAGGCAATTCTCATACACCCAGATATTCTCCCATCTTCACAAATTGTTGTCTCTCAGATAGATAACTTGTAACCCATCTCAGAGCCATTCCCCTAATACCATACATTTGCAATTTATTAAGAAGTATTGAATGATTTATTGTATCAAATGCTTTTCTAAAATCTATAAACACACCAATTGCATATTTTCCTTGATCTAATGCATTTATTATTTCCTCTGTTGCTTCCATTATCACCAACAATGTTGTACTCTTGGCTCTAAACCCATATTGGTTCTAATTCAGCATATCTTGTTTATTTAAAAAGTTTTCTAATCTGTTGTTGAAAAGTTTTTCCAGAATCTTTGAAAATTGTGGGAGAAGTGATAATGGTCTGTAGTTTGTGTATTGGTGTTTATTTCCTTACTTGAATAATGGTATTACTTTTGCTATTTTCATTTTCTGCGGGAAAGAGCCAGTTTGAAATGATAAATTACAAATATATGTGAATGGTTTTAATATACCATCAACAGATCTTTTTATTAGTGCCATATCAATACCATCACAATCAGTAGATAATTTATTTTTACACTTTTCAACAACAGATTTTACCTCTAGTTCATCCACCGCTGTAAGAAAAATTGACCGAGGAGTTACTTCCAAGTCTCATTCACGGTGTCTCTTCCTTGGATTGGAATTTTTGCTGCCAAATGTGGCCCAACATTTGCAAAAAATTTATTCATTTTATTTACTACCATATTCTTTTCATAAATATCACCACAATTATCAGTAAAATATTCTGGATATATCATTTTCTTAGTTCCATTTTTCCTTAATTTATTTAATATATCCCAAACTCCTTTTATATTATTTTTATTTTCAATTAACATTTTCCTATAGTATAATTTTTTTACTAGTTCGTATTATTTCAGTTACTTTATTTTATGTTTTATATCTTTTTTTCAGATTCTTTAGTTCTTAATTTAATGAAATTTTTATAGAGATAATTTTTCTTTTTACAAGCATTTTGTAACCCCTTGGTTAACCATGGGCAATTTTTGTATATGTGTTTTTTATTAATTTCTTTAATTGGACAGTTTTTAATCATATAATGATTTAAATATATCAATAAATTTATCATATGCCAAGTCCACATTTTTCTCTCTATAGACAACATCCCAATTCTGAAACATTAAGTCTTCTTTTAAATCACTGATTCTGTCTTCTGTTCGTATTCTTTTATAGATAATCTTTTTACATAGTTTATTATTATTACTCTCATTAGCCCCATAATTAACATCTAAAGAAACAAATACAGGCAGGTGGTCACTAATATCATTTATTATTATACCACTCACCATATTATATTCAATAACATTGGTAAAAATGTTGTCTATCAGGGTAGCACAGTGTGTCGTTATTCTCGTAGGTTTTGTAATCTTTGGAAATAAGGTTAAGCTATACATTGTATCTAAGAAATCTTCAGTTGGTTTGTGTTGTTTTGTTTTCATTAAATCTATATTAAAGTCACCACAAATAAAGATATATTTTTGTCTTATTTTTGCATAGATCTTTTCCATCCCATTTTTAAATTTTTCCATAGGATGAAATTTTCCATAGATGAAAATTCTATAGATGAAATTTTATTACCGTATTGAAAAAGTTCATAAAGTCCTGACTAGTAAGCTCTAAGGGAATGCTATGATTGACAGAGTCCTGACTCTTTAGTCAGCCTGGCTACAGTGCTGAAAAGAAACCTGGGATTATTCTTGTTCTCTTATATTAATGCAGAATAATAACTTGTTCTAGCTTTTCTAAGAGATTTTTTTTATAAATTAAAAGATGATTTCTCCAAGCTAAATAGATTTCTTCTAAATTAGTAGAGTGCCATTTTCTTTCTAATTGACGAGTCTTCTGTTTTAAGCTCTGAGTTTCTGTGCTGAACCAAGGAGTTAGAAATCTCTGATTAGACTTTTTTACTTTTTTAAAGGGGCCACCATGTCTAGAGTCTGATGCAGAGAAGCTGTAACACTATCTACCATGCCATCAATTACAAAAGGAGCAAGCTGTCTATAGCTTATTTCCATTGTGTTGACACATGGTATAGAGGAAACAATCTGCATAAATTTGGTTACAACATCATCTGAGAGGCATCTACTGTAGTAATATTTTTCTTTAGGAGCCAAACAGTCAGAAATAGTAAAATCAAAGGTTAACAGACAATGGTCTGACAGTACAGGGTTATGAGGAGAACTACCAGATTTTCTATTTCTATGCCATATGTCAGAACAAGGTCCAACGTGTGGTGGAGATAATGGGTAGAATTTCCTACTTTCTGAGAAAACCCCATTGAGTCCAATATTGAATTAAATGCCATATTGAGGCAATCACTACCTACATCTACATGTATATTAAAGTTTCCTACTATAATTATTCTATCTGATTTTAGCACTAAATCAGCTAAGAATTCTGCAAATTCGGATAAAAACTCTGAGTTGGTTGATGGAGGACGATAAACTATGGCAAATAAAATTGGGTTTAGCCTAAAATTGCTAAAATGCCCAATACCGAGGACCAGGCCCTCAAAGGAATTAAAACATGTTTTTTGCTTTACATTAACTAGTAATTTGGAATGGTAAATTGTTGTTACTCCTCCTCCACGACCAGAACTTCTGGGATTTTGACAGTTTAAATCACCAGAGGGAGTTGATTCATTTAAACCAACATAATCCTCTAGCCCTAACCAAGTCTCTGTAAGGGATATAAAATCAAGCAAATGATCAATTAACAAACAGATCATGGACTAGCAGAGACTTGGGAGTTAGAGACCTAATATTTAACAAACCGCATTTAATTTTTAAATTATGAGGAGGAACAGAGGCCAAATCATTCAATTTAGAGGCTTCATGTTTAATTTGAGTTTTACCAACTTTTTCTTTAATCACTTTTAGATGCTTATACATTATATTTTTATTTACTTTGGAGGGAGCAGACAATGATTCACTGATGGGGAAGACAGGGGCTAAGTTGAGGGGTGGTGGATGAAGAGGAGCTGCAGAGAGGCGTGTAAGACTGTGACTCTGCTTCCTGGTCCCTGAGTTGTCAATGTTTTGGAAATTTGGATAAAAATGATGCCAGATTGTTAGATAAAACAGATGCACCATCCAAAGTGGGATGGACGCTGTCTCGTCTAATAAGACCGTGTTTTCCCAAAATGAGCTCCAATTGTCTATGTAGCCCACAATGCTTGCGGGACACCACACAGACAGCCAGCGGTTGAAGGATGACAAGCGGCTAAACATATCATTATTGGTCAGATTGGGGAGGGGCCCAGAGAATACTACAGAGGCAGACATTGTTTTTGCAAAATCACACACCGATTCCACACTAAGTTTTGTGACTTCCAACTTCCAGAGTTGGATGTCATTAATGCCGGTGTGGATAACAACTGTGGTGTATTTACAGTTACTTTTAGCCAGCATTTTCAAATTTAACTCAATGTCGCCTGCTCTGGCCCCAGGAATGCATTTGACTATGGCTGCTGGAGTCTCTAGGTTCACGTTTCTGACTACAGAGTCGCCAATGATCAGAGTTTTTTCCTCAGCTGGTGTGTCGCTAAGCGGGGAAAAGCAATTAAAAATATGAACAGGTTGGTGGTGAACCGGGGCCTTGCGACTAGGTTTCCTTCTCACCATCACCCACCCAGTCTCCTCGCTGCTGAGGAGGACTGGAGAACTGCTAGCAGGCCGCCCTATGCTAGGGAGCTCCGCTGCAGCTAAGGGGCATCCGTCATTATTAACTGGCGCAGATGGTGTTTCAATGCAGCGGGGCCTTGATTCCAAATCAGACAACCTCGCCTTGAGCGCCTCAAAAAGACAACATTTATTACATTTACCATTATCACTAAAAGAGGCAGGGGTGTAGCTAAACATCTGACAGAGAGAGCACACCAGAGGAGAAGGGGAAAGAGAGCTAGTAGCCATAGCTAGTGGCTAACCCGAAGCTAACAAAAACATTGATGAAATGTGAATAGAAGGCAAAAGAGGGTGATCAGATGACACTGAGTGCGCACACAGGTGCAAGAGGCTTGATAAACAGAAGTGAGAACTAACGGTAGAAGGAAAAAAGTGATTAAAATACAATTAAAGGCAAAAATCCTCAGGAGAATGAGGAGAGCTAACCACAGAGCAAACCACACAGACAGACAGCAACACAGGAAGTGACGATATGTTATCACAGGAAGCCCTCAATGGACTACAAGTATAACAAACGTCAGAACAGGAGCAGGGTTCTGATGCAAATTATTCCTTGAGACTCCAGCAAAAAGTGAAAGAAACAATCACCCTAAGTAGGACACGAAACCAATGGACATAAATGGTTGCAGGTGTGGATCACATGAGTGGGTAGGAGATGACAATGATTACCAACTGGGGTCAGCTGAATGTAATGAGAGGGCAGAAGATGGGACTGACAGCTGAGAGGGACATCGCCCACAACGGAGCAAAAACTCGCAAGTGCCACCGACAGCTGTCACTCCAGAGAGAGAACACAACAACGCGATAATAAAGAATTAAATGCCAACAAATACGGAGCTGAGAAATAAATACAAATTGATTCAAATAAAAGAGTAGCAAAACTATGATAACATAAACAAGGGGAATAAGAAACAATGCATGACATACAAAAACCAACAATGGACAGGAACCAAAGAACACAACAAATATACAAATATGAGAAGAAGACCATGAGGCTGAGCACGGCGGAATACCCCGTGCTCAGATCATAACAGAGGCCCTCTCTCAAGGGGTGGACACCAGACACCCAGGGTAACATTGAAAACCACGACAGCCTCGGGCAGAGGAGAGGGGAGCACGACGGCCTTGGGCAGCGGAGAGGGGACCACGACAGCATCTGGCAGAGGAGAGGGGACCATGACGGTATCTGGCAGAGGAGAGGGAACCCTGACACCCCCAGACTGCCCTACAGCACCCTCAGCCATCCTGGACTGGGACACAGCAGCACCCGCAGTGGCTCCGGGCTGGAGCAAAGCTTCAGTCACGGCGGGCCCGGACTGGGCCAGAGCTGCGCCCACAGTGGACCCGGACTGGGCCAGAGCTGCACCCACCATGGTCCCTGGGCTGGAGCATAATGCCCACGGTGGACCCAAGCTGGAGCACAGCACCTACATTGGGTTAAGGTTAGGGAGCAGCACCCACGAGGTCCCCGACGGGAACATAGCATGCACGGAGACTTGGACTGAGGAGGAACTGCACCCATGGAGACCCCGGGCTGGGACAGAGCACCTGCGACAACCTCAGCTGGAGGAGCTGGACCCACGGAGATCTCAGGTGACAAGGCTGGACCCACGGAGACCTCTGGCGAAGTTGGAGGACCCTCAGCGACCCTGGAGAAAGACTCTGATAAGAGGCAGGGTCAGGATCACCGGTGGCAGTGGAGCCTGGCAAGGTGAGCTCAGGCGCAGCTGACGGCTGCACTTGGCTCTCCCCGCCAAGAGCCAGATGAGATCTCTCCAACATAGAAACAATGAAAACAAAGGAGAGCCCTTGCCTGAGCTCAAGCGCCACCGTCGTCCAGGACTCCGTTGATCCAGACAGCGACGTCTCGGGCCTAGCCTTCTGGAGGTCCAACTTTGGCTCTGCTGTGGCGGCCCCTACAGCAGGCATGGTGGTTGGTGAAGTTCCAGAACCCCTCAACAAAGCAACCCACACAAGTGGCTCGTCCGGCGTGGATACAGGAGGTTGGATTCCTGCTGCCACTGGATTCTGCTCAGCTGAAGCCCGGGGACGCTCAGTCATCGGTGCAGGCTCCGGATCACTGTCAGTGATCTCCCTCTGTCCACACCATGGCTGCGGGGCTAGTACCACGTCCTCCAGGACTGCTGACACCTCCATCGCCCGGCGGTTTAACCCTGGGACCGGCGGACGCTTGGGAAGAATAGGAGGAGACACAGAGAGAGCAGATAAGATGGTGTGGGCTGCAGCAGGTGGTGAGGACTCAGGGGACTGCAAACACTGAGCCTCACTACCGGGAATCAGGCAAGGCATATCATCATAACATGTTGGAAAATGAAAAGACACTTGCCTGAGTTCCTGGGGCACGGTGGTTTCTGCTGCAGCAGGTGTTGAATCTTCCCTCTTCGTGGCTACAGTTGTCCTGGGCCCCTCAGAGGCGTGTAGAGGAGCCACGTCTGCAGATGTGGTTACGGGTGAAGCTGGGAAGGAGGTGACCAGTCCTTCAGGAGCGGGAGGAATCGCCAAGGAGGAGGGAGAGGTAGCAGCAGCAGAGGAGGAGGCTGACGGGACAGCCAGAGAAGAAAATCTGGGTACAGGAACTGCTGCGGGAATTTTAGACCTCGGTGAAGGAGGGGCTGCTGACAAGGAGGTGGAGATGTTCATCCGGCGGGATTTCTCTTGGCAGCGACAGGAAACAGGAGGGAGTCCTGCCGAGACCGGAGGATGGGTGGAGGCTGACCTGGGGAAGTGGTGTTTCGGGGCAGGTGAAATTTTTCCACTAGAAGCATAAAAATCATTAAATCATATAATATATTAAATCATACATGTCCAAAAGCATGGGTGAGATTAGTGAAATAAAACTTTATTATGCAACAGTTAGTTAAGAAAGAACAATCTGATTAGACAATAGGAATTCCAGGAGCTACTATATTCCCCGAAAATCACACTCAGATGTTTCACCAGTATATCACTGGTATCACTCCATTTCAGTTGTTTTAATAATCTTTAAATTATAGTTAATATCAGTGGCTTCTTATAATATGTGAGAATTGTAATACTCTGTTAAATTAAAATTAAAAATTAAATCACCCTTATTGTCATTCAACCGTACAACCAATCATGTACAGTAGAACGAGATTGTGCTTTACCTATCTACAGTGTCAATCACACACACCCCAAGTGCAGAATCGGAGGGCCGCTGCCATGAAAGGCGCCGCCACAGATTTCCCTCCTCCATTCCATTATTGCTGAGCACCAAGCTGGACGGCAGGAAGTTCCACTTTTATATGGTCTTTGGCATGACCCGGCCGGGATTTGAACCCCTGCCTCCCGGGTGTGGGGCGGATGCTCTACCAACTGAGCCACCACTCATACCTTAATTTCCACAGTGAGGTGCTGTTTGAAAAGAGACAATCCATACCTCTGTGACCCAGAAGTCCCACCTTTGTGAACATCTGGCTAAATATTTCACTTCTGTTTACAACAAAATAGACAAACTACAATTGGATTTATTGTCTTGATTAGCCAACCATAATAACTTTGCCGTGATGGAGTCTTTGTATCATCAGAAAATGCCAAGAAAAAGTGAGCAGAGTGCATGGAAACTAACACAGAGATACAGTGATGTGAAACTGCTAACAAGCTAACAACAAACTAGAAACCATCGTGAATCAACATGACCCAACAGGTAAAGCAATGTGTATTTAACCACTCACTTCTGCGCTGGACAATATTTAATTTGGTTCCATGTGTGAAATGACAATATACCTTTTCCTTTTTATATTTTGCTCATTGAGGTGCTTAGCAACAGTTAACTAGGTCTATACAGAAGGGACTGTTTTTCTCAATGGAGCAAAATAACTGGTTAAACAAAAGCCATAGTATTTTGTCCTTTATTGCTGTAATTTAATAAACTATGCTTGTAAAAATGTTAAGCAATATTACACTTTAAGTCCTATGGTTTCATGAATATATAACTGTGGTGATGTGTTCTACAACGAATCACCACGGTGATATACAGTATTCATTGGCACTGTACTCCCGCTTGTGTAATATTGCTTAATTAACCACATTTATGTGACAGTTATAAAAAAAAAATGGAAATTTGTGCCCCAGCTTAGAGAACTTTTAAACTTTGAAATGTTATAAATGACAGTCACTGTGAAGTTTATTTCTTCCTTTATAGTTATCTTTGCAAAATTTAAATCAGCCTATATTTGTTAATTGATGAAACTGGCTCTAATTGCACACAAATGAGTGCCAATTTCACAAATTTCAGTTGCAATTTATTTGATTGGAATCGGAGCAGCAGAAGCAAGCTGGTTACAAATAAACAACTACTGCTATCGGAATATAGAAAATGAACAGATGATATTTCATCTAAGACCTACAAAATTCAAATGTTCAGCTGTAACAAGCAAGTTGATGAAATTGTATAGCAGTAAAGATGCTTATTTTAGTTAAACATCAATGCTAAATTCTACAGATAGGATCAAAACTAATTTAATTTGCTTTAAATTAGTCACCTTCCTCTCCTTCTCTCTCTGAATAGCACCAAACTCAGGGCCAGTTCAATAGTCATTATCTGAGCCCTCAACTGCACAGCAATGTGTTTTCAGACAGACAGGAGAATGCAACCTTTATGCTTTTAATTTTCAATTATACATCAGAGAATGCACTACACATTGGTCCAAAAATTTTTTGACCATCACCTGCTCACCGTTTGTCAAAACTCAAAAGAATGTATTCAGTAGAGAAAATTAAAATGAAGGACAACTGTGGACAATGTCTGCATTTGATTCTTTTGATATTACCCAGAGTTGATTTGTAAAGCAACTCATGAAAGGGTCCTTGTTGTTATACTGAATTTATAGAGAGAGGGCTCTGATGACATGCAAACTCATCCAGCACTTTTCAAGTCACTTGTGTGTTTGAGCAGAGAAGGAAAGTAAATAAAAAGCTTCGAGAGAATTAAAACAGCTACCGAATCAATCTCTAGTGATACACTGTTTTCTAATAAAGACTAAAAGCATAGTTGAAGTTCACAAGTAGATCTTGATTTGATTTTTCTTTTTTTTCAGATGTGCTGAGAGCATGCATTGACTGATCAGTTTCTGTCATTATTTGCCTTTTCTCTTCATTCTTGATTACTGGACTTTGAAAATCCCATTTTTTGCTTTTTTTGCCATCCACAAGTGCATGGAAACCCTGAAGCCAACAACCTATAGTGCCAGCGGCTTGGATTCAGTCATTACTCTGAGCACAAAGAGGTTTGCATTTGGACTGCGACTTCAATTGCAAATCTGTCTGCTCCTGATAGAAGCCCCGGCCTTGGTTGTTATCACCAGACACTTCAAAAGTGATTCCCTACTGGACTCTTTCCTCGGTTGGGACCCAGAAATCAGATTGTGAATGACTGTGACACTCTAGTTGTCCCTCCAGCAGTCTGTCTAAACCATTCCTCCTCATACTGAAAGACAGCTACCTGCCAATAAACCCATTTGGTTTTGAAGATGGACCATCTGCCATGCGACCTCAACCTTAACACCTTATTAGACTCTAAGTCAACTGTCACTTTAACTTCTGTTCTGCCTCTTAGTCAGTCAAAGTTGTTCTTTGCTCTTAGCCCTGTGAAAAATTTGGCTTTACATTCAGAGAGGTTTCTAAAGACTGATTAAAGACGAAAAAATGGCCCAAGTTGAAAAGCGTATGATATAACCATTGGTTCCAAATGAGCAATTTGATTGGACAATAGGCTCTCCAGGGGTTACTACAAACCCTAATTCCAATGAAGTTGGGACATTGTGTAAAACTCAAATAAAACGAGAATATTCAGTTGAACACACTACAAAGACAAGATATTTAATATTCAAACTGATAAACTTTATTGTTTTGTTTTGTTTTGTTTTGTTTTTGGCAAATATTCACTCATTTTAAATTTGATTCCTGCAACATGTTCCAAAAAAGCTGGGACAGGGGCATGTTTACCACTGTGTTACATCACCATTCCTTTTAACAACACTCAATAAGCATTTAAGAACTGAGGACACTAATTGTTGAAGCTCAGAAGTAAAAAAAAAAGGCAGCACACACCAACCTTGACAATTAAGTTCCTTTTAATTCACCATTAGTTTTGGCCAAAATGAAAGAGTTATGCTAATATTTCAGCCTGTTAGCCTTCATCAGTGCTCTGATGAAGGCACCTTTATACTAAGAAGCCACACTGCTGTAATACTGTATGTGCTGAATGTAGCTTGGCATTGTCTTGCTGAAAAGAGCAGGGTGTCCCTGGAAAAAGATGTTGCTTGGACGGCAGCATATGTTACTCCAAAACCTATATGTACTGCTCAGCATTAATGGTGCCTTCACAGATGTGCAAGTTACCCATGACATGGGCACTAACACCTCCCCTCCCCCCAATCCCATCACAGAGGTTTTTGAATTTTGTGCTGATCTGGATGGTCATTTTCCTCTTTAACCCAGAGCACACAACGCCCATGAGTTCCAAAAACAATTTGAAATGTGGACTTGTAAGACCACAGCGCACTTTTCCACTTTGTGTCAGTCCATCTCAGATGAGCTCGGGGCCAGAGCAACTGGTGGCGTTTCTGGGTGTTGTTGATATATGGCTTTTGCTTTGCATGGTAGAGTTGTAGATGTAGCGACAAACTGAATTAACTGACAATGGTTTTCTGAAGTGTTCCCGAACCCAGGTGGTGATAACCTTTACAGAATGATGTTGTTTTTTAAGGAAGTGCTGCCTGAGGATCGAAAGTCAAAGAATGTGAATGTTAGTTTTCTGCTTTGCCACATACAGCTAGCTACAATGCTCTGCACTGTGTGTGTTTATATATTTATATATTTATTCCATCTAGCTACAATGCTCCGCACTGTGTGTTTATATATTTATATATTTATATGTACATATGTATATTCGCTGCTCTTGTTTTTTCTTGTCTTCTGATTGTTGCTCTGAGTGTTGTTATCCCTGTGCTGTTGCAATCCTGGAATTTCCCCATTGTGGGACTAATAAAGGCTTATCTTATCTTATCTCTTATCTTATCTTACAGTAGTGTGAAAAAGTGTTTGCCCCCTTCCTGATTTCTCATTTTTTTTGTATGTCACACTTAAATGTTTCAGATCATCAAAAAATTTAAATATTAGACAAAAATAACACAAGTAAACACAAAATGCAGCTTTTAAACAAGGTGTTTATTATTAAGGAAAAAAATAAAATCACAACCTACATAGCCCTGTGTAAAAAAGTGATTGCCCCCTAAACAAATAATAACTGGTTGGGCCACCCTTAGCAACAACTGCAATCGAGTATTTGCAATAACTGGCAATGAGTCTTTTACAGTGCTGTGAAGGAATTTTGGCCCACTCATCTTTACAGAATTGTTGTAATTAAGCCCCAATGGAGGGTTTTCGAGCATGAACCACCTTTTTAAGGTCATATCACAACATCTCAATAGGATTCAGGTCAGGACTTTGACTAGGCCACGCCAAAGTCTTCATTTTGTTTTTCTTAGGCCATTCAGAGGTGGACTTGCTGATGTGTTTTGGATCATTGTCCTGCTGCAGAACTCAAGTGCGCTTCAGTTTGAGGTCACGAACAGTTGGCCGGTCATTCTCCTTCAGGATTTTTTTTGTAGACAGCAGAATTCATGGTTCCATTTACCACAGCAAGTCTTCCAGGTCCTGAAGGAGCAAAACAGCCCCAGACCATCACACTACCACCACCATATTTTAGTGTTGGTATGATGTTCCTTTTCTGAAATGCTGTTACTTTTACACCAGATGTAATGGGACACACACCTTCTAAAAAGTTCAGCTTTTGTCTTGTCAGTCCACAGAGTATTTTCCCACAAGTCTTGGGGATCGTCAAGATGTTTTCTGGCAAAACTGAGACGAGCCTTTATGTCAGGCCTACTCAATCAGTGGCCCAAAACCAACCTCCAAATGGCCCAGACCACGGCAAGAAAATATAAATCTAAGAAAAAAAAACTATGAAGGAACGGTCCACAAGCGTGCACATGAACAACACGCGTGACCATCATCCGTGCAGCGTTCAGAAGCGCCCCGCCCACGTGAGCATTCCAGTCAGCAGCCAGCAGGCAGGGAGGTTTTCTAGCATTGCTGTCTGAGAGAAACATGAGCTTATTAAAGTACTTTAAATGCGGAAAAAAAAGCAGAAGAAATATGTAATCAGTGGAGGCATTTATGGTGGTTTTAACCCACTGGAAATGGGAGCAATAATGAAATGTTGCTTAGCAAACATGTGGTGAGGTTTCATACTGTATGCAGGGAAAGGCAAGAGTGACTGAATCGCTTAGGATTGACTTCAGCTACTACAATATCCATCCATCCATCCATCCATAGAAAAGTGAAAATTTACCACAATAATGGATATTATGTACCTGGCAAGTTAAGATGACCGAAATTCACGAAGTCAATGACTTTAATCCATTAACAGCCTTCAGATACACTAAACGTGCCAACATTTGGATTTCAAAACAAGGGAGGTTTTTCCTCCTGCCTGGGTGGTGAGGAGAATTCTAAAAAACTATAAATATATAGAAATATTATAACAGAAATAACTGTATCTTTGGTCATTTAAGTTAATTTAATTCATTAAATATAATGTTATTGTTTTTTTTTCTTTGAAATCAGAGTTAAATTATTGTTCTGTTCTGGCTCTGCAAACTTATGGTCAAAAGTGCAAATTGTAGAAGGAAAAAAAAAGTCAAAATTTCACCACAATCTGTTTCAAATTTATTTATAAAACAGTTTATTTAATTTATTTATAAAACTAATTTTATTTAAAAAATAAACAAAAATGAACCATAAAAAATCCACACATTTAAGATAAGATAAGCCTTTATTAGTCCCACAATGGGGAAATTCCAGGATTGCAACAGCACAGGGATAGCAACACTCAGAGCAACAATCAGAAGGCAAGAAAAAAAACAAGCAAGCAAGAGCAGCTAATATACATATGTACATATTACTATAAAATATATATATACACACACACAGACACAGTGCAGAGCATTGTAGCTGGATGGAATAAATATATGAATATGTAAACACACAGTGCGGAGCATTGTAGCTAGATGGAATAAATATGTGAATATATAAACACCCACAGTACGGCGCAATGTAGCTAGATGGAATAATATGTAGATATATAAACACACAGTGCGGAGCATTGTAGCTAGATGGAATAAATATATAGATATATAAATATAAACACACCCAGTGCGGAGCATTGTAGCTAGATGGAATAAATATGTAAATATATAAACACACACAGTGCAGAGCATTGTTGCTAGATGGGATGAAACAGCACAACCGTCTACTTAGTTATCATACATGGTATGATTATGTGCCCATACATATTCTCACTCTCCATAGTGACCGGTATTTTCCTAGTTGTATGCCGGAAGGGACCATTGTGTAAGTCTATTGCATCTTTGCATTCAAAAAAACTATTAGTTTGTTACGTCTTTTTGCTATCTCTGCGAGCAGCCCTGCTTAGGTTGTACAGTCTGACAGCCGTTGGTAGGAAGGACCTGCGAAACCTCTCGGTTGTGCACCTGGGATGATGTAGTCTGCTGCTAAATGAGCTCCTCAGTGCATTCAGTATGTCCTGCATAGGGTGGAACTCGGACTCCAGCAGAGATGACAGTTTAGCCACCGTCCTTCTCTCTCCTAGCTCCTCCACCGGATCAAGGCGCTGCCCCAGGACAGAGCTAGCTTTCTTGATCAGTTTGTTCAGTCTCTTCCTATCGGCTGCAGTAATGCCACTGCCCCAGCAGACCACTCCAAAAGTGATGGCTGATGCCACCACCGTGTCATAGAATGTCTTCAGCAGCGCGCCTTGTACACCAAAAGACCTGAGTCTCCTCAGCAGGAACAGCCTGTGCTGTCCCTTCTTGTAGAGTGCGTCAGTATTGTGTGACCAGTCTAGTTTATTGTTCAGATGAACACCCAGGTACTTATAGGCTGTCACCATCTCGATGTCTGTTCCCTGTATATTTACTGGTGCTGTGAGGGGTTGTCCTTGCCTGCGACAGTCCACCACCAGCTCCTTAGTTTTCCTCGCGTTGATCTGGAGGCAGTTCCGATGGCACCAGTCCACCAAGTCCTGGATAAGCCCTCTGTACTCAGCTTCATCTCCATTGGAGATGAGGCCAACGATCGCAGAGTCATCAGAGAACTTCTGTAGATGGCAGTGTGTTGTGTTGTGTGAGAAGTCCGCAGTATAAAGAGTGAACAGGAAGGGAGCCAGCACCGTTCCCTGGGGGGCCCCCGTGCTACTGATGATCGTGTCGGACACACAGTCCCGGGTTCTCACAAACTGAGGCCGGTTCGTGAGGTAGTCCAGGATCCATGATGACAGGTGCTGGTCCACCCCTGCGCACAGCAGCTTGTCCTTCAGGATCATCGGTTGGATGGTGTTGAAAGCACTGGAGAAGTCAAAGAACATGATCCTCACCATATTCCCGGGCTTCTCTAGGTGGGACAGAGAACGGTGAAGGAGGAAGATCACCGCATCCTCCACCCCAATGCCATGCTGGTAGGCGAACTGAAGTGGATCCATCGCTGGTTCCACCAGGGGGCGGAGGTGAGCAAGGAGCAGTCTCTCCAGGGTCTTCATCAAGTGGAACGTCAAGGCCACCGGTCTGTAGCTGTTCAGGTCTTTGGGGTGGGAAGTTTTTGGTACAGGTACCACACAAGATGTTTTCCACAGCTGTGCACACATTTATAATAAAGTCTCAAATTGTCATGAGTCTGAGCACGGTGGCTTAACCAGCTCAGACTCTTGATTTATTTTTGAGTATTTTATGTCTGCCTATTATGGTTATTTCTGTCATGGAGCGGTCCTGGCGGACCACTAATGAGACACTATAGGCAACCAGTGAGTTTGTGTATTTATTGAAGGACTGATACAATGAACAAAATAAAGAGCCTCGTGGGGCAAAACACAAATAAAGACTGTGGCTAAGACACACTGATGATATACACAGACTAACGGATAACTTACTGAGAGTAACTAGGATCGAGAGGATAACTGGAGCCGTGGAAATGGCGACACCAGCCTAACGTTGGGAAGACCAGCGTTACTCGTACAAGTTCGCAGCCCCGAGAGACCGAAGCTGCTCCCTTAAATAGGGCAAGAGGATAGATCAGCTGATGAGGGCGTCATCAGCTCAATTAATTCCAGCTGTCACTGCTGAGCTCAGCTCTGACAGCCAGAAGCCCCGCAGAGACGCTGTCAGAATAAGAGCTCTGAGGGACCATAACGAATAATACCGAATGGGAGGAAAATACTGTATGACCTGAGCACGGAGGAGATCGGCGCTCAGACCATGACAGTACTCCCCCCAGAACGACACACTCTTGCCGTAAATGTAACATCCAAGCCTCCTCCTCCCACCCAGGGTGGGAGGAGGGGGGGGGGGGGAGAGGCCAGGAGGGCGAGACCAGAAAAAAAAAAACATCAAGAAAGGAATCGGGACACAAAATGACAAGGGGGAATACAGAAACAAATCAGAACCTGGTACAACAACAGAGCATGGGAAAAAAAAAACCCCAACAAAACCACAAATATACTCTTTAATGCACAGGAGAAAATGCAGAAACAGAACAATGGAGGCAAATAACAGATACTATGCCTAAAGACCACGATACACAAGCAACGGAAAAAAACACAGAGTGTCTCTCAAACAGAGGAAGGGAAAAAAAAAAGACACGCTAAACAGCAGCGAAATACAGAATTCAATTCAGTGGGGCAAAAAAGTATTTAGTCAGCCACCAATTGTGCACGTTCTCCCACTTAAAAGATGAGAGAGGTCCCCAATTTTCATCATAGGTATACCTCAACTATGAGAGACAAAATGAGAAAAAAAAATCCAGAAAATCACATTGAAGGATTTTTAATGAATTAATTGGTAAATTCCTCGGTAAAATAAGTATTTGGTCACCTACAAACAAGCAAGATTTCTGGCTCTCACAGACCTGTAACTTCCTCTTTAAGAGGCTCCTCTGTCCTCCACTCGTTACCTGTATTAATGGCACCTGTTTGAACTCGTTATCAGTATAAAAGACACCTGTCCACAATCTCAAACAGTCAGACTCCAAACTCCACTATGGCCAAGACCAAAGAGCTGTCAAAGGACACCAGAAACAAAATTGTAGACCTGCACCAGGCTGGGAAGACTGAATCCGCAATAGGTAAGCGGCTTGGTGTGAAGAAATCAACTGTGGGAGCAATTATTAGAAAATGCAAGATATACAAGACCACTGATAATCTCCCTCCATCTGGGGCTCCACGCAAGATCTCACCCTGTAGGGTCAAAATGATCACGAAAACGGTGAGCAAAAATCCCAGAACCACATAGGGGGACTTAGTGAATGACCTGCAGAGAGCTGGGACCAAAGTAACAAAGGCTACCATCAGTAACACACTACACTGCCAGGGACTCAAATCCTGCAGTGCCAGACGTGTCCCCCTGCTTAAGCCAGTACACGTCCAGGCCCGTCTGAAGTTTGCTAGAGAGCATTTGGATGATCCAGAAGAGGATTGGGAGAATGTCATATGGTCAGATGAAACCAAAATAGAACTTTATTGTAAAAACTCAACTTGTCGTGTTTGGAGGAGAAAGAACACCATACCTACTGTGAAGCATAAGGGTGGAAACATCATACTTTGGGGCTGTTTTTCTGCAAAGGGACCAGGACGACTGATCCGTGTAAAGGAAAGAATGAATGGGGTCATGTATCGTGAGATTTTGAGTGAAAACCTCCTTCCATCAGCAAGGGCATTGAAGATGAAACGTGGCTGGGTCTTTCAGCATGACAATGATCCCAAACACACCGCCCGGGCAATGAAGGAGTGGCTTCGTAAGAAGTACTTCAAGGTCCTGGAGTGGCCTAGCCAGTCTTCAGATCTCAACCCCATAGAAAATCTTTGGACGGAGTTGAAAGTCCGTGTTGCCCAGCGACAGCCCCAAAACATCACTGCTCTAGAGGAGATCTGCATGGAGGAATGGGCCAAAATACCAGCAACAGTGTGTGAAAACCTTGTGAAGACTTACAGAAAACGTTTGACCTCTGTCATTGCCAACAAAAGGTATATAACAAAGTATTGAGATGAACTTTTGTTATTGATCAAATACTTATTTTACCGAGGAATTTACCAATTAATTCATTAAAAATCCTTCATTGTGATTTTCTGGATTTTTTTTTCTCATTTTGTCTCTCATAGTTGAGGTATACCTATGATGAAAATTGGAGACCTCTCTCATCTTTTAAGTGGGAGAACTTACACAATTGGTGGCTGACTAAATACTTTTTTGCCCCACTGTAAGTCCAAATAAACTGGCAGAGGCAACAAAAAGAACCTCTCAAACAATAGGAGGGAGAAACTGAAATACAGGCACATACCAAAATACAACGGACCCTAATAATACTAGACAAAAGGAGAACGAAAAAACACGCTAAAGAGCAGCGATATACACAGTACAATATAGTTCATAGAAAAAAGGAAAAACAAGGGCATCCCAGAACTACAGGGGAGGGGAAAAAAAACCTACAGGGATGACAGCAGGCAGAGCACAAAGAAATAAAGAAAAACAATAAGTTCAGGCAGTCTACCTGCATCCAGTGTCCAGATCGCTTACAGGGGAAGAAGAATGAGTTCCGGCGGTCTACCCCAGTCCCAGGCCCGGAGAATCAGTACCTCTGGCGGCCGAACCAGGTCGCCGAACAAAAAGTCCAGTTTGTCGGGTGGCCGACCCAGAACGCCAAACGGGCAAAGCAGTCTCCCACATGGCCAACCCGCATCATCCAGCCACCAGGACCGCAGGGGAGAACTCAGAGGCGGCCTCCCTATTGAGAGGGATAGCGAGGGAGAGCCGCGTCGGATAAGGGAAATCCCAGCGACACCAGGTGGAGGGAAAAAGTGATTGGGGAAATGATGAGGGGCCAGTCCGGCATCGATCGGCAGAGGATCTGCAGCTCCTTCTCCGAACCCTACACGGACTGGCGCTGTGTTCACACTGGATGCCAAGCGGGACCGTGCTGCACCCACGATGGACCCCAACTGGGCCAGAACAGCATCCATGACGGACCCCGATTGGGTCCACGTTGCACCCACGTCGGACCCCAATTGGGTCAAAGTTGCACCCACGGCGGACCCCGACTGGGCCGGAACACAACCCACAACGGACCCCGACTGGGCCGGCGCCGCGCCAGGGATGACCTTCAGTCCCGAACCCAGAACCTCCAAGGCGACGACCGGAGCAGGCTCATCACTGGTGACCCTGGGAGAAGGCTCAGAGGAAAACAGAGAACCGGGATCAGAATCACCGGCAGCGGCAGAGCCCAGCGAGACAAGCTCGGACGCAGCGGACGGCTGTGCCAGGCTCGTCTCCCCGAGAGACAGGCAAAAATGCTCCAGAATAGAAGGAAGACAAAATAGAGCACTTGCCTGATCTCGGGCTCCACCACAGCCCAGGACTTTGACGATCCAGGTTCAGCACGCTGAAGGTCCACCTCTGGTTCCCATTCAACCGCGGTGGGCTCCGCAGCCGGCATGATGGTGTCCTCAGTCTGTGGATTCCCTGATGCTGACATCCACACCGAAAACCCGCACAGTGTGGTGGCAGGGGATCCTTGACCTGCTGTGTTGAACCACTCCTCCGTGGAGACCCGGGGATGCTTAGTCGTCGGCGCAGGCTCCAATTGGCAGTCCGCCCTCCTCCTCTGCCCATGACATGGCCGCGGGGCTGGAACCAGGCACTCCAGGCCCGCAGGCTCCCTCCTCGTCCGTCAGTGTAGTCCTGGCACCGGGGAACGTTCAGGGGAAGGAGACACACAGGTAGCAGGTTCACAATTCATAATTGCAGCAGATGGAGGAAGCTCGGGGGACTGAGAACCCCGAACTTCACCCCCAGGTATCGAACAAGGCAATTCACCCAGTGGAGGGAAAGAATGAAAAGCCACTTGCCTGATCCGCTGAGGGCCAATGGAAGCTGCTGCGGTGGGCTTCATTCTCTCCCTTCCCCTTTGGATAGTGATGGAGGGCCCCCCAGGAGGACGAGGAGGAGCCACTCGCACCGGATCGATGACAGGCACAGCCGGAGCAGGACTCGTGGAGTTCTCAGCCGCTGGAGAGAAGGAGGAACAGCCGAGGCAGGCCGGGGATGAGGCACATACAACACGGAGGCGGCGGCGGCGGCTGTCTTACCCCTCCGATGAGACGCAGAGGCTACAGCTGGCTGGGAGACAGAGTTCATGCGGCTACCCGGAGCTGGATCCGGACAGGGTTCTCGCTGAGGATACGCTGGGGGAATCCCGCCTGACGTCCTTCTCCACTGGGGATGACTCTTGGGTGGTGTGAACTCCTGGACTGGATGGGGATCAAGAATGGGATCCCGAGACGAGGAGCAAGGATGGCCCTTCGGCTTCGTGCCAGAGTTTCCCTTCAGCCTACGGAGCTTCTCCCGGAATGCAGAGATCTCCGCCATCCTCACCGTGGTTTCAGGGTGGTCTGCGTAGCGAGGATGGCAGTTAATAGTCACCTCAGCAAGGTCCAGGTATCAGCATGAGGTGCTGGGGACAGTTTGATGGCGAGCACTGGAAATGATCCCGTCGATCTCGATAAGGGCCATCACCAGCTCGTAGCCCAGGCTCATGGCATAGCCCTTGCGTGACGACGCCATCTACCAGCACACTGGTACGCGGAAAGGGGAAAACTACAAGCCCAATTAAGCAAACTCACGGTCACCGGCGTCTCGTTTGGCTGCAACCTACTGTCATGGAGCGGTCCTGGCTGACCACTAATGGGACGCTATAGGCAACCAGTGAGTTTGTGTATTTATTGAAGGACTGATACAATGAACAAAATAAAGAGCCTCGTGGGGCAAAACACAAATAAAGACTGTGGCTAAAACACACTGACGATATACACAGACTAAGGGATAACTTTCTGAGAGTAGCTAGGATCGAGAGGATGACTGGAGCCTGGAAATGGCGACACCAGCCTAACGTTGGGAAGACCAGCGTTACTTGTACAAGATCACAGCCCAGAGTGACCGAAGCTGCTCCCTTAAATAGGGCAAGAGGATAGATCAGCTGATGAGGGCATCATCAACTCAATTAATTCCAGCTGTCACTGCTGAGCTCAGCTCTGACAGCCGGAAGCCCCGCAGAGACGCTGTCAGAATAAGAGCTCTGAGGGACCATAAGGAATAATACTGAATGGGAGGAAAATACTGCATGACCCGAGCGCAGACGAGATCGGCGCTCAGACCATGACAATTTCTCTCTATTTCTGTGTATATTTTTTGGTTGTGTGACACGAGTACCTTCCTTCTTTCCCAGACACTCCCACCAGCTACTCACTGTCTGCTTCCCAGCCATCTCAGCTGTGAGTAGTTGGGTAATTAGGTCACCTGCCCGCTCACCTGCTGGTACCTGCTACTCAATTATTTGCCTGCTATTTAAAGACTGCCGGGTTATTCTTTCACTGCGGCAGTCTTGATTGTATTACTGACTGAATGACTGATTGTTCCTATTCAGTTGTCCCCTCGCCACTCGCAGAGCGATTCCAGCTCTGGAGTGCTTTTCCTTATCTCCTCGTCACTCGCAGTGTGATTCCGGCTCTGGAGTGATTTTCTGTAAGTTACCTTCATTTGTATTTTTATGTTTTCTACACAAGTTTTGGATTTTCTGTTGTCAGTAAATGTCACTACTGCATTCCAGTGCGTGGGTCTGTCTTTCTGCCCCAGAGGGGCTATTCATGACACAAATGTACCCGGAAAGTCAATTTTACAAGAGGAAATTACAAATTTAAGGAAAATGGTTTCAAATTTAGATTAATTTACAGAGAAAAGTAGAAAACTATAAGAAAATTGTTATAAATTTTGGAGAAAAACCTCAAACCTTGAAGACTGAATTCATTACTCAAGTTTTTAAGTGGATGCTCTTTGTACCCTTAACTCTACTATAAATTTTTGGTTGACTGATATGTGTGTGTGATGGACTGTGTAGTTATAAAAAGAGGTTCCTACTCACATATGTGGTGACTTAAAACAAAACAAACCACAATGTTGGGTGTGTAATGTTTGTTAATGTTATCAATCTTTTCTTGGGGGGTGGGGGTGGGGGGTTGTGCACTGAAGTGTTTGACAGTTCATTTTTTATTCAGCTAAATGTACTTTATGATTTGCCAAGATCAGTTATGATCAGAATGTAGTATATTTTATTTCAAAAGGGAAATAAATGTTAATGCTACTAGCAGTGCACATTGAGATTGTATGTACTTTGAAATATGCCTGAGTAAGATTTGACCAAAATGGTTATTTACAGATTTTTGTTTTCATTCTATTTATTTAATTGTTGTTCAAGAGGAAAAATATTTCTGCTACTTCAAGTTCTGCTCAACCCCAGCACTGTTATTGTGTTTTTATGCATTTTTGATGTGCCTTTGTCATGTGCCAAGCGCACATTTAAAACCAAGACAATGAAAAAAATGCGTGTGTTTTTCGTCATATTGATCTTTGTTGATTTGAAATTTGTCATTCAACAGATCGCTGAACATGTGCAGCCCAGTTACATGTCTTGATTTCAGATTGTGGCCCAACTGATTTTGTAATTGAATAGCACTGCTTTATATTCTTTTTGCTTAGCAGTGGTTTTCGTCTTGGAACTCTGCCATGCAGGCCATTTTTGCCCAGTCTCTTTCTTATGGTGGAGTCATGAACACTGAACTTAACTGAGGCAAGTGAGGCTTGGAGTTCTTTATATGTTGTTGTGGGGTCTTTTGTGACCTCTTGAATGAGTCGTCGCTGTGCTCTTGGGGTAATATTGGTTGGCCGGCCACTCCTGGGTTGGTTCACCACTGTTCCATAGTTTTGCAATTTGTGGATAATGTCTCTCACTGTGGTTTGCTGGAGTCCCAAAGCTTTAGAAATGGCTTTATAACCTTTTCCAGACTGATAGATCTCAGTTACTTTGTTTCTCATTTGTTCCTGAATTTCTTTGAATTGCAGCACGATGTCTAGCTTTTGAAGATCTTTTGGTCTACTTCACTTTGTCAGGCAGGTCCTATTTAAGTGATTTCTTGATTGAGAACAGGTGTGGCAGTAATCAGGCCTGGGTGTGGCTAGAGAAATTGAACTCAGCTTTCCAAAGATGGCATAAACCACAGTTAATTTCTGTTTTAACGGGGGGGGGGGGAGACACTTTTTCACACAGGGCCATGTAGGTTTGGATTTTTTTTTTACCCTTAATAATAAACACCTTCATTTAAAAACTGCATTTTGTGTTTACTTTTGTTATCTTTATCTAATATTTAGATTTGTTTGATGATTTGAAACATTTAGGTGTGACAAACGTACAAAAAATGAGAAATCAGGAAGGGGCAAACACTTTTTCACACCACTGTACTTTCAGAAATTTCTCCATATTCTCTGAAACTTTTGATGATATTATGGACTGCAGATAAGATAAGATAAGATAAGATAAGATAAGATAAGATCGACCTTTATTACTCCCACAAGGGAAATTACAGGATTGCAGCAGCAAAGAGATAGCAGCACTCATAGCAATAGTGAATAAGATAATCAGATAAGAATTGGATAGCAAAGCAGTAAATATACACTACTGTTCAAAAGTTTGGGGTCACTTAGAAATTTCCTTATTTTTGAAAGAAAAGCACTGTTTTTTTCAATGAAGATAACTTTAAACTAATCAGAAATGCACTCTATACATTGCTAATGTGATAAATAACTATTCTAGCTGCAAATGTATGGTTTTTGGTGCAATATCTACATAGGTGTATAGAGGCCCATTTCCAGCAACTATCACTCCAGTGTTCTAATGGTACAATGTGTTTGCTCATTGCGTCAGAATTCTCCAGATTACCTCAACAAATTAACAGCTAGAATGCCAAAGGTCTGCAATGCTGTAATTGCTGCAAATGGAGGATTCTTTGACGAAAGCAAAGTTTGAAGGAAAAAATTATTATTTCAAATACAAATCATTATTTCTAACCTTGTCGATGTCTTGACTATATTTTCTATTCATTTTACAACTCATGGTGGTAAATAAAAGTGTGACTTTTCATGGAAAACACAAAATTGTCTGGGTGACCCCAAACTTTTGAACGGTAGTGTATATATATATATATATATATATATATATATATATATATATATATATATATATATATACACAGTATACATACACAGTGCAGGAGCAATGCAGTTCGATGGTATTAACGGTATTACAGTTAGTTAAATTTCCCGGCAATATAGAAATATAGACCCAGACAGTATGTATATTTCACAGTTGAATGAACAGTGTTGTCGTCACCATCAATAACAACTGTAACTGTATAAGTTGTGTATTGGAGGGGACGATCCCTACTGTGCAAAGTTGTGGTGGCGAATAGGGCCTCTACAGTATGAGGAGCACCGGTAAGATTATAAAGTCTGACAGCCGTAGGTAGGAAGGACCTGCGGAACCTCTCCCTCGAGCACTTAGGATGGCACAGCCTACCGCTAAAGGAGCTCCTCGGTGCATTCAGCGTGTCCATCATGGGGTGGGACTTGGACTCCAGCAGAGATGACAGCTTAACCACCATTCTCCTCTCTCCTATCTCCTCCACTGTGTCGAGGCGGCACCCTAGAACAGAGCTGGCTTTTTTGATCATCCTGTTCAGTCTTTTCCTGTCGGCTGCTGTGATGCCCCTGCCCAAGCAAACCACTCCAAATGTGATGGCTGATGCCACCATAAAATTGTAGAAGGTCTTCAGGAGTGCCCCCTGCACTTCAAAGGACCTGAGTCTCCTCAGGAGGTACAGCTTGCATTGCCCCTTCTTGTAGAGTGTGTTGGTGTTGTGTGACAAGTCCAGTTTATTGTTCAGATGATAAAATCCCTAAATTCCTTACAATTGTACATTGAGAAACATTGCTTTTAAACTGTTGGACTGTTTGCCCATGCAGTTGTTCACCCCATCCTTGCTTGTGAATGATTGAGCATTTCAAGGATCCTCCTTTTATACCCAGTCGTGACACTCACCTGTTTCCAGTTAACATGTTCACCTATTTTTTAGCATTCCTCAGTTTTCCCAGTCATTTCCTGCCCCTGTTCCAGCTTTGTTGTAATGTGTTGTAGGCATCAAATTCAAAATGAGTAAATATTTGCAAAAAACAATAAAGTTTATCAGTTTGAACATTAAATATCTTCCATTTGTAGTATATTCAATAGAATATAGGTTGAAATTGATTTGCAAATCATTGTATTCTGTTTTTATTTCAGTTTTACACAATGTCCCAAATTCATTTTAATTGGGGTTTGTACTAAATTCAAGTTTATCCCCTTCTGGCACATTTTGTATGTTCTGAGCACAGGCTTGCCACTCTTTGTGTGTCATTCCACAACTTTATAGGAAATGTGACCAGGTCTGGGTAAAGGGCTGAACAGTCGTAAATCAAATGACAATTTACCAACTGAAACTAATCAGTTATTACAAGAAAACAACCCTTGTTGTTGTTATTTTGGTTAGTTGTTGAAATATTTCTAGTCTTGAATAAAACTACAGAACTTAGAGAAAACAACTGAACTCAGCACCTGCTTTATTTAATTTTAGCTTGACTTTTAAGACTTTCAGACGCACACAGAAGCTTTCATGTTGATTACCCATTTACCCTCAATGTTGAAGGTAAGTAAAACTTACACTGAATTGCATTCACACAGCACTTCTTATCCTAAAGCTCTTATACATACACTCATGGACTGCATGTGCCTAGGGACAATTTTACAGTAGAATCATCAATTATCCGATTAAGCATGTCTTTGGGCTATCAGGGAAAGCTGTTGTAAGCACACACAGGCACAGGGCAATCATGCAAACTCCACACAAAAAAAATCCTATCAGGCAGGGAATTCAAACCAGTAATTTTGTAGCTGTGAAATCCTAATAGTGCCATTGTGTCACTCATGCTTTTCCAGCACCATATCTGATGTGTCTAGGTAGGTAACTGGTGCAACTGCTCATGAGCAATGGCACCCCAAAGAGCAAACTGCCATGATACCATCACATTTCACAATGATGTTCTCTATTGCCTCAGATGTCAAATGTAATTACCAGTGAACTTTTGGCTAGAAGTAATTCAAGAGCTGTAGGCTTGAAAAATGGCCAATATCCACGACATACAGTTGAGGAAGCATAATAAAAGCTATCCCAAAGACAAATGGTGACCCATATTGAAAGTAGATTCTTATTTTTCATTCCCATCCTGGTTGTTATGTCTCTATATCCCTTTCCTCCCATCTCCGCTTATCATGTCAGTCTTTTCTCTGTTTTGGGTGCCAGGCAAAGAGGAAGGAGTGGCTGCTGTACCGGTGTGACAGTGTGGGCTGCTACGCATCTTTTTGTGGCTTCTGCAAAACTATCAGCCGGTCGCCTGGAGAGGCAGACGTATAAAGACAACGAGACAGTAGTGTGTCACACAGCATTGAGCTGTCACACATACTGAGGGAAGACTTCCGTCATCAGAGGTGATATATGAGAGGTCAAACCTAGTGAAATTTAGGTTGAAAGGGGAATGCTCAGAGGGCATGTTTTTGATTTTAGGCATGAATGATTGTAAAACTGTAAAAACACTTTTTTATAATTATAATACCGTGAGTTAGGCATGCAGATATGAGAGTTTTACAGCCATGAATGTGTCTGAGGGTGTCCTTTTTTTTTGCTTATTTTTCTTTATATCTTATTGGCTCCAGTGTGCAAACATAATATAAATTTGGCTATTCAAATGGCCTTGAAGAAAACTGAAATTACTCTTCAGCATTTCATTATGTTTGCATTTAGCCGCTAAGACGATTGCAATAGTCACTTTGTTAATCAATGACTCAGTGTTATGCATAGAAGCCTAATTTGTTAAAGTAAGATTGATAAACTTTTTTTGACCCCTTGGACTGCATATTCAGCAGATAATTTGCATTTTGCTATCTTCTCACTTTCTTTTTCTGGAAGTTTTTGTTCTCATAGCAAGTCATACCATATACCATGGTATCAACTTCAAACCAGTATGGTCCTTAGCAGGACTTCCTTAAAGGCAGAATCACCATCTCTGTATGTCCTTCCATGTTGCCTGCAGTCACTTTGTGTATGTGCGCACTGGTGTGTTTGTTGTGTGTTTGGCTAACATGACTCGCCTGGTGTGACACTGATAAATGGAGTTACTCTTTCAGTAGCGACTCTCAGAAACTCAATCCCTCCTGGCTGTCTTTGCTTGTTGCTCCATCCTATTATTTATCTTTGAAGAGAGAGTTGGAGGGCAGCCTCTGCTTGTCAGAAGACAATCCATCTGCACAGAAAAACAGTCCTGTCACATGGATGCAGCATCTACACCCCCTTTCACTTACCCCCTCTGGTTATTATGACTTTTCAAAACTTTGTCACACCTAATAATCTTCACATACAAAGGATTTATAGGTGATGTTGCCCTGCTTCTCAGGTGTCAGCAGTTGAGATCTTCCTCCAACAGAAAATGACCTTTAGGATTTTTAGAATCTGCTGGAAGGTTTTATTTAAGTTTTGACATTAAATGACCTCTACAGATCATGTAAATAATGACAAGTAGTAACATGGTGGAGGGTTACAGCTGTAATGTGTGTAAACTAGACCTTGACCTTTTCCTAACCCTAATCATTACAATAACCTCAATGAACAAAAATGTCTATTTAATGTCTAAAGGAAGGTACCTGCAAAATCAGAAGTGATTTGTCAATGAAGAGGTGGAAGCAAAGATAGCAGTGAAAGAAGGCAAGACAGGAACAAGATCATGGGGTTTCACTATGGGGGTGTGGTTTATATTAATCATATATCCCATAACCTACATATGTATAAGCATGTTAGAATGTTTGGTGATTACATATGTACAACGACCTCACGCCTCAGAACAGGACAAGAGGTCTCAACTGCCAGCGAAGATCAAAGAGCATCCGAGGCGCTGCGGTGGAGACCAGATCGATCGCCCTGACTTCCCAGGGCCAGGTGGAAGAGACAGAGGACAATGGAGGAGATCGATCGCCCTGACCACCCAGGGTCAGGTGGAGGAGTAGGAAGACAAAGGAGGGGGGATTAAGCTAATGCGGGATGTCAGCTTTGATGTGCAATGTCTTTTGTTATGTGTAGGTATAAGTATGTAGGTCTGAATGTGTTCGACCTCTTATTCTGCTTCTGCACTGAGATGAGACTTGTTAGAGGAGCGAAGCTGATAATAAACTTTGGTTTATAAGTCACATCGCCTCGTTATTCCAAGCTCTTCTACAGGGGCATCATTTTTAGTCAGATGCGCCATCCCCTGTCCACCTCAGTAGAAGGATTTAAGCGACTTTCAAAATGTGACCCACAGCCACATCCCTATTTTCAACACAGTACATACTGTATGTGTACTGTATGTTCACATTCAAAGGCTGGGAACACACAACCTATTTTTATGTATTAGGTGCAATAGTGCCGCCGGCACGGTGGCGCAGTGGTTAGCACTGCGGCAGCACAGCATCTCACCCTTGGCCGGGGGATCCTGGGTTCGATCCCAGCCCCCGACCAACAGTGATCTGTGTGGAGTTTGCATGTTCTCCCCGTGTCTGTGTGGGTTTACTCCGGGATTTCTCCAGTTTCCTCCCACACACCAAAAACATGCAAGTTAGGTTAATTGGCATCAAAAACTGGGGATTCTAAATTGTCCTTAGGTATGACTGTGAGAGTGAATGGTTGTCTGTCTCTCTGTGTTGGCCCTTCGATGGACTGGCAATGTGTCCAAGGTGTACCCTGCCTCTCGCCCAAAGATGCTGGGATAGGCTCCAGCCCCCCCGCGACCCGAAAAGGATTAAGCGGAAGAAGATGAATGAATGAATGAGGTACAAGGTCTCATGTGTGAGCTACAAGTCAAAATTAAATTAGAACTCTCACATTTTATATCAACTTCATTCTGCAGCTAACTGCAACAAAACATACAAATATTTATTTTTAAGAAGAACTTGCTTTTAGACATTTGTGTCATGGTTTTCAGAGGTAAGGGCACAATTGCACACAAGTGACCAAGGTAAACAGGCAAATTAATGTATTTATTGAACTATTTGCAAGGTGATAGAGCTCAGCCTGCAGAGCTCATGGAGGAAGTGAGTGGCAGAGGCAAAACAGGGACAATTCTATTCACCAGATTTACTGAGTGTTCTTACTTGTGATTCAGCAAAAGTGAGTATCACTCAGGTGAGTGTATCCAAAAGGTGTTGTGAGGACCAGAGAGGATCCTGAGGCAAGAGTTTTAGAGTTGTGAACTGTAAGTATTGTTTCTTAATTATGAGTTGGGATCAGAAGTTTGCATTAACCAAAATTGTCCTTTGACAGATTTTTTTCAGCGGTGACAGAAAAATCTGAAAGTTGTCTGTCATTTTGACAGAGTACATAAATAGATAGATAGATAGATGGATAGATGATAGATAGATAGATAGATGATAGATAGATGTACTTTATTGATCCCAAACTGGGAAATTACATTACATAGAGGGTGATCGAATTAAAAGCAATTAAAATGACTGGCAATAACAGATTATGAAAGAATTTTTACAACCTGTGTGTCAAAATGACAATAAAAAGTCTAGTGCAACCTTTGGTTGGGATCCAGGTGCAAGTTTCCAGCAGGTGGAGGGTGGGCCAAAGAGAGTCCTGAGGTATGCATTTATTAGGGTTATACTCTAGCCTTATAGCCCTAGCCCACTGTGCACATGTGGAGAGGAGCAAACAATGGAACACATCATAGAGGCTTGCCCGCTCCAAAGACTGGAAGGAGGATTACACACCCTCCATACAGCAAACCAGGAGGCAACTGCTTGGCTTAAGGACTTTGCATTCGCTAAATAAATTAGGGTTATACTTTAAATGGTGAGTATCGTTCCTTACTTGGGGGTTCCAGAGAAGTTAAGAGTCCAGGCGAGTGTGTCTAGCGAGGGGAGAAGGCAAGGGAGTGAGCAGATAAGCTAGGTGAGTGCGCATGAACTAGGGAGCAAATGACAACAGGCTGGCAGGCGAGTAGATTTTCCAACATGACTGTCCCACACTGTGTCAGCCTTAGAATGAGGCTTAAGTAGCAGTGGGCAAGTAATCAGAGACTGGTGAGGGTGATTACACACTTGCTGCCAATCAAGATCCTTCCTGCTCCTGATGAGTGGAGCTTTTGACCTGACTTTAATTTTGATCAGGTCTTCATTCGTCAATGGACGAGTCTGCCCGATCACACTCAATCAGATGACGTTTAGCGCCTCAAAGAATGTGGTGCCAGTTTGAGTGGTCAAGAGATTGTAGCTTCCCCATAGAAAGACTGCATCCTGTGAACAAATCTATGATTCTTGGATATCTGACCTCATGAGAGCCATGTGTGGGCACCCACTCAAAGAGAAACTGAGGGAGTCTACCCTTAGGCATTCTCACTACATGTCCAATGGAGTGAAGCCCAAACAACCAAAGAGCAACACAGGACTAGATCCTGCTGCGCTCACCAAGATCCACGACAATTTATGGAAACAGTGTCATGTTGTCTCCCTCCCATTCCACTCAGTCACATCTTATATAAAAATATTAAAGCATGATCTATCTATTCTGCATGTATTCCAGGACTGAAATTGTCCTGATTTTGATACAGCCAGTGGGACTTGAAACAGCTGCATTTTAGCCAGAAGTGTGTTTAGTCTGTGCACCTTTTTGTAAGGCTCAAAGGCAGTCAGTCCCCCTGGCAACCAAGAAACCTGATTTCTGGGGGGGGAAATGTCATTGTATTTGACCTTAAACCATGACTGTTTTTACAAAATGTGAAAGTTTTCAGGATGAGAAATGAAACACCAAACACAAGAGAAAGATTCATGAAACAATGATCAACGATAACAAAAATGTCCACTGTTCACAGCCGTTGCTCAATACTTTACTGATGCACCTTTTGCAGCAATTACAGCCTGAAGTCTTTTTTAATATGATGCCACAAGCTTGGCACATCTATCTTTGGACAGTTTCTCCCATTCCTCTTTGCAGCACATCTCAAGCTCCATCAGGTTGGATGGGAAAGGTGGGAAGCCATTTTCAGCTCTCTCCAGAGATGTTCAATTGGATTCAAGTCTGGGCTCTGGCTGGGCTACTCAAGGACATTCAGAGTTGTCCTGAAGCCACGCCTTTGATATCTTGGCTGTGTGCTTAGGGTTGTTGTCCTGCTGAAAGATGAACCACCACCCCAGTCTGAGGTCAAGAGTGCTCTGGAGCAGGTTTTCATCCAGGATGTCTCTGTACATCGCTGCATTCATCTTTCCCTCTAGCCTGACTAGTCTCCCAGTTCCTGCCACTGAAAAACATCCCCACAGCATGATGCTGAAGCCTGATGATGAGCGATGCCTGGTTTCCTCCAAACATGATGCCTAGCATTCACACCAAAGAGTTCAATCTTTGTCTCATCAGACCAGAGAATTTGTTTCTCATGATCTGAGAGTCCTTCAGGTGTCTTTTGGCAAACTCCAGGCGGAGTTTGCCAAAGGCCACTCTACCATACAGGCCTGATTGGTGGATTACTGCAGAGATGGTTGTCCTTCTGGAAGGTTCTCCTCGCTGCACAGAGGAATGCTGGAGCTCTGACAGAGTGACCATTGGGTTCTTGGTCACTTCCCTGGCTAAGGCCCTTCTCCCCTGATCGCTCAGTTTAGATGGCCGGCCAGCTCTAGGAAGAGTCCCGGTGGTTCCAAACTTCTTCCATTTACAGATGATGGAGGCCACTGTGCTCATTGGGACTTTCAAAGCAGTAGAAATTTTTCTGTACCCTTCCCCAGATTTTTGCCTCGAGACAATCCTGTCTCAGTGGTCTACAGACAATTCCTTTGACTTCATTCTTGGTTTGAGATCTGACATACACTGTCAACTGTGGGACTTTATATAGACAGGTGTGTTCCTTTCCAAATCATGTCCAATCAACTGACTTTACTACAGGTGGACTCCAATTAAGCTGTAGAAACATCTCAAGGATGATCAGTGGAAACAGGATGCACCTGAGCTCAATTTTGAGCTTCATGGCAAAGGCTGTGAATACTTATGTACATGTGATTTCTTAGTTTTTTATTTTTAATAAATTTGCAAAAATCTAAAAAAAACAAAAACAACTTTTTTCACATTTCCATTATGGGTATTGTGTGTGGAATTTTGAGGAAAAAAATGAATTTAATCCATTTTGAAATAAGGCTGTAACATAACAAAATGTGGAAAAAGTGAAGCGCTATGAATACTTTCACGATTCACTGTAAATCTACAATTTTGCATTCACCAGAGCAGATTAATAGAACTCAGGCCGAGATGAAGGGCTCGCTCATTCTTGGTTTAAAAGAGAAGCTCAGATGAACGATAATATAACTGAAGGAAATTTTACAACTCTGGACAAAGAGAAAGACTGGCAGCATCTCTAAATTGTAGCGGACAGCTCTCACTCATGGCCAAGCAAGGCTGTGGAGTTAAAAAGCTCCTTTAAAGTTTATAAAAGTTCGTAGAAGTTGGTGTGTGCTGAATTTAAAAAAAACCTGCCACCGAACGTAATTTCATGAGTGTTTGGAGTCATTTCTCTGATTTTTCAAAACATCAGTAAACGTCGGTCCAAACACTGAAGTTCAGGGGTGTCCAACCATGTGCCATGGAGAGCCAAGACCCTGCAGGTTTTACCTCCAACCAGTGTCTTCAACAGCAGATTTCTGTGAACTTCTTCCCACTGATTGCTGATAAGTGAAAACACCTGCTGAAGAGACTGGGTAGAAGAGAAAACCTGCAGGGTCTTGGCTCTCCATGGCACATGGTTGGACACCCCTGCTGTAGTTTGAATCTACCTTTAGCCCTGTGAATAGGAAAAGAATGCATTAAATCTGTACTTGAAGATTTGTGGCATTTTCACACCTGAAAGTCCGCACTAAGGTCCGGACTATGGTTCATATTTTTGTTACATTGTTAACATTTGGTCCAGTTAGGTTTGGTTTCACACTGCTCCTTTTCCAAGGAAACTAAACAACTTTATGTGACGCATCCAACATCTTGTCATGATGACATTTGCGTTAGCACAGTCCGGTAGTTAGTAAACATGCTACTCACCCTCCAAGGTGTTTTTTGCACCTCTGAGCAAATCGGTAACTGCATCCTCTCTGAAAATATAAGTTTCTGCCTTTTACATTTTTTTACAGGTCACTATTTATGCTACTAACGGCCATATTTATGCTCTCTATGTGCTACCACAGATCGTTGTACTTCTATCAGCTGCCTTAATCCTGTCTTTGGTCTGAATGTCCCAACCTTTGTGAAAACTGCTTCCACACTCTAAACAAACCAGACCAAGGTTCAGTTTGATTGGGACCAAGACCACCTCATTGTGGTGGACCAAATTTTTTCTCTTTGGTCTGGAGCATGGTTCCAGGGAGGTTTTGCACCTAAAATTTTGCTCCAAACCAAACCGATAAGTCCAAAACTCAAACATTTGGTGGCCCAGAGACCTCACCAAAATTCAAAAGCCACAACACAAATACAAAAGCATGCTAACATTAGTATCAATGCTAATGCTAACATTAGCATTAACATCAATGCCAACATTATTCTACTTCCGGCGCCACACGAGTAGGCTGCCTTTTTGCAACAGCGGATCAATTTCTTCCTATCTATTTACTATCTCGCTTCTCTGTTACACCTCGCTCTCGCCAATCATCAGCGCCAGCGGCGCGCACACCTGCGCCTCATCAGTAACTGGCTATTTAAACCCCTCTGCCTTCTGCTTCGGCCTGGAGTCGTCTGCTCTACAACGCTCCCTAATCTTCAGCGCCTGTCCCGGTTCGCACCGACCAGCGCATCATCTCCTAAGCACGTAAGCTGCACTCCTTACCTTACCTTCTCTCCAGCTTCTCCCCTGTGCACAGGTGGATCTCCAGGGCGGCGGAATTCCTCCTCCTCGCCTCTCCTCAACCTTTCTCACACCAGCTCGTCGGGGGTGCGCAGCCGCGCTGTCCTCCAGGTTACAGCTGCAACGCCAATGCCAGCCACCTTCTCGCCTGCACGTGAGCAATACATTGTTGTTATTTCCCACGGGGCGTGTGACTGTGGCTAATACTCTGCTCTGCTCAGTCCTCAGGGTTACCTGGCTGCACGGCGAGCTGTTCTGCCCTTGATGCATGCTGTCCACCCACACCACATCCACACTTCCACTCACGCACTCAAACACAACCTGTTGTGTGAATAAAAGCCTTAAATCTTCCCGAGCCTGTGTGTGTGTTCCCTGAGCCCGTCGTTATGTCAGTACGATTCCAGCCAAGTGGCTCAGCAGACAGCGGGCTCACGCACCGTCTTTCCACCCTCGAGGCTCGGGTGGATTTAATCGCTCTTCAACAACAGGTGGTTTTCGATGAACTCACCCAAATCATTCAATTATTAGGTCGCCTGGATTTTCCACAGGCCTTCCCTCCGGCATCTTCCGGTGGGCCAGCTCCGGTCCCTTCCCCGGCTAGCCCAGCTAGCTCGGAACCGCGGACCCGACTCACTCCCATCCCGACTCCCGCACGCTTCAGCGGTAAACTCAGTGAGGCACGCGGGTTTCTCCTACAATGTGAGTCGGTGTTCCACCGCGTCCCCGAGGATTTTCCTTCTGATCATAGCCGAATTGGGTATGTGGCTAATCTCTTGGAAGGGCGAGCGCTAGCTTGGGCCTACGCTGTCATGGCGAGGCCCAGCTACGCGGACCTGACCTACGCCCAATTCGTGCATGATTTTAAGGAGGTCTTTGACCATTCAGATTATGATAACGTCCTGACCACCCGGCTGCTCAATCTTCGTCAGGGTAGCCGGTCGGCCGCTGACTACACTGTCGACTTCCGGGTGGTAGCAGCGGAAGTCGGGTGGGGCGAAGCTGCGCTCTGCAGCATCTTCACCCGCATCCTAAATTCTTCCCTTCAGGACGAGCTGGCCTCCCGGGATTTGCCGGACCGGTTATCCAATCTAATTTCCCTTACCATAAATTTGGATAATAGGCTGAGGGAATGGGCCGCCGAGCGGAGGACTTCCGGCCGCTCGAGCGGAACTTCCTCCCGGGTCCCTCAGTCTCGCCCCCTGGCATTACCCGCTTCAGGATCCGCCGAAGACACTGAGGCAATACTGGTCGGTCGGGCTAGACTTTCACCAGCGGAAAGACAGCGCTGCCGAGAGTTGGGCCTCTGCATGTATTGCAGGAGAGACCAGCACTCTGTGGAGGTCTGCCCGATTCAGCCAAAAGGGGAACGTCGGCGAGTCGCCGTAGGGGGCCTTGCGGATGCGTCCCGCTCAAATCCCCTCACTAAGTGCCTCCTCCCAGTCAGATTCTGTCACAACTCCACGGGTCGTGTCACACACGCACTGGTGGACTCAGGGGTGGAACAAAGTTTCATTTCACAAAGCCTGGTAACCCGCTTGGGCATCCCCTGCCAAGCACTGCCTGCCCCTATTAAATTGGTCACCCTCGCTCATACGCCTTTAGTGACCGTCACCCACAGAACCAAACCGGTCCCAGTAATCATCTTTGGCAGCCATAGGGAGGATCTCAGCCTGATTGTTTTACCCACCTCAGCTTCTCCTATCATCCTGAGTTACCCCTGGTACGGCTCCATAATCCTACCTTCGACTGGCAGTCCGGCAGCATCCTCTCCTGGAGCACCTTCTGCATGAGCTCCTGCCTTCAGTCTGCCACCTGTGCCCCATCGTTACCGCGCCCAGCGCCTGACTCGCCACCTCCAGATCTATCCCTGGTACCCCCGGAGTTCCACGACCTAGGGCTGGTTTTCAGTAAGTCAAAAGCACTGTCTCTTCCCCCCCACCGTCCCTACGACTGCGCCATTAACCTCCGCCCGGGGGTGCCGTTACCATCTGGCCGCCTCTACAGCCTGTCAGCCCCGGAGTGTGAGGCCATGGACGCTTATATCAAGTAGTTGCTCAGCACATGCATCATCCAGCCATCCTCGTCCCCGGTTGGAGCCAGATTCTTCTTCATGGGTAAGAAGGACGGGTCCCTGCGCCCGTGTATCGACTTCCGGGCGCTCAACGACATCACTATAAGGGACAAATACACGCTGCCCCTGATGGACTCGGCCTTCAACTCCCTCCAGGGGGCCACATGGTTCACCAAGCTGGACCTGCGCAGTGCGCACCACCTCGTTCGGATCCGGGAGGGCGATGAGTGGAAGACGGGGTTCCGGACGCCCAGCGGCCATTTTGAGTATCTGGTCATGCCATTTGGGCTCACCAACGCTCCGGCCGTCTTCCAACGCCTGATCAACGATGTTCTTCGAGATTTCCTGGGGGTCTTCATGTTCGTATATCTGGATGACATCTTGATCTTCTCCCGGACCAGAGAGGAGCACCAGGTCCATGTGAGGCGGGTCCCTCAGTGCCTCCTGGAGAACAGGCTGTATGTGAAGGTGGAGAAGTGTGAGTTTTACACCAACCAGACCTCCTTCTTGGGTTTTGTTATCGCTCAGGTTCTCCCCGATCCAGCCAAGGTCAAAGTGGTGGTGGAGTGGCCCACCCCCTCGTCCAGGAAGCAGGTGCAACAGTTTCTGGGCTTCGCCAACTTCTACCGCCGCTTCGTGCCCAAGTACAGCGCCATCGCCACTCCCTTGACCCGCCTCACCTCCCCCAAGGTGCCATTCCAGTGGACCGAGGAGGCTGCATCAGCCTTCAAGATCCTGAAGACGGAGTTCGCTTCCTCCCGGGTCCTCACCCAGGTGGACCCGGCCCTCCAGTGCCTGGTCAAGGTGGACGCATCCGATACGGGGGTGGGGGCAGTGCTCTCCCAGCGCTCTCCGGCGGATGGACAGGTGCGCCCCTGCGCCTTCTTCTCCCGACGCCTCTCCCCAGCTGAACGCAACTATGACGTCAGGGATAGGGAGCTCCTAGCGGTGAAGCTAGCTCTTCAGGAGTGGCGCCATTGGCTGGAGGGGGCCTCTCAGCCGTTCGTGGTCTGGACCGACCACAAGAATTTGGAGTACCTGAGGACGGCCAAGCGCCTGAATGCCCGCCAGGTGCGCTGGTTGTTGTTTTTTGGCCACTTCAAGTTCACCATCACGTATCGGCCCGGCTCCAAGAATGGGAAACCGGACGCGCTGTCCAGACAATTTGAGCCTGAAGACCCAGTGGACCAAGAACACACCATCCTACCCTCCTCGTGCGTCGTGGGGGCCGTCTCATGGGGGATTAAGGCCAAGGTCCGGAAGGCGCAGGAGGCTGAACCCGATCCTGGCGGTGGTCCGGTCAGAAGATTATTCGTCCCTTCTTCAGTCCGGGGCAACGTCATCCACTGGGCTCATACGTCCAAGCTCGCCTGTCATCCTGGCATCTCCCGGCTGGTGAAGCTCCTCCAACGGTCCTTTTGGTGGCCCAGCCTGAGGAATGACGTCACTAACTACATCCGCGCCTGTCCTCAGTGTGCAACGGGTAAGACCTCCACGCCCCCCTCAGCGGGTCTCCTCTGTCCACTACCATTCCCCGGGAGGCCTTGGTCCCATGTGGCCCTGGACTTCATCACCGACCTCCCCAAGTCCAACTCCTATGACACCATCTTGACCATCGTTGACCAGTTCTCTAAGGCGGCCCATTTCGTGCCTCTCCATGGGCTCCCTTTGGCACGTGAGACGGCTGAATTATTGGTCCAGCACGTCGTCAGGTTGCATGGGATCCCGGTAGATGTCGTCTTGGATCGGGGGCCCCAGTTTGTATCCAAGGTGTGGAGGTCATTCTGCAACACACTGGGGGCCACGGTGAGTCTGTCTTCTGGTCACCATCCTCAGACTAACGGCCAGTGTGAGCGCACCAACCAGGAGTTGGAGGCAGCCCTGCGCTGCGTTACCTCTTCCAGCCCCTCCTTTTGGAGCGCCTGCCTACCCTGGGTTGAGTACGCCCATAATTCCACCTTATCCTCAGCCATTGGCATGTCCCTCTTCCGGGCGTCTCTGGGGTATGATCCACCTTTGTTCCCGGAGGAGGAGAGTGAAGTGGCGGTTCCATCTGTCCAGGCTCATCTGAGGCGCTGCTGGCGTATTTGGATCAAGACGCGCCAGGCGCTTTTACGCACAACGGAGCGTAATTCTCGCGTCGCCAATCGCCACAGGAAGGCCGCTCCTGAGTATCAGGTGGGTCAACGTGTTTGGCTGTCTACTAAGGACATTAAGCTGAAGGCTGAGAGGAAGAAGCTGGCGCAGCGCTTCATCAGACCCTTTTCTATCACCAAGATTGTCAATCCGGTGGCTGTGCGTTTGGCTCTCCCCGCCTCCCTCCGGGTCTGCCCGATGTTTCACGTCTCACATATCAAACCTGTGTTGTCTGACCCTCTTTGTCCTCCTCCCAAAACTCCTCCTCCCCCCAGGTTGATCGACGGTGATCCGGCATGGGGTGTCACGGCCATCCTGGATGCCCACCGCCATGGCCGCGGTCTCCAGTACCTGGTGGATTGGCAGGGAAGGGTATGGCCCTGAGCACAGATCCTGGGTGCCCTCGTCCTGGGTGCTGGATAAGAACCTCATCACGGAGTTCCACTGGGCGCACCCAGGTAAGCCAGCGCCGGGAGGCGCTGCTCGGGGGGGGAGTACTGTTACACCTCGCTCTCGCCAGTCATCAGCACCAGCAGCGCGCACACCTGCGCCTCATCAGTAACTGGCTATTTAAACCCCTCTGCCTTCTGCTTCAGCCTGGAGTCGTCTGCTCTACAACGCTCCCTAATCTTCAGCGCCTTTCCCGGTTCACACCGACCAGCGCATCATCTCCTAAGCATGTAAGCTGCACTCCTTACCTTACCTTCTCTCCAGCTTCTCCCCTGTGCACAGGTGGATCTCCAGGGCAGCGGAATTCCTCCTCCTCGCCTCTCCTCAGCCTTTCTCACACCAGCTCGTCAAGAGTGCACAGCCACGCTGTCCTCCAGGTTACAGCTGCAATGCCAACGCCAGCCACCTTCTCGCCTGCACGTGAGCAATACATTGTTGTTATTTTCCACAGGGCATGTGACTGTGGCTAATACTCTGCTCTGCTCAGTCCTCAGGGTTACCTGGCTGCACGGCGAGCTGTTCCGCCCTTGACACATGCTGTCCACCCACACCACATCCACACTTCCACTCACGCATTCAAACACAACCTGTTGTGTGAATAAAAGCCTTCTTCCCGAGCCTGTGTGTGTGTTCCCTGAGCCTGTCGTTATGTCATTCTCTTGCTAATCTTTCTGATCCGGCGATACCTTATACACCGGACGGACACACAGATCGCCCAAATGTCTCCTGAGCCGGCAGACGGAGCCACTGTTTTTAGCAGGATACGTTACAGCAGAGACCAGCTGCTAGCACTTAACCGGACCAAGATGCTAGCGCAAGACTTCAACATACCGGGTGAAATAAGACAGAAACGACGTGGATGCCGTGCTGGAGCAAGATGGCGGGCGAGAAATATAAGATACAGACCCATCCTTCCATCTGTTATTATGGGGAACGTTCGATCGCTACTCAATAAGACCGATGAGCTAGCGGCCATCTCCCGCTACAAGAGCGTCTTCAGAGAGAGTAGCCTGATGTTGTTTACTGAGAAGTGGCTAACAGAACTAGCAACAGAGGCTAACATTGAACTGGAGGGTTTCCACGCAATACGGGCAGACCAGACACCAGACAGTGGGAAGGCAAGGGGCGGAGGAGTGATAATGTATGTCAATAACAGCTGGTGCAGACCAGGACATATCACAGTTAAACAACATCACTGCAGCAAAGACATTGAGTTGCTAGCTGTTAGCATGTGGCCTACCTATCTCCCAAGGGAATACTCACACGTGATCTGCATTCTTATTTATGCAAAGCCGACGGCGAACGCGGGGACAGCGCATGGCGTCATTCACTCAGTAACTGGCAGGCTGCTGACAGAACACCCAGATGCTCTTCTCCTCATCTCCGGTGATTTCAACCATATTTCACTGTCCTCCTTCCTGCCCACGTTCACCCAGTATGTCACATGCCACACTAGAGACAATAAAACATTGGACTTATTCTATGCTAACACTAAGGAGGTGTACACCTCATCACCACCACCCCCACTCGGGAGATTGGATCACAACGTGGTTCATCTCCTGCCGGTGTACAAACCCCTAGTACACAGACAACCTCCGGTCATGCGTACGGTGAAGATATGGTCGGAGGAGGCAATGGACGCTCTAAAAGACTGTCTTGAAACCACTGCCTGGGAGCAGCTCTGCAATCCACATGGTGAGGACATCGATGGCCTCACTCACACCATCACGGTCTACATCAACTTCTGTGTGGACAACACCATACCCACCAAGACAATACGGTGTTGCTCGAACAACAAACCCTGGATCAACCCTGAGATAAAAAAACACTTCTGAGAGAGAAGAAGAGGATCTTCAGGTAGGGGAATAGGGAGATGCTGAAGTCCGTACAGAGGGAGCTGAGGAGGAAGATCAGAGAAGGCAAGGACAGCTTCAGGAAGAAGGTGGAGGGCAAGCTGCAACAGAGTGACATCAGCGGGGTCTGGAGAAACCTTAAAACCATCTCTGGGCTCCAGAATACCTCCTCCCAGGCCACGGGGGGCAGGGAGTGGGCGAACAATCTGAACTTGTTTTTTAATAGGTTTGACCAACCGCCCTCTCCCCCGACTGCACACCAACCACTGCTGCCTCTAAAGTCATCAAGACCTGCTGTCCACACCCCACTCCACCAACACCCCCCCCCCCACTCCCAGCACACAGCCCCCCAACCTGACCCTCACTAAGACCCAGGTGAGGATGGAGCTGAGGAAGATCAAGGCGAGGAAGGCCTCGGGACCGGACGGCATCAGTGCGAAGCTCCTCAAGTCCTGCGCATACCAGCTGTGTGGGATTGTGGAGTACATCTTCAGCCTGAGCCTGAAGCTGGGGAGGGTGCCACAGTTGTAGTGGAAAAGATCTTGTGTGGTACCTGTACCAAAGACTTCCCACCCCAGAGAGGTGAACAGCTACAGCCCAGTGGCCCTGACCTCTCACATCCACTCCAGTTCGCCTACCAGCATGGCACTGGGGTAAAGGATGCAGTGATCCTTGTGTGTTTACTTGTAAATATACTTGGCAATAAAGCTGATTCTGATTCTGATTCTGATTCTGATCTTCCTCCTTCGCCGTTCCCTGTCCCACCTGGAGAAGCCCGGGAATGCGGTGAGGATCATGTTCTTTGATTTCTCCAGTGCTTTCAACACCATCCAACTGATGATCCTGAAGGACAAGCTGCTGTGCACAGGGGTGGACCAGCACCTGTCATCATGGATCCTGGACTACCTCACTAACCGGCCACAGTTTGTGAGAACCCGGGACTGTGTGTCGGACACGATCATCGGCAGCACGGGGGCCCCCCAGGGAATGGTTTTGGCTCCCTTCCTGTTCACCCTTTATACTGCGGGCTTCTCACACAACACAACACACTGCCATCTACAGAAATTTTCTGATGACTCTGCGATCATCGGCCTCATCTCCAATGGAGATGAAGCTGAGTACAGAGGACTTATCCAGGACTTCGTGGAAGGGTGCCATCGGAACTACCTCCAGATCAACGCAAGGAAAACTAAGGAGCTGGTGGTGGACTGCCGCAGTCAAGGACAACCCCTCACAGCATCAGTGAACATCCAGGGAACAGACATTGAGATGGTGACCTCCTACAAGTACCTGGGTGTTCATCTGAACAATAAACTAGACTGGTCACACAATACCAACGCACTCTACAAGAAGGGACAGCGCAGGCTGTTCCTACTGAGGAGGCTCAGGTCTTTTGGTGTACAAGAGGTGCTCTTGAAGACATTCTACGACACGGTGGTGGCATCAGCCATCACTTTTGGAGTGGTCTGCTGGGGCAACAGCATTACAGCAGCCGATAGGAAGAGACTGAACAAACTAATCAAGAAAGCTAGCTCTGTCCTGGGGCAGCGCCTTGACCCAGTGGAGGAGATAGGAGAGAGAGAAGGATGGTGGCTAAACTGTCATCTCTGCTGGAGTCCGAGTCCCACCCTATGCAGGACATACTGAACGCACTGAGGAGCTCATTTAGCAGTAGACTACATCATCCTAGATGCGTGACCAAGAGATTTCGCAGGTCCTTCCTACCTACGGCTGTCAGACTGTATAACCTAAGCAGGGCTGCTCACAGAAATAGCAAAAAAACGTGACGACCTAATAGTATTGAATGAAAAAGACGCAACAGACTTACACAAATGGTCCCCTCCAGCATACAACTAGGACAATATCAGTCGCTATGGAGGGTGACAATATGTATGGGTACATATCCATACCATGTAGGGTAACTAAATAGATGGTTATGCTGTTTAGTCCATCTAGCTACAATGCTCCGCACTGTATATATATATATATATATATATATATACAGTATATATATATACGTATATATATACATATATATATATATACATATGTACCCATAAATATATATATATATATATATATATATATATATATATATATATATATATATATATATATATATATATATATATATATATATATATATATTTATGGGTACATATGTATATTCACTGCTCTTATTTTCTTATCTTCTAAATCATTGCTCTGAGTGTTGCTATCCCTGTGCTGTTGCAATCCTGGAATTTCCCCATTGTGGGACTAATAAAGGCTTATCTTGTGGAGAATGTGGAAATGACGAGGCTGAGTTTATCTCACAAGTCAGGTTTATTCCATTCTCCAACATCATCAAAAACAGAAAAAGAGAAAGAAACCCCCCAGACGTTCGTCCTTTTATACCCCAGGACATCAAAGCACACAGTCACATTGTATTTAATCCCCAAGTCACAATGCGTCTTCTTCCAGGTCTTATCACCTCCACCTAAAGTCCTTGGTGGCCAGGAAATTCCCCAAGGCCATCTCTTTGCATACAAAAGACCACATTTCACATCCTCCTGTTATCTCCTAGGAGGCTCAGTCCTTTTGTTCATCTGAGACGTGAAGCATGCAGTAAGCATACAGTGAATACATATGAAGCATATGAAACCCACATATGTGTGCCACATGACCCCCCCAAACGTCTAAGATGGGACAACGTAATAACAGTCTGCATGTCATGATAAAATCACACACATCAGTCCACATGCTGCTTGGGCCTCAGTCTTCTCCCGTATCTGCTGTAAGCAGGCTTTACCGCCTCCGCGGCGCCCTCCTGCTGGGGAGCTGCTGTCTGAGGATGAGAACTGTTAGTCAATCCCTGTGGGAGCTCTGGGGAATGCTCCCTAGGGGGTCTGCCACGCCGAGGATTCCTGGCCAACTGCACACCTTCGTCAGCCACCACAAAAGTGGGTTTGAGCCTGTTTATGCCAATCATCTCTTTTCTGCCCCCCAAATCAAGCAAAAAGTGCTTATCCCCTGTTTCCAGCACTCTAAATGGTCCATCATAAGGTGGTCATAACGTTGGGCGATGGGCATCGTGTCTGACAAAAACAAACTCTGCATTTTTTAAAGCCTTAGGCACAAAAACGCACGGAAAACTGTGGTGAACGGGGCCAGGCAGCGTGCTCGATTCCGTGCTACTCTGTAACCGCTGAGCTAGGGAGCACTCTGGCGCAGGATTATCTGGGAGAAACTCCCCGGGCAGCCGAAGTGGCTGTGCGAAAACTAGCTCAGCCGGGGAGGCTTCTAAATCCTCTTTAGGTGCAGAACGCAACCCCAATAAAACCCATGGTAGCCTGCCCACCCAATTTGCATCCGTAAGCGACGCTCTGAGGGCCGCCTTCAATGACCTGTGAAAACGTTTGCATAACCCGTTTGCCTGCGGATTGTATGCTGTCGTGCGGTGGATCATTGTCCCCAGGCTGCGGGCCATTGCTGACCAAAGTTCGGAAACAAATTGAGGGCCTCTGTCGGACGTAATGTCCGACGGGACTCCAAAACGCGCTACCCATGCCGTTAAAAATGCGCGCGCCACCTGCTCGGCTGTGGTTGACAACAGTGGGACCACTTCCGGCCAGCGCGTGGTGCGGTCAGCCATTGTCAGAAGATGTGTGCACCCCTGTGAGGGCGGGAGGGGGCCTACGAGGTCCACGTGAACATGATCAAACCTCTTAGCCGGGATGTGAAACGGCTCCAAGGGAGCTCTTGTGTGTCTGTGCACCTTGGCTCGTTGACAAGCCATGCAGGCTGCTGCCCACTCTCTAACTTGTTTGCGCAGGCTCGGCCATACAAATTTCTCTCCCACCATTTTGACCAAAGCGCGCACTCCCGGGTGCGCCAGAGAATGGCTCAAGTCAAAAACGCGGCGGCGCCATGCAGCCGGTACCACAGGACGCGGTCGCCCAGTGGAGACATCGCAGATTAGGGGGGGCATACCGTCTTGCAGCACCCTGTTCTCCAGCCTTAACCCTGTTGGTCCAGACTGGAGCCCGCGCACGTCCGTGTCGCTAACCTGATCCGCGGCCATGGCTGCATAATCTATCCCTACGCGGACTGGGGCCGCACGCACTTCTGCGTCGCTAACCCGATCCGCGGCCATGGCTGCAAAATCTACCCCCACGTGGGCTGGAGCCGCCACGGTGCGCGAGAGGCAGTCTGCCACTACATTAAGTTTACCCGCCACATGCTGGATATCGGTAGTAAACTCTGAGATCGCGGCCAGCTGTCTCTGCTGCCGGCCCGACCATGGTTCTGAAACCTTGGCCATCGCGAAAGTCAGCGGCTTGTGGTCAACGAACGTGGTGAAACGGCATCCCTCCAGCCAGAACTGGAAGTGGCGAATGGCCAAGTGGAGAGCTAACAACTCCCTGTCGAATGCGCTGTATTTTCGTTCACTATTGCGCAAGGTCCTGCTGAAAAAGGCGAGCGGTTGCCATGCTCTGGCTACATACTGTTCTACGACCGCCCCTATGGCCACATCTGACGCGTCAGTAGTGAGCGCTATGCGGGTCGTTGGGACTGGATGTGCTAACAACACAGCGTTTGCCAGGGCTGTTTTGACTTCCGAGAATGCGCGCTCTCGCTCCAGAGACCATTCGATTTTATTTGTGGGTTTTTGTTTTTTTAGTGCAGCATACAATGGTAGCATGAGCTGCGCTGCACGGGGGAGGAAACGGTTATAAAAATTCACCATTTCCAAAAACTCCTGTGACGCTTTGACCGTTTGTGGCTGGGGAAAATTTGTTACTGCGCGCATTTTGTCAGGCAGAGGAACCGCTCCTTCTGGAGAGACGCGATGCCCCAAAAAATCAATCTGCGTCACCCCGAACTGACACTTTGCTGGGTTGATTATTAACCCGTGCTCTCCCAACCTCCGGAAAACTGACGTGAGGTGGTTTTCGTGTTCGTCTTCGGACGCGCTGGCTACCAATATGTCGTCCAGGTAGACGAACACGAAGGGGAGATCGCGCAACACCGCGTCCATCATGCGTTGGAACGTCTGCGCCGCGCCTTTAAGCCCAAATGGCATGCGCAAAAACTTGAATAGCCCGAACGGAGTTATTACCGCTGTTTTGGGTATGTCCTCAGCGCGCACTGGGACCTGGTGGTAACCGCGTACCAAGTCTATCTTAGAAAAAACGGGCGCCCCCGCCAAATGAACGGAAAATCTTGGATATGCGGGATTGGGTAGCGGCCGTGCACTATAGCGTTGTTCAACCTGCGGAAATCTCCGCAAGGTCGACACGAGCCGTCAGCTTTAGGGACCATGTGAAGCGGGGAAGCCCATGGGCTTTTCGAACGCCTGATGATGCCCAACTTTTCCAGGTTGGCAAACTCCTCGTGTGCTATGGACAGTTTAGTTGCATCCAAGCGCCGAGCTTTTGCAAAAACGGGCGGTCCGGTGGTAGTAATAAAATGTTCCACTCCGTGTTTAACGACAGCTGCTGAAAATGTGGGAACCGTGAGTGCTGGGAACTGAGTGAGTAGTGTGTGGAACTTACCGCTTGCCGTTGCGACGTTGGCTTGTGCTGTGGGCGGGGTCACTCGGGCTGCACAGGGAATAGAATAAAAAGAAAGTGCATTAACCAGGTGCCTATTAGCAAGATCAACCAACAAACCATGTGAGCACAGAAAATCAGCCCCTAACATATTGAAGCTCACTGCAGCTATAACAAAAGTCCACTCAAATGTACGGCCATGTAGGGACAGAAGCAGAGTCCTTTCACCAAAGGTCTTAATCCTCGAGCCGTTCGCTGCTGATGCTCCGTGACTTCCGGGACCCGCCAGCCAGTCAGCATAGGTAGGCGTGATGAAACTCACTTGGGAGCCTGTGTCCACGAGGAATTGCCTCCCCGAACGCGCATCCGTCAAGTAGAGCAGCTTGTTCTCTTCTCCGAGGGCCGCGGCTGCTACCGACCCCCGGTCTTGGCGTTTCCCGAGTGCTTGAACTGGCACGGTGGTATGCATTTGCGTGCCCTCTCTGCAAAGCGGCGATGGTAGAAACAGAAGTCGTCTCCTCCGCGATCCTTGACCCTCGCCACCGCCGTTGTCGGTGGGTCTGCTACTGCTGCCCCTGGCCCCCTGCCATCTCCGGCCGTCGCGCAGAGCTCCGTCGCTGCCGCGGTGGCCGCGCACTGTTTGCTGGCGTTGAGAATCCATTGTGCCTCCTGGGCCAGCGCGCGGAAGTCCCGCTGAGCCAACAATGGTGAACTGGCCAGGGTCGCTCTCGTGGCCGACGGTAGGGTTCTCAGGAAAATGTGGGTGAAGAGGAAGTCGTCGCCGTCTGAGCCCCTCAACCTCAGCATGTCCTCCATCAGGTCGAGGCTAGGGAAAGTTCGCCAGGGAAAGTTTGCCATCTGAGGCCAGGGAAAGTTCGCCAGGGAAAGTTCGCCACGGCGCACACTTTGCCGGGCAATGGTATCGCTCCCTCGGGTGAGACGCGGTGCCCCAAAAAATCAATCCCCATCACGCCGAACTGGCATTTCGCCGGGTTGATTATTAACCCGTGCTCCTCCAACCTCTGGAAAACCGTCCTGAGGTGGGTTACGTGTTCGTCTTCGGACGCACTGGCTACCAGGATATCATGCAGGTAGACGAACACAAACGGGAGATCGCGCAGCACTGCATCCATCATGCGCTGGAACGTCTGTGCCGCTCCTTTTAATCCGAAGGGCATGTGCAGAAACTCGAACAAGCCGAACGGAGTGATTACCACTGTTTTGGGTATGTCCTCCGCGCATACTGGGACCTGGTGTTAACCGCGGACCAGGTCTATTTTAGAAAAAATGCGTGCTCCGGCGAGGTGAACTGAAAAATCCTGAATGTGGGGAATTGGGTAGCGGTCGTGTGCTGTGGCATTATTCAACCTGCGGAAATCGCCGCATGGTTGCCACGACCCCTCAGCCTTAGGGTCCATGTGTAGCGGGGATGCCCATGGGCTGTTCGATCACCTGATGATGCCCAACCTTTCCAGGTTGGCAAACTCCTCGCGCGCTATGGTCAGTTTAGCTGCGTCCAAACGCCAAGGTCATGTGAAAACGGGCGGCCCGGTGGTGGTGATAAAGTGCTCCACCCCGTGTTTAGTGATGGCCGCTGAAAATGTCAGGACCGTGAGTGCTGGGAACTGGGTGAGCAGTGTGTGGAACTTACCACCTGGAGCTGTGACGTTGGCTTGTGTTACTGGCCCGGCCCCTCGAGCTGTACGGGGGAGAGAGTCAAAGGACAGTGCATTAACCAGGCGCCTGTTAGCAACATCAACTAGTAAACCATGCGCACACAGAAAATCAGCTCCCAGGATTGGGAAACTCAGTGCTGCTATGACAAAAGTCCACTCGTATGTACGGCCGTGTAGAGATAAAGTTAGTGTTCTCTCACCAAAGATCTTAATGTCCGAGCCGTTTACTGCTACCAGCCCGGGGCCACTAGGTCCTGCCAGCCGGTCGGAGTAGGTCGGCAGGATGATGCTCTTCTGGGCTCCAGTGTCTACGAGGAAACGCCTCCCTGAGCGCGAGTCCGTCACATAGAGCAGCTTGTTCTCTTCACCGGCGGTCGCAGCTGCTACTGACTGCCGGCCCTGGCATTTCCCGAGTGCTTGAATTGGCATGGTGGCGCACATCTGTGTGCGTTCCCTCCAAAACGGCGGTGGTAGAAGCAGACTGTGTCTCTCTGGCACTCCTTGGCCCTCGCTGCCGCTACTGTCGGTGGCTCCTCGCCTCCTCTGGTCATCTCGCTGGGCTCCGACACCGCTGCGTTCACCGTGAGCGCTCTGGTGGCGAGGATGATCTGGTCTGCCTCCTGGGCTAGCGCACAATAGTCACGCGCGGCCAGCAACGGCGAATTGGCCAGGACCGCTCTTGCCTCTGTTGGAAGGTTCCGGAGGAAAAGGTGGGCAAACAGAAAATGCCCGTCGCCCGTGCCCATTAATGCCAACATCTTTTCCATCAGATCGACGGCCGAACCATCTCCTAACTCAGAACGCCTCAGGAGCCTCTCTGCTCTCTCACAGTCCGAGACCGTGTAGCGCCAGGTCAGCGCAGCTTTGAGAGCCCCGTATCTGTCGTGGGCTGGGGGCTGATCGAGCAGGCTCGCTACCTGCTGAGCTGTGGGAGAGTCCAGCACTGCAACCACATGGTAGAACTTGGTGTCGTCTGCCGTTATTCCCCGGAGGGCGAACTGGGCCTCGGTGTGGTGGAACCAAGAGCGTGGGTTGTGCAGCCAAAAGTCCGGTAGCTTGACTGCAACAGTGCACGCGTTGTTGGGGGTTCCTGTCCGGGCCGTCTGTGGGATGCTTGCCGCGTTGCTGGGACTTCCCGTCCGGGCCAACTCCAGGGTTCTTGCCTTGTGTTCCATGATACGTCTAGGATCACCAGTGTGGAGAGTGTGGGAAATGATGAGGCCAGTTTACAAACAGACGAAATTTATTAACACTCTCTCATCATTCATACAACATTCATGCAATCATGCAACATTCAGTGCATGAAAGCATTCAAGCATGGTTCTCCTTTATATCCCCACCGCTCATCTCATATCTGCGTGACATTCCACATCACACTGCATGACATCCAACATCACAATACATTCACCCTTAAACCCCCCATCTACTGTTTACTCTCCGCCTCCTGACTGAGATGCTGTCTGACTCCACCAAGCCTCTACAAGTCTACAATATGCATTTTGTGTCTGCTACAATACTTGGCATATGTCATTTATATACAAAATAAAGAGTTTGGGTACCAAATCTGACCCCTGGGGCACACCACAAGTGATGTCGATGAAGGGTGATTTGTGCTCACCAATTTGTACAAATTGTTGTCTGTTACTTAAATAAACCCTAAACCCAACTCAGTCCGACCCCTCTTATTCCATACCTTTCCAGTTTCCTTAGTAGTATTCTGTGGTCAATGGTGTCAAAAGCTTTCTTTAAATCTATAAATACTCCTACAGCAAACTTTTTTTATTTATACAACTAGTAATTTCTTCAATAAGTTCAATCAGTGCCAAAGATGTAGATTTGTCTGCTCTAAAACCATACTGGCTGTCTGTAAGGAGGTTGTGTTTTTCAATGAAATCATCCAGTCTCTTAGTGAAGATTTTTTCAAGTATTTTGGAAAATTGTGAGAGTAAAGAGACTGGTCTGTAATTTGTGAAACAATGACTGTCTCCTGTTTTGTACAGAGGTATTACTTTTGGAAATTTGGAAATTTACCAGTTTGAAATGACAGGTTACAGATGTGGGTGAGTGGCTTAACAATTCCTTCAATTACTTTTTTCACTATTGTCATGTCAGTTTCATTCCAGTCCGTTGATTTTTTGTTCTTAAACTTACTCACAGTCTCAATAATTTCCTTTTCAGTAACTGCACCCAAAAAGATTGTGTTTGGATTTCTATCTTCTATTTCATTTACAGAACCACTGTTGTTTGTTTCTGTTGTCACTATTGATTTTGCTAATTCAGGACCAACGTTTACAAAAAATTTATTGAAACCACTGACCACATCCTCCATATTGTTTATCAAATTGCCATTTTCAATAAAATATTCTGGATAATTAGCATTCTTAGGTCAATTACTAATAATCCCATTGAGTACTTGCCATATTCCTCTTAAGTTATTTTTATTATCCTCTAATATTCTGTTGTAGTATTCTTTCTTACAGGTCCTCATTATATTAGTAAGCTTATTTTTATATCTTTTATATTTGATCTCAGCCTCCTGTCATGACCCGTGCACTAATATTACTCCCGCTCGGGCTATACATCATTCCTGTCAGGCTTTGACAGCGGTGTTATTATTCCGGCTCTCCGAGCTCTTATTGTGACAGCGCTCGGGGGAGCTCCCGGCTGTCAAGGCCTGAACAGCTGTGCTGCATTTGCGGTCATTAGCGGCCGGCTTCTTAAACCGGCGCCAGCGGCAGCACCTTGCAGCAGTATCGTCGTAATTGTAGCCTCGTATTTGGACCGTCTAACATGCAATCCTGTGGACCCGTAAGTGAGCTTTGTTAGCCTTATGCCTCCCAGTATGTATGTTATATTATTGTTTGACCGTTAATAAAGACATCAACGCAACTCTCTGATGACAGTGTGGCATCTTATGGTGGCTCGCGAGGGCCACTGCATGACAGTATACTGCCGCCAAAACGGCGTTTTAACGGTGACGCCAACCCGAGACGCCTTTCGCCAGTAAGTTTGTGTTTTTTGCTCTTTCCCTGTCTGGGTACGCTGTGCTGTGGACCCAATGCTGTCACGGAGGGGCTGTGCCCAGAGTCCGAGCCTCGAGTTGGCGGACGTCCTGGAGTACGTGGACGAGACACTCATCTCCGCTTTCCTCCTGGACTACGACCGCAGCGTACTCTGGTACCTGGACTGTGCTGAGGACGTGCTCAATCATCTTTCTCCCTGCTACGCCGACCACCCAGAAGTCGGCACGAGGAGGGATGACATTGCCACGCAACACGAAATATTCCGTATGGTGGAGGAAGACTACGGCATGAAGCAGAGGAGGAGGCGTTCCCGCTCCTCGCTTTGGGATCCCGTTCCTGTCCTCAATCCACTCCAAGAGTTTGCACCATCTGGGGGCCGTCATAGACGTCGGCGCCGCGGCCAAGGGCATCCCCAGCAAGCTCCTGTTCCGGATCCAGTTCCGGGCTGCCGGAATGACCCAATCAACCAGTCAGCTGCCTTCTCGGCATCTTTTCAGGAGGGAATCCCCGCAGCCTCTCTCCCCGGGCCATCTTCCCCTGCTGCCCCGTCAGCGCGCCGTGCCCGGCTCGTCTCGGTTGTCGTCTCCTCCTCTCCGACGCCTCCTCCAGCTGCGGTGTGTGTAAAGAGTCCTGCTTCGGCGAGCCCCGTCCATGGTTCCTTGCGAGCGGCTCCCCTTCGTCCTTCCAGGGGGCCCTCTGACATCATCCTGCAGGAGAAGGAGGGCGCAACGCCCACTACAGCCAGCACCACCCTCCCTTCGGGAGACAGGCAAGTTCAAGTTCACTTTCCTACGTATAATTGTGATCTGCCTTGTGTGACTCCTGGGGGGGGGGGGGGTTGGGGGTTTGCAGCCCCCCGAGCTCCCGCCACCGGCTGTAATCGTCTTACCTGAACCTGCTGCCTCCGTGTCTCCCCTTGCTGAGCGGTCCTCGGCGTTAGGCCTACGTCGTCAGACGAGGGGGGGGCCTGCGGCTCTGGGAACAATTCCGGCACCACAGCCACGTCATGGGCAGAGGAGAAGAGCGGACTGCAGCGTGGAGCCTGAGCCGACGAGGAAGCGTCCCTGGGTCTCCACGGAGGAGCAGCCCGAACCGGCGGGTCGAGGGTCCCCTGCTGCCACGCCGTGCGGGTTATCGGCACGGACGTCAGCACCAGAGGATCCGGCTGCAGAAACCATCATGCCGGCTGCGGAGCTCGACACAGCTGAGTGGGAGCCTGACGACGAGCTTCTACCCGAACCTGGATCGACGGAGTCCTGGACGGCTCCAGAGCCCGAGTGCAGTGTCACTGGCTTGGAGTCTGACAAGTTCGCGGTGCAGGAGGTCCCAAGTTCGGGGGTGGAGGTCATCGCCGATGCGGTGCCTACCCAGTCGGGGTCCGACGAGGCCCAGTGGGGTACGACGCGGGAGCAGCTGTGACCCAGCGGGGGTCCGACGCAGGTGCAGCTGTGACCCAATCGGGGTCCGACGCGGGCGGAGCTACTACGGCTGCATCGGTATGGGTCAAGGTCGGTGGAGGAGCTGCAGACCCTTCGCCGTCTGACGTGATGTGGGCTCATCTTCTTCCTGATTATTCCCCTCTCAAGAGCCGCCAGTCTGGGTCGTCATCGCTGGGGGCCATTGGAGGTTTTCTTCTTGCAGTTCGGCGCTCCTATGCAGTTTTCCCGTCAAGGAGGCCACCGCACACTATTCCTCCACGGTTCTGGTGGCTGAGGGATGCGGGACGACCACCCGAGGAACTGTTTAGCCGGTTCGGCGCCTTGGGTCGGTCACCCGAAAAATTGTATCTGTTACTGGGCGACCTGGTTCGGCCGCCGGAGGACTTGTCTCTCAGGGCCTGGGACTGGGGCAGGCCGCCCGATCTCGTTCTGTTCCTCGTGACCACCCGCCGGCCATCGGATGCAGGGAGACCACTGGAACTGTTCCTGTGGTATTTGGTCTCCGCCTGCCGCCGTTCGTTTGGACTGTATGGTGTGAAGGTCATCAGGGGCAATAAATTGACTCTTCTTGATCAAGTTCACAAATTCAGTTATAAAATTCTAAGGGACTCCCCATAAGTTGTCTTTTTTTTTTTATTTAAGACACTATAGCGAGTAATTTGAAACTGTTTGTATATTGGTGATTGTGATTTGGTTCTCATGTGAGATGCGCTACTGTATTTGCAATTTATGTCTGACTTTTACTTTTTTGGGTACGTTGGTGACTGTTAAATGGCAACTTTGTATTTAAGACTATTTCGAAGGTTAATGTTCATTTCCTGAGTTAAATTTTAATACTTCCTACATTCCTCTTCACTTGGCTTTTGGAAAGATGATGCTCCCTTTTGTTTTTGTACCACGTATGGATTGTTATTGTAGTTTTACGCACTGTTTAGGTGCTGCTTGACCTCAGTAGCTCCATGCGTATGTTTGGGATAGCAAGCTTTTTTTCCTTCCCCTGTCGAAGGGACCGTAGCATGTTACCATGGTGGGTTTTTTTTGTCCTGTACATCAGTAGCTCCACGCGTATGTTTGGGTGCCCCGTGTGATTGTAATTCATGCATGCCCTGTTAATAAGTGCCCTGGTTGTTCCGTTGTTTTCTGTTTGAAATGGGATGGGTATGTCAGGGGATGTGTGTTTTCCTTTTTTCTTCTGGGGCCTTGTTTCTGTTTGTGCCGCCCCCTCCTTGCCTGCTCCCCCGCCCGCCCACCCTGGGTGGGGTGGGGGGGGGGGGCTAGGTGTTACTGGGCGCTCGGGAGCTCGCCCTTGAGGGGGAGGCACTGTCATGACCCATGCGCTAATATTATTCGTGCTCGGGCTATACATCATTCCTGTCAGGCTTTGACAGCAGTGTTATTATTCCGGCTCTCTGAGCTCTTATTGTGACAGTGCTCGGGGGAGCTTCCGGCTGTCAAGGCCTGAACAGCTGTGCTGCATTTGTGGTCGTTAGCGGCCAGCTTCTTAAACCGGCACCAGCGGCAGCACCTTGCAGCAGTATCGTCGTAATTGTAGCATCGTATTTGGACCGTCTAACGTGCAATCCTGTGGACCCATAAGTGAGCTTTGTTAGCCTTATGCCTCCCAGTATGTACGTTATATTATTGTTTGACCGTTAATAAAGACATCAACACAACTCTCTGGTGATGGTGTGGCGTCTTATGGTGGCTCACGAGAGGCCACCGCATGGCACCTCCACCGTTCTGCACTTAATGAATTGTTTATATAATGTATTCTTCTTTTTATATGCATTTATTAACCCCTTGGTGACCCAAGGAATATTTTTCTTTTGTTGTCTGTCACTGTATTGTTTTATAGGACAGTTTTTATTGTACAATGATTGAAATATTTGTAAAAAATTTATCATATGCTTTATTTATATCATTTTCATCATAAACTGTCTTCCAGTCTTGTATTAATAATTGCTTTGTCAGTAAATACATAGATTCTTCGGTTCTTATTCTTTTATATTTAATATTTTTGGTATACTTTTTCTTCCTATAATCACATTGATAGACAACAAAAATCGGCAGATGGTCACTGATATCATTCAATAAAAGCCCACTCCTGATATTATTTTCCATAATGTTTGTGAATATGTTATCTATTAGTATGGCATTGTGTGACGTGATTCTGCTAGGTCTGGTAATTGTTGGATGTAAGCCCATACTGTACATTGTGTTGATAAATTCTTCTGTCAAACTATGTTGTTTTGAATTCATCAGATCTATATTGAAATCCCCACAGATGAACATAACTTTATAAGTTAGTTTTGCATACATTTTTTCCATCCAGTCCTTAAATAAGTCAATGTTTGATCCAGGTGTTCTATATACACAGCTCACTACTATATTCTTGACATTGTCCAGACAAATTTCTATTGTAATGCATTCAAATAAATCATCCAAAGTTACTGACAGATTTTCAACAACCTTGTATTGCAAGCTCTTGTCAACATAAATTGCAACTCCTCCTCCTTTTTTCACTTTTCTATTTATATAATTTAATTCATAGCCATCCATGGTAAAATCCACTCCTTTCTCTTCACTGAGCCACGTCTCTGATATTGCCACAATATTGAATGGCTCTTTAAACTGATGTAAATAATCTTTAATGTTATTAAAGTTGGCATAGAGACTTCTGCTGTTGAAGTGGATCATAGAAATATTGAAATCAGATGTGAACAATGTGTTAAACTGTTCATCCGTGTAGTAACTACAGTTATTATTGATGGAGCTAAATAAATTATTATCAGGGTCTATGTTATATTCTACGTCCTGTGGGTTGTGATCCGTATATTCAAAAACTTTCAGTTCCTGTTGTTCCTGTTTGTTGATCTTTTGTTTCATGTTCTTAAATGTCTTGTTGCAGATGAGTATATCCCTTCAGTGTCCTACAATTGTCTCTTGTTGCTGTCGACTCCAGTTCATAATATTCATTGATATTTGTCCAGTTCCATAATATTACGGATGTTAATGACCTTGGCTTCTTCAGGTGATCCATTTAATTTGATGTATATTTTACAGTTTGATGTCCAGGTGTTTTGAATATTTTTCTGCTTTCTCATGTATCTTGCTTTTCTGGCTATTTCTGCATTTTCTTTTGTAAGGTGCTCGTTTATGTAAATGTTCATTCCTTTCAGTTTCCTACCTTGTTTTAGCAGCGCAGTCTTGTGTTTTCTATTCACAAACCTCATGATCACAGCCGGTTTGTCGCTGTTTTTCCTGGGCAGAGGATGGCAGGCCTCATTGGTGTTACAGTCCAGCTGGATTCCTTTGGACTGCAGGAAGGCCACCACTTGTTGCTCCGTGGATTCATCTTCCAGCGCGTCGAGCCTCCCTCCACTGTCCGCGGCCACCGCCCGTGCGTACGATTGGGGTTTAATGTGGAGCCCGGTGATGATCACGTCGTTCACTCGAGTGTTCTGCTCCAGGTCCGACACTCTGCTCTCCAGATACGCCAGCCTCTTGTCCTTCTCGGCGTTCTGGATCCGCAGTGCTTTCACCTCCTCAAGCAGGCCCAGGATGTTTTGTTGCTGCTGCTTAACAGCAGAAATCTCTTCAGCCAAGAAGTCGAGCGATCTTTTAATATCGTCCACCTCCTCAGCCTGCTGAGCTTTCTTGGGACCCATGATCCCGGCCGATGTACGTTGATTGTGATCGTAGAAAAAAAAAAAAAAACACGTGGGAGAATTCCCTTTGTTCTCCCAGAGTGTGAGGGGACTGATGAATTGCTTCACCAGCCACTACAATATTAAGTTATGAGACTGGCAATTTCTCTCTTTTTTCGCACGAGCAGGCGTACCGTTTTTATTCTACAGCGGCAGTGACAAAGCAACAGCTAAAAACGCTAGCTCTAAACTGAGTTTTAAAGCAAGAAACGAACTGGGAGCCTTTACCTGTGCGTCCTCACCTTACATGCCACAACCGGAAGTCCACACTGCCCTTTCCACCCCTCCCCCGTCTCCCTCATGGACTGGCATGCTACAGCAGGACAGTTTTACCGGAGATGGGCAAACGATGGGGGGGGGGGGGGGGGTCACAACCCCTGCTGAGTGCTCTGGTGGGGAGCGGTGTGGTGACCCACCACAATCTACTTGGACAGTCAGAACACTCAGCTTGAGCATGAAACAGAACAATTGGCATACGGGCAGAGAGCCCCTCGGGGGACAACCAGTTAATCATGCGATTGATATATATGGACTGATATCATTAAGTAAATGTGCCTTGCATTCTCTTTTGTCCTATTGTTTTACATCCCCGGAGCAAAGAGAGGTATTCCGGCGCCAGTAATCAAGCAATTGATATGTGTTGACTGTTATGTAAATGTGCCATGCATTCTCTCTTGTCTGTATAAATGTGCTCACTCGAAGCTGACTTGCAATGCATTCAGGGCTCACTCACAGCGCACAGACAGAGCGCTGAGTGAGTCTCATGATGGAGGAATAAAAACATCTTAAACCTTCAGCTTGCCGTGTCTGCCTGCACTTATTTCGTTCCTCCACACTGGTGTAACTGAGGGTCTTTGCATGCTGTCTATAGTCAAGGAGTCATAAAATGAAAACATAGACTTTATTACTGCCTTTTCTGTGTATTCCATTAAGAGGTAATTCAATAAAATACCTTACACTGGTTTTGTTAAAATTATTTATATAATCCGATTTGTAAATCTGACCCTGAAAGCATCATAGCCTCACTGGAAATCACCGCACGTCACTGCATTGATGCGAACATTAGCATGCTAATGTTAGCACTAATGGTAGCACACTAATATTACATTACACATTTATATTTGTGTTGTGGCTTTTGCATTTTGGTGAGCTCTCTGGGCCACCATACAAACAAGGTAGATGTGAAATTCAATTAAATTCAACTTTATTTATATAGCGACATTTCACAACAACAGTCATCTCATAGCACTTTCAACTGTAAGAGAAACCCCCACCACTGCAGAAAGACCCCAGCAATCAAGTGATCCCCTTTGAGCAAGCACATGGGGATGGTGGAGAGGAAAAACTCCCTTTTAGCAGGAAGAAACCTCCAGCGGAACCAGGATCAGGGACGGGCAGTCATCTGCTGCGACTGGCTGGGGGGGGGGGGGGGGGTGAGAGGATAGAGAAGAAAAAGAGAAGAACAGACATGTAGAGAGCAAACAACATGATGGGGACTCAATCTATGGGAGAGAACAAACAGATGTTAATGACCAGCAAAAATATTTCACTGAGAGTGAAGAAAGGAGTGAAGCTCAGTGCATTGTTGGATGTCCCCCAGCTGTCTAAACCTATTAGCAGCATAACTAAAGGAGGGTTCAGGGTCACCTGATCCCACCCTAAGTATAGGCTATGTCAAAAAGGAAGGTTTAAACCCTATTCTTAAAAACAGAGATAGAGTCTGACTCCTGAATCCAGATCGGTAGCTGGTTCCAAAGGAGAGGAGCCTGATAAGTGAAAGCTCTGCCTCCCATTGTACTTTTGGAGATTCTAGGTATTACAAGTAATCCTGCATTTCGGGAGCATAGTGCTCTGTTAGGATGATAAGGTACTATCAGATCTTTTAAATAAAAAGGGGCCTTATTATTTAGAGCTTTTTAAGTGAGAAGAAACATTTTAAACTTAATTCTAAATTCTATGGGAAGCCAATGAAGGGAGGCCAGAACCAGAGAGATGTGATTTCTTTTCTAGTACCTATTAAAACTCTAGCCGCAGCATTTTGGATTAACTAAAGACTTTTTAAAGATGTTTTAGGACACCCTGATAATAAATAGTTACAATAATCTAATCTAGAGCTAACAAAAGCGTGGATTAGTTTCTCAGCATCACTCTGAGACAAGATGCTCCTCATCTTGGTATATGCAAATGATTGAAGGCAGTCATACAAACAAGTTTAATATGTGAATTAAAAAAACAGATCTTGATCTAAAATAACTCCAAGGTTCCTCAGAGAACTATTAAGAGAGAGAGTAACCCCATCGAAACTAAGAGTTTTTCCATTTCCAGTTATTGATTTGTTTTAGTTTTGCTCTTATCTTACTTAACTATGCACTAAAAATTACTAGGGTGTTTGTGATTCGAGTCAACCCTAACAGCAGCATCGTTACATACTGACCAGTGACAAGTTGAGAGTGACTTATTCACCTAATTTAAACAAAACATGTTTAAGCCAGAGAGTTGCCCGCTGCAGCCAAAGGCAACTTTCTGTGCAAAAAAGGCACAAACAGATCAGCAGCAGCTGATATAAATAAGGTTGGGTTCGCCTTTCCAAACACCATAAAAACTAAATAACTAGATCATCAAACACAGGTAATAATCATTATCTCTCCACAAATTTGCCATGTGTGCCTTTAATCGACTAATCTAACCTGAATTTAACATTTATAATGATCCTGCTACAGTCAAGATAGCAGGACAGCATGAACGCTCATTAATTTTATTGTTTTCATTGTCCTCATGTGAAAACTACTCATTATGTGCTCGTTTTCTGGAAATAAATAAATAAGATGTACAACACAAAGCAAACACTCAGGGCCACTCTCAAACTCTCAACAGTCTGATTTTTCATCAGCACAAATTCTGATTTCCGTTCAGCTTTAATTGCCTATGTTGTGTACATGCGCTAGTCCTTCCTGTCAGTTAATTTGGCATGGTGTCATTATTTTTAAGGAGCAGGTTTATTCCAAAGGCCGCGGTAAACTGAATGGAAGTGGATGGAAAGGAATGCTAATCCGGGAACCATGAATAGGACTGTTGTGGTTTAACTTCAAAGACATTATTGTGTTACTTCTCCACCAGTGTTTTAATTAACTGGGTCAAGGACCACATCTTCACTTCATTGTGCAGGATTCAAAGCCTGCAATGCATAAATAGCAATCTGTTCTACCCACTAGTCTTCCGTTTTATGTGATCGTAGTCACCTGCTTCAGCGAATGGGCACTTTTTTTTCCCCCCCTCTCTCCGGGAACAATTTTGTGTGTCCAGCTGTGGTCGGTAATTGAAGGGACAAATGATGCAGGAGCCATCTTCGTAAGAGGGGAAACGCTTTGGTCATTTTCCGGTGTCACTCTGTGGAGCTTTTAGATGTGGAAGTAGGTCCAGATGCAGTATTTCTGGCTGGCTGTTTTCTGAGATCTGAGAACAGCATGTACAGAGCAGGAGAGACAGATGTGATGAGAAGGAAAGAGAGATCAAGTAAACAAACAGAAGTACAAACTGCAGAAACACAGAAGGGTGCATCTTATCCCCTAAGAGAACCTGAAGGAGCGGATGGGGAGGTAGTGAGCATGGCAAGAAGGGGAGATTGAAAGAGGGTTATGAAACAGCGACTGACCGCTTTACTGGCAGCTCTCCTCGTCTGATCTGGTGTCCATTGGCTCATGTTTTAGGCACCCGTTCCCAGAATATGTGTCCAGTCTGCCAACCTGGGTTTTGTTTTGTGTCGGTCCTCTTTTACAGTCAGTCGTGGCTCCAGCTAATGGATTTATTTGGTACAAGAATTCATTCTTTTCGTGGTTGCTATTAATCCCAGCAAGATTTGTGTATAGTCATCGCTGTGTCGTTGCCTTCAGGTTTTAATTACCCTCATTTTATGTTTCCAAAAAGATACTTTTTTCTCCCTATCCATCTGGGAACAAAAGTATATTCCCAAGATATGAATTCACCCAAGATTATTACTGTGCAATACTAGGGCCAGCTGCTTATTGATATGAGCTGAGGAACAGGTACACTGGCTGGGTTAATGAGGGTCAGAGCCACTGCTGGCTGTCAAAAAGCTGAGAGCAGAGAGGATCCAGTACATATTAACACAGTTAATTGTAGCTCTAATGTAACGTAGCCTCGGGCAGCTCTCCTCTTGTAAAGGACCTGAACCATGCTAATGGCCTTGTCTCTTAGACAATCTCTTGGGGTTTGGACGAGCAACACTATTAGCACATTAACTTCTAATGGTGACCTGAGATTCTGGCAGTAAAAATGAATTTGAATGGTGAAAATTGAGGTCCTGCAAGTGAAACTTCACGTTGTTTTAAAGGACTAATACCAATTATTTTTTAAAGCTAAATTAAGAAGATAAATAGCCATGAGAACAACATCAGTTCTGGACTGGCTTCCAAGACAAAAAAAAAAAAATTTGACCACAGTGGGAAAATAAATCAACTTTATAACATGACAAGGGGACCTTCATTGTTAGGTCATGTGCTGACTGTTAGAAATAGGTAATAAACATGTCTCCTGTGTTAATGTCCAATTTTTGATTGATTCATCCATCCATCCACTACAACCCATCCTTATGTGAACTTTAATGCACTTACAAGGTCACAGTGTTATTCAATCTATGGAGCACATTATAACTTGCATACTGACAACTTACGGGTCCTCAGGGACGTTACTGTAGAGCATCAATTGTCCTTAAAGTCTTCTTTAAAATGAAACTACCTTTCAACAGAAAATGCCTGATATGGTCATTTTTACCAGCAGATATTAAGACCTACCTGTATATACTTTTTGACATTGAGCAACTTTTCTTTAATCCTAACAATATCCTCAGCCAAGTAAAAAAAAAAAATGTCTATTTAGTGCTTAAAGGAAGTGCATTGCAAAACAGGAAGTGAGTTGAAACAAGGAAGTACGAATAAAACCAGAGGGCAGTGACAAAAGTCAACATCAAGTGAAGCTCTCGGACTGCTCCTTTGCCCTTTGCCCCCTGAAGTGCCCTTTTGGAGAGCTTTTTTATAAAGGTATTATAGATTTTAATTTTCCCCCACAAAAACACCAATTACCAATCATATGTGTTTTATTGTCTGATAGCTAATGGCAAGTTAATGTTTTAATTATCCTAAGTTTTGGCATTTTTTGTTGCTCTTGCGAAAGTACACCAGTTGGTGATTTATTTTTTAACAAGAGGGATGGTGGTTGTGGGGGATATTCATAAATTTAGCATACTGTGTAAATGCAATTTCAGTACAAATGTGCAAGAATAAAAGTGCAAAAATATAACAAAATATGCAAATTTGGCTGCACGGTGGCGCAGTGGTTTAGCACTGTGACAGCACAGTTTTACCCTCGGCCGGGGGATCGCGGGGATCATGAGGTCGTGGGTTCGATCCCAGCCCCCGACCAACAGTGAGCTGTGTGGAGTTTGCATGTTCTCCCCGTGTTGCGTGGGTTTACTCCGGGATTTCTCCGGTTTCCTCCCGCACACCAAAAACATGTAGGTTTAGGGCGCTCGCGCACGCAGCGACCAGCAGCCGGTGGCTTGTCACCAGACTGCAAACCAAGTCTACCTACGGGTACAAATAAGTAACAAAAAAAAAAAAAAAATTTACAATTTAAAAAGTCTTGCAAATTCAAAGTCTGAATTTGCGAGGAAAAAGTTACATTCCCCCCCCCCCCCCCCCTTGGATCACCACCTTATTGTGTCCTAGTGATCCCAGGAGCTATGCTGTTGGGAGCTGTTTATCCCTGGTAGAGTCTCCCAAGGCTAATTGGTCCTGGGTGAATTGCCAGACCAACAGTGGTCCAGTAGACGCCTATGAAAAAAAGTTACAACAAGGACCCAGTGTATCTAAAGGAGCCACGAGGGTCCGCCAATCAGTGGGCTCACCACCTGCAGGAGAGATCCTGGGGTCACTGTGCTATGTGAACTGGGCATCAGTCATAGCCCCAGACTCCTGCCCTGGCAGCTTGGATCCCGGGTGGGTGGTGGAAGATGGAGGGATGTTACATTTTCATGGGAAAAAACACAACTTCCAAATGCAAAAACACCCAAAACAAAACAAAACACATTTCCAAAAAAAAAGTAATAAATTTACAAGAAAAAAAAAATCTCTAACATTTTTATACATTTTTTTAAGGTTTTTGCTTTTTGAGTCAAAAATGTAATGATTTTGAACAAATATTTTTTTCCCTTGTCCTGTCAGTCAGCTAGGTGAGCAGAACAGAAATCTGCTACCCTTATTGTGCCAAAACAGATTTATTTTGCCAAAAGGAGCTTTATACAATACCTATCAATGTACTGTATATTGTTGTAAACTCCTCCTGTAATAACTTTTAATACTTTATTTAAATTATTTTACCCATGAAGGACTCAACAGGATGGGAAATGGGGAAAGGAGGTGTGGGGAGGGGAAAAGAAAAGGGAGAGGAACAGACAAAAAAGACAAACAAACCAACAACTGAAACAGAAGAAAAACTGCTTCTTCCACCGAAGAGGTCTCAACACGAGTCTGGTATCTGCACAAATATTTATTTTTTCAATAGAAGCTGCCTATTTTCTGTTATTTACTGTACCTTTTGTCATGTAAATACATTAATTACTTAATTAATGAAGAAGACCATAGTCTCTGTGTGAGTTGATAAGTTTGTAAAAATGTGGGGGGTATTAAATATCTCCTTGAGTGTATAGGTATAAAATGTACTGAGTAAGTACAGTAAACTTTGCACTACTACATGTAACTTTCCTTTTTTTCAGTATTTAGGAGTGCCCTTTTTTTGGTTGAGTACGTGCCCACCGAAATGTCTGTGCACATCACTGTTTTTATCCCTATCACCTATTCCCCACCCATGTGTGAAGATTTCATTGATTTTTAAATGAAGAAAAAGTGAAACTCGGTGACATCACTGTCTTTTACACAGTACATTTGGTTGTATTTGGACCCCATCAGATGTATCTTATATTGAGGGATATCAATACCTGATACATTAGACTGTATTTACAGCCATCCCAAGAATACACCCAAATGATCTTATATCAACAACTGCTGACTTATTAGTAAGAGCAAATTGGTCAAGCAGTATTGGCATTTTCCAGAAGGTGGTTTGGGATTCTGTATCCACCATGTTCAGGACCGACATGCTACTACAACAGTGGGAGTCTTTTCATTATACTCATAGCTGATGTATTTCCATCAGTGACACTGGTACCTCTGGCAATGCCAGAAATCCCAGTTTTCTTTGTAAATCAGCCTGAAGATGGAGAAAACCAGAGAGCTCTGCTAATTTTCATGGCCTTTCCTCCTGCCATTTTATGTTGTCGATGATAAATACTTACCCTGATTGTTTAAGCAAGAATTATAAAAAAAAAAAAGAAATGTTCACAAGTCAATTGCTGTTTCTAATTCTAATTCCATTATATGATGGTGTATGGTTTGTTCCTGTAAAAACAATTTTTTGGTTTAACTCCCTATTGATCTGTGATTACTTATGTTGTCATTGTTAGCATCAGCACTGTGACCACCCCACCAACTGAGACACAAATATAATGCACACTCATTTGTTAATTTCGAGGCTGCAAGACATCCTTCTTCTCGACTGCTTCATTTAGGTAATTCAGGTTCAGTCTGACAGTAATACAAAACAATCCCCATTAGGTGATCCTAAATTTAACAAACAAATATGAGTGTAATGGCTATTTGGAAAGCATCTGAAATAACTGATGCTGTGTTTTGTTTCATTTGTAGCCCAGAAGCTTTCTTTAAACTAATCGGGGGGTTTTTTGTGATACAGCAATCTCTAAAAAATCTCTAAATGAGAATTAAAGTTTTGTTTACTTTGTTTCTGATTTTATTTATCAATGAAGATTAAATCTATCTATCTTTATAAAGGTGTCTGGAAGGCATTTTAGTAAATTATCTGAGCCACCAGAAAGACCCCTTTCATAAGGAGGAGTAGCATCTCTACTCTTTAAGTTGAAACTCTACAGGAGCCCATAGAAAGCCATTTTGGCCACTTGGATTAACACTCTGGTTTACATAAGAGAGAAATGAGATTTAGTTCCTCCAAGTCTGACAACATGGTTCCCACTGCACACGGGATAAGTTGTTGCCTCCAGTAGAGAAGTTAACATTTCTTAGGGTTTTCTTCATGATGTAAACATTGAAGTGGCCAATAGATTGGGATTTTTAGGGTTCCAAGCAGCTATGCTGCAGGAAACTTATTGTTTTTGCTCTGATTCTTCTTATTAGCTATGCTGCAGGCACGGCTTTACTCACCAATAACAAAAAGCCCTGTGGTTGACTGTTGGGAATGGGAATGGGAATGGGGTCGTGGTTGCCACGGCTGTGACCTTTTCAGTGTTTCTACAAGGACCAAGAAAGTTGCATAGTGCTGCTTTAAAAACTAATGTTTAATTTCCCAGTTTGGGATCAATAAGGTACATCTTTCTGTCTTTTTTGTTCTGATTATTCTTCCTCTTTTTCTTGTTTTTCTTCCTCTTCCTCATCTTATTTTTCTCCGCTAAAAGTACATGGGGAGGAAAAATGGTTGAACATAGAAACTTGAAATTTTACAGGCTGATCAGAACCTCTCCCCACTACTAAGAGACCAAAAATCAAGGCACTGTATACATTGGTGGCACTATAATTGACAGTTTTATGTTTTTTGCAAATATCTTGCGAATGGCTGGGCCTAGACTAAAACTTCTTTCATCATTCTATTCATTGAAACCTTCAGCAGCTTTTTGTCAATGGTGGCAAACTGAAAATGAAGTTTTCTGCGCCATATTTTCAAAAATGTGCAAGTGAACTCAAAATGAACTCCTCTTAGGCCATTCATCCAAATTGCTTGAAATTAAACCAAAATCATCTACAGATGTAGACAATGAAAAGTTGTTATAATAATCCAAAAATGTCAATCCGTTTGGATTTTCTAGGCCAATCAAGTTGTACAGTTTCTCTTTGGTATGCAGTTTTGGGTTTAACTCCTGAAATCGTAATTCAATTTTGATGAAACATCACTTTCACAATCACAACAGTATTCTTCAACTAACCACCAAATTTCATGCAATTCTATTAATGTTCCAAAAATCATATTTATGAAATGTCTGTCAGCCAGTTTGTCTTGTCAGCGCAATATTTTGTTAGTGTGTGAGAAAATCAGTGTGTACCCCAAAGCAGTTGTGTGGTGTAGGGGTTAAGATACTCATCTGTCATACCGGAACCCTGGAATCAAGTTCTTCTGGTAATGCGTAGTTCTTCTAAAGTGCAACATACCTCTTCTGTGCATTTGAAAACAATAGTGCATATTAGGTTTTAAATGCTGTGCTGCTGGGAATCCTTTCAAATTATCATTTGAGAATCCATCCATCCATCCATCCATCTTCTACCACTTTTCCGGAGGTCCGGGTCACGGAGGCAGCAGTTCAAGCAGAGAAGCCCAGACTTCCCTCTCCCCGGCCACCTGCTCCAGCTCTTCAGAGGGGATGCCAAGGCGTTCCAAGACCAGCTGGGAGACATAGTCTCTCCACCGAGTCCTGGGTCTGCCCCGGGGTCTCCTCCCAGTGGGACGTGCCTGAAACACCTCAAGTGGGAGGCGTCCAGGAGGCATCCTAATCAGATGCCCATACCACCTCAACTGACTCCTTTCAATGTGGAGGAGCAGCAGTTCTACTCTGAGCCTCTCCCGGATGACTGAGCTCCTCACCCTATCTCTGAGGGTGAGTCCAGCAATCCTACGGAGAAAGCTCATTTCAGCCGCTTGTATCCGCAATCTCGTTCTTTCGGTCATTACCCAAAGCTCGTGACCATAGGTGAGAGTAGGAACGTAGATTGACTGGTAAATCGACAGCTTTGCCTTAGAACTAAGCTCCCTCTTCACCACAACAGACCGGTACAACGTCTGCATACCGTCCAAGAATACCCACCCCTGCTCGTCGCCTCTCACCCGGGGCAACTCCAGAAAAGGCCAAGCTCCAGCCCCTCTCCAGGAGACTGGTTCTGGAACCGGAGCTGTGTGTTGACGTGAGGCCGACTATATCTAGCCGGTATCGCTCAACCTCGTACACCAGCTCAGGCTCCTTCCCCACCAGAGAGGTGACATTCCACGTACCAAAAGCCAGTTTAGAAAGCTTGGGATCAGTCCGTCAAAGCTTGGGACCTTTGATCGCCACCTAATCCACATAGCACCGGACCCCCATGATCCCTCCTGCAGGTGGTGAACCCACTGGAGGGCGGACCCATGTAACTCCTTCGGGCTGAGCCCGGTTGGGTCCCATGGGTGGAAACCCGGCCACCAGACGCTAGCCTTCGAGCCCCTCCCCCAGGCCTGGCTCCAGGGTGGGGCCCCGGTAACCCCATACCGGGCGGGGTACACTGAATCCTTGATATACAATTTATCATGAGAGTCTGTTGGATCGTTCTTAGTCTGGCCCTTCACCCAGGACCAGTTTGTCTTGGGAGACCCTATCAGAGGCAAATTGCCCCCGGACAACATACACTAACATTTGAGAATGTTAGTGTAAAAACAAAAGCAGATGTGTGGTGTTGCGATTAAGGTGAGTGCTTGATGTACAGGAGGTCTGGGGTTCAAATCTTGCCAGAGAAGTCTTGTTCTTCTGAACAACAATTGAAGTACAGCATGGCTCTCCTGTACTTTTTAAAAATACACTATGTAAGATTTTCTCCTGTAAATAATGTATGCAAAATTATTTTGATAGTACACCAACATTTGACCGTGTGAATGTGACTTCCTCCATAGCCTTAGTGGGTTCACATTGCCTGCAACAGCTCTTTTTTGGTGGAATTACTGGGGGGGACAGTAGTGAATCACAGGGCATGACTTTAGTGACCTACAACAAAAAGCCCTGTGGTTGACTGTTGGTGAATGGGAATGGAGTCGGGGTCACCGCGGTTGTGACCTTTTCAGTGTTCCTACAAGGAACAAGAAAGTTATGTAGTGCTGCTTTGAAAACTAATGTGTAGAAGACCTTAGGTTTTAAATGCTGTTGCTAAGCAATGCAAGACCTTGAAGTCCACACCTGCTTGGAATCTGATGATTGCTGCTTACGGCGATATTCATTCCTAGAGTTGTTATGGGCTTGCTGAGCACAGCAATATTTTCTGTTTATTAAATCAGTCCTTAGTGTCTTGCCCCTCCCCTTCCTTCTCTCAAGGTCTGGAGCAGAGTCAGTCAGCAGCAGTGTGATCCCCACACCTGCTTACAATCAGCATTCACAGTTAAAAGCTGCAGTGTAGAAGGGGGAAGCTGTGGGAGCGTTGAGTTGGTAAACTTACCCCCCGTCACTAAGCTCAAGCTTGCGATTTCTCTAGCCTGTACTCTTTGTGAAGCAAGATATCAAGGACCTCACTGTGCGCTTTTACGCAGTGCACGGTGAGGGGTAAAATGATGAGGATTTACGTGCGAAGGTTTCACCAAAACACATTTATTAAAGTAAAGACAGACTGTTCCCAAAAAAAGTGAAGACTTACAAAAACACAGAGAACATTTACTGCTGGCGTTCTGGGGCCAACATCGCCCAGCGAACGTATGAAGAGAAAAGTGTTAACCACGATTGTGCCCCAGAGCCGACATCACTTCAAGGGTGCATGAGAACCACAGCAACATGGAGTGGCTAACACGTCGTGAAAGTGCTGACAATAACACGGTAGACAATGTAATGAACCAACAATGTGTGACTGGCAAAATGCTGCTTAAGTACATGCATTGCTGGTGATGGTGAGATGACGAGCACCTGGGCGAGGACCGGGAAAGATAATTAGCGGGAGTGGGAATCAGCTGGCAGTAATGAGAGAGAGGGGGCGTGGTCAAACCGGCAGACTGTCAGCCAGTGTAATGCTAGAGAGAGCCAGAGAGGACTGCCTCACAGCTGCCGGCCTGAGAGCAGTGGAAAGGAATATGGAAGCACACTGAAATACATAATAAACACATAAACACCGGCACGTAAACCCACAGGGAGGTCAGGACAGAGCCAGGGCAAACCAAGCCGGCTTGGCTCCTGACAAAAGAGCTATCTCAGTATTCATGACTTAACCCTGTCCCTGTGTTTAGAAAAACTTACCACCTCTCTGTGGATACCTGGGTGAACTCAAACCTCCCTTGTCTCTGATCAGTTACGGATACTCACCTGGGAAGAGCACAATCCCCAAGTACACACCTGGAAATCCTCTCTGGAACACCTGGACAATGCACCCAGCATACTAACCACGACTTCCCCACATTCAAGTAAGCCCGCTCCCTTCTCTAATCCATTATCAACTATTAATCATAACAAGAGTCTTGTCCCAGTGCCACTTCCATCTCTCACCTCCGCTTTCCACAGGAGCACAGTCACTTCCCCACATTGCGGATGCACCTGCCAAGTCAAAACCAGGAAAAGAAAAATAAATTCCTTCACTTGCTGTAATTCTAACCTGTGTCCTTATGTTGCGTCCGCACACGGTGTCTCTAATCTGTCCATCATGACAATAGTGCTTTTTATCTATATCCCCTCAACATTCCAAGGACTTAACTAGTAACTGCATTAACCTTCTATTCTATGGGAATTACAGAGACAGATACCTTGGGCCAATTTTGGGGTACGCAACTACCTAAAATGCAGTATTTGGAATGTGAGAGGAAATTGGAACATCTGGAGGAAACTCATGCAAGCACATGGAGAGCATGCTAACTTCACATAAAAAGGCTTCAACCCCTGTCAGCCTTGAGCTTTGAACTCGGAAACTTCTAGCTGTGAGGCAGCAGTGCACCACACCAAGAAAGCTGAGCATGTAGGGGACAGTCTTGATTTGTCTTGGATTCTACCTCCACAAGCTGTGACCTAAAGCGATGGGATTGTGTATCGAACTTCCTCAACACATCTTGTTATAGATAGGCTCACCAATTCAGAAGATAAAGCTTTTATTTTTTTTCCTTTTAATATCAGTCATTTTAACAAGCATTTATTCTTTCATTTCAACATGAGCACTTCTAGCTTTGAAAAAGCAGGGCCTTTAAAAATATGATCTTACTAGAACAACACTGAATTATGTATCTTAGAAAACCCAAACTGCAAAACAAAAAATATTTTTTAATGGCCAAACCATGGTCAACGGAAACTGATGAATACCAAAAAGAAGTCTCTTTTTATTTCTGCAATAGAACAGGTAGGTTAAGAATTATTCTTCGATATCTTTTGGTTTGCATCTACAAATTTGCTGACAAATGAGATCTCCATCAAGATAAACAAAGGTAAACCACAGCCAAAGATGATGTGCTCAATGCACAGTTCTTTGATTTACATCTCCCTGCTGTCAAAACTCTCTTATTTCCAGTGGCAGTGCGGTGTCATAGATAATGGATGAACACTGTTTCAGCACTATGAAATGGCTTTATAAAATTTACAATTGATTTTCTGTTAGAGCTACTTTGGCAACAACTCCAAAACTTCTTTTCAAATATTAAATGCAACAGTGTTTGAGGCTGCATGGACTCATACAGATACTTTAATGTTTCTCAGAATGAAGATACAAAAGGACGAATTGCCAAGTTTGAGTCATTTTCAAGTTTTGTCAGGAACAGAACAAAGAGAAAGAACACCAGTCAAACCACATAATCGCAAACCTTTGACTGTTGTTATCAAATGATTGTTGTGTTTTGTCACTTTTTAAACAGCTTCAAAGAACAAAGAGGAATAAAATACTTTGAGTAACTGTAAAACTGTTGTTAAAAAAGAGGATGGAATAAGTCTCTTTGTCTTTACAGCTGATGCGCACAGCACCGTGATGCCTTAAAAAATGATAGATTTTCTCAGAACATCCATCCATCCATCCATCTTCTACCGCTTTTCCGGAGGTCCGGGTCACAGAGGCAGCAGTTCAAGCAGAGAAGCCCAGACTTCCCTCTCCCCAGCCACCTGCTCCAGCTCTTCAGAGGGGATATCAAGGCGTTCCCAGACCAGCTGGGAGACATAGTCTCTCCACCGAGTCCTGGATCTGCCCCGGGGTCTCCTCCCAGTGGGACGTGCCCGAAACACCTCAAGTGGGAGGCGTCCAGGAGGCATCCTAATCAGATGCCCATACCACCTCAACTGATTCCTTTCAATGTGGAGGAGCAGCGGTTCTACTCTGAGCCTCTCCCGGATGACTGAGCTCCTCACCCTATCTCTGAGGGTGAGTCCAGCAATCCTACGGAGAAAGCTCATTTCAGCCGCTTGTATCCGCGATCTCGTTCTTTCGGTCATTACCCAAAGCTCGTGACCACAGGTGAGAGTAGGAACGTAGATTGACTGGTAAATCGACAGCTTTGCCTTAGAACTAAGCTCCCTCTTCACCACAACAGACCGGTACAACGTCCACATCACTGCAGATGCTGCTCCAATCCGTCTTTCGATCTCTCGCTCCATTTTCCCCTCACTCGTGAACAAGACCCCAAGATACTTAAACTCCTCCTTTCTAAACTGGCTTTTCTCAGAACAACAAAGTTAAATCACTCACACTGAAGATGTATGTTATAAAAGACTCTATTGTTCCGATTAGCCACCCTACTCGTAAAAATGACTTATTAGCAAAGCATTAACTGACTAATAACTAGGGATGGGCCGAGCCAATATTTAATATCGATATCGGGTTCGATCAAGGCAAAATGGCTGGACCAGTATCGGAGAGAAATAAAAACTAAAAAAATGATCCATTAAAACATAAAAACAACAATAAATGACTTTTAAAACTGCTTCTGTAAACATCTCTCTGGTGCTAGCGCTTCCTCAGAGCTGCACCTCTACTGTGTCTGTGAGGAGTCTGCATGCAGAGATTTAATGGTCGATGTCAAGATGTTGTTAACAGACTTTTTTTAGCATAAAAAGAGATATTGCAAACAAAAATGTGATAAAAACATAGTCCACTAGGCGGCGCATGGACACACCGTGGCCTCCTCTCTCTCTTTGTGTTTGTGCCATTTAATGTCGTTTTAAACTACACCTAAGTGTATATTCATGCATTTAATGTCCACACATGATGTTGCGCACAAGCTACAGTCACCACAACCTTCTGGAGATAAGGAATATGACCAAACATTACATCTTGAACCGAAGCATTACAGAAGAACTCCGTGGCCTAGGAGTTCTCCGCCAGACTTCCACACCCCCGGACCCAACTGCTGCATCTCATCCCAAATGGAGATGCCATAGATGGTGTGAGAGAAGGCAAAAATGAGGTAAGGAGGGAGGAATCAGAATGAAGCTAGCCGGTAGCCTATACAAACTCCACATTCCAACCCTCTTTCTGGCCAACATACGCTCACTAGACAACAAAATAAACCACATACAGCTCCTGAGATCTACACAATGTGATGCACGGAACTGCTGTGTTTTTATCTTTATGGAAACGTGGCTAAATGACAATATCCCGGACTCTGCTATTAAGTTAGCAGGGCTAATATGCTATCGTGCTGATTGGGTGTTCACAGAAGGAGAAAAAACACGAGGAGGAGGCATATATGTTTATGCTTGGTGCCGAGATGCGACTGCTGTGCACAAACACTGTTCTTCATTGGTGGAGTTTATGACCATCAAGTGCCGACCATTCCACATACCGAGAGAATTTACATCTATCCTGCTAGTCACTGTGTATGTCTCGCCCATCGCCACCAGCGAGAGGAGTCAGGCACTAAATTAACTCTTTCAGGCTATAAGTGAGACACAAACAGTGCATCCAGATGGATTCCTCATCACAGCAGGAGACTTCAGCCATGCAGATTTAGAGACCCTCCTACCAAAACTACACCAACATGTGGATTTTCCAACAAGAGGAGACAACTTGCTGCACCTGGTGTACATAACCCACAAGAGAGCATACAAGGCATCCCCCCTTCCCCACCTGGGCCTTTCTGATCACATCACCATCTTGCTAAGGACTGCATACAGACCCAGAGTGAAAGCCATGAGACCAACTAAAAAGCAGGTATGTGTGTGGCCAGAGGGGGCCTCCGATGCTCTGAAACACTGCTTTAGAACTACAGACTGGGACACTTTCAAGTATGCAGCAACTCACAATGAACACACAAACACAGAGGAGTACACTGAGGTTGTTGTAGCATACATAGTTAAATGCATTGATGATGTCACTCACTGCAAAACCATCACTGTGTTAACCAGAAGCCATGGATGACAGCAGAGGTCCACAGGCTCCTGAGGGCTTGGGACACAGCCTTCAGGGTCGGTGACACTACAGGACTAACAACAGCTAGGGCCAACCTGTCCCATGGTATCAAGGAGGCAAAACAGCAGTACAGCAAGAAAATATCCAACCACTTCAGCAACACCAGAGATGAACAGTCTCTCTGGCGTGGCATACAGACCCTCACCAACTACAAACCTCCACCTCAGACCTGTGCGAGAGACATCCCACTGCTTAACAACCTAAATGACTTCGTTGGCCACTTTGAAGCACAAAACTACACATTAGCACAGAAGACTACTCCTCGCCCAGACAAGCAGGCTATAAGCCTGGATCTGGCTAGCATGAAGAGGACTCTCTCCAGGATCAACCCATGCAAGGCAACTGGACCAGACAACATACCAGGTCGCATTCTGAAAGACTGTGCGGAGGAGCGCATGAATGTCCTGGCTGACATCTTCAACATCTCCCTAAGCTGTTGTCCCTACGTGTTTCAAAACTGTTACCATAATACCAGTCCCAAAGTAGCCTGTCCCATCCAGCTACATTGATTACCGGCCAGTAGCACTGACCTCCACCATAATGAAGTGCTTCGTGCGGCTGGTCATGCAGAACATCAAGTCCACCCTGCCTTCCTCCCACGACCCATCTCAGTTTGTATACAGGTCAAACAGATTTACAGAAGATGCCATCTCTGCAGCTCTCCATCCAGCCCTCACCCACCTAGACTCAAAGTATTCCTATGTACGAATGCTATTTTTGGGACTTCAGTTCAGCATTCAACACACCTCCAAGACCGTCACACTGAGCACATGAGCCCCATAAGGGTGCATGCTCAGCCCATTGCTCTTAACCCTGCTGACCCATGACTGCATATCAGCCTACAGCACCAACCACATCATCAAATTTGCGGATGACACAACAGTGATGGTTCTCATCACAAACAATGAAGAAGCCAACAAATGAGGTGAGCCAACTGGTCCAGTGGTGTAAAGACAATAATCTCTTCCTGAACATGGGAAAACCAAGGAGACTGTGATCAACTTCAGGAGAGGACACACACAGCATCCTCCTCTGATCATCGATGGAGCAGCGGTGAAGACGATGAGCAGCACCACGTTCCTGGGGATACACATCTCCGAGGACTTCTCCTGGTCCAACAACACCACATCACTGGCCAAGAAGGCACAAACTCACCACTATTTCCTGCGCAAACTGAGGAGAGCACAAGTCCCACCCCCCATCATGTGCTAATTCTACCGGGGCACCATTGAGACCATCCTCACCAGCTGCATCACTGTGTGGTACCCCATTCATCGGTGCAGCATCCATACGTCTACCTGGTGTTACAATACGCCTCTGCCTTAGCCTTGTGCCTCTTGTGTCCTGTTTATCCTAGCCCGTGTTTTGCCTTACCAAGCCGTAGCCTTTGTTTTTCCAGCCCACGAGCTGTACTTTGTTTCTGTGCTCTTTTCAATAAATCATGCCTAGAAAACGCCATGCACATGAGTCTTGTTTATTTACTTATTTATTTATTTATTGGAATATATTTAAAAAAAAAACAACTTGAGTACAGTTGTAAGAGTGTGTTTGCATAACTTCCTCTCCAACCTTACAAACTTGCAGAAATGCCATGGAAAGGAGTACACTGAATTTATTCAGGACACAAGCTGCATATTGGTTGTGTATCGCATTGGCCGATATCCACATTTAAAATTTATCAGATTGGATTGGGCATTAAAAAAAGCTGTATTGTTACATCTCTTGTAATAACATAGTTAGCAACTGGTTTCCATGTTAGTCAGCCATGCATTTCAGCAGCTTGTTAAATCTGCTGTGATTTTCCAGGTTAAAAGACTGCTTCAGTTCACAAAACAACAAAGAGAAAACTCAGGATTGCAGTTCAGTTTAGTCATTTAAGAAGAGGATTGACCATGTTGTGTTATAAATTGGAATTGTGCACTAATCTTGCTAGCTATAAATGTTTAAAAAGCCTAAATGTTTTTGAGGTGTTCATATCTGTGTGTTTTTTGGAATGATTATTCAAGCAAAAAGGGGAGATGCTCATTGCTTAAAGGTGCAACGTGTAAATTTTGGGGTAATCTGAATTCTGAAATTTAAAGCAGCATAAAATCTTAACTTTGTTTTCAGTTTTATATACTCACTCCTAAGTGAGGGTTGTTGCATTTTCTGTACCCTAAGATAAGCTTCTTTGTCAAACTTTAATGACACAAATGGCTTCTGCAGGTTCTATTGTATGCTTTGTAAGAGGGTGATGACTGATAAAATGTGAATTGGTTGAATTCTGAAATCTAACTGTGACATTACACACCTCTTAGGCACCTGAGGCCCCAGATCTGGGGCCTGAAGTCACTGCTTATAAAACATCTTATGTCACATAAGACATGCTTGGCAGAGATGATTTTCAGAACACAACCAAACAGTTGGAAATATATGGGAAAAATATCTGTAGTGATATATAAGTGAAATATAATTATTTTTATTGTTTGATACCTGAGAAATGCCCAATCGGCACAATCTGCCTAAATATTTCTTCACCAATGCCTCTCTAGAAACAAAATAATATATATTTTTTCACTATTTCTCCATGAATTTTGGTGTAGCTGATGGTTATATGCTCTATTTTGGTTTGTTAGAGGTTTTGGGCTTCAACATCATTCTAAAAGGATACTTACTGTAAGAAAGTCAATGTTTTAGGCAAGAATTACATTTTTCATTTTCTTCTGAGTGCCATCTTCATTTACTCTGATCCAGTACCATATACAGTGATTCTTGCACCCCTGATATAAGCTCACAAGTGTTACCTTTATTATGATACCAAGATTGTTACGACCCGAGCGCTGGGTTCTGTCCGCGCTCGGCCTAAGCACAGCTCGCTGCCGGCCTTGACAGCTGTGGGTTGTATTCTGGCCTCACCGGGCTCTTATTGTGAAGGCGCTCAGTGGGGCTTCCGCCTGTCAAGGTTGGTCAGCTGTTTGTCATTACTGCTCGTTAGTGTTCGCCTTTATAAAGCGGGCACTAGCAGCAGTTAAATCGCAGGAGTATCGTCAAACTATCCTCGTCAGACATCGTCAGATATGGTCTAAACCTCGTTAGACCTTCATGTCAGGTTCGTGTGCTTTCATGTCATAGTTTAGCTCGTAGTGGCTGGGGTTAGCCCTACGAGCCCTAGCATTGCTTAATGTGTGTTTTTGCCCTGCGCGGCTCATAGTCTTGTCTTGTCTTGTGTTATTAATAAATCACCATCATTGCAAAACCCACTGGTGGACTCTTGGCATCTTATGGTGATCCGCGAGGGTCACCGCATGGCAGTATACTCCTGCCAGACGTCTAAACGGAGACGCCACACCGAGACGCCTTTTCCACTGTGGGTTTTTGCTTTTTTTGGACGTTTGTTCTTTTTCTGTCTGGGTACGGTGTGCTGAAGGAATGCCGTCGCGGAGGGGCCGCGCTCGGAGTCCGAGCCACGAGCTGGCGGACGTCCTTGAATACATGGATGAAATGCTCATCTCTGCTTCCCTCCTCGACTACAGCAGCGAGGTACGCTGGTACCTGGACTGCACTGAGGATGTGCTGAATCATCTTTCTCCCCGCTACACTGACCACCCTGAAGTCAGCGCGAGGAGGGCTGACATCGCTGCACAGCGCGAGATACTCTGTATGGTGGAGGAGGACTACGGCAGGAAGCAGCGGAAGAGGCATCCTCGCTCCCCGTGCTGGGATCCCGCTCCTGCCCTTGACCCGGTCCAGGAGTTTGCGCCATCTGGGGGCCAACGATGACGTCGGCACCGCGCCCCAGGCGATCCTCAGCAGAATCCCCGGCTGGACTCGCTGCCGGCGAGGCCCATCAGCGAACTTCGGAGAGCGGCTCCACCTCGTCCTTCCAGGGGGCCCTCTGTCACCATCCAGCGGGGAGAAGGAGGAACAACGTCCCCTACAGCAGGAACCATCTCTTCTCTGGGAGGAAGGCAAGTGCATGTTAATTTATTACATCACAATTGTAATCTGCCTTGTCTGACTTCTGGGGGCAGAGTTCGGGGTTTGCAGCCCCCCGAGCTCCCTTCACCTGCTGTAGAGAAAATGATTAAACCTGCTGCCTCTGTGTCCCCCCCGTTGAGCGGTCCGTGACACCAGGCCAACGTCGTCAGATGAAGAGGGGGCCTGCAGTGCTGGAAAGCCTGGATCCGGCCCTGCAGCCACGTTGTGGACGGAGGAGAAGAGCGGACTGCAGCCTGGAGCCTGAGCCGACGATGAAGCGTCCCCGGGTCTCCCCGCCGGAGCGGACCGAGCCAGTGGGTTGAGGGTCCCCTGCCCCCACGCCATACGGGTCATCGGCGTGGACAGCAGCGCGGGAGGAACCTCAGGCTGCAGATGACATCTTGCCAGCTGCGGAGCCCGACGCAGCTGAGATGGAGCCTGCTGACGAGAGTCGCCGCCCTGAACCTGGATCGTCCAAGTCCTGGGTGGCAACAGAACCGGAGTGCAGGCAAGTGCTCCCTCTTGTGTCTCTGTCTCCTGTTTTGGAGCATTTTTGCCTGCCTCTCGGGGAGGCGAGTGAGGAGCAGCCATCTGCTGCACCCGAGCTCGTCTCGCTGGGTTCTGTTGCTACCGGTGATTCTAATCCTGGTTTCCTTCTTGTTTGTGAGCCTCGTTGCAGTGTCGCCGGCATGGAACCAGTCGGAGTCACTGGATTGGAGGTCCCAGGTTCGGGAGTGGAGATCGTCAGCGGACCTGCACCGACCCAGTCGGGGTCCGTCGTGGAGGCTGCTGTGGCCCAATCGGGGTCCGACGTGGGTGCACCAGAGGCCCAATTGGGGTCCACCGCAGGTGCGGTTCTGGCCCAATCGGGGTCCGATGTGGGTGCGCCAGAGGCCCAATCGGGGTCCAGCGGAGGTGCAGCGCCGGTGTGGTCCGCGGACAGGGGAGGAGCTGCAGACCTTTCACCGTCGGACAGATTACGGGCTCATCCTTGCCTTCTTTCCCCTCTACTGAGTCACCGCCCCTGCGCATCATCACCGGGGGCCGTGGGGGTTCCTGTTCGCTCACCCCAGCTCTCCCTGTCACGGCTGGCCCTCACGAGCCAGCATAAGACGCCTCAGTTCAGTAAATTGCAGTTCAGTTCTTTTATTTATAAAGCACAGGACTTAGGTGTACAACATAACTTTGCCACGCAGGCTTCGTTACACAACACAACATAAATTCACGATAGAGAGTTGAGGCAGTGACGAGGAGCTCTCGTCTGCCGTAAATAGGAAGGAACGTCAGCGAGGGAGAAGACAGTTCCAAATAAATCACTTACATGCAGCGGGATACGTCGAGGAACCCAGGGAGCATGTGGTAAGGAGACAGGGGAAAGTCATAGGACTTCTGACGAGACAGCCGCGCCGTCCAGTTCACTCGCACTGACATTTAAAGCCAGCTGCTCATGATTGGAAACGCGGCACAGCTGCCCAGGTTCTGACAGCTGAGAGCTCCCGAGCGTCTGGCCAATCAGAGCCCGGGAAACCCGTGTGACGACACCAGCTGTCAAAACCTGACAGGGATGAGGAATAACCCGAGCGCGGACAAAGCGCTCGGGATATGACAGGGCCCCTCCCTCTACGCGAACTCCTGGTCGCGCGCAACATCCAGACCCCCCCACCCCACCCCAGGGAAGGTGGAGGGGGAAGCAGGTGGAGGGAGAGCAGGGCCAACTCACAACAAGGGGACAAAAACATCGGGGAAGGGAGGGAGAGAGGAAAAAAAAGGCAGAAACCGTACATAAACGGGGACAAAGATGAATAAAAAGAAAAGTCAACGCTAGATGGACATCACTCACACATAACCACAAAAAGAAAGCCAAGATGAGGGTACAAGGAACACTAGTCAATACCACAAGGCAGGATCAAGGAAATAAAAGGACAGATAATACCTTCTTCTCCAAGTTAATGTGTACAGAAAACCGTCAAAACCAAAAGACAACACAGGTGCCAAAAAAAAAAAAAAAAAAAAGGAACTAGACCCGAGTAAGGGAGTAACATAGGAAATAAACAACCACACCCTAAAGAAACATACAATACTCATGATAGCCATGGCAAGAGAACATATGTCCATCCACGGAAAACAGTCACCTCAAACATGAAGTCCAATCCCCAGTGGGGTATTTCAGTCACAAGTCAGTGGTGGGGCAAGAGAAGGAGAGGAAAAAAAAAAAAAAAAAACCCATTGGGGAATAGAGTAAAACAACTCCGCTCAGGAGGCCTCCCAGCACCCAGCATCCAGGCCGCCAGCAAAAGCAGCGGAACGTGCCCTAACGGCCCAGCCAAACCCCGGGCCGAGGGAAACCATGTCTCCGGTGGGCGGACCACGGCGCCAAAAGAACCATCCAGCTTGTCAGGAGGCCGGACCCGGACGCCAAAAGGAAAGAGCCGGTCACCGGGTGGTCGGGCAGTATCGGCCTGCCAACAGAATGGCTGGGGGAAGGTCGGCGAACCGGGCCAGCCGAAATTTACCCCCGCAGTCTCAAAGGCGGGGAAAAAGGGGCCACGGCGAGGACGGGGCATGGCCTGGAAAGCGCTCAGCGGCGGGTCAGCTACACAGTCTCCAGAACCCACCTGGGTCAAAACGACCATGGTGCCGAGCTCCGATTGAGCGAGAGCGGCACCCGCGTCGGACCCCGATTGGGCCGGAACCCCCATGACGTCAAGCTCCGATCGGGCGAGAGCAGCACCCACGTTGGACCCCGATTGGGCCGGAACCTCCATGACGTCAAGCTCCGATCGGGCGAGAGCAGCACCCGCGTCGGACCCCGATTGGGCCGGAACCTCCATGACGTCAAGCTCCGATCGGGCGAGAGCAGCACCCGCGTCGGACCCCGATTGGGCTGGAACCTCCATGACGTCAAGCTCCGCTTGAACCGGCGGAGCACTCCTGGTGGACCCCATGCCGAGAGCCGGACCCTCCAAGGTGGCACCAAGAGCAGGTTCGCCTCCAGTGACCCTGGGGAGAGGCTCAGAGGGACAAAAGGAACCGGGATCAGGATCACCGGCAGCGGCAGGGCCCGGCGAGACAGGCTCGAGCGCAGCAGACGGCTGCACCCGGCTCGCCCCCCCGAGAGACAGGCAATAATGCTCCAGAAAAAAGAGGAGGGATAGAAAATAGAGCACTTGCCTGATCTCGGGTTCTGCCGCCATCCAGGACTTCGATGCTCCGGGTTCAAACGGGAGGAGGTCGTCGTCCGGTTCCCACTCCGTCGCGACGTCATCCGCCCCTGGAAGAGGGGCTCTTGCAGCTCGAGGACCCCTCGACGTCATCGTCCACGCTAGTTGTTCATGTGGCGTGGAGGTGAGGGGCTCTCGGCCCGCTGGACCGGACTGATCATCTGCGGAGTCCCGGGGACGCTCCGTCGTCGGCACAGGCTCCAACCAATTGTCCGACCTCCTCTGCCCAGAAAATGGCTGCGGGGCTGGGGTCTTCTGCCCGAGGGCCGCAGGCTCACTCCTCGTCTGGTGACGCTCCTCAGAGGTCGAAGCGTGCTCAGCAGGGGGAGACACAGAGGCAGCGGGTTTAATTAACATATCAGCAGGGAGTTGAGGCTCGGGGGGCTGCAAACCCCGAGCCTCACCCCCAGGAGTCAGACAGAACAAATCACTATTAGATGGAAAAAAGTGAACTTGAACTTGCCTGGCCCCCGGAGGGGCGGTGGAACCTGCCGTTGGGAACGTCATTCCATCCTCCTCCCACCGGGTGGTGGCCGGAGACTCTCTTGGAGGAGAGGGGGCCACCCGGGATGGTGTAGCCGCGCTGTCCACTGGAGCAAAACCTCTCAAACTCCCAGCCGCTGGAGAAGGCGTCGAAGCGGAGGGGGCAACAGCCAAGTCAGCCCGGGCGTGACGCGCTGACAGCTCAGCGGGGAAAGCAGGCCCGGGGGGAAAGGCTGCTGGGGTCTCCTCCAGGTGAGACGCCGAAGAGACAGCAGTGGGATGAATGGGGTCAGCCCAGTGAACCGGAGCGGATTCCGGAGGGGAGTCACGCTGAGAACGTCTCTGGCCACGGTGTCGACGTCTACGACGGGCCCCGGATGGTGCGAACTCCAGGACTGGATCGAGGGAAGGATCCGGATTCCAGAGCGGGCAGCGGGAGCTCCGGTCACTCCGCCTTTGGCCTCGTTCCTCCTCGATCTCCTGGAGCACCTCGCGGTGGACGGCGATCTCTTGTCTCCTCGCTTGGACGTCCAAGTGGTCGGTGTAGCGGGAAGACAACCGGTCGAGCGTTCTCTCAGCGCAGTCCAGGTAGTAGTGCGCTTCGGATGAGTCGTCAAGGCTGGCGGAAGCGCTGATGAAGTCATCCACCTCCTCCAGCGCCTCAGGCAGCTGGAGCCAGAGATCACTCCACCTTGCAGCCTCCTCCTCTTCGTACATCAGAATTGTCTGGCGTTGGGCAGCGATGTCAAGTCTCCTCGCGTCGACCTCGGGGTGACCGTTGTAGCGGGAAGGCAGACGGTCAAGCACCTCCTCAGCCCGGTCTAAATACCACTGTTCATTGGGCTGATAACCGAGGAGAGGAGGGGCGAGGGAGGTGTCTGGATGCCCATCGAGGTCGGAGGCGATAATGAGGATTTCATCTACCTCCTCCAGCGCCTTGGTCAGCAGGACGTGGGAACCCCGAGAATGACTCCGCTGAGATGGCATATTTCCAACGCCGCGTACCTGGACAGGAAGGACAAAGTTCCCAGAACGCAACTTACTGAGAACGGCGTCTCCTTCTGGCGGCTGTCTACTGTCACGGCTGGCCCTCACGAGCCAGCATAAGACGCCTCAGTTCAGTAAATTGCAGTTCAGTTCTTTTATTTATAAAGCACAGGACTTAGGTGTACAACATAACTTTGCCACGCAGGCTTCGTTACACAACACAACATAAATTCACGATAGAGAGTTGAGGCAGTGACGAGGAGCTCTCGTCTGCCGTAAATAGGAAGGAACGTCAGCGAGGGAGAAGACAGTTCCAAATAAATCACTTACATGCAGCGGGATACGTCGAGGAACCCAGGGAGCATGTGGTAAGGAGACAGGGGAAAGTCATAGGACTTCTGACGAGACAGCCGCGCCGTCCAGTTCACTCGCACTGACATTTAAAGCCAGCTGCTCATGATTGGAAACGCGGCACAGCTGCCCAGGTTCTGACAGCTGAGAGCTCCCGAGCGTCTGGCCAATCAGAGCCCGGGAAACCCGTGTGACGACACCAGCTGTCAAAACCTGACAGGGATGAGGAATAACCCGAGCGCGGACAAAGCGCTCGGGATATGACACTCCCGAGTTTTGTCCTCACCGCTGTGGGCTGTTTTTCCCCAGGACTGGGGGCTGAGGGACACAGTTCGGCCGCCTGAAGAACTGCTTCGCCGGTTCGGTGCCCCGGGTTGGCCACCCGACGTGTTGTGTGTTTCATTGGGCGACCTGGTTCGACCACCAGAGGAGCGGACGTGCTGGGCGTTGGACTGTGGTGAGCCGCCTGGTCATGTTCCACCTCCCATGACCACCCGCTGGCCGTTGGACGCGGGGAGACCACCTGAACTGTTCCTATGGCGTCTGGTCTCCGCCGGTTGGCATAAACTGTCGGGGGGGGGGGGAGTAGTGGTCATTTTTCTGGTGTTGATCTGTCCCAGTGATCTGGTTTTTTTTCCTTGCTCTCCTGTGTGCTTTGTGTTATGGTCTTGCAGTTGCCTTAGTTTGTATTGTGTGTAGTCAGGTATGAGCCAGTAAGTGCTCTGTTTTCTGTATTTGGTTTTTTGAAAACTCTCATGAGAATTCACACAGGTGGGAAGTCATTTTCTTGTGTAACATGTGGGCCAACATTTAATTTTCTCGTGCTGTCCTGTATTTAGTATTTCTGACCCAGTGATTCTGTTTTTTTTTTGTTTTGTCCATGTTATCCTGTGCAATTTTTCGTGATTGTTAGTCAAACATTTGATTTAATTTAAGTAGTTGGTATTCTTGTCACTGTCCTGTAGTTAGTTGTTCTTGTCGGGTTTTGATTGTTTGTGGGTTTGGTCTCTCTCCCTCCGCACCTACCCCCAACCACCCATCCTGAAGGGTGGTGGTGGTGGGGGGGGGGGTTAGGGTGGTCCTTGGGCGTTCTGAGCCCGCCCTTGGAGGGAGGGTACTGTTACGACCCGAGCGCTGGGTTCTGTCCGCGCTCGGGCTAAGCACAGCTTGCTGCCGGCCTTGACAGCTGTAGGTTGTATTCTGGCCTCACCGGGCTCTTATTGTGAAGGCGCTCAGTGGGGCTTCCTCCTGTCAAGGTTGGTCAGCTGTTTGTCATTACTGCTCGTTAGTGTTCGCCTTTATAAAGCGGGCACTAGTGACAGTTAAATCCCAGGAGTATCGTCAAACTATCCTCGTCAGATATGGTCTAAACCTCGTTAGACCTTCATGTCAGGTTCGTGTGCTTTCATGTCATAGTTTAGCTCGTAGTGGCTGGGGTTAGCCCTACGAGCCCTAGTATTGCTTAATGTGTGTTTTTGCCCTGAGCGGCTCATAGTCTTGTCTTGTCTTGTATTATTAATAAATCATCATCATTGCAAAAGTCACTGGTGGACTCTTGGCGTCTTATGGTGATCCGCGAGGGTCACCGCATGACAAAGATAATATCGTGGAGTGCGTAAATGAAGAGGCAGATTCATTTCTGACGATTTATTACACACTCACATCTCACAAGCAAAGAACAGACTGAACATTTAAGCAGGCACTCTCCTCTTAAGTTTCATGGCATTTCTCCACACACAACATGACATTTGCATCACACTGCATTCAACCCCCTTCGTCCTTGACTCCTTCCTGCTATCTCACCAGGAACCTCCTGCCCATTGTTCTCCCATGTTTATCCACTGTCTCTTGTCTGAGATGCTAAATAATCTGGCTCTCTCAAGGTGCTAAACATCCCCCCCAGCATCTTAGATAGAACAATAGAATAACAGTCCACATGCTGTGATAGAACAATAGAATATCAGTCCACATGCTGTTTGGGCTACCGTCTCCTCCCGTATCTGCTGTAACTGGGGTTTACCGCCTCCGTGGCGCTGCTGTGCCGGTGGGGGGCTGCTGGGAGTGTGTCTGACTGCGGGTGGGTTGTGACTGGGGGGGGGGCACTTCGGTCTGTCCATGTGGCTGCTCTGATGAATCGTTTCCCTGGGGCTCTCTCCGTGGGGGTCTTCCACGCCGAGGGGCCCTAGCCAACAGCACTTGCTCATCCGCCACAACGAAAGCGGGTTTGAGTCTGTCTATGCCAATTTTTTCCCTCCTACCCCCCAAGTCTAGCAAAAAATGCTTATCCCCTGTTTCCAACACTCTGAACGGTCCATCATAGGGTGGGTGCAATGGAGGGCGGTGGGCGTCGTGTCTGACAAACACGAACTCCGCGCTCTTCAAAGTTTTAGGCCCAAAAACACGCGGAAAACTGTGGTGGGCAGGGCTCGGCAGCGTGCCTGTGTTTGCGCTACGCTGCAAAAGCTGAGACGGGGAGCTGTCCAGCGTGGGATTATCTGGCAGAAATTCCCGGGGCAGCCGTAGGGGCTGCGAAAAAACAAGCTCTGCCGGGGAAGCTTCCAGATCCTCTTTCGGCGCGGAGCGCAACCCCAATAAAACCCACGGCAGCCTGTCTACCCAATTTGCATCCGTCAGTGAAGCCCTGAGTGCTGCTTTCAGTGATCTATGAAAACGCTCGCATAACCCATTGGCCTGTGGGTTGGACACGGTTGTGTGGTGAATCGTAGCACCCAGGCTGCGGGCCATCGCGGACCAGAGTTCAGAAACAAACTGAGGGCCCCCGTCGGACATTATGTCCGACGGGACTCCAAAACGTGCCACCCATGCTGTTAAAAAAGCGCGCACTACGTCTGCGGATGTGGTTGCCGCCAGAGGGACTGCTTCTGGCCAGCGCGTGGTGCGGTCCACCACTGTCAGGAGGTGCGTGCACCCCTGAGATGGCGGGAGGGGGCACACGGGGTCCACGTGAACATGGTCGAACCTCTTAGCCGGGATACGAAATGGCTCCAAGGGAGCCTTCGTGTGTCTGTGTACCTTGGCTCGTTGGCACGCCATGCAGGCTGCAGCCCACTCTTTCACTTGTTTGTGTAGGCTCGGCCACACAAACTTCTCTCCCACCATTTTGACTGACGCGCGCACTCCTGGGTGCGCCAGAGTGTGAACCGACTCAAACACGCAGTGGCGCCAAGCAACCGGGACCACCGGACGCGAGCGACCCGTGGAGACATCGCAGATTGGGGGGGGGGGGCGCCATCTTGCAGCACCCTGCTCTCCAGCCTTAACCCTGTTGGTCCAGACTGGAGCGCGCGCATGTCTGCATCGCTAATCTGCTCCGCGGCCATGGCTGCGTAATCTATCCCCACGCAGACCGGGGCCACCACGGCGCGCGAGAGGCAGTCCGCCACCACATTCAGTTTACCCTACACATGTTGAATATCGGTAGTAAACTCTGAGATCGCGGCCAGCTGTCTCTGCTGCCGGCCCGACCACGGTTCTGAAACCTTGGCCATCGCAAATGTTAGCGGCTTGTGGTCCACGAACGCGGTGAAGCTGCGCCCTTCCAGCCAGAACTGGAAGTGGCGTATGGCCAGGTGGAGAGCCAGCAACTCTCTGTCAAACGCGCTGTATTTGCGTTCGCTGTCGCGCAAAGTTCTGCTGAAAAAGGCAAGCGGCTGCCAAGCCCCGGCGACGCGCTGCTCCACGACCGCCCCTATGGCCACGTCTGAAGCGTCGGTGGTGGAGCGCTATGCGGGCCGCCAGGTCCGGATGCGCCAGCAGTGCGGCGTTTGCCAGGGCTGCTTTAACTTCCGAGAACGCCCACTCTCGCTGCGGGGTCCATTCGACCCTATCCGCGGGTTTCTGTTTCTTGAACGCGGCGTACAATGGTTCCATGAGCTGCGCTGCGCGGGGAAGGAAACAGTTATAAAAGTTCACGGTCCCCAAAAATTCCTGCAGCGCCCTGACTGTCTGAGGCCGGGGAAAATCCGCCACGGCGTGCATTTTGTCGGGCAGTGGGATCACTCCTTCCGGAGAGACGCGGTGCCCCAAAAAATCAATCTCCGTCACGCCAAACTGGCATTTCACCGGGCTGATTATTAATCTGTGCTCCTCCAACCTCCGGAAAACCGTTGTGAGGTGGGTTACGTGTTCGTCTTCGGACGCACTGGCTACCAGGATATCGTCCAGGTAGACAAATACGAACGGGAGATTGCGCAGCACTGCATCCATCATGCGCTGGAACGTCTGTGCCGCTCCTTTTAACCCAAATGGCATGCGCAGGAACTCGAATAGACCAAACGGAGTTATTACCGCTGTTTTGGGTATGTCCTCCGCGCGCACTGGGACTTGGTGGTAACCGCGGACCAGGTCTATTTTTGAAAAAATGCGTGCTCCGGCGAGGTGAACGGAAAAACCCTGTGTGTGGGGAATCGGGTAGCGGTCGTGCGCTGTGGCATTGTTCAACCTGAGGAAATCCCCGCACGGTCGCCACAATCCCTCAGCCTTAGGGACCATGTGTAGCGGGGATGCCCATGGGCTGTTCAAGCACCTGATGATGTCCAACCTTTCCAGGTTGGCGAACTCCTTGCGCGCTATAGCCAGTTTAGCTGCGTCCAAGCGCCGAGGTCTTGCAAAAATGGGCGGCCCGGTGGTGGTGATAAAGTGCTCCACCCCGTGTTTAGCGATGGCCGCGGAAAACGTCCGGACCGTGAGTGCTGGGAACTGAGTGAGCAGTGTGTGGAACTTACCGCCTGTAGCTGTGACGTTGGCTTGTGCTGTTGGCTGGGTCACTTGAGCTATACAGGGAAGAGAGTCAAAGGACAGTGCATTAACCAGGCGCCTGTTAGCAACATCAACCAGTAAAAATCAGCCCCCAGCATATGGTAATTCAGTGCTGCTACGACAAAAGTCCACTCATATGTATGGCCGTGTAGAGGTAAGAGCAGAGTCCTCACACCAAAGGTCTTAATATCCGAGCCGTTTGCTGTCAACATCTCGGGGCCGCTAGGTCCTGCCAGCCGGTCAGCGTAGGTCGGCAGGATGAAGCTCTTCTGGGCTCCGGTGTCCACGAGGAAATGCCTCCCCGAGCGTGCATCCGTCAAGTAGAGCAGCTTGTTCTCTTCACCGAGGGTCGCAGCTGCTACCGACCCCCAGCCTTGGCGTTTCCTGAGCGTTTGAATTGGCACGGTGGCGCACATCTGCGTGCCTTCTCTCCGAAGCGGCGGTGGTAGAAACAGAGCGTGTCTCTCTGGCGCTCCTTGGCCCCCGCTGCTGCTACTGTCGGTGGCTCCTCACCTCCTCTGGTCGTCTCGCTGGGCTCCGCTGCTGCCGCGTTGACTGTGATCGCCCGGGTGGTGATGATGATCCGGTCTGCCTCCTGGGCTAGCGCACGGTAGTCACGCGCGGCCAGCCAAGGAGAATTGGCCAGAGCCGCTCTTGCCACTGTCGGAAGGTTCCGGAGGAAGAGGTGGGCAAACAGAAAGTGCCCGTCGTCCGTGCCCATTAACGCCAGCATCTTCTCCATCAGGTCTACGGCCGAACCATCTCCTAACTTGGTCCGCGTCAGGAGCCTCTCCGCTTTCTCACAGTCTGAGAGCGTGTAGCGCTGGATGAGCGCAGCCTTGAGCGCCTCATATTTGCTGCTGGCTGGTGGCTGATCGAGCAGGCTCGCTACCTGCTGAGCTGTGCGGGCGTCGAATGCTGCGACCACATGGTAGAATCTGGTGTCGTCTGCCGTTACTCCCCGGAGGGCGAACTGGGCCTTGGTGAGATGGAACCAAGAGCGCGGGTTGTGCTGCCAGAAATCCGGTAGCTTGACTGAAACCGCACACACGTGGCTGGAAGTTCCAGTCCGGGCTGTCTGTGGGATGGCTGCCGCCTCGCTGTAGCTTCCTGACCGGGCCGGCTCCGGGGATCTTGCCTCATGTTCCATAATACGTCTTGGGTCACCAGTGTGGAGTGTGTAAATGAAGAGGCAGATTCATTTCAGACAATTTATTACACACTCACAACTCACAAGCAAAGAACAGAATGAACATTTAAGCAGGCACTCTCCTCTTAAGTTTCATGGCATTTCTCCACACACAACATGACATTTGCATCACACTGCATTCAACCCCCTTCGTCCTTGACTCCTTCCTGCTATCTCACCAGGAACCTCCTGCCCATTGTTCTCCCATGTTTATCCACTGTCTCTTGTCTGAGATGCTAAATAATCTGGCTCTCTCAAGGTGCTAAAATATAAATAAACCTTGTAGTTGCTGAGATATACTCAATTTTGGGCATGCTATTGTCAAGCAGGCTCTACAAAAATAGGCCTTGTGCCCAAGAGGTTAATATTACATACTGCAGCTTTAAAGAGGATCTATGTAACATTTTTTGTTAATCTTTGTGTTAAAAATGTCTTTGCAAATGTAAAGTAGAAGCTGTCACCTATTTTCCTTTGCTGCCTATATCACCTTTTATGTTCCTACTGTGGCGGTATAAAATAATAAGGCACGGCGAACTGAGGTTTAAAAGTGGGTTTATTCATCATTCATCCCGCCATCACAGAACTCACTCCAGCGCCGTGCAGGCGAGCCAGAGCGAGCCCTCAGGCTCTCAGGCAATCGTGTGGTCAGTTGAGCAGTCAGAGAGAGAATGAGCATGTGATATTCAGTCACTTACATACCCAGTTACAGACAATACATGAAAGGCACATTAGCATCACAGAACAGAGCAGGAAGTCACTAACACCTGCATTTGAGTCACACATATCAAAAGCAGATTACTGGCAGGAAGGAGCTAGACAAAGAGAGGCTGCCTATTGATATCAGTCATTGTTCTGCTAATTGCTCCAGCTGTGCGCTCTGCTTGTCCGTAGGCTGTGGGGGTCGCCCACACTACTCCCCCCCAGAGGGCTCAGTGGGGGGCTGAGGCCTCGATCGTCCGGTTTTGGTAGCGAGCTGCGGGAAAAGCTCTGTGCAAGCGGAGGAGGTGGAGGGAGGAGGGTGGGGGTAGCAAGTGCCGGCCCGGGAACGGAGTTGTCTGGGCCGCGCAAAAATTGCCTGTGGATCCACGATGTTGAGGGGCTGTCCCGTTGAACGTGGCGGAGATCCACAGGCTGTGAGAAGAAAAGTTTGTCTCTGACTCCTCTCGCGGCCATGAAGAAAAAAGGAGCTGCAGCAGTGTGGGACTTGGCGTGTTGACTTTAGGTGCGCGCGCAGCCCTAAAGCCCTCGGGGACAGCTGACGGCTGAATTCCCTTGTGCGCTGTGGCTGAGACCCGTACAAAATCCTGTGAGCGAGCTGCGTGCGTGCTTCAGGTGTGTGAGCAGCCCTGAAAGTTCTGTGTGCAGCGGCGAAGGACGATGGCGGTCTGTGGAGCCGGTATTGTCCCGTGCGTGGTGCGCTGTCCTCATAACCCCCCGGTGTGCGTGTGGGGTTCGGTGCATGGCAGGTCCGCTGTAGAGGCGAGTCAGGGTCAGGGAGCTTGCTGGAGATCAGCATCATCGGCGCCGATGGTCATCCCTGTTGAAGCTGTTGCATCGTTCGCTCGTGCCGGGTCATGGTGCGTTGGAGCGGTGAGAGGGAGGAGACGATCTTTGTCCCTCGGGCTCGTGTAGATGCATAGGAGCGGTGAGAGGGAGGAGACGATCTTTGTCCCTCGGGCTCGTGTAGATGCATAGGAGCGGTGAGAGGGAGGAGACGATCTTTGTCCCTCGGGCTCGTGTCGATGCGGAGGAGCGGTGAGAGGGAGTGGACGTTCTGTGTCCCTCGGCCGGTCCCAGCATGGATGTCTAGATCTCAGGCGAGGGTCGCACCATGAAGCTTTCTGCGGCTTTCCTGGTCGTGGGTGATCTCCGGAGAGTTCGCCTGGTGTTGGTTCTGCATCGAGGTCTCCCTGTAGCCGAAGGGAGGGCAGTCCATTTGCGTCAGGCTGCTGCATTCGCTTGTCATCGGAGAGTCACCGCCGGGGGCTGCCAGTGTGTTCTTTTCTTGGTCGGGTCACCAGTGTGGCTGTCCAGACCAGATGGTTGCGTTGCACAAAGCGTGTGCTTTCTCGGGGTCACCAGTGTGGCGGCATGAAATAATAAGCGGCGAACTGAGAGTTTAGAAGTAGGTTTTATTTCATTCCGCCATCACGGAGCTCACTCCAGCCCTGTGAGTGCAGGCTAGAGCGAGCCCTCAGGCTCTCAGGCAATCGTGTGGTCAGTTGAGCAGTCAGAGAGAGAATGAGCATGTGATATTCAGTCACTTATATACCCAGTTACAGACAATACATGAAAGGCACATTAGCATCACAGAACAGAGCAGGAAGTCACGAACACCTGCATATGAGTCACACATATCAAGAGCAGATTACTGGCAGGAAGGAGCTAGACAAAGAGAGGCTGCCTATTGATATCAGTCATTGTTCTGCTAATTGCTCCAGCTGTGCGCTCTGCTTGTCCGTAGGCTGTGGGGGTCGCCCACACTACCTCGTGACCATAGGTGAGGGTAGGAATGTAGATTGACCAGTAAATCAACAGCTTTGCCTTAGAACTCAGCTCCCTCTTCACCACAACAGACCAGTACAACGTCCGCATCACTGAAGACGTTGCTCCGATCCGTCTGTCAATTTCTCACTCCATTCTCCCCTCACTCATGAATAAGACCCCAAGATACTTAAACTCCTCAACTTGGGGAAAGAACTTGTCCCCGACCAGGAAAGGACAATCCACCCTTTTCCTGCTGAGGACCATGGACTCGGACTTGGAGGTGCTGAATCTCATCCCAGCCACTTCACACTCAGTAGCAAACCATCCCAGCAAGACCTGTAGGTCATTACTCGATGAAGCCAACAGGACAACATCATCTGCAAACACCAGAGATGAGATCCGGTGGTCACCAAACATGACACCCTCCGTTTGTTGGATGCTCCTAGATATCCTGTTCATAAAAATTATGAACAGGATCAGTGACAAAGGGCAACCCTGGCAGAGTCCAATTTTCACTGGAAATGAGTTCAATTGAGTGTTGGCAATACGAACCAAACTCTTGCAATGGTCATATAGGGACCGGATAGCTCGTAGCAACAAGCCCAATACCCCATACTCCCAAAGCACCCCCCACAAGAGACCATGAGGGATGCGGTTGAATGCTTTCTCCAAATCCACAAAACACATGTGGACTGGTTGGGCAAACTTCCTCAAGGATTCTTGAGAGGGTAAAGAGTTGGTCCGATGTGCCACAGCCAGGACGAAAACCACATTGCTCTTCCTGAATCCAAAGTTCGACCAACGGCCGGAGTCTTCTCTCCAGTACTCTGGCATAGACCTTCCCAGGGAGGCTGAGAAGTGTGATCCCCCTAAAGTTGGAGCACACCCTCTGGTCCCCCTTGTTGAAGAGAGGAACCACCACCCCAGTTTGCCACGCCAAAGGCACTGTCCTTGACCTGCACGCAATGTTGCAGAGGTGTGTCAAGCATGACAGCCCTATAGCATCATGGACACTCAGGACGAATCTCATTCTCCCCCAGAGCCCAGCCACCAGAGTTTTTAAACCACTTTGGTGACCTCATCCCCTGCAATGGGCGAGTCATCCCTCTTGTTCTCAAGCTCTGCTTCCTCTAACAATAATAAAGAAGTAAATGCCAACAAATAAGGACTGAGGGATAAATACAAACAAATACAAAATAAGACAGTAGCAAAACTATGATGATATAAACAGGGGGATAAGACAAATAAGAAACAATATCAGATATAAGAAAACCAACCACGGATAAAATGACAGGAACCAAAAACCCAAGATACAACAAATATACAAATATGGAGAAAGGCCATGAGAATGAACATGGCGGAAACCTCCAGTACTCTGCTCATAACAGAGCCCCCCTCTCAAGGGGTGGGCACCAGGCACCCAGGGTAACATAAGCAAAGAAAAAAAAGCCCCCCTGCCCCCCACCCCCCAAAAAAGGGAGTATAACAATAAACCACCCCGGGTGGGTGGTAGGGGGGAACAGGCTAGGAGGGAACAAAAACACAAACCTCACTCAGGACCCACACCTACGTAGAACCAAGGCACTTAGGCCCTCTGGACCAAAGAGCTGGACAGTTCAGGTGGCCGGCTAAAGTCCCAGACCTGCATCTGCATTGCAGTCACCCTAAGAAATAAGGGTGAATGAGGGTGGGTGAGTGTGAGGGGGAGAGCACGAATGGATGTGAGTAGGTCGGAGTGTGAGTGAGAGTGTGTGCATTGGTGAACGTGAGTGGGTGTGGGTGACCCAGAGGGCGAGTGGGAGTGAGATTGAACGGGTACAGGAGTGAGAAAGAATGGGTGGGTCCGGGAGTGTGAGAGTGGGTGAGTGAGAGTGAGGGAGTGCATGTGGGTGCGTATGAGAGCAGGAGGGTGTGAAGGTGTAGGGATGGGTGTGTCTGTGAGTCGGGAGGTGCTGGATTGAGGGGAGTAGTGCCTCTTGGCTATGTGAGCTCCCCTGGGCGGGGGGGGAGACTTTTTTGGGTATGGGGTCCCCAGGGTGTGCGTCGGTGGCACTGGGGGGGGGGGGGGCTGGGGGGGGCTCATGCCAGGGGGTGCGGGCTGGTCTCTGGGCTGGGGGGTGGGGTCGCTGGCCTCCTGGCACCTAGGGCCCGGGGACTGGCATTGGCCCCACTGGGGGGTTGGCAGGCCCAGGGGTGTGGGCCCGCTACACCGGCCGCCTGGCGGTCTGGCCTCCTGGCCTGCCTCGATCGTTCCTCCGGGGACAGATGCCTGGCTTTGCTGGGGCATGCTGACCTCGGGCATTTGTGCCCTGTGGGGGTTGGCGGCACTGCCTTACTTGCTTGGGGTTCCCGGGGGGAGAGCTGCTGTGACTGGCCCCCCTCTTCATATGATTCCTGACAAACCACTCACATGCACACACTTATTTTGCGCGTGCGCTCATATATACGCACACAGACGCACACGCACAAGTGTCTCTCCTTTAACAGGTGCAGATACCAGACTCATGTTGAGACATCTTTGGTGGAAGAAGCAGTTTGTCTTCTGTTTGTTTTAGTTGTTGGTTTGTTTGTCTTTTTGTCTGTTCCCCTCCATTTTCTTTTCCCCTCCACACAGTTCCTTTCCCTATTTCCCATCCTGTCGGGTCCTCCGTGGGTAAAATAATTTAAATAAAGTATTAAAAGTTACTACAGGAGGAGTTTACAACAATATACAGTACATAGTTAGGTACTGTATAAAGCTCCTTTTGGCAAAGTAAATCTGTTTTGGCACAACAAGGGTAAACAGATCTCTGTTCTGCTTACATAGCTGCCTGACAGGACAAGGGGAAGGAAAAAAAAATAAAGTCCCAGACCTGGCAGATGGCATGATGGTAAGAGTCAGGCGGCCTGCCAGAGAATGTGGGCCACCCAACCCAATGGCACAGTCTGTCAGGTGGTCTGCCAGAATTCTTTAACCACCTAAACAGGAAAGGTGGTCCAGGGGGTGGCTGCCCAAAAGGGACAACCAGCAATGAGGAGGATGGAGGAATAGGGGAAATCACGACAGCCTCGGGCAGAGGAGAGGGAACCCTGACACCCCTGGACTGCCCTGCAGCACCCTCGGTGGTCCTGGACAGGGACATGGCAGCACTCGCAGTGGCTCCAGGAGGGAGCAAAGCAACACCCATAGTGGCTCTGGCCTGGAGCAAAGCTGCACCTGCAGTGACTCCGGGCTGGAGCAAAACTTCACCCGTGGTGACTCTGGGCTGGAGCAAAGCTGCACCCATGGTTGCTCCGAGCTGGAGCAAAGCTGCACCTACGGTGGCTCCGGGCTGGAACAAAGCTGCACCCGCGGTGGCTCCAGGCTGGAGCAAAGCTACACCCACAGGGGCTCCGGGCTGGAGCGTATCAGCACCCATGATGGCTTCAGACGAGAGCGTAGCTGCACCCACCATGGACCCAGACTGGGCTATAACTGCACCCATGGTGGACCCAGACTGGGCCAGAGCTGCACCCACGGCGGCCCCCGGGCTGGAGCGTATCACCAACCGTAGACCCACACTGGAGTGCAGCACCTACATTGGTTTCAGGCTGGGGTGCAGCACCCACAACAGTCCCTGACTAGGACACCACACCCACGGAGACCTGGACTGAAGAAGAGCTGCACCCATGGCGGTCCCGGGCTGGGACAGAGCACCTGCGATAACCTCAGCTAACAGGGAAGCAGCACCCTTGGAGGCCCCAGGCTGGAAAAGAGCACCTGCGAAGACCTCTACCGGAGGGGGAGCAGCACCCATGGAGGTCCCGGGCTGGGACGAAGCACCCACGACAACCTCGGCAGGAGGAGCTGGACCCATGAAGACCTCAGGCGGTGAGACCGAACCCACGAAGACCTCAGGTGAAGTTGGAAGAACCTCAGTGACCCGGGGGAAAGGCTCAGACAAAGGGGATAGAGACACAGGGTCAGGGTCACCAGCGGCAGTGGAGCCCAGCGAGGCAAGCTCAGGTGCAGCTGACGGCTGCACTTGGCTCTCCCCACCAGGGAGCTAGGCAAGATCTCTCCAAAATTGAAACAGTGAAAACAAAGAACAAAACTTGCCTGAGGTCAAGCTCCAATGCGGTCCTGGACTCCGTCGATCCAGGTGACGACGTCTTGGGCCCGGCCCCTCTGGAAGTTCAGCTGTGGCTCTGCTGCGGCGGCCCCTGCAGCAGGCATGGTGGTTGGTGCAGTCCCAGAACCCCCCAGCAAGGTGACCCACGCAGGTGGCTTGCCTGGAATGGTGACAGGAGGTTGGCTCCCTGCTGGCGCTGGATCCTGCACTGCTGAAGTCAGGGAACGCTCCATCGTTGGCGCAGGCTTCAGCTCGGTAACAGCGCTGTGAGGGAGCGCAGGCAGGAGCAGGCGAACAGGGGGAGTAGAAGGACGTCTGCCGTGGAGAGTGCCTCCATGCCGGCTTTGGACCCACTGGAGGTGGCCCCATCGTCAGCCCAGGGAATAACCGCTGAAGCGAGACAACTGTGGACAACAGTTCCGCGAATTGGGGATACCTCCTCAAGCAGGGATGTGCCTCCACAATCTCCATCACTCCATTTACACTTTCCCAGGTCTTCTTAGGTCCACAGGAGGCGAGAACTTCATCCACAAAGCTCTGGGTGAACTTGGCGGCCCATTCCTCCTCCAGGCTCAGGGACCCAGCTGCCAATCTTCCTTTCATTTGCTGAAGGGTGACAGGCTGGGGACATGAAAATGGCTCCGAACAAGGGTGAGTGAAAACAAAACCACAAACTACAGCAGCTGGGGCTCTTATTGGTTGAAGTCTTCTGTCATGAATCACCCCTCGGGGCAGAGAGGAGAGACACAGATGCTGAACTGTAGTTTTTGATATGTATTAACGAAACACAAAAGTTCAAACAGTGTGCAAACACAAAAAACCACACTGTGCACAAAGTAAACTTATGAGCAAAACAACAAGGAGAAGACAGGATGTACGAAGAACGTCAGAATGGAGACAGGGTTCTGACGCAGTATGACTCTTTAAGACTCCAGCAATAAGGGAGAGAAATGATCATCCCTAAATAGAACCAGAAACAAATGAGCACAATTGATAGCAGGTGTGGATCACATGAGCGAGCAGGAGGAAACAATGATTACAGACTGGGGTCAGCTGCGAGCAATGAAAGGGGAAAAGACAGGACTGACAGCTGACAGGAACACCGCCCACAACAGAGCAAAAATCCGGAAGTGCCACTGACAGCTGCAACCCTGGAGAGAGAGAACACAACCTAACAATAATTAAGAACTAAATGCCAACAAATAAGGACTGAGGGATATACAAACAAATACAAAATAAGAGAGTAGCAAAACTGTGATGATATAAACAGGGGGATAAGTCAAGTAAGAAACAATTTCAGATATAAGAAAACCAACCACGGATAAAATGACAGGAACCAAACAAATATGGAGAAAGGCCATGAGACTGAGCACAGTGTAAACCCCCAGTGCTCAGCTCGTGACAGTCCTGTACACTAGAGGCAAGGTAGGTAAAGTGTCTTGCCCAGGGATACAACGGCAGGATGGTTAGAGAGAGCAGGATTCGAACCGCCAACGCTGTGGTTACTGGACGACCCGCTCTACCTCCTGAGCCACTGCCACCCACATTTCCCTCCTCTGTTCCATTTTTGCTGAGCACCAAGCTGGACGACAGGAAGTTCCACTTTTATATGGTCTTTGACATGACCCGGCCGGGACTTAAAGCCCGACCTCCCGGTTGTGGGCGGATGCTCTACCCCTAGGCCACCACTCCACTTGGCCTGTCAGTACACCTCAGCTGTTTCAGGAGTCCCACAACCCAGCCAAGCTCGATAGGACTCCTTCTTCAGCTTGATGACTGCCATCACCACTGGTGTTCACAACTTGGTTCGAGGGTTGCCACCATGAGATGTGCCAACGTCACAGCTTTGGGCCTTTCAGACTCCATGTCTCCATGTCCATGACTCCATGTCTCAATGTCTCCATGTCTCAAAAGGTCAGAGAGATGTCATTGTTTTTGTTTTTGAGTGCTTCTTTTTGACCTGGAATTTATTTAAAGTCCATTGAGATTCATGCTGATGTTGTTTTTTTTTCACTTCCACAATTTTTATGCTAAAAGAACCAGATGAATCTGTTCTTTTTTCTGATGAAAATGTGCTCTTGCCTGAATGTATAGTATGACATCAGAAACACAATGTGCTACAAATGATAAATGAGTGTTTTTATTTAGAATACTGCTTCTCCCCCTTGGACCAAGGAGTACCAGCATGGACTGGGTCTCCAGTTCCTTTAATAACCACATGGATTGTTAAGTGTGGAAATTTGTGGAACTTTTCATAAATCTCCTTTAACAATCATAAAGTCAGGCATTAGCTTGTGGAAGTGTGGACTGCACTTATTACCTAACAACCATGTGGTTTGAGCCGGGGTTGAAATAATGTGTGCCCCAAAATTTTGGCACCATATCACCCAGCTGCTCAAACCAATTATTTTTAATAAGCTGGACAATAGAGTTTACAGTATCTGTGTCACTACCAAGAGTTATGGTGCCTTTACTGAGTATTTACCTTAATATGGAATTTAAGTAATTATACTAGTATGCTTAGAAATGTTTTGAGGAATTTCACATTTTGTCTGTGTCATAAAGGATCTGGCCAATTTTCAGCTTCACAGTCTCCTTTTGTAGTAGGATTAGGAACTGGCACGAAGCCTCTGACAGACAGTGTGTCTTAATAATTTGTCTCATCCTGCTGTTTGGCATCTTCCCCCAAAGGAATTAACTGGGGGTTGCAGTGTGGATCCATGTTGTCTGATACTGCTGCTAAAGCAGAAGCAGCACAGCTAACATGGGGCTCTCAGAACAAAAGCAGCAGGCGGACAAGGGTGAATCACGGGGAATGGGGCAGGTCAGAAAGTTGTCATTGCTACAGGGGTCCTAACATCCTCGCGACGGGAAGAAGAATAATGCCAGCAAGTGACAGTAGAGGACGAGGGTTAATTAAGTAAAAATAGTGTAGACAGGCAGAGTCTATGATGCCAGTGTCACGGGGCAAGAAAAAAGTGTGGAGCTAAAATTATTCACATAAGTAGACAGGGCAAGAAAAGCAGGTGTTGCAACATGTGCTTTAGCTGTACGAGGTGATTTATAGGTGACATCTATACTCAAAGATGAACAAAATCTCTGCAAATGAGCACGGCCTAGACAAAACTACCAAATAAAAAAAATCTATCTTTCCTACCATTTTATTATTAGAAGAAACCAAACTTTTTATGGGATTCAGTTTTTTCCATATATGTGACTCATAAAGATGGATTTTCCTCTACACAAGGCTTTACATTCATCAAACCCTGTCCTTGATTGAGCTTTTAATACCATCTCTAAGAATATGAAGAATATCAATGACAAACCTTAACAAGGAAATAGCTATGGGGCTCTTTCTGTGCCACTGTAGTCCCACTGTATGCATGCTACAAAGAAAATATTGATATAATACATCTTTATGCTCCTGAAAAATGTGTATACTGCTGAAACAGTAACAGCTCATAATTCAGTGTTCTTTTCAGAATCAGAATCAGAATCAGAATCAGATTTATTGCCATTGTTCATGTGATACACAAACTAGGAATTTGTCTCGGTGCCATGCTGCAACATTAAAAACATAATGAGAAAAAGGGATAAACTAAAAAACTAAAGGACTAGAAACGTGCAATAAGTGTAGAAAAATAAGTAATAATAAGTAATAATAATAATAATACTAGTAATAATGAGTAGTACTAGTCAAGGCAGTTTTAAAAAATTAGCATGTAGCAGATAATGTGAAGTACCACATAGTGCAGTCAATAATGCAACAGAAAAACAGTGATGATTGACATGAGTCTGGTTGAGCTGCTGTACATAGTGCACGAGAGTCAAAAGTCACTTAGTGTTCAGCAGTCTGATGGCAGAGAGGAAAAAGCTGTTCATGTGCCGGGAGGTTTTAGTCCAAATGGACCGAAGCCTTCTACCTGAGGGGAGGGGGGCAAACAGCACGTGACCAGGATGTGAAGGATCGGCTATGATCCGGCCAGCCAGTTAATAGCCAGTTTCAATTTTTTAACCACTTTAAACCTTTTTTTTTTCTGACTGGCTAATTTCCTCTATAAAATTTTCCTTAAAGGTCTCTTATTGTGAAAAATTGTGTTTTCAGGGATTTTACCCTTGTAAAATACAGTCACAGATCACATGTACACTGAAAAAAATATTCAAGAAATAACCCCTGAAGAAATGAGCAGATTGCACTTCCTGGGTCATAAACCAACAAGCCCCACTTTCAATTCTCTAAGGCATTTTCACACCTGAAAATCCATACCAAGGTCCTGACCATTTTATGTTTTTGTTACATTACATACAGTTGGTCCAGTTAGGTTGGTTTCACATTGCTCTTTGGCCACACAAACCAAACAACTTCATGTGGCAGCTATGTCTCGTTGCCATGACTACAGTTGTGTTGTCAGCACAGCCCAGTAGTTATCAAACATGCTAATCACCCTCCAAGGTGTTTTCTGCAGTTTTGGACACATTGGTAACTGCACTTTAGCTTGAAACTGGGAAAAATTTATCATATTAGTCATTGAACTAGTTTAGGTAAGCAAGAATAATATCCAGGTCTTCATTAATAAAGACGTTTGTTCTTCGCATCAGGTGTGAGGATTTTCAGGCGGCATTGCTTGTCCATTTTTTTTCCAAAGTCTCTGTTGCATCTTCTTCTAAAATATCTGGTAAGTTTCTGCAATTTTATGATTATTTCAAGTGAGTATTTATACTGCTAACGACCATATTTCCTCTCTCCAAGTGCTACCATGGCTCATCTTCCCTCTTATCGGCTGCCTTAACTAAATGTGTTTGGTCCAAAAGTCCAACCTTTTCTGAAACTTGCTTTCACACTCTAAGCAAACTAGACCAAGGTTTAGTTTGAACCAGACCAAGACCACCTCTTTTAGCTGGACAAAATTTTGGATCTTCGGTCTGGGCCGTGGTTTGGGGAAGGTTTCACACCTAAAATTTTAGTCTAAACCAAACTAAAAAGTCTTAAACTCTGGACCAAACAGGTTAGGTAACCCTAAGTTAGCAAAACAAATGTCTTATTACTTGTAGCTGGTTCACCCAAAAACATTTACCCTATCAGAACAGGGGCACATTAAAATTGAGTATGCTGAAAACTGACTGTTTCAAACTGAGCATTGAAGACTTCTTTATTGATGACCTGTAAAACAACAAAGAAATAAGTTTGGGTCTTTAAAACTACAGTAAGCATTTGGACACCCCTCTAAATGACTGGGCACCAGTGCACAAAGCAAGGTCCATAAAGACATGGATGAGCAAGTTTAGATGTGGGAGAACTTGGCTGACCTGCACAGAGTCCTGACCTCAACCCGGTAGAACACATTTGGGTTGAATTAAAGCAGAGAATACTTTAATTCAGCAGAGACATGCATGTTAGGTTAATTAGTCATTCTAAATTGTCCCTAGGTATCTGTCTCCATTAGGCCCTTATAATAGAAGTTTAGTACAGGTGCAGCTCACTAAATTAGAATATCATGAAAAAGTTGATTTATTTCAGTAATTCAATTCATAAAATGAAACTCATGTTTTATATAGATTCATTACAGATAGAGTGATATATTTCAACTGTTTATTTCTTTTAATTTTGATGGTTATGGCTTGCAGCTCATGAAAACTCGAAAATCAGTTTCTCAAAAAAATTAGAATATTACATAAGATCAATTTTTAAAAAATGATTTTTTTTTAATAGAAATGTTGGCCGACTAAAAGTATTTCCGTGAACACACTCAATACTTGGTCAGGGCTCCTTTTGCATGAATTAATACTGCATCACTGTGGCATGGCATGAAGGTGATCAGCCTGTGTTACTGCTGAGGTGTTATGAAGGCCCAGGTTGCTTTGATAGCGGCCTTCAGCTCATCTGCATTGTTGGGTCTGGTGTCTCTCATCTTCCTGTTGACGATACTTCATAGATTCTGTATGGGGTTTAGGTCAGGAGAGTTTGCTGGCCAGTAAAATATGGTGATACCATGGTCATTAAAACAGACTTTTGTACTTTTGGCAGCAGTGTGGGCAGGTGCCAAGTCCTGCTGGAAAATAAAATCAGCATCTCCATAAACCTTGCCAACAGAGAGAAGCATGAAGTGCTCTAAAATGTCCTGGTAGACAGCTGCATTGACTTTGGACTTGACAAAACACAGTGGACTAACACCAGCAGATGACATGGCTCCCCAAATCAGGTGCCAAGTCCTGTCACTTGGAAATCAAGGTCCCAGAGTCTGGAGGAAGAGTGAACAGGCACAGAATCCAAGTTGCTTGAGGTCCAGTGTGAAGTTTCCACAGTCAATGATGATATGTGGAGCCATGCCATCTGCTGGTGTTTTTCCACTGTGTTTAATCAAGTCCAATGTCAGTGCAGCCATCTAACAGGAAATTTTAGAGCACTTCATGCTTCCCTCTGCTGACAAGCTTTATGCAGATGCTGATTTCATTTTCCAGCAGGACATGGCACCTGCTCACACTGCCAAAAGTACAAATAGCTGGTTTAATGACCATGGCATCACTGCGCTTGATTAGCCAGCAAACTCTCCTGACCTAAATCCTATAGAGAATCTATGGTGTATTGTCAAGAGGAAGATGAAATACACCAGACCCAACAATGCAGACGAGCTGAAGGCCGCAATCAAAGCAACCTGGGCTTCCATAACACCTCAGCAGTAACACAGGCCCATCACCTCCATGCCATGATGCATTGATGCAGTAATTATGCAAAAGGAGCCCCGACCAAGTATTGAGTGTGTACATGGACATACTTTTCAATCGGCGAACATTTCTATTAAAAATCTTTTTTTTTAATTAATTCTATATAATATTCTAATTTTTTGAGAAACTGAATTTGGGGTTTTCATTTGCTGCAAGCCATAACCATCAAAATTAAAAGAAATAAACACTTGAAATATATCACTCTGTGTGTAATGAATCTATATATGAGTTTAACTTTTTGAATTGAATTATTGAAATAAATCAACTTTTCAATGACATTCTAATTTATTGAGATGTACCTGTACTAATGAAATGCTTTGAGTAGTCTTTGGGACTAGAAAAGCTTCAACATGCAGACTGAGCAAGAATCAAACCACTGACCCTCCGATCAGTTGTCGACCACACTACATCTGTGCCACAGCCACCCCCACAGATGTAAGAGCTCCAACTCTTCATGGAAGGCATCCATGTCTTTATGGACTTTGCACTGGTGCCCATTCATTTGGAAGGGTGTCACAATACTTTTGGCAGTGTAGTGTATTTTAGGGATGGGAATCTTTAGGCACCTCACGATTCGAGCTCGGGCTCCGATTATGATGCATCTTTTCTTTCCCTAACATGTAAACATTAGAAAAAGGACTTTCTGCATGTCATCCCAAAGAAACTGTAGCTGCTGCAGGTGCTTGTCAGCTTAAGGACATCAAAATCATAGAAGAAAAGAGTCTGGAACAGGAGCACACTGTCAGATTTACAGCCTTTATTGGAGCTAAGACTAATATACAGACATCCGCTTCAGTCTTCTTAGGTTGTAGACTTATTACTAATTTTAACATTTATTTTATTTAATTTTTGGGACATTGCATATTAATTAACACTTTACTTGTAAATATGCCTGATTGTTGCCAGAGATCATTTGCTATATCCTTCTTAACTATTCCAATTCACATGCAGCAGTAAGTGGAAGATGCCAATATCATTTATCAAGTCCATAATAATAATAATAATAATAATAATAAGTATTTCTTCCTGCTGGTTTCAGTCTTTCCATGTCTTGCTGTGGCTGTGCAGGTCGGATGACCTGTTTGCCAAAGACACGTTTCACACACATGCATTGACTGTAATCTACGGTCCATAGCATATAGGATGACGATGCTCCAGCAAACTGATCTCAACACCCCTAATTAAATAAAATGAGGATTTTTGTGCCAGCGTTGAGTACCGCAACCACAGATGTGAACATATTTATATGCTGTGACAAATACTGTCCAGATGCCAAATTCCACATTTAAGAGTCCATTTTTTCATTAATTACGTTATTAAGCTACAGTCCATATATACAGACAGCACGAAAGTGACGCCGTAGCAACATGACCCAAATAAAATCAGGAGTCTGTCTTCAGTGTTGTGCATCATGCAAAAGACCATTCAGGTGGGTGCCAACTTCTGGGTTGAAGGTTCCGCCGTTTTTTTGTTACAACCACATAAAATTACGTTATAAAAACATATTTAAGAATCAGAATTTTGCCATTTATGCATCCATTCAGAATTGTTCACATCTGCGTTGAGATGCATCGGAAAAATTATTATTTTTCCCACCCCTACTGTATATGTCCTTAAAGACAGATGTCAAAATTTAAAATTGATCACTGATGGAAAATGCATGAGACCTTTAAAGCCAAAGCCTGACTGTGTTTCCAAATATTAGTTTTACTACCAGTTTCATCTTGATAGTTTCCAAATATTGGGCATTAGAATACTAAAGTACACATTTTGGCTTTTTAAAACATAACTCTCAAACACATAACCTTTAAAACACAAGGAGTTGTTATTGTAAGAGTTTTATACCCCCTTTACACAGGGGTGGAGATCATTGAGAGATAATTGAGAGATCTGGCCAATTTTTGATCTAGCAGTGATCTTCAGTGATTTCCACAAAGTTTTGACTCAGTCCAAAACACACAAGGATCTCCCAAAGATCTCTCAAAGATCAAAAATTGACCCAATCTCTCAATGATGTCCCTGCTGTGTAAAGGGGCCCTTAGTGACAAAATAAATTGAATGACTCTGAACAAATCATTATTTCAAAAAACTGTTCACTCTTGAAGCACTGAATTTCACAAAAAGAAAAAGTAATTCTGTTGCAACAGAGACATGACAATTACATGGAGGAAACACTGATTTATGTTTTATAAGACTACTGTATTATAGTCTTTTATTCATTCATTGCACCTGTGGCCAAAGCTGGCACCCGCCTAGTGAAGTTAACTGATTACACACTACTTAAGGTACACTGTCATTAAGGTACAAGACAATTACACATGACATTGTGACACCAGAGATCGCCAAAGGTGCTCCTTCTATCAATGTAAATTAGCCCTAGTTTGTGTGTGGTGTCCCTTGGTGAATGTGTGCTCTCTAATTAGTGGGGGTAATTTCCTCCACTGGATAACATTTACATCCTCGCCTCAAGAATAAATGACTTGACAATCCATCTGGTTCCATCTTCTGTGCCATTTTCATGAATGTATTCATCAAAAATGATTTCCTGCCTTGAATGTCACAGGCTTGAGTAGTATAGACCCTTTTTCACCGTCAGCTTTTGTTGACGCCCAGATATGTTTATTGGACTACTTAGCAACAGGTCATGTAGGGCATGGTTGTTGTTGATAGTTTATTCATTAGGAAGGGGTGGGATTTTACTGAACAGACACCTGCAAAAGCAATAAATTCAAGTCAAGATAGTGGACTGATGGATGGAAAAGATGCTAATTATTATATATGAGTATACATTATGTATTAGCATTTCACAAAAACTACTGAATGGATTTTGATGACATTTTCACCAGAGGTGGCCCTTGGTCCACAGATGAAGGCCTTCGATTTTGCAGGTGATGTGGGTTAGGACGCAGATTCTGGATCACATTTTTGCTTTCTTTAAAATTGTGAGATCGGGCCTTGGCAGAGCAGTTAAAGAAAGAGAAAAAGTGATCCGGAATCCACATCCTGACCTGGTTCACCTCCAAAGTCTAATGGGTCCATCCATAGCCCAACAACCACCTCTGGAGAAAATTTCAACAAAATTGGTCCAGCAGTTTTTGTATAATCCTGTACACAATCGAACAGGCAAACTGACCCAAAAACATTGCTTCCTTTGCAGAGGTGATAAAAAAAAACTATAGAAAATACTTTGTCTTGTGAATTTATCAATTTACCACACACTACTACTACCACCGGAGTGGTGACCTTGTTGATAGAGCATCCACCCCACAACTGGGAGGTTGTGGGTTCAAGCCCTGGTCGGGTCACACCAAAAGCCATATAAAAATGGTACTTCTAGCTTGGTGCTCAGCATAATAGAATGGGGGAAGGAAAAGTTGTTTGTGGTGGCACCTTGCATGGCAGCGACCCCTCTGATGCTAGATGTGGTTAACATTGTAGATAAGAGAAGCATTATTTTGTTCTACTGTACATGATTGGCTGTATGGACTGAATGACAATAAAGTTGGCTTCTTCTTCACTGTAACAATGACATAACAACATTCACTGGTAGTGGGGTAATAAGTTACATGACCATATTTCATTTGTCCACTAAAAGCGTGTAATCCATCCATCCATCCATCTTCTTCCGCTTAATCCTTTTCAGGTCGCGGGGGGGCTGGAGCCTATCCCAGCATCTTTGGGCGAGAGGCAGGGTACACCCTGGACAGATCGCCAGTCCATCACAGGGCCAACACAGAGAGACAGACAACCATTCACTCTCACATCCACACCTAAGGACAATTTAGAATCACCAGTTGATGCCAATTAACCTAACTTGCATGTTTTTGGCATGTGGGAGGAAACCGGAGAAATCCCGGAGTAAACCCACGCAGACACGGGGAGAACATGCAAACTCAACCCAGATCACTGTGGGTCAGGGGCTGGGATCGAATCCGGGATCCCCCGGCCAAGGGTGAGTTGCTGTGCTGCCGCAGTGCATAATACAAAATAAAAACAATTAAATCATTTAAGCGAGGACATGTCGAAAAGCACATGGACAAGACTTGTGTGAAATAAAACTATATTAACCACATTTACTTGACAATTGTAAAAAAAAAAATATTACTTTTCCCCCCATTTTATGAATAGTAGCTCAGAACAGAGAAAAATAAATGGAGCATTCCCTTATATAGTGCATGATGTCAGTCTATGTCTCAGCAAAATTCAGGTTAAACAGAGACAAACAACACACTGTAGGTAGAGAGCTCATATACCCACTCACACGTTCTGAAGTTCGTTCTTCCAGTGTCATCATTTGTAATTTCAACATTATTTAATTATTTCCACCCAAGTAATAATTTAGATGATATATATACACAGACAAGCGCACACACACACACACACGCCCTTGACATCATTCCAAAGTAATTTGCAACTGGGATGGCCGCCATCTCTGAAATAGCGTCTTGGTTTGTTTGGATGAGAAACAGCATACAAAGTTTCAGCTGGAGGCTACTTGTCTGTAAACAGCCAGATAAACAAAGCGACTAATCTCTATTAATCATTTACAACTTGTTGTCATCAATTATTTGTGCATTCTGTCAAACATCATGCTAGACCACGGCGGCGCCGTGTCAACAACAGACCCTCTTGGACAAGCAAACCCCTCCTACTGAAGAATCGCTGTGAGCTAATCCAACCGGAGGGCACATTTCATCCCTTTCTGAAACACAGTTCTGTTGGCTGCAATCCCGCTGAATGATTTCTCACATCAACTCTGTGCTGCCAACATTCCATCTTGCTTCTATTTCATGGCAATCACAAACAGGAAGCAGGTCCTATCCACATAGAGGGAGGAGAAACGTCTGATGGACTCATGTAGAGTGCTGACATTAAAACTGTGCATCTTTGCATTGCCTCTCATGTCGCCTCAAATAGCTCAGCATGGCTGTACTGTACATTAACTGACAATCTGACAGTTAATGTACCTCATCTTTGTCACTGGGACGCCATCGCCCATGCTGCTCTGAAGAGCGTCTGCGTGAACGCACAGTTGTTTTAAACCCTCTCATCTCACCGCCAGGGTTCTCCAAAAAGCCCTTGTAGTCCAAATCACAATGACACTATCCCACCTTTGGAGCTCCTTTGGTGACAGAATCAGGACAACTCCACCGTCAGCGGCGTCAAAGCCCGAGCGAGATGGAGATGGATTAATAATAATGAGTGAAGAAAAGTGCGACAGAACAAGAAAGGCACCCAGATCACACGGGGTGCCACAGTCACCTATAGGACCATTAAAGGTGTGTGTGGGGGGGTCATATCTGTTCGGTCTGTTGCTCCTGTGCATGAGCATCTACAATTCCAGGAGCAGCAGGAGAAGAGGAGGAGGAAAGAAGGACTGCCACTGCTAACTGGCACGCTGAAGTTTGAAGAGGAAAAGAAGGCTTGCGCTTGCACCCGCCTTCACCCAGCATGCCGCTGTTCATTATTCCACCAATCTGTCAGCGCCCACTGCTGAATCATCATGGCAGCACAGGAGGGGGGCCCCAAAGCCTCCTGATGCTTTACAGTAATTCTTGATGTTTGAAGACATGAATGGCTCATTGATTATAAAAGGAAATATGCATGAGAAAAGGCTTCGAGTATGTAAGAATGAAGCTTTGTGCCTTGAAATGATCTGCTCATGACTTTTGGGATGTTAATTCTCATATTTTGCCCTTCTCCCACGCTTGTTATGTTGCCTAATCATATTCCTTTGTATCCATTGCTCCAAACATAGTTTTTAGTGGGGTTTTTTTCCCCACTAAATGTCACCCATCTTGCAATTTTCCATGGGCCAAATTTGGCCTTGACTGATGGAGTAAGGTCATCATGAATCTGGATACTGCAGCTCAACCATGGCTACACCTCCACCATATCTGGGCCATGAGCAGAGGCTGAATATAAAAGATGCCCACAGCCATCTTAATGTCACCACTGATAATTGATGTGCCATCCTGGTATACTGAGCAGATGGTTTGGACAGTTACAATCTTGCTGTTATTTATATAATGGGCAAGTGGATAAGACAGAGAAACCAGGGGCATTGCAGGTTCATATGATATAATGTGCTCTAATGGGAACCTAAATTTACAATCTGAACAATATGTGGTATTCATTAATCCTTGTCCTGAAGTCATTAGGAAAGAGCTTCCTGAGGTCAAAGATAAATGCAGAAACTGGGTCAGTTTCCCACTGGCTTCTGTACAAAACAGCACGTCTCTGAGGAGCCGCTCAGGTGTATTATTGACCACTAGGTGTGCAATTTGATTTTTTTTTTTTTTAATGTGCTAGACACCGGCAGCTCGGTGAAGCAGTGGTTTGCACTGTGGCAGCATAGCAAGAAGGTTCTGGGTTCAATCCCTTCTGTGTGGCGTTTGCATGTTCTCCCCGTGTCTGCCGGGTACTCTGGTTTCCTCCCACAGTCCAAAGACATTCATGTTAGGTTAACTGGCATCAACTGGGGATAAACTAGTGTGAGAGTGAATGGTTGTCTGTGTTAGCCCTACAATGGACCGGCAATCTGTCCAGGGTGTACCCCGCCTCTCATCCACAAATGCTGGAACAGGCTCCAGCACCACCACCACCCAACCTGATAAGGATTAAGCAGTTGACAATGAATGAATGCTAGACAGAGCTATGTAATCAGTTAATTATTTGACAAATTGCTCATTCTTATTTTGGAATTTTGCTGTCAGCTGACAAGCTTTTTCTCAGTGTCCTTACAGTTGGGCTACTGCTGTGGCGCTATGGTGATTGCTCAGCTTCCTCTTCTGCGACTCTTGCCTCTCCACCTACATAACCACGACCACAAATAGAGTCTCATTCTGTGTGAAACATTGCAATCTGAGCTATTTCTACAGCTACACATCACCCCGTGCAAACACGGTCCAAACAGCTATTTGAGGCCCTACTCCTAGTATCAGAGTAGAATATAGTCTCAAGCTCTGACACTCTATTTCCCCTTCAGTCAATCACACTGAAGTTCAACCCAATAAAAAAATCACATCTTGATGATAAAGGATACGGTTTTCTGGTCTCAGGTATGTCGTGTGTGCCTTGAGGGGTTTATCAGACAGCAAATTTATGAGGTATCACTGTTTATCAGCCTCTATCTGGTGTTTAGGTATAATCTTTATGACACACACGCACACAAAAAAAAAAAAAAAAACAGCTGTGAAATTTGCTGCACAGCAGTAAGGTCACCCTGCTGATGGGCTGTGGCTAAGTGCCACCGAAGCAGATCGCGTTTTCTGCATCTCACCAGAGTATGACCAATTGCAGCCTTAATCCACCCAGATACTTGTGTCACAAAAAGCCAACACCTATCAAGGTTTATTGCCAAAGACACACAAAGAGAAAGAAGCACATAAAGTGCAAAATCATCCAGTGCCTTTATGGGCTGCAAGTATAACATTTTATGAAGTCTGCAGCAAAGCACACAAACACCACACTCCTGCATTTAAGTTTTCACGATCATGCTTGACCTAGCAGTGAGGGAGAGGTGTAATGGAGCCAGCTCTGCTCCCCTTCTAATGTGGTCTGACAGGGCCTGACTCCCCAAGTATGATTAATGCGAGCTGCTGCTGCAGCTGGACATATTTAATGTCATCCACAATATCACCCTGCTTCGACAAATGAGGCCCCAAAAGTTATAAATCTCAGTGGCATGTTGTCCATATTCATTAGCTGTCAGTTTATTGCAGAATTTTGTTATTTTCATATGTGGTTCTCAGTCAGTCCTCCCCCAGCACCAGAGTGCCACAGAAAATCAAAAACTGATAACCTGTATCCAGCTGCTGGGAATTTTTCGTCTGCTGTTTACTCATTTAACAGGTGGTGGTTTGAGTTTGGCTTTCCAGTGGGACCATTGAGGTTTTCCCATCAGGAGGCAGCAATGAGGAAACCTGAGCATATGGCCAGCAAGCGTCCATACGAGAGTTGAGCATGTTGGGATCTGGAGTGTCTGAATATGTGGGCCCATGCGTGCAGCGTGTTTACAAATTTCTGCAAGTCAGGAACAACTTAAAATGAGATGGGAAACATCACTGGACCAGACAGTGATTAATTTAAGGTAACAGCTGTACTCATCCAAGGATTCATATAAAACTCATCTGGTACCATATCATTAAAAAAGGCAACACAATTATGTATAAAAGACTAAGTCAATCAACCAAATGGTGAGTAAGCAGATAAGTTTTTAACTGAGAGAGAAACTTTTGTACTTGACCTTTGTGCGTGATCTTCAAGGTGTCTGTGGAATCCGTCTCCGTGATCCAGCCCCGATTATATTGCACTCACCATATTGATGTGTTATGAAGAGTGTGAAAAGCTGCTTTTCAATTTTGGTTGACATTTAGTAGTTGACTCAGCAGAGCTCCAAAAGTCGGAGTAAACAAAGCGGTTTCAGGCTCAAATGGATAAAGTGGCAGGAAAAAAGACAGTTATCTGCTGATGTTTCATGGCGTTCCACTGCACAAAGAAACAACACCCCCCACACACACACACACACTTCCAACTCAGCCATAAAATATTTTCTCATTCACCGCACGAACCACAGTAGTGCACATCCTAATCTGAAGAGACGGTTCCATTTCAGCTCGCTCCCAATAACCCCCCCCCCACCACCACCAACACCAATTCATCGCTCTCCACGTACACCTTCAGTGAAAAGAAGGAAGCTCCCAGAAATAGAAATGAATGAAGATGATTTCAAGGGCTGAATCATAGCTTTAGTGGGGACAACTCGAAAGAATGGGAAAGACGAGGGAGAGATGTGGCAAAGGGAAGCCAGCTGAGATGAGAAGGAAATAAGAGGATGTGCGAAGAGGAAAAAGAGCTTCTGTGTTTGGCACTGTGGTGTATTAACGTCCTCAGGTTTGGACTATTAGAAGCAAATTCTATTGCTGTCACAGATTGGATAAAGGAGGAAGCAGCCTTTCAATATTTGTGGCGAGGCAAGCATAATTTTGCGTCATGACGAATAAATTGGTTAAATACTCCACTCCCTCAAATCTTCTTGCCTAAAAAGCAATCAGTCTGCTTCCCTGTTTTTAGACAACCCACAGGGGCACCTAGAATTTGAGAGACAAATTGAGATTGAATTTGGAAATGAAATAGTCTCGAGGACAACAATGACCAGATTCCACTTTCTTGATGAGCTTAAGCCTGCTGACAAATTACTAGAAAACCTAATATTGAGTGTTGATAGACTTTGAAGAAACTGTAGGCCTGTAGGGAGTTTTCAGTTTCTCTATTGTCCCCTGACATGAAAACATAAGTGAGGTTTGATTTTTTAAAATGTTGTCCTTGCTATGGAAATAGTTTGGCCAGAGCCTATGCTTCATTTGAGTAGGTAGGGTTGTTCAAATGAAGAAATATTGTGCAGTGGGACTGTAATGGCTCAGGAGGTAGAGCACGGCGTCAAAGAACCAGAGGGTTGGTGGTTCAAATCATGCTCCCCCCACCCTGCTGTTGTCTCTTTGTGCAATACACGTTACCCACTTTGCCTCCAGTGTGTTCCTGACACTGGTGAATAAATGTTCAGTGATGGTTGGAGGGGCAATTGGCAGCTATGTTTCTTTCCGTCAGTCTGCCCCAGTACAGAAGTAGCCTACCATTACCTGTCTGCGGAGTGAATGAATGATGGACTCATTATAAAGTGTCTTTAGGTGTAATGAAAAGTGCTATATTAATGCAATCCATTTATTCTATGAAGATGAAACAGGGGTACATACTTGTATTTACAGCAAATGTCCATACTTTCACTGCCTCCATCTGTAGTGTAGAGTTTTTGTGGAAATACACTACCGTTCAAAAGTTTGGAGTCACCCAGACAATTATTTTGTGTTTTCCATGAAAAGTCACACTTATTTACCACCATGAGTTGTAAAATGAATAGGAAATATAGTCAAGACATTGACAAGGTTAGAAATAATGATTTGTATTTGAAATAATAATTTTTTCCTTCAAACTTTGCTTTCATCAAAGAATCCTCCATTTGCAGCAATTACAGCATTGCAGACCTAACATGATTGCACAAGGGTTTTCTAATCATCCATTAGCCTTCTGATGCAATGAGTAAACACATTGTACCATTAGAACACTGGAGTGATAGTTGCTGGAAATGGGCCTCTATACACCTATGTAGATATTACACCAAAAACCAGACATTTGCAGCTATAATAGTCATTTACCACATTAGCAATGTATAGAGTGTATTTCTGATTAGTTTAAAGTTATCTTCATTGAAAAAAAGTGCTTTTCTTTTAAAAATAAGGAAATGTCTAAGTGACCCCAAACTTTTAAACGGTAGTGTACATTGTGGAGGATGGAATCGGACGAGACAGCGAGCTCACGACACACAACTTTATTCTCCCCCAACAAAAACAGACTGCCCTTGGTACCGAAGCGCCCTCTTTTATCCACTTTATTCCTGCCTTTGGGACCCAGGGTGAGAAACATTAACATACGAGACACACAGCATGTACACACATCAATATACACTACACAGAGCATGGCTTATTACAATACTTCCACGCCCCGGCGTTCTCAGGTGTGAAACTTGTCACAGCGGGGGCGAAGGCACCTCTTTGTTTAGTTAAATACCCCCTAGCGCGATGGCATCCTTCGCTGGCTCCGCTTACTCCTTCACCATTACCATCTCTCACCTCCCCCCCCCAACCTCAAGTCCCGGGTGGAGTGCCATCTGTTATTGTGTCACCACACAGCCCCTTTCCCCCCGAACACCCAGAAAGGGCCCTAACCCTCTGGTCCTTTGGGCCTGAGCAAGCGCCCATAGCGGCTGTACCGGGGAGCCGCCGGTCCAGTCAAAGCGTCCTCCTGCCGAGGTGGGCATGAGGAAGAGGTGGTCTCTGGAGGGGGAGAGGGTGGGGAGGGGACAGGGTTAGTTTTATGAGCACAGTTCTCTGCAGGGGGAACACAAACCTGTGGACCCACCATAGGTGGGCGTCCGCGCCGGGGAGTCTGAGCCAATACCACCTGCTCATCTGCCAACACATAAGCGGGCTTAAGCATGTCAGTGCAGATGGTTTCCTTACGCCGCCCCAAGTCTAACACAAAGTGTTTTGCCCCTGTTTCCAGCACTCTGAATGGGCCATCGTACGGCGAACACAGTGGGGTTCTGTGGGCGTTGTGCCTCATGAAAACAAATTTTGGCATTCTCCAAGCGCTTTGGAACAAAGGTGCAGGGAAAACAATGGTGCGCCAGGCCCGACATGCTGGCAGCCAAACCACTGGGGAAAAAAAATGCGTGGGCGGATCGGTCCTGGGCTCGGGGGTGTCTGGCAAAAATTCCCCGGGGATTAGCAACGGCTAAGAAAAAATGAGTTCTGCCGGGGAAGCTGCCAAATCTTCCTTAGGCGTGGAGCGCAACCCCAATAGGACCCAAAGCAGGCAGTCAACCCAATTTGCATCTGTTAGCAAGGCTCTGAGCGCTGCTTTAAGCGACCTGTGAAAACGTTTGCACAGCCCATTAACCGGGGGGTTGTACACAGTGATGCGGTGAATTTTGAACCCCAAACTATCAGCCATTGTGGACCAGAGTTCCAAAACAAATTGCGGACCCCTGTCGGAAGTGATATCCGACGGGGACCCGAACCGTGCGACCCAAGCCGACAAAAATGCACGAGCTACCTCGGCAGATGTGGTGGAATTCAGTGGGACCACTGCTGGCCAATGCGTAGAGCGGTCCACGATTGTTAAAAGGTGTGTGAAACCCTGCAAAGGTGGAAGGGGGCCCACTAAATCCATGTGTATATGGTCGAACTTCCTGGCTGGAATTTGAAACGGCTCAAGGGGGGCTTTGGTGTGTTTGTGCACTTCAGCTCGCTGGCACGCGACACATGCTGCAGCCCATTCTTTCACATCCCTGCGTAGGTGAGGCCAGACAAATTTGGCCCAACCACTTTAACCAAAGCTCGCGTTCCGAAATGTGAAAGAGAGTGGATGGACTCAAAAACGCAGCAGTGCCAAGAGCTCAGAACCACCAGGTGGGTGCGGCCAGTGGAGATGTCGCAGAGCAAGAGGGGGGACACCCTTCTTGCACCACCCTGCTCTCCAGTTTTAATCCGGTAAGTGCGGACTGGAGCGCACAAATGTCTGCATCCCCGGTTTGGTCGACAGCCATAGCGGAAAAATTGATCCCCATGTAGACCGGGGAGACTAACATGCACGACAGGCAGTCAGCCACAACATTAAGCTTACCAGCTACGTGTTGAATGTTGGTAATTAACTCCAAGATTGCGGCCAAGTGACGTTGCTGCCAAGCCGACCACAGTTCCAAAACTTTAGACATTGCGTACATTAGTGATTTGTGATCAACAAACATGGTGAACTCGCGGCCCTCAAGCCAAAACTGGAAATGACACTTAGCTCGGTGGAGAGCCAACAACTCCCGGTCAAAAGTGTTGTATTTACGTTCATTGTGATGCAAAGTACGGATGAAAAAGGCAAGGGGCTGCCACGAACCGGAGACGTACTGCTCCACCACAGCCCCTATCGTGACATCAGATGCGTCTGTGGTGAGTGCTATCCACGCTGATGGGGTTGGGTGGGCCAGCAAAGCCATGTTAGGAAGCGCTGTTTTGGCGTTTGTGAAAGCCTGAATCTGCTCAGGGGTCCAAACAATGCTTTCCGCGGGCTTCTTTTTTTGAGTGTGCCATACAGTGGTTGCAGCAGTTGGGCTGCCTGGGGAAGGAAACGGTTGTAAAAACTGACCATCCCTCAAAATTCCTGTAGTGCCTTCACAGTCTGTGGACGCAGAAAATCTGACACCGCACACACCTTATCCGGCAGTGGGATCACGCCCTCCGGCGAGATGCAATGGCCCAAAAAATCAATCACTGGCAGCACGAACTGACACTTTGCCGGATTAACAATAAGCCCGTGCACTTCCAACCGTTGGAAAACTTATTTGAGATGGGCGAGGTGCTCCTCCTCTGATGTGCAAGCAACCAAAATGTCGTCTAAGTAGACAAAAACAAACGGCAAGTCATGGAGCACCACATCCATCATATGTTGGAAAGTTTGCACTGCGCCCTTCAACCCAAATGGCATGCGTAAAAACTCGAAAAGACCAAAAGGAGTTATTACTGCCGTTTTGGGAATGTCCTCTGTGTGAACCAGGACCTGGTGGTTACCCAGAGCCACTTTTGAAAAACTGTGCATCCCGGCCAGGTGCATGGAAAGATCCTGGATGTGCGGGATGGGATACCGGTCATGTTCCGTGGCGTTGTTCAAGCATCGGAAATCACCGCATGGCTGCCACAACCCATCAGCCTTGGGCACCATGTGCAGCGGAGATGCCCAAGGACTGCTGGCGTGCCTAACAATACCTAATCGCTCTAAGTTAGCAAACTCCTCGTGTGCGCTGGCTAGTTTAGCCGTGTCCAGGCAGCAAGGGTGCGCAAACACAGGTGGATCTTTTGTTTTGATAAAGTGCTCGACCCCGTGCTTGGTTACCGTAGTGGAAAATGTAGGAACCGTGAGTGCTAGGAACTCAGAAAGCTAACGCTGGTACTTACCCCCTGGAGCTAGAACATTAGTGTGTGTTGGTGGCCCAACTCCCCGAGCTATGCAGGGCAAGGAGGAAAAAGATGCAGCATCCACTAAATGCCTGTTGGCAACATCAACAAGTAGTCCAAAAGCACACAGAAAATCAGCACCTAAGGTGGGGACCGAACATGCAACTAATACAAAGTCCCACTGGTAATTGCGTCCATCTAAACATACAGTCACCGTCCTTTCTCCAAACATCCTCATGTGGGATCCGTTGGCAGCTGTAAGAGCTGGGCCACTGCCTTCTGCCAACCAGTCCGCACTGACTGGCAAAATGAGGCTCTTCTCTGAACCAGAGTCTACCATAAAACGTCTCCCAGAACATGTGTCTGTGATGAAAAGCATCTTCTCCCTGTCGCCAGCAGTCGCAGCTGCTACTGACTGCTGGCTGTCCCATTTCCTGGCCTTCTTGAAGTGGCATGGCGCCAGACAATGTTGCGCTTCCTTGCCAAAACGTCTGTGATAAAAATACAGCGTCCCAGTCCTGTGTCTCCTGGCGGCCATCCCGGCCACCACCATCAACTCTGTAACCTCACCGGGCTCCACCAGAGATCCCGATCTCACTTGCTGAATGCTGAAAGCCCTGTTTGCCAGGATGATGCGGTCTTCCTCCTCTGCCAGCGTGCGGTAGTCCCTGGCCACCAGCAGAGGTGAGTTTGCGAGGATCGCTCACGCTGAAGCTGGTAGGTTTCTGAGGAAGAGGGGGTCGAAAAGGAAAGATCCATTGCCCATGCCCATCAATGCAAGCATGCTCTCCACCAGGTCCACAGCCGACCGGTAGGCTCATGGTGCACTGTGTGGTGTGCACGTCCAGCGCAGTTACCACATGATGGTACTTCGCGCCATCTGTTGAAACTCCACGGAGGGCAAACTGGGCTTCTATATGTATAAACCAAGTGGCCGGGTCGTGAAGCCAAAAATCCGGGAGTCTGACTGCAACAGTGCATGCAGTGGTGAGAGAACCCAGCGGGAGTGTCCCCATGGAGGAACTTGGCTCATTCTCCATTTCACGTCTCAGGGTCACCACTGTGGAGGATGGAATCAGACGAGACAGCGAGCTCACGACACAGAACTTTATTCTCCTCCAACAAATAGAACAGACTGCCCTGGGTACCGAAGCACCCTCTTTTATCCACTTTATTCTTGCCTTTGGGACCCAGGGTGAGAAACATTACCATACGAGATACACAGCATGTACACACATCAACATACACTACACAGAGCATAGCTTATTGCAATACTTTTGTGCCCCGGCGTTCTCAGGTGTGAAACCTGTCACAGTGGGGGCGAAGGCAACTCTTTGTTTAGTTAAATACCCCCTAGCGTTACAGCGCCCTTCACTGGTTCCACTCACTTCTTCACCATTACCATCTCTCACCTCCTTCTCCCCCCAACCTCAAGTCCTGGGTGGAGTGCCATCTGTTATTGTGTCACCACAACATCCTCATTGATATAAAAAACTGATCAAGAAGCAGAAATGAGGTCATAGCTGGACTAAGTTAAGCCAGTGTCAAAATGCCTGAAACCAGTCTTCTTTCTAATTATCAGGAGGGGGGAACTCCTTTAAAATTCCCAGTGTGGTCTCACTCCAGATGTATAACGTTCAATCAGTTATACACAAAGCAATAGATGCCCTTCAGCTGAATATAGTGATATATGGCTATGGCATTGGTAATGTCATCCGAAGGCAAAACATTTGTATAATGTGTCAACCTAATGAGCAAATGTAAGTGAAAGTTGCAGTAAAACAGAATCTACAATAAAAGAGGCAAGTGAAACCAAACAACAGCAGGCCCCAAACTCGTCGGTCCTGTATGAGAGATTATTCAGCACCCCTTCAACCTGGAGTCTGCAGTTTCTGTCAGCATATTGTCTGTTTATCTGCTATGCACCCAGACCACCTAAATAGGGAATGACTGTGCAGTGTGCACACGGTTTGCGCTTGTAGTGTCATAATCAGGGCATTGTCTTAGGATCTTGCCCATGCTTTATGCTCATTTTTTTGTTCTCTCTGTGATTAACTATGATTATTGTCTGCATTATTTGCCTCTGTGCTTCCCCTGGGTCCTCTGTGATTGTTGTCATATCTCCCCTGTAGTGCTGGGCGATATAGCTAAAAAAAATGTATCTCGATACATTTTTCTCTACACCGCGTTCCAATTATGCAAATAGGATTTTAGTGTCAGAAACATTCATTTTTTGTTTTTCAATTAAACTCATGGACGGTATTGTGTCTCAGGGCTCTTTGGATCACTGATATCAATCTCAGACACCTGTCATAATTAGTTTGCCAGGTGAGCCCAATGAAAGGAAAACTACTTAAGAAGGATGTTCCACACTATTAACCCCTTGCACTCTGGTCAATTTCCCTAAAAACGCCTAAAAATAACATACCCAAAGTAAATCAAAAGCTATTCTTCAACCCTTTGCAGCATCTTCATGGGGTTGGTCTCATTTAAAAGAAAGCGAATTTTTTGGCAAAACAGTCATAATCTCTCTAAGTGCTCCTGCCACTGAGTAACAGTCATCTAAACATACTGAACTTAAAGAAAATAAAGTTCGCCTGGGTGTTTTTTTTAGATACAAATGCTTGCAAATAACACACAGCTGTCAGATACTGGCTGGAAAATGCAACAGAAATGTAGAACCAAGTGTTATCAAGCTGAGGTCAAAATTTTGTAACAATACCACAAAAAATGAATATATTACACAGCTTTTTTCTCAGGTTGTTCCCAGGCGTTTTTGAACTGTGCCAAATTGTGCCAAATGGCACAGTTTGGAAAAACGTGTGTAACTTTTGAATGATTCAACATAGAAGCTTGATCTTGGGCTCTAATGAAAGGTGACACTCAGGGCTCTGTGTGTGTGTGTGTGGGGGGGGGGGGGGTTGTTTATTCATTCAAGAATGAATGAATGAACAAACAAGCCCCCCACACACAGAGAAGCATGCCACGTAAAAAATGTGTGGCCTTTTTTTACAAGAAAAAATAACCTACAGTGCACTAAAAATTAAACTAAAATATCTGCAATGTAGAGGATAACAACTCCCCCCCTCCCCTGCTACAGAGGAGCTCGGCGCACAAAAAACAGTCTGTCAACGGTCCGTCATGTGGCTATGACGCACCGTTGTAATTACCGATCGGTCAAAAGTCATTTTTATTACTATTTTCAGTGATAAAGAATAATTTAGCTTATAACACTTACCTGTCCACAACAGCAGTGTCGTTGGCGAACATCTGTTCCTCATTGTCAGACGAACATGAAGCTGGTCCGCTTGTTACGACTCGTGGTTCTGGTCACGCGACCCGGTCAAACCATGATTCCATGATTGCGGTTTTGCGCTTCCATGATTGCGGTTTTGGCGAACGATTTTTCAAAACAAATAAGAACAGTAGTAATAAAAAAAGACTGGCGAACGCTACCGTTACACACAGCAGCTTACACAAAACAGATTTTACGCATGGGACGCACGCGTTTCAATCGTCGAACTTCTCTGCTTCAATTGGCTTGTTGTATTTGCAGTCGTTGGTAGGCAGGTCCTTCTTGCTAGGTTTTCAGTCATTGGTTCTTCAAGGTTTCAGAAACCCAATTCAAGGCTCTTATTAGTCGAATGAGAGGTCAATCAAATCTAAACCAATCAAAACACTCCTTTGGCTTTCTGTTCGCGGCTGTGTCTGTACTGGAAGAACGGAAATGCAGCTTTTTTTTTTCAGTGCACACTGAGATGCACAGTGCGCACTGAGACACACTAGGATGCAGAGACGTGACCGCCTGCGGTATCCCGGAGTGCAAGAGGTTAAGCATGCCACAGGTTTCAAGCAATATGGGAAAGAAAAAGGATCTCTCTGCTGCCAAAAAGCGTCAGATAGTGCAATGCCTTGGACAAGGTATGAAAACATTAGCTATTTCATGAAAACTTAAGCATGATCATCATACTGTTAAGAAATTTGTGACTGATTCATAGCACAGATGGGTTTGTGCAGCTAAAGACATAATGAGGAATAGGGCTGGGAACGATCCCTAATTTCCAGAATCGATTCGATTCCGATTCTTGAGATTCTGAATCGATTCGATTCGATTCCGATTCGATCCCGATTCGATCTGGGGAATTACCATTTTAATAGCCATTTTACTTCCCATGAAACAAAAATCTTCGAGACCTAATGCTGCAAATTGTACCAAGAATCTTCTAACTTTGTTAATTCATAAATTATCACATATAGAACTGACCCAAAATCAGTTACAATAATGCACTTTTTATTATTTAACTTATCATTTCATAAAGTGCTCACAGGTGCTTTCTTTAGTGCAAAGGGTGTGTCGTGTCAAGTTAACCACCCAGAGTAAGTAAACAAATTCAATGCATGAACCATGCAGACATAATCTCACTGTATTTCAGTCCCTCCAGGATTTTGTCAGTTGTTTTTGTGATTGTTGTGGCCCAAAAAGCCTGGATTTGTGGGAGCTTTTCCAAAAAGTTATGGCACTTTTAGAGTTTTTTTGCACTCAAAGTTGTGTGAGGAAGTACAGATTTTAAAGCAGCTGCTTTTTCCATAGTTTACAGTGATGCTGTTCTATGTAACACCACAAGAAAAGTACAGGATTGCCAAAAATTTCTTGTTAAACAGTGATTTATTTAGAATTAAATGCTCAGTAAAATTGTAAAAAAAAAAAAAAAAAATTACCAATATTGTGTTCTTGCTGAGAACTTTAAAAAAAGAAATACTGTAAAAGAATTTGTCATTACAACAACTAAATTGCATTGAATGCATGTTAGTGTGGAGAAAGTGATGGCAGCACCTCCTTGAATCTTGAATTTGAAGGTCTTCTTCTGTGCTGAAATCCACATGAAGCAGGGATGCTCCTCCACTGACGACCTCTGACCTTCAGAAGGTCTCCGTGAGGATGAAGCTTCCAGTCTTCACACATCTGAAGGCAGATAAAAAGAATAGATTTCACAGTAAAATTAACATTCATATTTTTAGATCGCCACACCACAGTAGGGTTTAATAATTTAGTTTTTTTTTAATATTTTAACTACAAATTAACTTTCAATGTTGGAAAAGGGTTTCAGTTCATTTCCTGAGAAGGTTTGTTCATTTCAATTTAGTTCTACTGAGTAACAATAGCTTGTTGTACTGCAGCCTTTATTAATTTTATTGTGATTTATTCTCTTCACATCTCTTGAGTGGCAGAAGTCCATAATCTCATAAAATATACCTTAATTCTGCATTTATTCACGGCGCTTAACCAACAGTTCTCTCTGTGTCCATAGTTTGTAAAAGAAACCACCATCATGCCAGATAAATTATTAATTTACGACATAAACGTTAAAACAAACAAATATTATACTTACAGTCTCAGCAGCTCCAAGTCTCCCTCTGCTTCACGGGTTTCAGTCTCCGCATTTTCCGTTTATCAGTCGTCAACTTGATGTTCCAACACAGCGCTGCACGGAGTAAAAGTCCGTTTATCCCCGCTTTATGAAAAATATTCAGAAGCTGTTGAGGACAGTCTTTACGGTGACTTTTGCTGCTGAATTAAGAGACGCACGTTATTAACTCCGCGTCATGTAAACACAAAAGACGTGTGCACGCGCCGCAGGGAACACAGAAGTTTTATTTATGAAAAATATTCAGAAGCTGTTGAGGACAATCTTTACGGTGACTTTTGTTGCTAAATTAAGAGACGCACGTTAATATCGCCGCTCGTGTAAACACGAAAGAGCACGCGCGGCAGGAAACTCTTGCCGGATGAGAACCGTTTTAACACCACAGAAGAAGAACTAGCATATCCGTTAGCTTGCTAGCTCCGTTAGCGCGTCAGTTGTTTATGGTTCTCGGCCGTTGTTCCTGGCTGACTGACCCGGTTTCGACCCGATTATACTCAGCAGACGTTCACAAACGTAAAAATATTATATTAAAACATATTAATATTAAAAGATCGATCCGCGGATTTTGTGGATCGATATCGGCTCAGTCAAACATGTATCGATACATATCGATATATTGATCTTTTGAACCCACCCCTAATGAGGAAGGTTTCTGCCAGACAATTCATCGAATTAAGAGAGCAGCTAGTAAAATGCCTTTACAAAGCAGCAAACAGGTATTTGAAGCTGCTGGTGCCTTTGGAGTCCCACGAACCTGAAGGTGTAGGATACTCCAGAGGCTTGCAGTTGTGCATAAACCTACTATTCGGCCACCCCTAACTAATGCTTACAAGCAGAAACGGTTGCAGTGGGCACAGAAATACATAAAGACTAATTTTCAGTCTTGTTTAATGATGGTCCAGATGGATGGAATAGTGGATGGTTGGTGGATGGCTATCATGTCCCAACAAGGCTGCGACATCAGCAAGGAGGTGGCGGAGTCATGTTTTAGACAGAAATCATGGGTAGAGAGCTGGTAGGCCCCTTTAGGGTCCCTGAAGGTGTGGAAATAACCTTGGCAAAGTATATAGAGTTTCTGACTGACCACTTTCTACCATGGTACAAAAAGAAGAACCGTGTCTTCCATAGCCAAATTATCTTCATGCATGACAATGCACCATCTCATGCTACAAAAAAACCGCTGTGTCATTGGCTGCTATGGGCATAAAAGGAGAGAAACTCATCTTATGGCCCCCATCCTCCCCTGACCTCACCCCTATTGAGAACCTTTGGAGCATCCTCAAGCAAAAGGTCTATGAGGATGGTGTCATCACCATAAGACGCCAAGAGTCCACCGATGAGTTTGCAATGATGGTGATTTATTTACAAAACACGAGACACACATACAAGACTATGACTGTGACGAAAAAACACTGAACACTGAGCATGGGACCGTAAGGCTAACCCCAGCCACTTACGGTCTAAAACATGGCATGACATGAACGAGCAAAGCACGAGAATATACACACGAACCTGACCAGACCAGAACGATGAATGTCTGACAAGGCTTGGATGATGTCTCACGATACTCCTGCAATTGGACTGTTGTCAGCGCCCGCCTTATAAAGGCGAACGCTAACGAGCAGTAATGACAGCCAGCTGACGGCCCTTGACAGGCGGAAGCCCCACCGAGCGCCTTCACAATAAGAGCCCGGTGAGGCCAGAATACAACCCACAGCTGTCAAGGCCGGCAGCAAGCTATGCGTGGCCCGAGCGCGGACAGGACCAGCGCTCGGGTCGTAACAGTACCCTCCCTCCAAGGCGGGCTTCCAGAACGCCCATGGACCACCCTGCCCCCCCACCCCCTCCAGGGTGGGCGGCTGGGGGGTAGGTCCGGAGGGAGAGAGACCAAACCCAGAATCAGTACAATAAAACACAATCAAGACCAGGCAAAGGAAACAAAACTAACACAGCACAATGACAAAAAATATACCAAACACCCAGATCAGATTAACTGCCAAAATAACAAATGCAGCGAACAGCACAGAACAGCAAGAAAGAATTAAATCTTTGCCCACATGTTTCACAAGAAAATGGCTTCTCACCTGCTCGAGTGAATTTTCAAATAACCAAATACAGAAAGACAGAACAACAAGGAAAAAAAAAAAAAACAAGACAATTACTGGGTCAATCCCAACTGTGCACAAAACAAAATAAGGCAACTGCAGGGCAGACCACAAATACCCACAGATACCCAAATAACAATTACAAAACACCGGATAACAAGAAAAGCAAAACAAAACAGAACAATTACTGGAGCAACCCCCACCAAAAAAGTGACCTCCACCCCCCCAACAGTTCATGCCGTTTGGCGGAGACCAGGCGCCACAGGAACAGTTCAGGTGGTCTCCCCACGTCTAACGGCCGATGGGCGGTCATGGGGGGCAGGACATGACCGGGCGGCTCATCACAGTCCAAAGCCCAGCACATCCACACCTCTGGTGGCCGAACCAGGTCACCCAGCAAAACACATAACACGTCGGGTGGCCGACCCGAAGCGCCGAACCAGCGAAACAGTCCCTCAGGTGGCCGACCCGCGTCCCTCAGCCACCAGTACCGGGGGAAGACAGCCCGCGGCAGCCTCCCTGGCGGAGACAAAGCTCGGGAGAGCCGGGGCAAGCGAGAAGGGACCCCCACGGCCCCTGGCGATGATGCACAGGGGCGACGACTCAGTAGAGGGACTAGAAGGCAAAGATGAGCCTGAACTCCGTCCGACGGTGAAGGGTCTGCAGCTCCTCAACCGTCCACGGACCACACCGGCGCTGCACCTCCGCTGGACCCCGATTGAGTCCCGGCTGCACCCACGTCGGACCCCGATTGGGCCAAAGCCGCTCCCGCGATGGACCCCAATTGGGCCCCGGGCGCACTCCCGTCCGGCCCTGATTGGGCCAGAACCGCGCCTGCGGTGGACCCCGATTGGGCCTCTGGCGCACCCACGTCGGACCCCGATTGGGCCAAGGCCGCTCCCGAGATGGACCTCGATTGGGTCTCGGGTGCCCCCCCCCCCGTCGGACCCCAATTGGGACACTGCAGCCTCCACAACGGACCCCGACTGGGTCGGTGCAGCTCCGCTGACGATCTCCACCCCCGAACCTGAAACCTCCAAATCAGTGACCCCGACTGGCTCCATGCCAGCGACACTGCAGTTAAGCTCACACACAACAAGAAAACCGGGATCAGTATCACTGGTAGCAACAGAACCCAGCGAGACGAGCTCGGGCGCAGCAGGCAGCTGCTCCTCACTCGCCTCCCCGAGAGGCAGGCACAAATGCTCCGAAACAGAGGACAGAGACACAATAGGGAGCACTTGCCTGCACTCGGGTTCTGTTGCCACCCAGGACTTCGTTCCAGGTTCGTTCCAGGCTCGATCCAGGTTCAGGGCGGCGACTCTTGTCCGCAGGCTCCAACTCAGCTGCGTCGGGCTCCGCAGCTGGCAAGATGACATCTGCAGCCTGAGGTTCCTCCCGCGCTGATGTCCACGCCGATGACCCGTATGGCATGGGGGCAGGGGACACTCGACCCGCTGACTCAGACCGTTCCAGCGAGGAAACCCGGGGACGCTTCTTCGTCGGCACAGGTTCCGGGCCGCAGTCTGCTCTCCTCCTCTGTCCACGACGTGGCTGCTGGGCTGGATCCAGGCTTTCCAGCCGCGCAGGCCCCCTCCTCCTCCCGCGATGTAGGCCTGGCGTCGCGGACCACTCGGCAGGGGAAGACACAGAGGCAGCAGGTTTAGGAATAACAGTTACAGCAGGTGGCGGAAGCTCGGGGGGCTGCGAACCCCGAACTCCGGCCCCAGGAGTCAGACAAGGCAGATCATAAAAATGATGGGAAGAAACAATTTGCACTTGCCTGTCTCCTGGAGAGAAGGTGGTGTCTGCTGCAGCAGGTGGAGTTCTCCTTTTATCCCTCCGGGAGAAAACGGCAGGCTCCTCGGGGCCACGAGGAGGAGCTGCTCAAGATGGATTGCTGACAGGCCTCGCCGAAGCACGACTCACAGCATTCCCAGCCGTGGGTGGTGACATCACAGAGGAGGACAGGGCAGTCGGGGCGATGTGGGCACGAGGAGCTGACAGCGCAGCTGGAACAGATGACCCGTGGGCGGCGGCTGCAGGGATTCCCTTCTGTCGTGATGTGAATGATGCGGCCAACAGGGAGGCCGGGTCCCTCCGACGACCCGGAGCTGGATCCGGACGGGATTCTCGTTGGGGCTTGGTAGGAGCACGGCTATGGGGCCTACTGGCCGATGGAGTGGCGAAGGGCCCGGGAACACGTGACGCTGGGACTGGGCGGGCGGCAGGCACTGGATCCCGATCTATAGGTCCCCTGCTGGGCTTTCCCTCCAGCCGACGAATCTCCATTCTCGCCAGGGACGTTGTCCTCGCGGGAGGTGGAGGGGTTCCCAGGAGCGCCTTCTCCTTCAATGTGCGTTGAGCAAAAATCCATGATAATCTCTTTTCTCCTACTGGAATATAGGTAAGATGGTAACGGTGCACAGCCCGCTGTGCGAGGCATAGGTAATGATCGGCCGCGTCAGTGGGCATGAGACGGGCGGCTTCCGCCAGATAGCCGTCAATCTCCTCCAGCCACTCCGGGCAATAATCACCCTCACTGTCAGGCATCTCCTTACCAAGTCCAACTACAGGAGAAAAAAAACTCCACACAATAGCAAAACTCACGGAAGAAAGGCGTCTCCGTGTGGCATCTCCGTTTAGACGTCCGTCGCAGGAGTATACTGTCATGTGGTGATCCTCGCGGATCACCATAAGACGCCAAGAGTCCACCGATGAGTTTGCAATGATGGTGATTTATTTACAAAACACGAGACACACATGCAAGACTATGACTGTGACGAAAAAACACTGAGCATGGGACCATAAGGCTAACCCCAGCCACTTACGGTCTAAAACATGGCATGACATGAACGAGCAAAGCACGAGAATATACACACGAACCTGACCAGACCAGAATGATGAATGTCTGACGAGGCTTGGATGATGTCTGACGATACTCCTGCAATTGGACTGTCGTCAGCGCCCGCCTTATAAAGGCGAACGCTAACAAGCAGTAATGACAGCCAGCTGACGGCCCTTGACAGGCGGAAGCCCCACCGAGCGCCTTCACAACAAGAGCCCGGTGAGGCCAGAATACAACCCACAGCTGTCAAGGCCGGCAGCGAGCTATGCGTGGCCCGAGCACGGACAGGACCGGTGCTCGGGTCGTAACAGAATGTCCTTTAAAATTTGGTTTTACTTACATTTTTATTAGAAATTTGTATACAGTTGTGTGGAAAAGTGTTTCCCCCCTTCCTGATTTCTCATTTTTTTGAGTGTTTGTCACGCTTACATGTTTCAGATTATCAAACAAATTTAAATACTAGACAAAGATAACACAAGTATACACAAAATGCAGTTTTTAAATGAAGGTGTTTATTATTAAGGGAAAAAATATCCAAACCTACATGGCCCTGTGTGAAAACATGATTGCCCCCTAAACCTAATAACTGGTTGGGCCACCCTTAGCAGCAACAACTGCAATCAAACATTTGTGATAACTGTCAATGAGTCTTTTACAGTGCTGTGGAGGAATTTTGGCCCACTTATCTTAGCAGAATTGTTGTATTTCAGCCACATTGTAGGGTTTTCGAGCATGAACCGCCTTTTTAAGGTCATACCACAACATCTCAATCGGATTCAGGTCAAAGTCTTCATTTTGTTTTTCTTAAGCCATTCAGAGGTGGACTTGCTGGTGTGTTTTGAATCATTGTCCTGCTGCAGAACCCAAGTGCGCTTCAGCTTGAGGTCACGAACAGATGGCCGGACATTCTCCTTCAGGATTTTTTGGTAGACAGCAGAATTCATTCTTCCATTTACCACAGCAAGTCTTCCAGATCCTGAAGCAGCCAAACAGCCTCAGACCATCACACTACCACCACCATATTTTACTGTTGGTATTTTTTTTATTTTTTTTTTGTTACTTATTTGTACCCGTAGGTAGACTTGGTTTGCAGTCTGGTGACAAGCCACCGGCTGCTGGTCGCTGCGTGCGCGAGCGCCCTAAACCTACATGTTTTTGGTGTGCGGGAGGAAACCGGAGAAATCCCGGAGTAAACCCGTGCAACACGGGGAGAACATGCAAACTCCACACAGCTCGCTGTTGGTCGGGGGCTGGGATCGAACCCACGATCTCATGATCCCCGCGATCCCCCGGCCGAGTGTAAAACTGTGCTGCCACAGTGCTAAACCACTGCGCCACCGTGCAGCCACATATGGTATGATGTTCCTTTTCCGAAATGCTGTGTTACTTTTACGCCAGATGTAATGGGACACACACCTTCGAAAAAGTTCAACTTTTGTCTTGTCAGTTCACAGAGTATTTTATCAAAAGTCTTAGGGATCATCAAGATGTTTTCTGGCAAACCCGAGATGAGCCTGATGAGTCGTTGCTGCACTCTTGGGGTAATTTTGTTCAGCCGGCCACTCCTGGGAAGGTTCACCACTGTTCCGTGTTTTTGCCATTTGTGGATAATGGCTCTCACTGTGGTTCACTGGAGTCCCGATGCTTTAGAAATGGCTTTATAACCTTTTCCAGACTGATAGATCTCAATTATTTTGTTTCTCATTTGTTCCTGAATTTCTTTGGATTGCAGCATGATGTCTAGCTTTTGAGGATCTTTTGGTCCACTTCACTTTGTCAGGCAGGTCCTATTTAAGTGATTTCTTGATTGAGAACAGGTGTGACAGTAATCAGGCCTGGGTGTGGCTAGAGAAATTTAACTCAGCTTTCCAAAGATGTGATACACCACAGTTAATTTATGTGGGGTTTTTTTTTGGGGGGGGGGGGGGGTTGAGGGGGGGCAATCACTTTTTCACACTTTTTCCATGTCGGTTTGGATTTTTTTAATAAAAAACACCTTCATTTAAAAACTGCATTTTGTGTTTACTTTTGTTATCTTCGTCTTATATTTAAATTTGTTTGATGATCTGAAACATTTAAGTGTGACAAACATACAAAAAAAATGAGAAATCAGGAAGGGGCAAACACTTTTTCACACCACTGTATATATTCATTTCACTTATGAAAAAGCTGAAATAATAAAATAGAACGAAAACCTATGTCAGAGAAAAATCTTCACAACAATGTGTAGCTGAGCAAAATGTCTTTTTTCCTTTGCTTACCAGAACTCACATTATCAAGTAATCAAGTTTACCAGCATGGGTAGAAATGTTTCAGTTTACCACACGTAGTTAATATTTGGTGGTCTAATAAGTGACAGAAGTGTAATGTATCATTTTTTATTTTATTTTTTTTTAATGTTTCTACATCAGTTGTTTATTTGGCGAGCTACTCGCTGTTATTTTGAAGGGTTGCAAGACCGGATAGGAGCTCTTATTTTGAAAGTTCATTCATTCACTTAGCAAATGAACATACAGAGTTCAGACTCAAAATGTTGCTCTTCTCCTGGCTCCCCCATTTCCTGTGCTTAAGGTGAGCCTACGTTTATTCTGTTATCTTCTTTTTCATGTCTGTTCGCTGCAGTTTAGATTTCTCTGTGAGCATGCAGGGGGGTGGGGCAGCCACATTGAGGTAGAGAGCTTCTGCTTTCAGACTTCAGTGGCCAAGCTGCAGACAAACCTGTCTTGCAGCAGCAGCTCATATTAACGTGATAAATATTTGAGTATGGGCAATATTTTTATTTTTTTAACCTTTATTTATGCAGGGTAGTTCGATTTTTAATGAAATAAGTATCGTGGGTGGCCAAATGTACCGATACAATGAATATATTCGGTATAGCACCCAGTCCTACTCCCCTGGTCCTTTGTCATGTTCATGTGCATCCCCTGTCTGTGATTTTCTGTGCATCCCCACCCGTCCTGTTCTCCGCACCTGTAGCCACTTCCCTGCTGTCTCCATTTGCTCTTGATTGTTCCCCAGCTGTCTCACGTTGTAATTATCTGTTACCTTATATATGTCAGCCTCTGTTTGTGCTCCTTGTGGCGTCGTCTATTTTCCCTGCCGGCATCCTTGTGTCCTGAGTGTTCCCTGAGAGTGTTTAAGCCTGCACATCTCCTGAGTTGTTTATAGCCCCCATGCTGTTGTTTTGTTTCAGTTTTGTTAATAAACCATGTTGCATCTGAACTCTGCCCGCACTGTGAGTCCTTCTTCTTACCTGCCCGCCGGAGGTAGACATGACACGTAGCAGGGGATTCATTTAAAGTGGGTGAGGCTTGGCGCAAAGTTCGGCAGGCTTGTATTACTGTGCATTCTCTGTCAATGCGCCTTTGATCAACAAAAAGCATGTGTAAAGTCAGTAGCACATTATCAATCAATATTTAAAACATGCATTTATAACACACGAGTGCACACATGCAACTAGAATGTCTCAAAATCCTTTATTTTGAAAGACTGTTTTTTTTTAATCCATCATACTCCATTTCCTGATCCGTCCTTTTAGTTTTCATGTGATAAAAGACTGAATGGCTTTTGTTCTCATTTATATTTTCAGTCTTTAATTTAACCTTTCAGACAAGTACACAAATTAAGCATTTGTTATTTATTTATCTATGTATTTATTTATTCATTCTCTCTTTAAGTGATCAGAATTTGAGTCCCTCTTTTCTGCTGGCCTGTGAGACCAGGTCATCCAATTTGTTTTTAGTTAAAATACAACAATTTTGTACTCAGCAGAGGGAACATTAATGAACTTGACTGCCCTAGCCTAGATCTGTTAAGGAATGGCTCGCTCTTCCTCGGTTTCACGGAGGAGTTTGGGTGACAGCTGCGCCTAGTGGAGCAGGGTCTTCCTTCTGTGTATTTTTGTGTTTCCAGTGTCATATAAATCTGCTTCATGTGGAACAGGTGACCCCACACAGTGTCAATAAATAAATGCACAATCTATATGCTCATCCTATAAGTTCAAAATTAAAAGTGAAAATGTAAAAAGCAAAAGCTATTCACCATCTTATCATATTAAAATAAAACAATAGATAATAAATGAGCAAATTTTAACAACAATGTTAAAGTACTGGTGAAACCTCAGAATGGCATACCTTGATGATAACCCATTTCTGGGGTTTGCAGACTGATTTATTTGGTCCCATAGCAAATCTTGGGTGATGACAATTTTATTTGGTAAACATTATCAATTATACTGCATTATTTAAAGGGTCCGTGACAAGATGTTGGAACTATGCATAAATATTCAGTATGAATTTATCTTATATCGTCCACATAATTGGTTCTGTTGAATTCGAACGCTAAATAAGTGGAAAAATATTTCTAAGTGAATTCAAATTTAGCGCTGCGTTGCACTAACGCAATATCCTGAGACGTGCCTCATTTCAGGATATGATGTCATGAGGTGAGTTTCCTCTCGGCTGATCCGTGGCTATTAATGTAAACAAGCTGTTTAGCTTCTATATCAGCGAAGAAATGCCGAAACGTTGCGTGGCGGCTGGGTGTTCTAATTGCTCCAGTGAACATATAAGCCTGTTCTCATTCCCAAAAGATCCAGATCTTCTTAAAAAATGGGCGAAGCAAGTACAGAGAACCAGGGACAAATGGCATCCAACACCATCTTCTGTACTCTGCAGCGATCATTTCACTGCAGACAGTTTTGAGGAGGCGCCTGCTATACAGGAATCTTTAGGCTTGAAAGTTCATTACAAACGGGTTCTAAAACCGACTGCCATACCTACGGTTTTCAAAGAAAACCCACAGCTCAAGAAGATATCAACATATCAAAACAGCGCAGAGAAGCAACATTCTCAAAACTCGCCCGGAAAAGAATAAGTCCCTTTGTTTATGCTTTAGGGTGTGATAGAGGTGTGTGTACACATCAGAAAACAATTGTGGTGTTTAGCTACAATCTCAAAACAAGAAACACATTAAGGATATTTTATCTGTAGTTTTGCCATTAGTATCGTTATTTCTTTAACCTGTAAACCCACATATATGTATATACATACATACATACATACATACATACATACGTACGTACGTACGTACGTGTGTGTGTGTGTGTGTGTGTGTGTGTGTGTGTGTGTGTGTGTACTGTGTGTGTGTGTATGTATTGTTTTCTGGGTGAAATATTTTGGGCTTTTGTCCCTGCTTAAGAGTGTGTAATATTGCAATTAATTATCTCATTTAGGGAAGTCTCAGAACTGCTGACCAAAAAGCCAGAAGCAACGATCACTAGTGAAGAACTTCAAGAGGAACATGAAGAAGCAGGCTTATCTTCAAGCGACATTTTTCAACCTACATATCTGTACATTATGAAGGTAAAGACCCATAAATAATCTCGTATAACATATGATTCAAGACTTTTAACAATTAGACGATTGTTATTTAATAGTTTGGTTTACAAACTCGCCGATGTGACCAGAATTTCCCCGCCAAGAGAAGAAAATTTAGCACACTTGATTTTATTTTATTTTTTCCATAGAAAGTAAATTCCTCCCCTATGAATTTTGAAGCCGAGTGTTGACTTTACTCCAAATGGAACGACTTTGTGTTAAAAAATGCTATATTACTTTTTTCAGTTTTTATTTTTATAAATCTCATTGCCTACCAAAACTGAATATCAGAGCATTTTTTTTTTAATTTCGCCGACCACCCGATCAGGGAAATCTGGGGCAATCGGGGAAATTTTCGTAAAATATATGCACAAAATCAATGCCTATGGTTGATATTTACAACATAGCAAAGGTACATGATCAAAGTTGCACATCCAGTTCTTTTAGATCTATCTGTATATTACCATTCAGTGTTTTGGAGGCGACCGATGTCCATCTCTAACCCTTCACCGTCAGACCCTTCATCCTCTGACACGTGCGAGTCATCGTCGCTTCCTGAACAATATGGTTCAAATAAATAGGGTTGCAGTCCTTCATTAGAACCAACTTGCTCTTCTTCATCACTCAATCCTGCTTCTTCCTCAAAAACTATTGACAAATCGCTCAAATCTTTGCTGAAATCACTCACAACTTCCTCTGCTTCAGTGTACTCAGCCATGCTTGTTTACATCTTTGTTTCACCTCATTACGTCACAAAATGGTGCTGGCGTTTGACCCAATTACGACAGACGAACATCGCAATTGTCTGCATCACAATGTAATTTATGGTAGTATATGGAAACAAAATTTTATTGAATTTTTTTGTCTACACAGAATAAAAACACAGTAGTTCTTCTTTCTAATGATGTCTTGGTTAAATTATGTCACAGACACTTTAAAGCCTAATTTACAATTAGGGAGTCAGTCTCTGTAATACACCACTGTGCATCCCAATGCACACGAGAGTAATGATGCAACTGTGATGTCTTTTTGTGGAGGAGAAACGTCATGTTCCTTCATTACACTGATTATTTGCTGGTTCCACTAACTTCATTAATTTCCTCTTGTGTTTGCGGGTCAATTTTTGAAGGCAGAAACACGAGACATGAAAAATCCCTCCTCCACAAGTTTGGACCTGTGGTCAAAGACACAGGTGTCCCTCAGTAAATCACCTACTGTATAAAACACCTACTAAGAAAACACAAAAAATTTCCATGCTGGTTGTGCAGTTAATACTTTTTGGCATCTTAGTAAATCAGGCCAGAACCCTTAAACACACTTTCATTTTGTGAACATGCATGCAGGTTTTCCAGCGCAAAACAGATTTGCCCTCACATTTAAACGACGTTGTATTAGTATTAAACCCTAGATCGTGTGCCCCTGTCTATTAAAGGAGAGGAGAAGACAGACCGTAATTGGTTCATTGTATGTTATGCCCAAAATACACCTTGTAATAATTAAGAGCATTTGGACAACTCATTTGAGATTTATGTTGGTGGAGAGTCTGTTTTTGGCGCTGCTGTAACAGCAAAATGGTCTTGGATACACCCATAAAAATGCTCTGCACCACAAGCAATAGACTGTTGACTAGATCGTCATAATATGGTCCTTTGTTTTTAGTTTGATCTTTAAATTTTACACCCAAATGTATAGTCATCCATATTAGATCTAATTAGGCTGACTTGCTGCAGATGGGCAAATACACCAATTACTGTTTATTTTTAAAAGAAAATGCAGTTTTTAATAGCACACATCAGTTATATGATGCACAGTATGTAATATGGTGCCAAAGAAATGAGTGACTTGTCACCACAACAAGATGTTATGAACACTGTAGTCATTTGGGGTGTAGATGAAAAGTTTTCCTACTGCACATACATAGATATCCCAAGAGGCACTTGTGTAAACATTTCAGCCTCAAAGGAGATAAAAATATATTTTAAAAAAGCTGAGTACACATCTGCTCCTTTTCACATTACAACCTCAGCCTGACCTCTGAGGCTCCAGCAGCTGTGAACTTGCTGTCGCTGAAGTGTTGTAGAAGGAAGTGAACGCACTGTTCTTCTGAGGGAGCTGACCATTTTCTACTTTCTAACCTTTTGTAGATCACCTACTTCATCTCCAGGGAATGCTTCCCTCTCCCACGTGGCCGCAGTCCCTTGTTGGTTTGTTCAAGCTACTCACTTTATTGCTTATGAAGTGTTCTGTGTAGTTATTTTAGGATATAAGGAAAAAACAGCTCAACAATCTATGAACTAGAATTACACTCAACAGAGATGCAGGCCTTACAGTAATATCCCTGATGGAATGTCGTAACAGGGAAAATCCCCAGTTGACTTTCTGCTTCAATTCTGATGGGATGCCGTGTCCTATTTTCAGATCTTACTGATTTTCAAGGTCAAATGCAAGGTCAAGATCATTGGAAATTGAAGACATGTCCCAGACCCTATTCTAGCTTGTATTGAAATGTGATGGTTCTATCTTTCCTAATAAAGTCACAATAAGCCAAAACTGATTTTGACCTTTTATGACCCTGTGACCTTGACCTTTGACCTTTTGATTCCAAAAACACAGCCAAATGTGGTACTCCCTTGGTCAACCTGTCGGCCAAGTTTGGTTACCCTAGCATTTTTTTATAGCACCAATACGCAGACAAATGGGCGGATAGTTTCACTGGGGAATTGCCCACTTTGGTCTTCTGTAGTCACTCTAGCCTCATTTGGTGTAAAATGATAAACCATAATGTATATGAAGAGTTTGTTTGCAAAAAACGATAAACGCCACTTCCATGAAAATTTCACTCTTACATCAAAGAACTGTTAATATTACCTACTTATAGAAGTTCAAATCGTTTTGTCTCAAAAGCCAATATGTCCTATGTTATAGATGCTACAAATTCATGTTCATTTTTCAAAAGCCGATAAACACCGGGAGTGTTTTTTTTGTTGTTTTTTTTTTTTTACAAAAGCAGATAACTCCACAGGGCAAATCAGCGCTTGGTATTTGGGTCACGTGACTCATCTTGGCTGCTTTCCCAGTCTGCTCGCTCTGACTGATTTCCCTGGCTGTGTTCGGAATGTTCACTCACTGCCTCCCTACTCGCTATATAGTGAATTTAGATATAGTGGACTATACAGTAAACTCAATATAACAATAAAATTAACCGCTTTTGGACACTACTGGGCTTGTTTTCGCAGCACGGTTAATGATGCCATCATGTGAGACAGTAAAATGTAAGACTAACAGTGATTAAAAAAAAATGAATGCCTGCATGTAATTAGTAGTAAATATGTATTAAATCAAATCGTTTTTGCTGAATTACTAAATATAAGTACCTTAAGGTAGTTTATGTTGTGATGTGAAGCTCTTCTCTCACTGCTCTGTTGGCTGCACATTCACTATATAGTACGCTAACTATATGGGGAAGGAGTTTCTTTTTTCCATCCTTATTCCTTTTCTTTTTATACTGTGCACACCAATGAAGAGAGAGAGAAACACCATTTCAATTCTCCTGTATGTCCTGTACGTACAGTAGTATTGACAATAAACTCTTTGAATCTTGAATCTTGAATTATAGCTTTATTATAGCTATATTATACCATTTTACTGAGTGGATATGCCTAAATCAGCGTGTCAATCATACTACATTGATGCTTTTAGACATTCAAATATGTTCCAGACAAAATAGCCTGGCTTTCAGGACTTGTCTGTTTTTGCAAAAGAATGGCTTGTGGACTTATCTGTTTTTGCAAAAAAAAAAAAAAAACACCAAACAATGTACTAATAAATTGCCAAAAAATAATAATGAGTTGATGTTTGATTTTTTGCTTTATTATGTCTGAGATACTCATATTTCAAGTGACCATGTCTTAGAAGCTGATTTGGAAATACTAACACCTATAAACCTATAGATGAAAAAGTGTGTTTTCTCATTTTGAACACAACTAGACTTATCTGTTTTTGCAAAAGAGCTCTTCATATTTACCTTTTATGATGCCATGACTTATTTTCAGACCTTACTGATCTTCAAGGTTAAATGCAAGGTACAGGTAGTATCCCAGACCACATTCTAGCTTGTGTTAAAATTTGGTGCTTCTATCTGTCATAATAAAGTCACTGTAAGCTAAAACTGATTTTGACCTTTTATAATCCTGTGTCCTTCACCTTTGACCTTTTGATCCAAAAAGCATAGGTAAACATCGTACTCCCGTGGTCAACTATATGCCAACTTTGGTGACTCTAGTATCATTTCCTCTTGAGTTAGAGCACGGATATGCAGACGGACAGACATGCAGATTTGCAAAATTTGTTACCCACACCTCAACTCAGTCGATGTGGTCAACAATGTCAAGCTCAATAATGCTTCTCGAGATCCTCAAAGAGAATAAATATTCATTTTCTCCATGTCTTCAACCTCTTAAACTTACTGAACTCTCTGTTGACCAGTCGTTAAAAACAAATGCTGTATCCCCCAATGTTATTCATATTTCCAAAACTATTTATCTGAAATTCTAGTAGAGATCAGTAAGTTCTCAAAACTGCAAAATATGTAAGGAAATAAATAAAAAAAAATATCCAGCAAAACTTCGCATTTTTCTCTTTTTCTTTGTGGGTGCCTCTTAGAGTGTGTGGGTATGAATGAATTTGTTGCTTTGAGCCATTTGTCTTCTCAGACAAAAAGCATTTTTGACAGCCATGTTTAACACTGGTCAGCACAGAATTGAAAATATGCAATGGTTTCATAAGGTGAGCCAGTTGGGTATAAAGTTATTTTTTGCAAAGTTACAAGAGAAAGTTTGAAAAGTTGCTAGATAATGTTGGCTCATTATTGCTATGGGGCTAAGAATTATTAGCGGTGTACACTCACTCAAGACTCATTCATGCTTCTGTCTGGCTGCTAACTAGATGACTTTAAAAGCATTTTACAGAGGATTATTGATGACTCTGCAGCTGCAGCAGAAACATATAGCATTTATTGGATAGTTAAAGCAGAACCTGCGTAATAAGATAAGATAAGATAAGCCTTTATTAGTCCCACAACGGGGAAATTCCAGGATTGCAACAGCACAGGGATAGCAACACTCAGAGCAACAATCAGAAGGCAAGAAAAAAAACAAGCAAGCAAGAGCAGCTAATATACATATGTACATATTACTATAAAATATATATATACACACACACACACACAGACACACAGTGCAGAGCATTGTAGCTGGATGGAATAAATATATGAATATATGAACACACAGTGCAGAGCATTGTAGCTAGATGGAATAAATATGTAAATATATAAACACCCACAGTACGGAGCATTGCAGCTAGGTGGAATAAATATGCAAGTATATAAACACACAGTGCGGAGCAATGTAGCTAGATGGAATAATATGTAGATATATAAAAACACAGTGCGGAGCATTGTAGCTAGATGGAATAAATATATAGATATATAAATATAAACACACCCAGTGCTGAGCATTGTAGCTAGATGGAATAAATATATAGATATATAAATATAAACACACCCAGTGCAGAGCATTGTAGCTAGATGGAATAAATATGTAAATATATAAACACACACAGTGCAGAGCATTGTTGCTAGGTGGGATGAAACAGCATAACCATCTATTTAGTTATCCTACATGGTATGATTATGTGCCCATACATATTCTCACCCTCCATAGCGACCGGTATGTTCCTAGTTGTATGCCGGAGAGGACCATTGTGTAAGTCTATTGCATCTTTTGCATTCAAAAAACTATTAGTTTGTTACGTCTTTTTGCTATCTCTGCGAGCAGCCCTGCTTAGGTTGTACAGTCTGACAGCCGTTGGTAGGAAGGACCTACGAAACCTCTCGGTTGTGCACCTGGGATGATGTAGTCTGCTGCTAAATGAGCTCCTCAGTGCATCCAGTATGTCCTGCATAGGGTGGAACTCGGACTCCAGCAGAGATGACAGTTTAGCCACCGTCCTTCTCTCTCCTATCTCCTCCATCGGATCAAGGCGCTGCCCCAGGACAGAGCTAGCTTTCTTAATCAGTTTGTTCAGTCTCTTCCTATCGGCTGCAGTAATGCCACTGCCCCAGCAGACCACTCCAAAAGTGATGGCTGATGCCACCACCGTGTCATAGAATGACTTCAGCAGCGCCCCTTGTACACCAAAAGACCTGAGTCTCCTCAGCAGGAACAGCCTGCGCTGTCCCTTCTTGTAGAGTGCGTCAGTATTGTGTGACCAGTCTAGTTTATTGTTCAGATGAATACCCAGGTACTTGTAGGATGTCACCATCTCGATGTCTGTTCCCTGTATATTTACTGGTGCTGTGAGGGGCTGCCCATGCCTGCGGCAGTCCACCACCAGCTCCTTAGTTTTCCTCGCGTTGATCTGGAGGCAGTTCCGATGGCACCAGTCCACAAAGTCCTGGATAAGCCCTCTGTACTCAGCTTCATCTCCGCTGGAGATGAGACCAACGATCGCAGAGTCATCAGAGAACTTCTGTAGATGGCAATGTGTTGTGTTGTGTGTAATGAGGAGTGGTTACAACCTACCAAGCACCGACCTTTGTGAGAAACTCCATCTGGTCACATGTTAAGTGTTCCCTCTTATGCATAAAGAGTCAGCGAGTACAACATCCTATACAAGTAGGTGCTAAGCTGAATTTATGGTATCGCCATCTCTGTCCTAGACCTGTAAAGAGCTTTGCAGACCTGCATCTGCATATTATTCAATTCAATTCAATTCAACTTTATTTATATAGCACCATTTCACAACAACAGTCATCTCATAGCACTTTCAACTGTAGTGGAAACCCCCACAGTTGCAGAAAAAAACCCAGCAATAAGGTGATCCCCTGTGAGCAAGCACTTGGCGACGGTGGAGAGGAAAAACTCCCTTTTAACAGGAAGAAACCTCCAGCAGAACCAGGCTCAGGGAGGGGCAGTCATCTGCTGCGACTGGCTAGGGGGTGAGGGGATAGAGAGTTTAATCTTGTAATTTCCCCATTGTGGGACTAATAAAGGCTTATCTTATCTTATCGTGTCTTATCTTATATTAAAGTCACTTGGGACAGTGTCAAAAATATGTTGAACAACTGGTATTGGCCCTGTGAAGGACTGACAACTCTCCAGAGTATTTCCCACCTATGACCTCATGAAAGCCCCCTCCGTGGATCACCACCTTATCGTGGTGGAGGGGTTTGCATGCCCTAATGATCCCAGGACCTATGTTGTTGGGGGTAACTTGCCCCTGGCAGGGTCTCCCAAGTCAAACTGGCTCTGAGTGACGGGCCAGACCAAGAGCAGTCTAGTGGATCTCTATGACAAAAGTTACAAGGACCCAGTGTACCCAAAGGAGGAACATGGGTCTGCCCTACAGTAGGGTCACCACCTGCAGGAGGGATCATGGAGATCATGGTGTTACAGATGTGGACAAGATTGTTGGTATCCCTCTGTTAATGAAAGAAAAACCCACAATGGTCAGAAATAACCTGAATCTGACAAAAGTGGTAATAAATAAAAATTCTATGAAAATTAACCAATGAAAATCAGACAATGCTTTTGGATTGTGGTTCAACAGAATTATTTTAAAAAACAAACTCATGAAACAGGCCTGGACAAAAATGATGGTACCCTTAACTTAATATTTTGTTGCACAACCTTTTAAGATAAGATAAGATAAGATAAGCCTTTATTAGTCCCACAACGGGGAAATTCCAGGATTGCAACAGCACAGGGATAGCAACACTCAGAGCAACAATCAGAAGGCAAGAAAAAAACCCCCCCCCCCCAAAAAAAACAAGCAAGCAAGAGCAGCTAATATACATATGTACATATTACTATAAAATATATATATACACACACACAGACACACAGTGCAGAGCACTGTAGCTGGATGGAATAAATATATGAATATATAAACACACAGTGCAGAGCATTGTAGCTAGATGGAATAAATATAAGATAAGATAAGATAAGATAAGATAAGCCTTTATTAGTCCCACAACGGGGAAATTCCAGGATTGCAACAGCACAGGGATAGCAACACTCAGAGCAACAATCAGAAGGCAAGAAAAAAAACAAGCAAGCAAGAGCAGCTAATATACATATGTACATATTACTATAAAATATATATATATACACACACACACACAGACACACAGACACACAGTGCAGAGCATTGTAGCTGGATGGAATAAATATATGAATATATGAACACACAGTGCAGAGCATTGTAGCTAGATGGAATAAATATGCAAGTATATAAACACACACAGTGCGGAGCAATGTAGCTAGATGGAATAATATGTAGACAATCACTGCAATCAAACGATTTCTGTAACTGTCAATGAGACTTCTGCACCTCTCAGCAGGTATTTTGGCCCACTCCTCATGAGCAAACTGCTCCAGTTGTCTCAGGTTTGAAGGGTGCCTTCTCCAGACGGCATGTTTCAGCTCCTGCCACAGATGTTCAATAGGATTTAGATCAGGGCTCATAGAAGGCCACTTTAGAATAGACCAGTGTTTCACTCTTAGCCATTCTTGGGTGTTTTTAGCTGTGTGTTTTGGGTCATTATCCTGTTGCAAGACCCATGACCTGCAACTGAACCAAGCTGTCTGACACTGGGCAGCACATTTCTCTCTAGAATACCTTGATAGTCTTGAGATTTCATTGTACCCTGCACAGATTCAAGACACCCTGTGCCAGATGCAGCAAAGCAGCCCCAGAACATAACAGAACCTCCTCCATGTTTTACAGTAGGGACAGTGTTCTTTTCTTGGTATGCTTCATTTTTGCGTCTGTAAACATAGAGCTGATGTGCCTTGCCAAAAAGTTCAAGTTTTGTCTCGTCTGTCCATAGGACATTGCCCCAGAAGCTCTTTGGCTTGTCAACATGCAGTTTGGCAAATTCCAGTCTGGCTTTTTTATGATTTGTTTTCAACAGTGGTGTCCTCCTTGGTCGTCTCCCATGAAGTCCACTTTGGCTCAAACAACGACGGATGGTGCAATTTGACACTGATGCACCTTGACCTTGGAGTTCACCATGAATGTGTTTAGAGGTTGTTCTGGGCTCTTTTGTTACCATTCGTATTATCCGTCTCCTCCTGCGGCCACGTCCAGGGAGGTTGGCTACAGTCCCGTGGATCTTAAATTTCTGAATAACATGTGCAACTGTAGTCACAGGAACATCAAGCTGCTTGGAGATGATCTTATAGCCTTTACCTTTAACATGCTTGTCTATAATTTTCTTTCTAATCTCCTGAGACAACTCTCTCCTTTGCTTCCTCTGGTCCATGTTTAGTGTAGTACACACCATGTCACCAAACAGCACAGTGACTACTTGTCACCCTTTAAATAGGCCGACTGACTGATTACAAGTTTGTAGACACCTGTGATGTTAATTAGAGGACACATCTTGGTTGAACATGTCCCTATGGTCACATTATTTTCAATCATTTCTAGGGGTACCATCATTTTTGTCCAAGCCTGTTTCATGAGTTTGTTTTTTTTAAATAATTCTGTTGAACCACAATTCAAAAGCATAGTCTGATTTTCATTGGTTAATTTTCATAGAATTTTTATTTATTACCACTTTTGTCAGATTCAAGTTATTTCTGTGACCACTGTGGGTTTTTCTTTCATTAACAGAGGGGTACCAACAATTTTGTCCATGTCTGTATGTGAACTGGGCGGCAATCTGGGATTCTCTGCTTGGACTGTTGCCCCCATGACCCAGACAAAGTGGTAGAAGATGGATGGATGGACCTCATGAAAGTGTCACAGTCTGGGCATGGTCTGGGGACCATGCTCACCCTTTAAGTTTTTCTATTCTCTGTACTTAGTATTATTATTCTCCTGGTTGGTTTTGCATTATCTCTCCCTGTCATGTCTTCAGTTCTGATCTTCATCATGTGTGATCATTATCCCTGCCTCATTATTGTCATTATATTTATATTATCTTGGTTCTTGTTGCAATCTTGTCTGTTGTCATCATGGCTCTGTCATAAGTCATTGTCATGTGTATGTCTCCCCTGGTCCCATATTCATGTGTCATGTTTACCTTTTGTCTCTGTCCTTCATGTTTTCCATACCTGTTGCCATGCCCTGCTGTCTAATTGCCCCTGATGGTTCCCACTCGTGTTGTCTTGATTACTCCCCTGTCCATATATACCGGTGTCACTCTGTGTTGTAGTGTCATTAATGTTTTGCCTGTAATGTTTCCTGTACCATTCCTGCCGTGATCCATGTCTCTGTTTCCTTTGTGAGTTCTCCCTGCCTGGTTTAAGTTTTGTTTTCCAGCCCACGTGTTGTCATTCATTTGTTACAGTTTTTTGTTAATAAATTATTGTTTTTGCACAATAGGTCTGCCTGCGCCTGAGTTCTCCACTACCCAAACCTTCACAGAAAGCTGGAAATCCCATCCAACTGTCTAATTTTTACAGCATACAGTGCCATAGCACAGTTTATGGTGTAAAATAATGCCAATGAAGTAAGGCAGATGCTACCTCTTTCCATCCAGATGTCTGATTAGTAACTAAACATCTGCTGAAATTTGCTGACTTTGCTGATAAAGCTGAAAAACTTTCATCATAGCCATAAACAGAGTCATCCAACAATGCCCAGTATGTCAATAATGGTAGAAGAAGTGTGTGTGTTTGCCATTCCTTCCATAAAAATTAAAGTCCTTTAACAGTTATTTAGGATGATGTGCCCAGCTGCTTGATTATCAAGTCAATAGATTGTTTTGCAAGGATGTGTGACCCTGCAGAAAGGCGCAATTATAGTAACTTAATTTCCAACTCAGTATTTTAATTTTTGGACTCTTAGTAGCTTAATGTGACTTAAAAATTATCATGACTCATATTTAATTGCAGATAATTGCTGTACTTCATCACAGCCAGACATAGTGTGGTCAAGAGCCAAAAATTTCATGTTAGCCGGAATGTCTTTATACTGTAGTCTGTTGTGAGGTTCCCAAGAATGAATCAAAAGAAAATTAGGAGAGATGTCTGGGGTATGAGAGATAGGGGTAGGAATCTTTAGGTACTTCACTTCCGAGCCAATTATGACTCAGGGGGATCCGATTCGAGCCAACTACGACTCTCAATGCATCCTTTTTTTTTTTCTATTCTGGATTTTTTTCCTCCCACTGTCTGACTATTGAGGGTCAGCAATGACTAAATGAAATAAATAAATACACTGATAATTAATTAATTAAATGTGTCATGAATTATTTATAATTGGAAATGAAAAGATCTTTCATTAAACAAGTGTCAATTATATATTTTTTTCTGATTTTAAATAATTAAATACATATTTAAGTATGATTTAAAATATTGTTTAATTCATTTAAATGAACAATTATTTACTTTATTGCATAATTAATTATTTATGATGACTGTGTTTCAGTTGGCAGGGGTGTGGCTGCTGGTCTGTCCCAGCCGGGCATCGGTGCAAGTTCGTGCCCACTGCATCTGCGCTGTGGCCACCCCAAGTGTTAAGGATGAATAAGTGTGAGTGTGTAAGAGAGAGCATGAGTAAATGTGAGTGGGTCAGAGCGCAAATGAGAATATATATATTAGTGAGCATGAGTGGAAGGAAGCATGGGTGAGTGCGAGCAACTGTGAGGACGAGTGGGAATGGGAGCAAGACTGAACAAGTATGGGAATGGGTGACAGTGAATGAGTCTGAGTGTGGGAATGTGGGTGTAAGATTATGTGAGTGAGTGAGTGAGTGAGTGAGTGAGTGAGTGAGTATCTACGTTCCGATCCACATTGTACTTCAAATCTATTCCCTGCTCCATCCTTAGGGAATATCAGTGAAGTTAACTGCCCTTCACAAAATTTCTCCATTTGAAACACCCTGTAACCGTCGACTCCCTCCTTCGTGCATTACCACGGCAACCATGGAGATGTACTGATACAATGGTGGATAATTTATATTTCTTAAATAAAATATTAATACAAATATATTTTTATTACTATCAGTTGACATAAACAATAACCAACATCATTTTAGCTTGATAATGTTAGCAACAATAGTTTATTTTACTCGTAATGGCTTATGGGTAATCTTGTCAACTTCCAGTGAAGTGATGTACCATTGATCACTTCTTCCCTGCTGAGTTCTCAGTTCCCTTTGAACTGAAGACCATTCATTCCTTTCAGTTTGGAATCTCACTTAATACGGTGGAATACCCTGTGCAGTCCACTTTGGAGTACACTATTGGGCGATCAGAATGCACCTAGTGAGTGAGTGAGTGAGTGAGTGAGTGAGTGAGTGAGTGAGTGAGTGAGTGAGTGAGTGAGTGAGTGAGTGAGTGAGTGAGAGCGAATGAGAGCATGAGGGTGTGAGTGCGTGACAGTGAGTGTACTGTATTTGCTGGATGGGAGGTGCTGATCTAAGGGGATGGGATCTCCTGGTACCTCCTGGCTGTGCGGGCTTCCTTGGACTGGGGGGAGGGGATGGGGGCGCTGGCCGCGTCTTTCTGCCACCTTCCCTGGGCGGGGGGCCCTGGAGGCTCCCGGGGCATTGGTCAAGGGTGCTGGGGTGGGCACAGGCCTGCTGTGGAGGGAGGGTGTCCGCCTCTTGGTCTCTTGCCGGAGGGGGAGGGCATTGGCACCTCTGGGGGGGTCTGGGAGTGGGGGTGCACCACACAGGCCACTTGGCGGCCCTGCCTCCCTCGTCCGTCTCCCCTGCGGCAGTTGCCAGGTTGTCCTGGGGCTTGCTGGATTTGAGAATATTTGTGCTCTGTGGGGGGTTGGTGATGCTGTCTTGCTTGCTTGGGGTTTCCGGAAGGGAAGGGGTGGGTTGCTGTGACCTGCCACCCTCTTTGTATGTTTCCTGGCAAACCACTCACAGGCACATGCTCACTTGGCGCGCATTCTCATACACACGCATTTACACACATGCACACACACATATGTCTCTCTGTTCTTTTACAGGTGCAGATACCAGACTCGTGATGAGACCTCTTCAGAAGAAGAAACAGTTTGTCTTCTGTTTGTTTCAGTTGTGCCAGTTTGTTTTTTCAATTCAAATCAATTCAACTTTATTTATATAGCGCCATTTCACAACAACAGTCATCTCATAGCACTATCAACTGTAGGGGGAACCCCCACAGTTGCAGAAAGACCCCAGCAATCAGGCGATCCCCTGTGAGCAAGCACTTGGCGACGGTGGAGAGGAAAAACTCCCTTTTAACAGGAAGAAACCTCCAGCAGAACCAGGCTCAGGGAGGGGCAGTCATCTGCTGCGACTGGCTGGGGGGTGAGGGGATAGAGAAGAAGAAAAGAACAGACATGTAGAGAGCAAACAGCACGATGGGGACTCAATCTATGGGAGAGAACAAACAAATGTTAATGACCAGCAAAAAAAAATATTTCATTGAGAGTGAGAAAAGGAGTGAGGCCCAGTGCATTACTGGAGGTCCCCCAGCTGACTAAACCTATTAGCAGCATAACTAAGGGAGGGTTCAGAAACACATGATCCCTCCCTAATTGTAGGATATATCAAAAAGGAAGGTTTTAGCCCTATTCTTAAAAACAGAGATCGAGTCTGACTCCCGAATCCAGATTGGCAGCTGATTCCACAGGAGAGGAGCTTGATAGCTGAAGGCTCTGCCTCCCATTGTACTTTTGGAGATTCTAGGTATTACAAGTAATCCTGCATTTTGGGAGCGTAGTGCTCTGTTAAGATAATACGGTAGTATCAGATCTTTTAAATAAAAAGGAGCCTGATTGTTTAGAGCTTTGTAAGTAAGAAGAAGGATTTTAAACTTAATTCTAAACTCTATGGGAAGCCAATGAAGGGAGGCCAGAACCGGAGAGATATGATCTCTCTTTCTAGCACCTGTTAAAACTCTTGCTGCAGCATTTTGGATCAGCTGAAGACTTTTTAAAGATGTTTTAGGACAGCCTGATAATAAAGAATTACAATAATCTAATCTCGAGCTAACAAAAGCGTGGATCAGTTTCTCAGCATCACTCTGAGACAAGATGCTCCTAATCTTGGCAATATTACGCAAATGATAGAAGGCAGTCTTAGAAACAAATTTAATATGTGAATTGAAGGACAAATCCTGATCAAAAATAACTCCAAGGTTCCTCACAGAGCTATTAAGAGAAAGAGTAACCGCATCCAAACTGAAAGTTTGATTTGGAAAGGAATTTCTAAGGTTTTTTGGACCAACAAGAATGACTTCAGTCTTATCTGAATTTAATAGCAGGAAATTACAAGTCATCCAAGCTTTGATTTCCTTAAGACAGGCTTCTAACTTGGCTAATTGATTACTATCATCTGGCTTCATTGACAGGTATAATTGTGTGTCATCAGCATAACAATGAAAATGTATACAGTGCTTTCTAATAATGTTGCCTAACGGAAGCATATATAAACTAAAAAGAGTCGGGCCTAGCACAGATCCCTGTGGAACTCCATGACTGAGCTTTGAGTTGAAAGAAAACTCATTATTTACATGAACAAACTGGAACCTATCAGATAAATAAGATCTGAACCACTGCAACGAAGTTCCATTAAGTCCAACATAGTGTTCTAATCAAGTAGAATATTATGATCGATAGTATCAAAAGCTGCACTAAGGTCTAAAAGGACAAGTACAGAAACTAGTCCATTATCAGATGCAATGAGGAGGTCGTTAGTGACCTTCACTAAGGCTGTTTCAGTACTATGATGGATTCTAAACCCAGACTGAAACTCTTCAAGTAAACCATTTCCCTGCAGGTGGTCAAATAATTGCGTAGCAACAACTCTTTCTAAGATTTTTGAAATGAAAGGGAGATTAGAGATTGGTCTATAGTTAGCTAAAGCTCCTGGATCTAGCGTTGGCTTTTTGAGTAAGGGTTTAATTACAGCCGTTTTAAAAGCCTGCGGTACATGGCCTAAAGTTAATGAAGAATTGATTATAAGAAGAATAAGGCTACCAATAAGTGGGAAGACTTCTTTAAATAGCCTGGTAGGAATAGGGTCTAAAAGACAAGTTGAAGGTTTGGATGAGGAAACTATTTTGTCTAACTCACAAAGGTCGATTGGAGTAAACTCATCAAGACAGACATCAATAGAAGGAGTCGTAGTAGTTACAGTATTTAAGTTAACTGTGGGAAGAATCTGATTGATTTTATCTCTGATGGATGAAATTTTATTATTGAAAAAGTTCATAAAGTCCTGACTAGTAAGCTCTAAGGGAATGCTAGGATTGACAGAGTCCTGACTCTTTGTCAACCTGGCTACAGTACTGAAAAGAAACCTGGGATTATTCTTGTTCTCTTCTATTAATGCAGAGTAATAACTCGTTCTAGCTTTTCTAAGAGATTTTTTATAAATTAAAAGATGATTTCTCCAAGCTAAATAGATTTCATCTAAATTAGTGGAGCGCCATTTTCTTTCTAATTGACGAGTCTTCTGTTTTAAGCTACGAGTTTCTGTGTTGAACCAAGGAGTTAGAAATCTCTGATTAGACTTTTTCTTTTTTAAGGGGACCACCAAGTCTAGAGTCTGATGCAGAGAAGCTGAAACACTATCCACCATGTTATCAATTACAGAAGGAGCAAGCTGTCTATAGCTTATTTCCGTTGTGTTGACAAATGGCATAGAGGAAACAATCTGCATAAATTTGGTAACAGCATCATCTGAGAGGCATCTACTGTAATAATATTTTTCTTTAGGAGCCAAATAGTCAGAAATAGTAAAATCAAAGGTTAACAGACAATGGTCTGACAGTACAGGGTTATGAGGAGACACTACAAGATTTTCTATTTCTATGCCATATGTCAGAACAAGGTCCAATGTATGGTGGAGATAATGAGTAGAATTTCCTACTTTCTGAGAAAACCCAATCGAGTCTAATATTGAATTAAATGCCACATGTTCACTGGTGTGAGGAGTCCTACCTGCAGCTGAATACAACAAAAACGAAAGATATGATTATTGACTTTAGGAGGAAAACTCCCAGGCACAAAGTCACCATACTAAAAGGCCAGACCACCGAATGTGTACAATCGTACAAATATCTTGGGACAATTATTGATAGTGGATTGAACTTTGAGGTGAACTGTGAAAGGGTGTGCAAAAAGGGTCAGCAAAATTTGCATTGTTTGAGGAAACTTGCACGCTTCCAAATTGACCGAACCATAATGACTATGTTCTATCGGGCTTTTATTGAATCTGTTTTATCCTTTTCTTTAATGTCATGGTTTGGTCAGATAAAACTGAAACAGAGGAAATCCTTGGATCAGGTAGTCAGATGGTCCAGTCGTTTGCTTGGTGAGTCACAGCTGAGCCTGACATCCCTGTACACCAGACAAGTACAGAGGATGGCCGACTCGATTTTAAATGATGACTCCCACCCTTTGCACTGCAACTTTCAGCTTCTTCCCTCCAGACGGAGGTTTGCTGTCCCAAAAAGTAGAACCCAGCGCTACAAAAACAGCTTTGTCCCTGCTGCTGTCAAAGAGTTGAACAAGCTATAAAAATTATATTGTACATATTTTATATTTACCTATTTTGTAAGATGTGTGCCTGTGTTTGTGTCTATGTTGAATGTAATTAGTGGCTTGTAAATATGGATGTCACCAACTGCAAAACAAATCTACCTACGGGTACAAATAAAGTAACCTGAACCTGAACCTGAACATTAAGGCAGTCACTATCTACATCCACATGTATATTAAAGTCCCCTACTATAATTATTCTATCAGATTTCAGCACTAAATCAGCTAAGAAATCAGCAAATTCGGATAAAAATTCTGAGTAGGTTGATGGGGGACGATAAACTATGGCAAATAAACTTGGGTTTAACCTAAAATTGCTAAAGTGCCCAATACTGAGGACCAGGCCCTCAAAGGAATTATAACATGTTTTTTGCTTTACATTAACTAGTAATTTGGAATGGTAAATTGTTGCTACTCCTCCTCCACGACCAGAACTTCTGGGATTTTGACAGTTTAAATAACCAGAGGGAGTTGTTTCATTTAAACCAACATAATCCTCTTGCCCTAACCAAGTCTCTGTAAGGGAAATTAAATCAATCTGATGATCAATTAACAGATCATGGACTAACAGAGACTTGGGAGTTAGAGACCTAATATTTAATAAACCACATTTAATTTTTAAATTATGAGGAGGAACAGAGGCCAATTCATTCAATTTAGAGGCTTTATGTTTAATTTGAGTTTTACCAATATTTTGCTTTATCACTTTGGGATGCTTATGCATTATATTTTTATTTACTTTGGAGGGAGCAGACAACGATTCTCTGATGGGGAAGTCAGGGGCTAAGCTGAGGGGTGGCGGATGAAGAGGAGCTGCAGAGAGGCGTGTAAGACTGCGACTCTGCTTCCTGGTCCCATCTCTGAGTAGTCAGGGTTTTGGAAATTTGGATAAAAAAGATGCCAGATTGTTAGATAAATGAGACGCACCATCCAAAGTGGGATGAATGCTGTCTCGTCTCATAAGACCAGGTTTTCCCCAAAAAGAGCTCCAATTGTCAATGTAGCCCACGTCATTTTTAGGACACCACACAGACAGCCAGCGGTTCAAGGATGACGAGCGGCTAAACATGTCATCACTGGTCAGATTGGGGAGGGGCCCAGAGAATACTACAGTGGCAGACATCATTTTTGCAAAGTCACACACCGATTCTATATTAAGTTTCGTGACTTCCGACTGCCGGAGACGGATGTCATTAATGCCGGCGTGAATAACAATTGTGGAGTATTTACAGTTACTTTTAGCCAGCATTTTCAAATTTGACTCGATGTCGCCTGCTCTGGCCCCAGGAATGCATTTGACTATGGCCGCTGGAGTCTCTAGGTTCACGTTTCTGACTACAGAGTCAATTCAATTCAATTCAATTCAACTTTATTTATATAGCGCCATTTCACAACAACAGTCATCTCATAGCACTATCAACTGTAGGGAGGACCCCCACAGTTGCAGAAAGACCCCAGCAATCAGGCGATCCCCTGTGAGCAAGCACTTGGCGACGGTGGAGAGGAAAAACTCCCTTTTAACAGGAAGAAACCTCCAGCAGAACCAGGCTCAGGGAGGGGCAGTCATCTGCTGCGACTGGCTGGGGGGTGAGGGGATAGAGAAGAAGAAAAGAACAGACATGTAGAGAGCAAACAGCACGATGGGGACTCAATCTATGGGAGAGAACAAACAAATGTTAATGACCAGCAAAAAAAAAAAAAAAATATTTCATAGAGAGTGAGGAAAGGAGTGAGGCCCAGTGCATTACTGGAGGTCCCCCGGCTGACTAAACCTATTAGCAGCATAACTAAGGGAGGGTTCAGAAAACACATGATCCCTCCCTAATTGTAGGCTATATCAAAAAGGTAGGTTTTAGCCCTATTCTTAAAAACAGAGATCGAGTCTGACTCCCGAATCCAGATTGGCAGCTGATTCCACAGGAGAGGAGCTTGATAACTGAAGGCTCTGCCTCCCATTGTACTTTTGGAGATTCTAGGTATTACAAGTAAACCTGCATTTTGGGAGCGTAGTGCTCTGTTAGGATGATACGGTAGTATCAGATCTTTTAAATAAAAAGGAGCCTGATTGTTTAGAGCTTTGTAAGTAAGAAGAAGGATTTTAAACTTAATTCTAAACTCTATGGGAAGCCAATGAAGGGAGGCCAGAACCGGAGAGATATGATCTCTCTTTCTAGTACCTGTTAAAACTCTTGCTGCAGCATTTTGGATCAGCTGAAGACTTTTTAAAGATGTTTTAGGACAGCCTGATAATAAAGAATTACAATAATCTAATCTCGAGCTAACAAAAGCGTGGATCAGCTTCTCAGCATCACTCTGAGACAAGATGCTCCTAATCTTGGCAATATTACGCAAATGATAGAAGGCAGTCTTAGAAACAAATTTAATATGTGAATTGAAGGACAAATCCTGATCAAAAATAACTCCGAGGTTCCTCACAGAGCTATTAAGAGAAAGAGTAACTGCATCCAAACTGAAAGTTTGATTTGGAAAGGAATTTCTAAGGTTTTTTGGACCAACAAGAATGACTTCAGTCTTATCTGAATTTAATAGCAGGAAATTACAAGTCATCCAAACTTTGATTTCCTTAAGACAGGCTTCTAACTTGGCTAATTGATTAGTATCATCTGGCTTCATTGACAGGTATAATTGTGTGTCATCTGCATAACAGTGAAAATGTATACAGTGCTTTCTAATAATGTTGCCTAACGGAAGCATATATAAACTAAAAAGAGTAGGGCCAAGCACAGATCCCTGTGGAACTCCATGACTAAGCTTTGAGCTGAGAGAAAACTCATCATTTACATGAACAAACTGGAACCTATCAGATAAATAAGATCTAAACCACTGCAACGAAGTTCCATTAAGTCCAACATAGTGTTCTAATCTATCAAGTAGAATATTATGATCAATAGTATCAAAAGCTGCACTAAGATCTAAAAGGACAAGTACAGAAACTAGTCCATTATCAGATGCAATGAGGAGGTCGTTAGTGACCTTCGCTAAGGCTGTTTCAGTGCTATGATGGATTCTAAACCCAGATTGAAACTCCTCAAATAAACCATTTCCCTGCAGGTGGTCAAATAATTGCGTAGCAACAACTCTTTCTAAGATTTTTGAAATGAAAGGGAGATTAGAGATTGGTCTATAGTTAGCTAAAGCACCTGGATCTAGCGTTGGCTTTTTGAGTAAGGGTTTAATTACAGCCGTTTTAAAAGCCTGCGGTACATGGCCTAAAGTTAATGAAGAATTGATTATAAGAAGAATAAGGCTGAATAAGAATCTGATTGATTTTATCTCTGATGGATGAAATTTTATTATTGAAAAAGTTCATAAAGTCCTGACTAGTAAGCTCTAAGGGGATGCTAGGATTGACAGAGTCCTGACTCTTTGTCAACCTGGCTACAGTACTGAAAAGAAACCTGGGATTATTCTTGTTCTCTTCTATTAATGCAGAGTAATAACTCGTTCTAGCTTTTCTAAGAGATTTTTTATAAATTAAAAGATGATTTCTCCAAGCTAAATAGATTTCATCTAAATTAGTAGAGCGCCATTTTCTTTCTAATTGACGAGTCTTCTGTTTTAAGCTACGAGTTTCTGTGTTGAACCAAGGAGTTAAAAATCTCTGATTAGACTTTTTCTTTTTTAAGGGGGCCACCAAGTCTAGAGCCTGATGCAGAGAAGCTGAAACACTATCCACCATGTTATCAATTACAGAAGGAGCAAGCTGTCTATAGCTTATTTCCGTTGTGTTGACACATGGCATAGAGGAAACAATCTGCATAAATTTGGAAACAGCATCATCTGAGAGGCATCTACTGTGATAATATTTTTCTTTAGGAGCCAAATAGTCAGAAATAGTAAAATCAAAGGTTAACAGACAATGGTCTGACAGTACAGGGTTATGAGGAGACACTACAAGATTTTCTATTTCTATGCCATATGTCAGAACAAGGTCCAATGTATGGTGGAGGTAATGAGTAGAATTTCCTACTTTCTGAGAAAACCCAATCGAGTCTAATATTGAATTAAAAGCCACATTAAGGCAGTCACTATCTACATCCACATGTATATTAAAGTCCCCTACTATAATTATTCTATCAGATTTCAGCACTAAATCAGCTAAGAAATCAGGAAATTCGGATAAAAATTCTGAATAGGTTGATGGGGGACGATAAACTATGGCAAATAAAATTGGGTTTAACCTGGAATTGCTAAAGTGCCCAACACTGAGGACCAGGCCCTCAAAGGAATTATAACATGTTTTTTGCTTTACATTAACTAGTAATTTGGAATGGTAAATTGATGCTACTCCTCCTCCACGACCAGAACTTCTGGGATTTTGACAGTTTAAATAACCAGAGGGAGTTGATTCATTTAAACCAACATAATCCTCTTGTCCTAACCAAGTCTCTGTCAGGGAAATTAAATCAATCTGATGATCAATTAACAGATCATGGACTAACAGAGACTTGGGAGTTAGAGACCTAATATTTAATAAACCACATTTAATTTTTAAATTATGAGGAGGAACAGAGGCCAAATCATTCAATTTAGAGGCTTTATGTTTAATTTGAGTTTTACCAATATTTTGCTTTATCACTTTGGGATGCTTATACATTATATTTTTATTTATTTTGGAGGGAGCAGACAACGATTCTCTGATGGGGAAGACAGGGGCTAAGCTGAGGGGTGGCGGATGAAGAGGAGCTGCAGAGAGGCGTGTAAGACTGCGACTCTGCTTCCTGGTCCCAACTCTGAGTAGTCACGGTTTTGGAAATTTGGATAAAAAAGATGCCAGATTGTTAGATAAATGAGAAGCACCATCCAAAGTGGGATGAATGCTGTCTCGTCTCATAAGACCAGGTTTTCCCCAAAAAGAGCTCCAATTGTCAATGTAGCCCACGTCATTTTTAGGACACCACACAGACAGCCAGCGGTTCAAGGATGACGAGCGACTAAACATGTCATCACTGGTCAGATTGGGGAGGGGCCCAGAGAATACTACAGTGGCAGACATCGTTTTTGCAAACTCACACACCGATTCTACATTAAGTTTCGTGACTTCCGACTGCCGGAGACGGATGTCATTAATGCCGGCGTGAATAACAATTGTGGAGTATTTACAGTTACTTTTAGCCAGCATTTTCAAATTTGACTCGATGTCGCCTGCTCTGGCCCCAGGAATGCATGTGACTATGGCCGCTGGAGTCTCTAGGTTCACGTTTCTGACTACAGAGTCGCCAATGATCAGAGTTTTTTCCTCAGCGGGTGTGTCGCTGAGCGGGGAAAAACGATTAGAAACGTGAACAGGTTGGTGGTGAACCGGGGCTTTGCGACTAGGCTTCCTTCTCACCGTCACCCACCCAGTCTCCTCGCTGCTGAGGAGAGCCGGGGAACCGCTGACAGGGAGGCCTAAGCTAGCTAGCTCCGCTGCAGCTAATGGGCATCCGTCGAGACTAACTGGCGCAGACGGTGTTTCAATGCAGCGGAGCCGGGATTCCAAATCAGACAACCTCGCCTCGAGCACCTCAAAAAGACAACATTTATTACATTTACCATTATCACTAAAAGAGGCAGAGGTGTAGCTAAACATTTGACAGAGAGAGCACACCAGAGGAGGAGAGGAAAGAGAGCTAGTAGCCATAGCTAGTGGCTAGCTAGTGGCTGGAGAGCTAGTGGCTAGAGAGCTAGTGGCTGGAGAGCTAGTGGCTGGAGAGCTAGTGGCTAGAGAGCTAGTGGCTAGCTAGTGGCTGGAGAGCTTTTCTGTTTGTTCCTCTCTCCTTTTTCCCCCTTCCCACCCCTCCCTTGCCCATTCCCACTTGTCGAGTCCATCATGGGTAAAACAATTTAAATAAAGTATTAAAAGTTATTACAAGAGGAGTCTATAAATAACATACAGTACATATATGTAGTGTATAAAGCTCCTTTTGGCAAAGTAAATCTGTTTGGCACGAGAAGGGAAGCAGATTTCTGCTCTGCTTGACAGGACAAGGGGGAAAAATTAATTATTTCGTGGTTACTGTGTTTCAGTGTGTTCATGGATTTATTTTATCTGCCAGCCTCATAAATAGTGTATTTATTTATTTAGTCACTTCTGTCCCTCTATATATGACAACTTGGTACTTTTAAAGTAATATTTGCATTGACCCATTAACTTACTTCCCATATATTTTAACAAAACAAATGGAACAGAAATGTTGCAAGAATATTATATTTTCCAGCTTTTTCCATCCATCCATTCATCCATCCATCCATTCATCCATCTTCTACCGCTTTTCCTGAGGTCTGGGTCACAGAGGCAGCAGTTCAAGCAGAGAAGCCCAGACTTCCCTCTCCACAGCCACCTGCTCCAGCTCTTCAGAGAGGATACCAAGGCATTCCCAGACCAACTGAGAGACATAGTCTCTCCAGCGAGTCCTGGGTCTGCCCCGGGGTCTCCTCCCAGTGGGGAGGAGGTTGGCTGATTGGCTGCTTAGAAAGATCTGACATTGATGAGCTCAGCTGTAGTGTGAAAAGTTGAACTTTTCTCAGCCCTGAGCGCCCTGAGCTCCGTGACAAAAAGCGGCTACTGCCGAGAGTGTTTCAGCACCAAGGGTGCTCAGTGCCATAGACGGTGGACTACATAGAGAATGAATAGAAAATAGTAGACCACAGCAGAAAAAAATGCATTTGGTGGACACACAGCCTTAATGCTTAAAAAATTATACCATAAAGTTGCCGTGATTGCATAGGTCTAAAGGATAATTTGGCATATGTGGAGAACACGAGGCTCATGAGCAGACTGGTCGTAGCGTCAGCGGGGACCCGGGTCTGACAAAGAACACCGGTGTATCTAACAAAGGACATGTTGGGAGAAGCAGCAGCCCAAACGGGCAGACCACGGTCCTTTGTGAGGAAGCATGCCCAGCTTGCCCAGTCAGTGGTAGACGTGAGTCTTGACTGATGCTTCACTCGTGTGGCACCACTGTACTTTGCAGGAATATGAGTAGTATCTAAAAATTAAAAACTTAATAATAATACCACCATGATTGTGGAGCAGAATGGCTGGACTTGGACTTGACAACCAAACGCAGGACACAAAAATGCCCAAATAACGAAATAAATCATTTTTAGTTAAATATTTACTGACAAATGGGAAGCACTGATGCAACAGTTGCAGTCAAACAGGTCCTTCTGCTGTGTATAATAATGTTGGGTGTTCTGTAGTTAATTCGGTTGATTACAGTTTTAAAAAAACTTTTAATAACAAAATACTGCTAAAATACAAACTGATGCACTACATTGGGTCTCAAATATTTGTAAACATCTTCTGCCATAGTACTGCATGAGTTTATTGGCGATACACAGAAGAAATTCAATATTACACTGAACTCCATCAATGAATGCTAACCTTGCCTGGGGACTATGGATGGAAAATAGCAACTTGCTTAAACTTGGTACAATGCATCGCTCCTTGTTTTAAGCAAGGTTAATGTTTTATTGTACATTGTCCCTGTTTAAATAAAATAAAATTACAAATTACAAATAAACTAAAATAACTATAATGGTGACTGAACACAGGGGCGCAATTTTGTTTCAAACATTGGGGGGGTTGAAATCTCTGATTGTATAAGGACTTTTTTTTTTTAACTGTCAGCACATCAGTACAGGTATTTGTCTCCAATGTCCTCTTTTTCATTTTTAAAGGAAAAGGATTTTTTAAAGCAAAAAATGACAGTATACAGTACAGGCTTAATCACCATTATTCTTAAGTCATTTTATTTTGTTATTAATCAGTTGTGGTGATTAACACATTTATTTTGGCAGGATTAATGTTTTTTCCATCAATTTATGATGTTACTACTTGCCACCATGTGGCTATTTCTTACCAAGCAGATGAACTAAGGACACTGCTATGATTTAGTCAGCTAGAATATGACGAGGGTAATAGTTATCCTGCCTGCAGAGGCATTATGAACACAGCACACCACACCTTAGGTGTGCTATTTCATTCATGAAATAATAGTAAATCTGTGAGTAGATTTGTGACTAAATCATCCTGGTATTAAAACTTACTCTGGATTCATTATCGAGACATTTTCATTTTTTACAGTGGTATTCAGTTTTCAAATTTAGGATTCAGGTATTTGACCCCCCCCCCCCCAAAAAAAAAAGGTAAATAACAAATTTACCTTTACCAAGTTTACCAGAAAAAAACGTGGAAATTTAGGAGAAAATAGTATAAATTCACAAGAAAAAAAGTAGCAATTTGATGATAGTAAAAATAAATAAATAAATAAAAATCTGAAATTTAAATGATTCTGCAAACATGTAAGGAAAAAGGCTTATCTTCCATGACAAATTTGAGAAAAATGCTACATTTTTGTGAGAAACTGAATTTAGTGGGAAAACAACATGGGAGGCATACTGCCTATTTATACAAAAAGTAGGCAAATTTACAAGAAAAAAATGTCTCTGATTTACAGGAAACGCTGTAAAGCTATGACAAAAAAATGCACACACGAAAAAGTGACATTAGAAACGTCACAGTGCTACATAAAATACCGATGAAGTTTACTAAGGGAGAAAAAAGATTGGACAGAATATTTGGAGCCCCAAAAGGTGGTAGTGAGGGCAGCTCTAACTTTAAATAGGTTTATAATATGGTTTTAGTTGATATATATAAGTATATACACACACGCATATTCATTACTGAAGTGACTATACAGGAAAAGCAACAGGCAGGAGGAGGTGACAAATGCTGCAAAAAAAAAAAAAATGCTGGAAGAAGCACTGCAACTTTTTATTGATCAAATTATTTTATTTTTTTTTAGCACTCCTTTTATTGCAAATGGACCCTTAAACACCAACAAACTCAAAAGGTACAGTGTTAAGGTGATGAATCTTGTTATACTAGGAGCTAATTCACTATGCAGTGAAAATAAATCATCAATATCTCAGCATTTGGTCACTGCTTAATTTATGTAATTCTGTCTCGTGATTAAATAAAATGGGAACTGAAGACTAGAAATGTGATTTTAAGCTCAATAATAAAATTAAATAAATAAATTAGTAATGCTCTGTTGTGGTGCTTTTGAATGTATTTTAATTAATGGTGTTGGCATTATCACGTTAATCGCCCATTAACGCTTTGCCCCCCTTAACGGCGACAAATTTTGTGATGGCGCTTAACAGCAGTTAACGGCAGAAAGCGCAAACAGTATTTTTTGGCCTAGCGGCTCTCCATACCAAAGCTGTTGTGGCCACAGACACTGTGCGCGCCATGCAGACATTGCTAAATCAAACAAACTGGATTACAGCCATGGATATCCCCAAAGTGCTGTCATGCTTAAGTTTACAATGTTTTCTGTCAGAGCTCTCACCTGGATAATTGTTACAGCCTCCTCCAAAACTTCACCTGGATGTTGGGTTGTTCTTCTTCTTTGGAAGCTAGCTAGCTAGTAGCTAGTAGCTACTAGTTACATGGCAGGTTATAGCTGACCTCCATCAGCTGACATGGACAGAAATTTTCCTGTTTTAATCCTCATAGCTTTGGGTCAAACTGTTGGTGAGTACCAGTCTAAAAAAAATTCTCAAGCTGTGTTCGTAATGTCCATTCACTCGCCCGCCATTTTTGCAGCATGGTGGGGTGTCATCACGAACGAGACAGTTTTTTGTTGATGTTTGCAATTTTTCTGAAAAAATGGAAATTGTGTCTGTTGTGACACATGAGGTTTTGTGTTGATCTCCTTAAAAGTGGTGGATGTTTGCTTCTCTTACCTTTTATTTTATTGATTTTTTTGACTGTGGTTTCTACTCGTGCTGAGTTTATATTGTTCTGTTTGTTTTATATTGTTTTTGTGCTAGTGTCCTGCTCCTTGCTTTTATGTTTTTATGTGTCCTTGTTGTACAGCACTTTGTGTAGCGAGTTTTGTGTTTTAAAGTGCTTTTTAAATAAACTTCATTGATTGATTGATATATTGAATGATTTACTATGGGAGAAAGAGTAAGCTCCGTTTGTGGCTGCTGATTGGCTGGTTGTTGTTCAGTGACATTACTGAGCCATGGCATTCTGTTGTTTGCACATGCAGTAATACTTTTGAGAATTTTCTGGAGAATATTCTAGACAGTTTTTGTCATTTTGGATATGTTGAGAGCTTTAATAAACCTGCAGGTGAAGACAGCAAGTATATCTGTCCACTCCCACGTTCATAACAGTATGACAAACTTGAAAAATTATCAGCTTAAGGTACACTGTATCTGTATGGAAAAACGCGCGATTAACGCATTATTAATCATGATTAACTCAACATTCCAAAAGATTAATCACGATTAAAAATTTTAATCGTCCAACACCACTAATTTTAATACATGCAAAAAAGTTTATAAAAAGTTTAGGATATGAAATGCATCTATTCTTTCATTCATCTATTTGGTGTTTATTTCTTATATACTCTGTTGTGCAGTTGTGGTGTTTTTACAGTTGATAGAAGATCTGAAAATGATCTGCAGGGAAAATAATCAGTTTCTTTTAACGTGAATATTAAAGACTAGCCTTCAGAGTGCCTTAGTCTATATTCGAAAGTGATAAAACTTGCCTTTTAATTGAATTTTATAACTAGAAAAGCACTCAAGAGAGCACATACAGTACCTCTCCCAAGGCTCCTTCCGTCCCCCGAGGATCACCTCCAAAATGTAATGGGTTTGTGTGTAGGCCTAGAGCCACTTCTGGTGAAAATAGTATCAAAGTCTGTCTATTAGTTTTAAAGTATTGTTGCTAACACACTGTGAGAAGACAAGAGCCTTGGCTGAGGTATGCATTCTCAGATCATCACCAAAATATAATGGGTTTGTCTGTAGCCCAAGAACCACATCTGGTGAAAATTTCATCCAAAGCCATTCAGTAGTTTTGGAGTACTGTTGCTAACACTCTGTGAGAAGATAAGAGCCTTGGTGGAAGTATGCATTCTCAGATCATCACGAAAATGTAATGGCTTCCTCTCTAGCCAAAGAATCACTTCTGGTGAAAATTTCATCCAAATCCACCCTGTAGTTTTTGTGTAAGCCTGCTGCACAAATACAAACAAAGCCCTTGGTGGAGCTATGCACTCTCAGATCATCACCAAAATCTAATCATCCGTTCCCCATGCCATTACACACCTTTCCTGAAAATTTCATCAAAATCCACTCATAACTTTTTTGAGTTATGTTGCTAACAGACAAACCAACCAACCAACAAACCAATGCCACTAAAAACCAGTGGTGGACCGTACATTTTACAAATAGGCCTTCAGTGGTGATCTACCCAATTTAAGTGCCATTTATACCATACACCATAAAAATAGCCTATAGGACCGTCCACGGAAAGCTTGTTAAAGATAACTTTAACTATAAGATTATAGTTTTAAAAATCTTTATCTTTTCATTGTAGAGCTCCGTTTCCCTGTACGTTTGTTCGTTGAGCTGCAGATCCACTCTTGTTTCCCCAAAGGTTTAAAAGTACGCTTGTCCAGCTAGCAGCTATGCTTTAGTGCCTCGCTGCTGCCTTGGTTAAGGCCCTGTCACACCTAGATGATTAAGGCAGTGTTAGCAAAATGTAGGAAAAATTTGGAGAATACGCTGGGGTACATGAATCAGTTATGGCTCAGTTTTGTCTAAGTTAAGAGCACACTGAAGCACACTGGTATATGGCGTTGTTTGCCAAGCTCCTCTGAAAATTAAGTTTCACCATGCTGAAAATTTTCCAACGTATCCAGCATATGGCTGATAACGTCCTGTATTCGTGGCGCAAATGGCATATTTGCAGCGTTGGTTCACAGGAAAAATCCGTACAGAGCTCTCTGCCTGCAGCACACGCACACACACACACACACACACACACACACACACACACACACACACACACAGAGCTAAACACACGGGACCTGTCAGGGTTTTTTACATTTAACTGAAGTCTATACAGTCATCTGTCCTGTGTTGTTCTGATAGATATGCCAAAATGTCAGAACACCGGAGGAGGAGGATTCAATCAGCTGATCGCCTGAAGCGCAGAGCACAGCTGTTTACGTTGCTGTTGGCTGCGCCTCCCAGCAAAAGCACACTCCATGTATTATCTTGGTTTTATTTTTTTCACTTTAGTGAAAATAAACTTTTTTATCGCCATCAGTTTGCATGCATTTGAGCCAGGTTGTGACAACTGTTATCTGATGTTCCTGATGTGTCACATCAGCTGTTTTAGGCACGACTGACCTGACAAATTTGACAGCTCTGCTAGGTCGGCCATGCCCTCCATTGTGGTCTCTCGAGGTGAGAATCATCTCGGTTGAACAGCGATAATCTCTCCCAAAACTAGGATTCATGGATCAGGAGGCAACGGCAGTTTGGCATGACTGCACTATGCAGAAGTTAGTTACTATTGTTGCGCATAAGTTGTGAATGTCGGCAACATGCTAAGCATTAGTTGGTTTAAGTTACTATTACTTAATTATATGTCCAAGTCGTTATGGATATGCGATGCATCCAGCCAATAGTGAAAATTTCGGCGTATGCCAGCATTTTAGACCAATTTGGCAAATGCTGCCTAAATTGTCATGGTGTGACGGACAGCTCAAGTTTACATACCCTGTCTGGCGCTAAGTATCTACTTGATCAGTTGAAAACAACAGGCATTCCCAACAAGATAATTTACAGCTTCAAGGTTGGCCGGCCTCTCTTCACAATGACCAGCTTTTCTTGAAAAGTCCGTCTGGAAAATTGATTTTTTTAAAATATCAGTGACCAAACCATTTTCCTCTCCCCTGTCAGCATTGTGGGTGGAAAAACAGCTATTATATTTAAACAGATACAGTATATTGTAGCTGCTTAAGCAAGTCCTTGCACTTGCATTTTGCTAGCTAGGATCCTCTGCATTCTGGGTGGAGGAGTCTAACCATCCAATCAAAAGACGTGAAAATGCCGACGTTCTCGGATGTCTTCTATGTGTACCCCTGGACGTACAGAAGACATCTGATTGGTTAAAGCAACAGGATAAGTTTAACCATTAATTTAACCTACAGAGCCGCACTGTTAATTCCTGAAGGCTCAAGGCAGATTTGCTTGACTCTGGCAACATGGCTGAAATATGATTGGACAAAAAGCTATAACATGCATTACACTACTAGAAGGAGTGCAACCAAAAGAAAAGCTATAAAATGAAGAGAATAGACTATTGGGAATAATTTAATACATCCTCATGGAACAAATATGTTGTAAAGGTTGTAAATGTAACTCTGATAGTGTTTAGGCCAGCAGAGAAGGCTTTGCTGACCCTGAGGGTCCACCACGGCTAAAAACATTACCTCCTCCCTTGGCAGAGGTAATTATCAAAATCATGACATTTTAGAAATACAGAACAGTTTAAGGTTAACTTGAATTTTGTGGGGATGACAAGCAATATTTAAATGCATTTATATTTAAGGACCAATGGTTGGAGTAGATTTTGTTTGTACTTGATAAATGTTCAGAGCTGCTAACATTTTGATAAATGCTGAAACACATAAATTTCACTGTAACAGTTGATGAACAAATCCATTCTGATCACATTTCATGAACGATTAACACAATGTAACGGCCAAATTTGCATGAGAAAAGCTAATCATTTCTCAGATCAGCTAAATCTTATCACGCAGCAATTTTATTCTGTGGTGTACTCCATAGCTTTAACTCATATTAGCAAACGAGCAACCAGCTGCAGTAACTTCAAACAATTCACAAGCTAAATCAATAATATATTTACCTTATTTTGGACAGAGGGGTTTGTCCTTTTATTTGACAACCAATTTAAAATGGCTTGTTGCCCTTGTGGAGCTCTTTTCATTTTCTCTCACTTGTGAGCTGAATGCATTTTAGATGAACATCCCCACCTTTGCGGCCACCAGCCACCCTTAACTGACTCCGACTGAGAGAAGTCCCAAGGACCAGTTGGGCAATACCAAGTCTGCAGCAAAGGGGATACTTTGTCTGATTATTAGAAATGTTACTTTTTGTTGCTTGCAAATGAAAAAACGACAACTTCTTCATACTCACTTGTAGATATATTTTTTATTAATTATAATTATATAATTATTGAGGGGGGTTATATTGGCTAGATTGGCTATTGGCTGGGAGGGGGGGGGGGGGGGGTTAAATTATGCCTATGACTGAACAACTCCCATTCTCCAAAGTGCAAGATACACTACTATGAATATAAGTGCTCTGATCATTGGCGACTCTGTAGTCAGAAACGTGAACCTAGAGACTCCAGCGGCCATAGTCAAATGCATTCCTGGGGCCAGAGCAGGCGACATCGAGTCAAATTTGAAAATGCTGGCTAAAAGTAACTGTAAAAACTCCACAATTGTTATTCACGCCGGCATTAATGACATCCGTCTCCGGCAGTCGGAAGTCACGAAACTTAATGTAGAATCGGTGTGTGACTTTGCAAAAACGATGTCTGCCACTGTAGTATTCTCTGGGCCCCTCCCCAATCTGACCAGTGATGACATGTTTAGCCGCTCGTCATCCTTGAACCGCTGGCTGTCTGTGTGGTGTCCTAAAAATGACGTGGGCTACATTGACAATTGGAGCTCTTTTTGGGGAAAACCTGGTCTTATGAGACGAGACAGCATTCATCCCACTTTGGATGGTGCTTCTCATTTATCTAACAATCTGGCATCTTTTTTATCCAAATTTCCAAAACCCTGACTACTCAGGAGTTGGGATCAGGAAGCAGAGTCGCAGTCTTACACGCCTCTCTGCAGCGCCTCTTCATCCGCCACCCCTCAGCTTAGCCCCTGACTTCCCCATCAGAGAATCGTTGTCTGCTCCCTCCAAAGTGAATAAAAATATAATGTATAAGCATCCCAAAGTGATAAAGCAAAATATTGGTAAAACTCAAATTAAACATAAAGCCTCTAAATTGAATGATTTGGCCTCTGTTCCTCCTCATAATTTAAAAATTAAATGTGGTTTATTAAATATTAGGTCTCTAACTCCCAAGTCTCTGTTAGTCCATGTAGTAGGGGACTTTAATATACATGTGGATGTAGATAGTGACTGCCTTAATGTGGCATTTAATTCAATATTAGACTCGATTGGGTTTTCTCAGAAAGTAGGAAATTCTACTCATTACCTCCACCATACATTGGACCTTGTTCTGACATATGGCATAGAAATAGAAAATCTTGTAGTGTCTCCTCATAACCCTGTACTGACCACTGACCATTGTCTGTTAACCTTTGATTTTACTATTTCTGACTATTTGGCTCCTAAAGAAAAATATTATTACAGTAGATGCCTCTCAGATGATGCTGTTTCCAAATTTATGCAGATTGTTTCCTCTATGCCATGTGTCAACACAACGGAAATAAGCTATAGACAGCTTGCTCCTTCTGTAATTGATAACATGGTGGATAGTGTTTCAGCTTCTCTGCATCAGGCTCTAGACTTGGTGGCCCCCTTAAAAAAGAAAAAGTCTAATCAGAGATTTCTAACTCCTTGGTTCAATCAATCAGATTCTTCCCACAGTTAACTTAAATACTGTAACTACTACAACTCCTTCTTTTGATGTCTGTCTTGATGAGTTTACTCCAATCGACCTTTGTGAGTTAGACAAAATAGTTTCCTCATCCAAACCTTCAACTTGTCTTTTAGACCCTATTCCTACCAGGTTATTTAAAGAAGTCTTCCCACTTATTGGTAGCTTTATTCTTCATATAATCAATTCTTCATTAACTTTAGGCCATGTACCACAGGCTTTTAAAACGGCTGTAATTAAAGCCTTACTCAAAAAGCCAACGCTAGATCCAGGAGCTTTAGCTAACTATAGACCAATCTCTAATCTCCCTTTCATTTCAAAAATCTTAGAAAGAGTTGTTGCTACGCAATTATTTGACCACCTGCAGGGAAATGGTTTACTTGAAGAGTTTCAATCTGGGTTTAGAATCCATCATAGTACTGAAACAGCCTTAGCGAAGGTCACTAACGACCTCCTCATTGCATCTGATAATGGACTAGTTTCTGTACTTGTCCTTTTAGACCTTAGTGCAGCTTTTGATACTATCGATCATAATATTCTACTTGATAGATTAGAACACTATGTTGGACTTAATGGAACTTCGTTGCAATGGTTTAGATCTTATTTATCTGATAGGTTCCAGTTTGTTCATGTAAATAATGAGTTTTCTTTCAACTCAAAGCTTAGTCATGGAGTTCCACAGGGATCTGTGCTAGGCCCTACTCTTTTTAGTTTATATATGCTTCCGTTAGGCAACATTATTAGAAAGCACTGTATACATTTTCATTGTTATGCAGATGACACACAATTATACCTGTCAATGAAGCCAGATGATAGTAATCAATTAGCCAAGTTAGAAGCCTGTCTTAAGGAAATCAAAGCTTGGATGGCTTGTAATTTCCTGCTATTAAATTCAGATAAGACTGAAGTCATTCTTGTTGGTCCAAAAAACCTTAGAAATTCCTTTCCAAATCAAACTTTCAGTTTGGATGCAGTTACTCTTTCTCTTAATAGCTCTGTGAGGAACCTTGGAGTTATTTTTGATCAGGATTTGTCCTTCAATTCACATATTAAATTTGTTTCTAGGACTGCCTTCTATCATTTGCGTAATATTGCCAAGATTAGGAGCATCTTGTCTCAGAGTGATGCTGAGAAGCTGATCCACGCTTTTGTTAGCTCGAGATTAGATTATTGTAATTCTTTATTATCAGGCTGTCCTAAAACATCTTTAAAAAGTCTTCAGCTGATCCAAAATGCTGCAGCAAGAGTTTTAACAGGTACTAGAAAGAGAGATCATATCTCTCCGGTTCTGGCCTCCCTTCATTGGCTTCCCATAGAGTTTAGAATTAAGTTTAAAATCCTTCTTCTTACTTACAAAGCTCTAAACAATCAGGCTCCTTTTTATTTAAAAGATCTGATACTACCATATTATCCTAACAGAGCACTACGCTCCCAAAATGCAGGATTACTTGTAATACCTAGAATCTCCAAAAGTACAATGGGAGGCAGAGCCTTCAGTTATCAAGCTCCTCTCCTGTGGAATCAGCTGCCAATCTGGATTCGGGAGTCAGACTCGATCTCTGTTTTTAAGAATAGGGCTAAAACCTACCTTTTTGATATAGCCTACAATTAGGGAGGGATCATGTGTTTCTGAACCCTCCCTTAGTTATGCTGCTAATAGGTTTAGTCAGCTGGGGGACCTCCAGTAATGCACTGGGCCTCACTCCTTTCCTCACTCTCTATGAAATATTTTTTTTTGCTGGTCATTAACATTTGTTTGTTCTCTCCCATAGATTGAGTCCCCATCGTGCTGTTTGCTCTATACATGTCTGTTCTTTTCTTCTTCTCTATCCCCTCACCCCCCAGCCAGTCGCAGCAGATGACTGCCCCTCCCTGAGCCTGGTTCTGCTGGAGGTTTCTTCCTGTTAAAAGGGAGTTTTTCCTATCCACCGTCGCCAAGTGCTTGCTCACAGGGGATCGCCTGATTGCTGGGGTCTTTCTGCAACTGTGGGGGTTCCCCCCTACAGTTGATAGTGCTATGAGATGACTGTTGTTGTGAAATGGCGCTATATAAATAAAGTTGAATTGAATTGAATTGAATTGAAGTGATAAAAGATCACACAGGGGCCTATCACAGGGGCTCAGGTCGCCAAGGTGGTTAAAAATCTCTTTGGTGGCCGGGCCCCGGGGGTGGACAAGATTCGCCCTGAGTACCTCAAAGCCCTGGATGTTATAGGGCTGTCATGGTTGACACGCCTCTGCAACATTGCGTGGAGGCCGGGGGAAGTGCCTTTGGCATGGCAAACTGGGGTGGTGGTTCCTCTCTTCAAAAAAGGAGGGTGTGCTCCAACTTTAGAGGGATCACACTCCTCAGCCTCCCTGGGAAGGTCTATGCCAAGGTACTGGAGAGGACAGTCCTGCCGTTGGTCGAACCTTGGATTCAGGAGGAGCAATGTGGTTTTCATCCTGGCCGTGGCACATCGGACCAGCTCTTTACCCTCTCGAGAATTCTCGAGGGTTCGTGGGAGTTTGCCCAACCAATTTACATGTGCTTTGTGGACTTGGAGAAGGCATTCGACTGCGTCCCTTGTGGTTTTTTTGTTGGGGGTGCTTCGGGAGTATGGGGTATCAGGCTTGTTGTTACGAGCTATTCGGTCTCTGTACGACCGTTGTGAGAGTTTGGTTCGTATTGCCAACACTCGATCGGACTCATTCCCAATGAGAGTTGGACTCCGCCAGGGCTGCCCTTTGTCACCGATCCTGTTCATAATTTTTATGGACAGGATTTCTGGACGGAGCCAGGGAACAGAGGGTGTCATGCTTGGTTACCACAGGATCTCATCTCTGTTGTTTGCAGATGATGTTGTCCTGTTGGCTTCATCCAGCAATGACCTACAGTTCTTACTGGGACGGTTTGCCGCTGAGTGTGAAGCAGCTGGGATGAGAATCAACACCTCCAAGTCTGAGTCCATGGTCCTCAGCCGGAAAACGGTGGATTGTCCTCTCTGGGTTGGGGACAGGCTCCTGCCCCAAGCGGAGGAGTTTAAGGGCTGCACGGTGGCGCGGTGGTTAGCACTTTGGCAGCACAGTTTACCCTCGGTCGGGGGATCGCGGGGATCGTGAGATCGTGGGTTCGATCCCAGCCCCCGACCAACAGTGATCTGTGTGGAGTTTGCATGTTCTCCCCGTGTTGCGTGGGTTTACTCCGGGATTTCTCCAGTTTCCTCCCACATGCCAAAAACGTGCAGGTTAGGGATATGGGGCGCTCACGCACGCAGCGACCGGCAGCTGGTGGCTTGTCACCAGACTGCGAAACAAATCTACCTACGGGTACAAATAAGTAACAAAAAAAAAAAATAAGTATCTTGGGGTCGTATTCACGAGTGAGGGGAGAATGGAGCGAAAGATTGACAGATGAATCGAAGCAGCATCTGCAGTGATGTGGACATTGTACCAGTCTGTTGTGGTGAAGAGGGAGCTGAGTTCTCAGGCAAAGCTGTTGATTTACCAGTCAATCTATGTTCTTACCCTCACCTATGGTCACGAGCTTTGGGTAATGACTGAAAGAACGAGATTGCGGATACAAGCGGCTGAAATGAGCTTTTTCTCCGTAGGTGGACTCACCTGCTGGACTCACCCTCAGAGAAAGGGTGAGGAGCTCAGTCATCTGGGAGAGGCTCAGAGTAGAACCGCTGCTCCTCCACATTGAAAGGAGCCAGTTGACGTGGTATGGGCATCTGATCAGGATGCCTCTCGACGCCTCCCACTTGAGGTGTTTCGGGCACGCCCCACTGGGAGGAGACCCCGGGGCAGACCCAAGACTCACTGAAGAGACTATGTCTCCAAGATGGACTGGGAATGCCTTGGTATCCTCTCTGAAGAGCTGTTGCAGGTGGCTGGGGAGAGGGAAGTCTGGGCTTCTCTGCTTGAACTGCTGCCTCCGCGAGCTGGACCTCCAGAAAAGCAAGAGAAGATGGATAGATGGATGGAAAAGATCATACAAATAAGGGATTTGACAAACAAATAAACAAGGGATCGAAAACAGTCCCTAATATTTGATATCCCATTCATTTTCAATAATTAGGTATTCTGTAATTAATGTTCACACAATCAAATAAATTTTAGTGCCACTTAGTGCCTTTCATATTTGTCAAAGTCTAACGTGTGATTGTCTACATATAGGCTACACCTCTTTGTATTCCACTTTCAAACACACCCTACATTTGGGCCTGTAAAGCTTAATTGAGATACCTGTTTTCATACAACACTTGCTTTCTACAGGCATGCACTAGTGTTTTTAAGATGATTTTTCTTCTCATATAAAATACACTCTCTCCTTCTCTCTTCCTGTGTGAGGCTCACGTTCCAAAAGCTGTGAACTGACCAATCAGGTTTCAGCCCTTCTTTCATACCCTTTTTAGTCAATTTTATGACCCCAGCTCAAACAAAGAAACTCAGTGCAATTGGTCAAAAGTTTACGCTAATGGGAAGATCCAGTCCTAATATTTGAATATAATTGGTCAGGCTCAGTTGTCATTCAAAAATACTGGGCCATCCCACCAAGTTGGAAAACTTTCCCTCTGTTTTTGGGACAGTCTTGAAGAAGTCCGGGTAGAGCCATGTTCTGCTCTCCCTTTCTAAGTCAGGCCCGGTGTGCAAGCTCTGTGCTTTTCATGTAACTTTGCAATTTTTTTTTTCTTTAGAATTCACTTTTTTCCCTATTTTACTCCCTTTTCTTAAATTACCATGCTAAGAAGATTTTGTCTTGATTTTCACCAAGCTTACGTCAACTTTGTTCTGACCAAGACGCATCGGAAGAATTGGACTGGTGTTTTTTTTTTATTTATCAAGTTTGTTTTCTGATCGGCCTTTGAACGATAAACAAAATATTTGGAATTTGACAACCTGGCCAGACGTCAAATTACTTTTTCTTTGTATAAACTGAGACCACGGCCAGTGTGATGAGCATCCAGCTTCGATGATTGTGACCCAAAGGGCAGTAGCCGGTACCAGACCTTTTGGTGGAAGAGCCTGCCCCTTCCTCTCAACTTCACCAATGAATATCCATCTGGACCAAGGTTGGTTTCTGAAAGGCCTGCTACCAAGGCACAACTTCATCTGCTGTGCTTAAGATCTGTTGTCCAAACTAAATCTAATCTTCAGAATATTCCTTTTATAAGCTCTAGAAACCTAACATCTTTGAACTCCGTTCAGAACTTCAAATACATTTATCTTTTCATTAATCTCCATTCCTTTTCAGAGTAACACAAATATTCCTTTTTATACACTAATTTTTATCATCATTTTCTTTATAAAATTGCGTTCAATTTTCCTAACCATTATATTTGACAGCTATTTTACAGTTTTTCATTTTCCATTACAGTGCCAATTTAAGCTACACACGTGGACAAAATTGTTGGTACCCCTCTGTTAATGAAAGAAAAACCCACAATGGTCACAGAAATAACTTGAATCTGACAAAAGTGGTAATAAATAAAAATTCTATGAAAATTAACCAATGAAAATCAGACAATGCTTTTGAATTATGGTTCAACAGAATTACCTTAAAAAACAAACTCAAGAAACAGGCCTGGACAAAAATGATGGTACCCCTAGGGTACATGTTCAACCAAGATGTGTCCTCTAATTAACATCACAGGTGTCTACAAACTTGTAATCAGTCAGTCGGCCTATTTAAAGGGTGACAAGTAGTCACTGTGCTGTTTGGCGACATGGTGTGTACTACACTAAACATGGACCAGAGGAAGCAAAGGAGAGAGTTGTCTCAGGAGATCAGAAAGAAAATTATAGACAAGCATGTTAAAGGTAAAGGCTATAAGACCATCTCCAAGCAGCTTGATGTCCCTGTGACTACAGTTGCACATATTGTTCAGAAATTTAAGATCCACGGGACTGTAGCCAACCTCCCTGGATGTGGCTGCAGGAGGAGACAGATAATACGAATGGTAACAAAAGAGCCCAGAACAACCTCTAAACACATTCATGGTGAACTCCAAGGTCAAGGTACATCAGATCGCACCATCCGTTGTTGTTTGAGCCAAAGTGGACTTCATGGGAGACAACCAAGGAGGACACCACTGTTGAAAACAAATCATAAAAAAGCCAGACTGGAATTTGCCAAACTGCATGTTGACAAGCCACAAAGCTTCTGGGACAATGTCCTATGGACAGATGAGACGAAACTGGAACTTTTTGGCAAGGCACATCAGCTCTATGTTTACAGACGCAAAAATGAAGCATACCAAGAAAAGAACACTGTCCCTACTGTGAAACATGGAGGAGGTTCTGTTATGTTCTGGGGCTGCTTGGCTGCATCTGGCACAGGGTGTCTTGAATCTGTGCAGGGTACAATGAAATCTCAAGACTATCAAGGTATTCTAGAGAGAAATGTGCTGCCCAGTGTCAGACAGCTTGGTCTCAGTCGCAGGTCATGGGTCTTGCAACAGGATAATGATCCAAAACACACAGCTAAAAACACCCAACAATGGCTAAGAGCCAAACATTGGACTATTCTAAAGTGGCCTTCTATGAGCCCTGATCTAAATCCTATTGAACATCTGTGGAAGGAGCTGAAACATGCCGTCTGGAGAAGGCACCCTTCAAACTTGAGACAACTGGAGCAGTTTGCTCATGAGAAGTGGGCTAAAATACCTGCTGAGAGGTGCAGAAATCTCATTGACAGTTACAGAAATCCCTTGATTGCAGTGATTGCCTCAAAAGGTTGTGCAACAAAATATTAAGTTAAGGGTACCATCATTTTTGTCCAGGACTGTTTCATGAGTTTGTTTTTTAAAATAATTCTGTTGAACCACAATTCAAAAGCATTGTCTGATTTTCATTTGTTAATTTTCATAGAATTTTTATTTATTACCACTTTTGTCAGATTCAAGTTATTTCTGTGACCATTGTGGGTTTTTCTTTCATTAACAGAGGGGTACCAACAATTTTGTCCATGACTGTATGTTTTTCTTTGGTTCCACAAATGTTTGATAAAACAAATTATGCTCAGTAATCCATTAACCGTTTAATGTGTTCATGATACATGTTGAATTCACTGTCATAAAGTCATCTGATTGTGTTCATCTATCCTGAAATTTCTTATTAAACTGTTAAAAAGGCATATTGGAGTTATTGTTTAATTTCACGTCCATGTTCTCGATTAAAAGCAGAAAGAACTCATAGGTTTTTGAGACTGATTCATTGCTAGTACAAACATTGAATTATTAATAAAATTGTCCATTTTTTGGGGGGGGGGGACTGGTGCCCAAAACAAGTTTATGTGTGCTGGTAATGAAAACAAGGCCTGAACATATAAAACAAGAACATAATAATAATAATAATAATAATAATAATAATAATAATAATAATAATAATGAGAGATAGATATATGAGCATACAGTATGTGATACATATTGATGACAAAAATTGTCTCTGTGACTTTGACCATTTGCCTGTCAAGTTCAAATTTCGCATGTGACCTTGTGATGTAGCCCTCAAATGAGAGATCCATCCCATGATTCAATTAGTTGATTAATATAACTTTTGATGAAAAGCCAGTTTTCTGGCTGTACTCCCAAACTTTGACTTCATTTTCCTCCTTGAAAGTGACAGAAATGGCTGCAGGCAAGATGAAGCAATTTCCACAAGCTTTCCAATGGTACCATTTTTAAAATCAAGTTTTCCTTGCTTTATCAGAATTTATGCAACAGTTAGTTCCGACCGAACAACCTGATTGGACAATAGGGATTTCAAGAGTTACTGTATTCCCTGATAATTGCACATTTCACCGAATATTACACTGTAATTCCCCAGTTTGGGATCAAAAAAGTACATCTATCTATCTAGCTATCTATCTATCTATCTACATGATGTGAAAAAGTGTTTTCCCCCCTCCTGATTTCTCATTTTTTTGTGTGTTTGTCACGCTTAAATGTTTCAGATCATCAAACAAATTCAAATATTAGACAAAGATAACACAAGTAAATACAAAATGCAAGATGTTTTCTGACAAAACTGAGACAAGCCTTTATGTTCTTTTTGCTCAGCAGTGGTTTTCGTCTTGGAACTCTGCCATGCAGGCTATTTTTGCCAAGTCTCTTTCTTGTGGTGGAGTCATGAACACTGACCTTAACTGAGGCAAGTGAGGCCTGCAGTTCTTTGGATGTTGTTGTGGGTGTTGTGTATGTAAATAGGCTGTAATAGTAAGATGGTGGCCGGGTTGGTCGTGGGTTAGACTGGGGTGGCTACTGCCGGTTTCCAGTGGTGATGCCGCCCATGGTATAAAGGAGTGGGCGGAAGAGGCTCTGTCTCTTTCATCGTGGAGCCACCTGGTCAGCGGGGCATGTGCCGTAAGCCTGTATGTATACCTGACACTGTATGTAATAAAACTCTGTAAAACTGCAGCAATGGTGTGCTTGCTTTGTACCAGTTATGGGCATAACATTTGGCGACGAGGTAAAAGCGGGAATGGAAAATTTTGTTGCTGAATTTCGGCCATTTTTGGAGGTGCCGGGCACACTGCCTGCACCATGGCCTTGTTGATTCTCGGCTTTTACCAACTACCTCATGGTCTTGGACCTCGGTGAGCGTGAGAGGCTTCGTGCAAGGTCAGTGTTAATCCATAAGTTGGGCGCTGAGGGGCAGAGAGTGTTGGACAGTCTGGGTGGGGCTGACAGTTTCGACGGCGTGGTGGAATTAATGGCGCGCCATTTTCGCGCTGATGAGAGTGTCATGGTCCGATGCATCCATTTTTGACAGCGCCGCCAGCGGTTAGGGGAGCCGGTGACGACGTTTGTCGCTGAGCTCCGTAGCCTGGCAAGGGGTTGTGAGTTGGACGCCTGGAAGAGGAGATGATTCCGGACCAACTGGCGGAACACATTCGTTGTGAAGCGGTCCGGTCCAGGTTATTGGAGTTTCCAGGAGTGTTGACGTTGACCACGGCTGTTGAGCTCGCCCAGCAGTTTGAGGCAGCGGAGATCATCGCGAGGGGCCTGCCTGAAGAGGCTCTTCGGCACGAAGATGATGCTCACGCGAAGGCACTATGTTGGGACCCTAATGACAGTGACACCGGAGGTGACACGTATGTCACAGTGGTGAAGATACGGTCTGTCCCTGGTACACCTCGTTGTTATGGGTGTAGGTCCCCTGTTCACTGCTATAAAGCCAGTGTGTGCCCAGCGAGAGGAAAGCGCTGTGGCAAGTGCGGTCTACGGGACCACTTCGCCAGGACATGTAACAACTTCGTACGCAGGAGCCGTAGGAGAGAACCAGGTGCTGCGCAGAAGTCTCCGACCATCGTACATATGGTCTCCCCAGCAACTACGGGCAGGATCGGTTGTGATGTCATGCTCGACGGTGTCGTGGTTCCACTGTTGGTCGACACAGGTGCTGTTATCTTGGTGTTGAACCTGGCGACTGTGAACTGTTTGTTTCCCCACCGAGAGATTAAACAACCTGAGAAAGACTATTATGGCTATGGACTGAATAGGCTGGCTGTAATGGGCTTTATGGAGGTAGAAGCTAGTTACGGGTTGGTCGTGGTGCCCCGAGCCCGCATCCATGTCACCGCTGTGGGGGTTAACACCATGGGGTGTAACCTATTTTAGAGCCTGGGCTTTTCGATCGCCGTGTCGGGTGAGGAGTGGTCGGGTTGCGGACTGTTGAGCCGGTCAACTCCGCTGATGGATGGCGTGGAGGTGAGGGAATCGGACTGGTTGGACATATTTCATAAAGAAGAGCAAGTCTGGCGCTACGCGAGGATGCCGCGGGTTGGACCTGATGCCGGTCTGTTTAATGCCCAAACTGGGGGCACGGAATGGCATGACGGGACCTCACAGGCAGCCTGTAAGGATGAGGCACCCACACTGGATCCGGAAAGAGCGGGACCAGAGAGTGAGTTGTTTCATCGCTCGGGAAGACGGTCAACCACAGGAAACATGGACTGGGACTAGGAGTCGTCCGGACTGTTGATGGAGACCAGCCAGACCCAATATCATCGAAGGAGGAGGTCGCGGGCTTCCCTGCGGGTCGGCAACTTGATGTGGCCCAGGGTTGAGGCCTGGATGAGAGGTGAACACGGCTCGCGTGAGTGACACGATGAGAGGAGACGGTTTTGAGTGGAGGCCGTTCGGAGCGACGGGTTTCTACGCTTGTCTCACCAGACCTGGAGGCATCCGAATGAGCTGTGCAGGGTGAAGGAGATGAGACGGCGCGGTGGGAGCCCCGAGGTCAAGAGACGGAAGCGCTGGGAGAACGACCCGCCTGAGGACTAAGGGAATTGTTTTCATTTTTGTCTGTGTTTTTCTTCTCAGTCCAGTTGTGTTTTATTTTCTTGTTTATGTTTGTCTGCTGCTGGTTAAGTACCCTGTTTAATTCAAAAGAAAAGAGACGAGTGTGAGTGTTGATTTGAAGGGAGTTTTCTATTGTTGTTATGGTTTATATTGATTGGATTTTGACCTGGGGGTTATATGTATAAATTATGTGATTTCGCTAATTTTAAGGGGAGATTTTATTGAAATTGACGTTTTGTGCGCCCAAGTTTGGGGTGGTGGGGTGTGTTTAGCCCATGTTAAATTGTTTATGTTTGATGATTTACATACCCAACGTTTTGAAATGTGCCCAGTGTGGGGAGGGAGTGTTTGGGGGGGGGGTGCCAGTAGCTGTTATTTGTCCTGTAATTTTGGTGTTTTGTGTGGAGCTGTTCTGGGATTATTTTAATTTTAATTTTATTTTCTTAGTCACACGGCTTTGCTCTGTGTTCGGCGGCAGAATTATCCCCCCAGCCGTGTGGGGGTGCTGGTAGTCTACCTGGCCCCCAGTTACTTGTGTGCATGGATAGGTTGTTTATTTGTCTTTGTAATTGTTTTGTTTTGGTGCGTGAGTCGGGAAGTAAATTTGGGGCGACCTATCTTGTAGGCTTGGCATTTTTTGAAGGGGGGGGGAATGTTGTGTATGTAAATAGGCTGTAATAGTAAGATGGCGGCTGGGTTGGTTGTGGGTTAGACCGGGGGGGCTACTGCCAGTTTCCGGTTGTGATGCCACCCATGGTGTAAAGGAGTGGGCGGAAGAGGCTCTGTCTCTTTCATCGTGGAGCCACCTGGTCAGCGGGGCGTGTGCCAAAAGCCTGTATATATACCTGACACTGTATGTAATAAAGCTCTGTAAAACTGCAGCAACCATGTGCTTGCTTTGTACCAGTTATGGACATAACAGTGGAGTCTTTTGGGACCTCTTGGACGAGTCGTCGCTGCGCTCTTGAGGTAATTTTGGTTGGCCGGCCGCTCCTGGGAAGGTTCACCACTGTTCCATGTTTTCGCCATTTGTGGATAATGGCTCTCAATGTGGTTCACTGGAGTCCCAAAGTTTTAGACATGGCTTTATAACCTTTTCCAGACTGATAGATCTCAATTACTTTGTTTTTCATTTGTTCCTGAATTTCTTGGATGTCAGCATGATGTCCTGCTTTTGAGGATCTTTGGGTCTACTTCACTTTTTATCAGGCAGATCCTATGTAGTTGATTTCTTGATTGAGAACAGGTGTGGCAGTAATCAGGCCTGTGTGTGGCTAGAGAAATTGAACTCAGCTTTCCAAAGATGGGATAAACCACAGTTAATTTATGTTTTAATGGGGGTGGGGGGTCACTTTTTCACACAGGGCCATGTAGGTTTGGATTTTTTAATATCTGAATTTATTTGATGATCTGAAACATTTAAATGTGACAAACATATAAAAAAATGAGAAATCAGGAAGGTTCAAACACTTTTTCACACCACCGTATCTATCTATCTATCTATCTATCTATCTATCTATCTGTATCACCCCGCTTCAGTTGTGTTTTAATAACACAACATAACAAAAATAATTTTTTTGGAAGTTGTCTGTGTTTTTTCAACTAATTTAAGACAATTTTGCACCGCTGAATCCGAAAACAACATCTGTTTCTCTCGATCAGGTCAGGTTTTTATGCTAAGTTGTAAGCAGTTGTACAGCAGTTCTACAGTTGTACTGTAAATTGAATAGTAGACATTGATAAAGGTAAGTACATGTAAATTGAATATGACATCATCATTGTTCAAAATTCAGAGAATTTCAAAAAATAAAGAATTTTGCATCATATAAAGCGAAAGTACCCGTACATGTAAACAAAAACATAAAAAGCATGTGGCCATAGTTCAAAAAGTTGATCTGATTGAGCAAAACCAATGTGATTTTTTGATTCAGCACATCAAAATTGTCCTAAATCAGCTAAAAAAAACTTATACAATAAATTTGGTGTTGACCAGTGTAATCTTTATATTAACCTTAATATCAGAGGCTTCTTATATGTGAGAATTGCAATACTGTGTTTGATACCTTAATTTCCACAGTAAGGTGCTGTTTGAAAAGAGATGTTGCAAAAAATCCAGACCTCCATGACCCAGAAGTTCCAAAATTATAAACATCTGGCATGCTTGTTTACAACAAAATAGACAAGCTCGAGTGGTTTATTGTCTTGACTAGCACCATAATAACTTTTGGGTGATGGACTGTTTCTTTCATCAGAAAATATCAAGAAAAAGTGAGCAAAGTGCACAGAAACTACTACAGAGCCAAATTGCTAACAAGCTACCAACAAACTAGCCCCCACTATGACTACATGTCCTGTAAAACATACTCATTAGATGGAGCGCTATGTATTATAAACACTGACTTCTGCACTGGACAATATTTAGGAGCAGATTTACTAACATGCTGCGCCGTCCCAAAACCCTGTGTTGGTGTTAAAAACTACTGCTGCGATTAAGCGCGCAGGACAAAATTAGTGGTGGAAAGATGTGGACTATGTTAATTTTGCACCTGGCCTCAATGCATATGTATTTGTAGGAGCTGTCATATCAAAGCGCAAATTTGGGGGAGGAAAGTATTTAAATGACTGGCGCAAGATGATTTACTAAGGTTTGCGATTGTCAGTCTGCTGCTAAATGTGCCAGGATTGAACACCCTAAAAAGTATGTCTTAATTCATCTGCGCCTGACACGACAACAATCTTTGGTACTGAGACACCGGCGAGTACTGAGGGCGAGTGGCCGAAGAGACAGAATCTTCTCTCTGCGCATGACTTTATTTGGCATGACAGAAGAACAGATTATATGAATATCAGCGGTCGCGCAGAGATTGGTGTTATGCTGAACTGGACATCAGCCGGCATTTTTTTTAATTTCATTTGTTTATATATAGCCTACTACATGAATTTGTATCCATAAAATAGGATACAATAGGAGCCCTTATACCCACAGTGGACATACAAATGGTGCCGATAATGACTCTTTTTCTCTTCTGCGGAGGTTCAGACTCTGACTCGGGCATTTTCCTCTCCTCTCTATCCATCAGCTCCCCCTCGCTCTTCAAGCAAAATTTTCCACGTTGTCAATTTTCTTCGTTTTTTTCTCTATCCATATTTCTTTATTTCTTTTTGCTGTGCATAAAACGGTAATTCATTTCCCTCTTCTCTCTATTTCTCTCTCCCAGTTCAGGACACACAATATAGGAGGAAAACAGCAAAGAGATTATTAACAAAAAGAGCACACAGATCCATAGAAACATCCCCCGAAATTGCAACACCGTAACCCATTCTGTGGCCTGAGAAATAAGTGAAATTGTGTGTTTTTGATTTTATTACGTTCCAGACTCCAGAAAACATAAAGCGCAAATTTAGAAAAAGTTGTTAACTGGGAGAGCGGTAGATTTTGATCAAACAAAGTTATTCACATAATAAAACCCCAAAGGGCCATCAGACCATGATTGTTCTTGTGTTAATAAAATAAACACATTGGTTAAATAATCAACTTCTTCATAGTCCTTTTTTCAAAGATACCAAAACTTCATTTATTTTATTTTTTTTTTTTTTTCTTCTCCGGCGCCACACGAGTTGGCTGCCTTTTGCAACAGCGGCTCAATTCTGAGTTTTTTTCTTTCTTTCTTTACACACTTTATACATCACGGACACACAGATCGCCCCAAAATGCCTCCCGAGCCGGCGGACGGAGCCACTGTTTACAGCAGGAGACAGTACAGCAGGGAACAGCTGCTTGCACTTAATCGCCACTCGGTGCTGACGAAAAAACTCGACATACCGAGAGAAATAAGGTGAAAACGACGTGGTTGCCGGGCTGGTGTTAGACGGCGGACAAGGAGTATAAGGTACAGACCCACCTTCCCATCCGTTATTATGGGGAATGTACGCTCTATATTGGGAAAGGTAGATGAGCTAGCGGCTATCTGCCGTTACGATGGCACATACCGGGAGTGCTCTCTCCTTTTGTTTTCTGAGACGTGGCTAACTGAACTAGCAGCAGATGCTAACATTGAGCTGGAGGGTTTCCACATGATACGGGCAGACCGAACACCAGACAGTGGCAAAGCAAGGGGCGGTGGAGTGATAATGTATGTTAACAACAACTGGTGCAGACTGGGACATATCACTGTTAAACAACGTCACTGCAGCAAAGACATTGAGTTGCTAGCTGTTAGCATGCGGCCTACATATCTCCCGAGAGAACACTCACACGTGATCTGCATTGTTGTTTATGCAAATCCGACGGTGAACGCTGGGACAGCGCGTGACGTCATCCATTCAGTAACCAGCAGGCTGCAGACAGAACACCCAGATGCTCTTCTCCTCATCTCAGGCGATTTCAACCATGTTTCACTATCTCCCATTCTACCCACGTTTACCCAGTATGTCACATGACACACTAGAGACAATAAAGCACTGGATTTATTCTACGCAAACACTAAGGAGGCGTACACCTCATCACAACTCCCCCAACTCGGGAGATCGGATCACAACTTGGTTCATCTCCGGCCGGTGTACAAACCCCTAGTGCACAGACAACCTCCGGCCATGCGCACAGTGATGTTATGGTCTGAGGAGGCAATGGACACTCTAAAGGGCTGTTTTGAAGCCACCGCCTGGAAGCAGCTCTGCGATCCACATGGTGAGGACATTGATGGCCTCACTCACACCTTCACGGGCGACCTCAGCTTCTGTGTGGACAAATCCGTTCCCACCAAGACCATACGGTGTTGCTCGAACAACAAACCCTGGATCAACCCCGAGATAAAAACACTTCTGAGAGAGAAGAAGAGGATCTTCAGGTCGAGGAACAGGGAGATGCTGAAGTCCGTACAAAGGGAGCTGAGGAGAAAGATCAGAGAAGGCAAGGACAGCTTCAGGAGGAAGATGGAGGACAAGCTGCAACAAAGCGACGTCAGTGGGGTCTGGAGAAACCTTAAAACCATCTCTGGGCTCCAGAATACCTCCCCCCAGGCCACGGAGGGCAGGGAGTGGGCGAACAATCTGAATCTGTTTTTCAATAGGTTTGACCAACCGCCCTCCCCCCCTGACTGCACAACAACCACTGCTGCCTCTAAAGACATCAAGTCCTGCTGCCCACTCCCCACTCCACCAACACCCCCCCACTCCCAACACACAGCCCCCCATCCTGACCCTGACCAGGACCCAGGTGAGGACGGAGCTGAGGAAGATCAAGGCGAGGAAGGCGTTGGGACCGGACGGCATCAGCGCAAAGCTCCTCAAGTCCTGTGCAGACCAGCTGTGTGGGATTGTGACATACATCTTCAACCTGAGCCTGAAGCTGGGGAGGGTACCACAGCTGTGGAAAACATCTTGTGTGGTACCTGTACCAAAAACTTCCCACCCCAAAGACCTGAACAGCTACAGACCAGTGGCCTTGACGTCCCACTTGATGAAGACCCTGGAGAAACTGCTCCTTGCTCACCTCCGCCCCCTGGTGGAACCAGCGATGGATCCACTCCAGTTCGCCTACCAGCATGGCATTGAGGTGGAGGATGCGGTGATCTTCCTCCTTCACCATTCTCTGTCCCACCTGGAGAAGCCCGGGAATGTGGTGAGGATCATGTTCTTTGACTTCTCCAGTGCTTTCAACACCATCCAACCGATGATCCTGAAGGACAAGCTGCTGCACGCAGGGATGGACCAGCACCTGTCATCATGGATCCTGGACTACCTCACGAACCGGCCTCAGTTTGTGAGAACCCGGGACTGTGTGTCCGACACGATCATCAGTAGCACGGGGGCCCCCCAGGGAACGGTGTTGGCTCCCTTCCTGTTCACTCTTTATACTGCGGACTTCTCACACAACACAACACACTACCATCTACAGAAGTTCTCTGATGACTCTGCGATCGTTGGCCTCATCTCCAATGGAGATGAAGCTGAGTACAGAGGGCTTATCCAGGACTTCGTGGACTGGTGCCATTGGAACTGCCTCCAGATCAACGCGAGGAAAACTAAGGAGCTGGTGGTGGACTGCCGCAGGCAAGGACAACCCCTCACAGCACCAGTAAATATCCAGGGATCAGACATTGAGATGGTAACATCCTACAAGTACCTGGGTGTTCATCTGAACAATAAACTAGACTGGTCACACAATACTGACACACTCTACAAGAAGGGACAGCGCAGGCTGTTCCTACTGAGGACTCTCAGGTCTTTTGGTGTACAAGGGGCACTGCTGAAGACATTCTATGACACGATGGTGGCATCAGCCATCACTTTTGGAGTGGTCTGCTGGGGCAGTGGCATTACTGCAGCCGATAGGAAGAGACTGAACAAACTGATCAAGAAGGCTAGCTCCGTCCTGGGGCAGTGCCTTGATCCGGTGGAGGAGATAGAAGAGAGAAGGATGGTGGCTAAACTGTCATCTCTGCTGGAGTCCGAGTTCCACCCTATGCAGGACATACTGAATGCACTGAGGAGCTCATTTAGCAGCAGACTACATCAACCCAGGTGCACAACCGAGAGGTTTCGCAGGTCCTTCCTACCAACGGCTGTCAGACTGTACAACCTAAGCAGGGCTGCTCGCAGAGATAGCAAAAAGACGTAACGACCTAATAGTTTTTTGAATGCAAAAGATGCAATAGACTTACACAATGGTCCCCTCCAGCATACAGCTAGGAAAATACCGGTCGCTATGGAGGGTGAGAATATGTATGGGCACATAATCATACCATGTAGGATAACTAAGTAGACGGTTGTGCTGTTTCATCCCATCTAGCTACAATGCTCTGCACTGTGTGTGTTTATACATTTACATATTTATTCCATCTAGCTACAATGCTCTGCACTGGGTGTGTTTATGTTTATGTTTATATTTATATATCTATATATTCATTCCATCTAGCTACAATGCCCCGCACTGTGTGTTTATATATCTACATATTATTCCATCTAGCTACATTGCGCCGCACTGTGTGTTTATACAGTATATTTACATATTTATTCCACCTAGCTGCAATGCTCCGTACTGTGGGTGTTTATATATCTACATATTTATTCCATCTAGCTACAATGCTCCGCACTGTGTGTTTATATACTCATATATTTATCCCATCCAGCTACACTGCTCTGCACTGTGTGTCTGTGTGTATATATACATATATTTATAGTAATATGTACATATGTATATTAACTGCTCTTGCTTGCTTGCTTTTTTTCTTGCCTTCTCATTGTTGCTCTGAGTGTTGCTATCCCTGTGCTGTTGCAATCCTGGAATTTCCCCTTTGTTGGACTAATAAAGGCTTATCTTATCTTATCTTATCTTATCTTTATGCATATTAAATAAAAGAGTCTTCCATGTTAAGTGAAAATAAAAACTTTGAAATATGATGAACAAAAAGAAACTATTTTAGTGTGCTTTTTGCTTAAAAAAATGCTTTAAAAATGCTTTATATATTATTGTCCTCTGAACTGGCTGTGCCTGTGTTGATGACCCGCTTCCTCAGGTTTGCCTGTGTACAATTTTGCACTGCTCTTGTGGATGGGCGGTCATTATTGAAATGAAGTGTCTGCGTCTGTGTTCATAATTTTGCGTGTTGATAGTAGATCACTGGCAAAAAATTTGTTTCTAAGACTGCCTTCTATCATTTGCGTAATATTGCCAAGATTAGGAGCATCTTGTCTCAGAGTGATGCTGAGAAGCTGATCCACGCTTTTGTTAGCTCGAGATTAGATTATTGTAATTCTTTATTATCAGGCTGTCCTAAAACATCTTTAAAAAGTCTTCAGCTGATCCAAAATGCTGCAGCAAGAGTTTTAACAGGTACTAGAAAGAGAGATCATATCTCTCCGGTTCTGGCCTCCCTTCATTGGCTTCCCATAGAGTTTAGAATTAAGTTTAAAATCCTTCTTCTTACTTACAAAGCTCTAAACAATCAGGCTCCTTTTTATTTAAAAGATCTGATACTACCGTATTATCCTAACAGAGCACTACGCTCCCAAAATGCAGGATTACTTGTGATACCTAGAATCTCCAAAAGTACAATGGGAGGCAGAGCCTTCAGTTATCAAGCTCCTCTCCTGTGGAATCAGCCGCCAATCTGGATTCGGGAGTCAGACTCGATCTCTGTTTTTAAGAATAGGGCTAAAACCTACCTTTTTGATATAGCCTACAATTAGGGAGGGATCATGTGTTTCTGAACCCTCCCTTAGTTATGCTGCTAATAGGTTTAGTCAGCCGGGGGACCTCCAGTAATGCACTGGGCCTCACTCCTTTTCTCACTCTCAATGAAATATTTTTTTTTTTGCTGGTCATTAACATTTGTTTGTTCTCTCCCATAGATTGAGTCCCTATCGTGCTGTTTGCTCCCTACATGTCTGTTCTTTTCTTCTTCTCTATCCCCTCACCCCCCAGCCAGTCGCAGCAGATGACTGCCCCTCCCTGAGCCTGGTTCTGCTGGAGGTTTCTTCCTGTTAAAAGGGAGTTTTTCCTCTCCACCGTCGCCAAGTGCTTGCTCACAGGGGATCACCTGATTGCTGGGGTCTTTCTGCAACTGTGGGGGTTCCCCCCTACAGTTGATAGTGCTATGAGATGACTGTTGTTGTGAAATGGCGCTATATAAATAAAGTTGAATTGAATTGAATTGAAAAACTGGCCACTCCCTTAGGCGCTCTGTCTAAATTGTGCACTTGCTAATTTGTGCTACCTTAGTAAATCTTCCCGTTAATTTGGATGTATGTGAGTGAAATGACAATACAGTGATCCCTCACTTATCGCGGTTAATGGGTTCCAGAACCGACCGCGAAAAGTGAAAAACCGCGAAGTAGCGTCACCCCTAATGACGTCACCCATAAATAATATGTACGTTCATTCTCTCACTCTCTCTCTCATATGATATGTGTGTGTGTGTGTGTGTGTGTGTGTAAGTGTACATACATACGTAGATGTAAATAAAGTGTACATAAATATGTTTTTAGAACTCTTTTATTCTTATAACAAGATACGTAACTCAAGATGAAGATGATTTACTGCACAGGTTAATGAGAGCTTTACTGCTCCTCAGGTGACGCCTCATCGTCAGGTGCTAGAGGCGCAGGATCGTCGAGGGCAGCTTCCGATAGAGCTGGAGAAGCTGCAGGAGGCGGCGTAGTGGCTCGACGGGAAGACTATTTCGCACAAAAAGGCACAAGAGAACAGCGAAAAGTTCCACGCGGCGAGACTAAGCAACACGAGCGATAAAGAACAATGAATGCGGTCTTCCTTCGCTGGGTATGGGCGCTCGGCAGGGAGAGAAGCTGGGTAAAACGTCTCGGCCAATCAGCTTGCGAGATTCCCGAGCTGAGCCAAAACGAGAACAGCGAACAGAGAGGTGGATTTTGAGTTGTGCGGGCTCTCCATGTTGATACCTGATGTTCTAATGTAGTCTCCCTGCCTTCTGCTAGCGTCCGCCCATTTTTTCTCAATTTTGAATTTTTGATGAATATTTTTGAAAAATCCGCGATGTACTGAGGGCGCGAAAGGTGAGGCGCGAAGTAGCGAGGGATCACTGTAATCCTATTCTTCTGTATATTATGCTCATCGAGGTGCTGAGCAACAGTCAACTGGGTCCATTCAGAAGGAACAGTTTTTCTCAAAATCCTAATATTTTGTCTTGCTGTCATTTAATAAATTGTGCTTCTGGAACTGTGGGCCTATCACTAATCACTGCAGTTATATATTAATTGATTCCATACTCCCTCTCATGTAATAGAGCCTAAATACATGTTTACCAATTTAAATGGATTTCACTCTTGTCCCTCAGCTACACTCCTGCAGCCTCTTCTACGAAATTTCAATGAAACTGCTCAATGCCTTTCTTATTTACAGCCATTTAAGATAAGATAAGATAAGATAAGCCTTTATTAGTCCCACAATGGGGAAATTCCAGGATTGCAACAGCACAGGGATAGCAACACTCAGAGCAATAATTAAGAAGATACAGAAGATATAAATAAGAGCAGTGGATATACATACATACACATCAATATATAAATATATATACAAAGTGCGGAGCATTGTAGCGAGATGGAATAAACAGCATAACCGTCTACTTAGTTATCCTACATAGTATGAATATGTACCCATACATATTGTCACCGTCCGTAGCGACCGATACTGTCCTAGTTGTATATACTGGAGGGGACCATTGTGTAAGTCTATTGCATCTTTGCATTCAGTACTATTAGGTCGTCACGTTTTTTTGCTATCTCTGCGAGCAGCCCTGCTTAGGTTATACAGTCTGACTGCCGTAGGTAGGAAGGACCTGCGAAACCTCTCGGTTGTGCACCGAGGATGATGTAGTCTGCTGCTAAATGAACTCCTCAGTGCATTCAGTATGTCCTGCATAGGGTGGGACTCGGACTCCAGCAGAGATGACAGTTTAGCCACCATCCTTCTCTCTCCTATCTCCTCCACTGGGTCAGGGCGCTGCCCCAGGACGGAGCTAGCTTTCTTGATCAGTTTGTTCAGTCTCTTCCTATCCGCTGCTGTAATGCCACTGCCCCAGCAGACCACTCCAAAAGTGATGGCTGATGCCACCACCGTGTCGTAGAATGTCTTCAGCAGCGCCCCTTGTACACCAAAAGACCTGAGTCTCCTCAGTAGGAACAGCCTGTGCTGTCCCTTCTTGTAGAGTGCGTCGGTATTGTGTGACCAGTCTAGTTTATTGTTCAGATGAACACCCAGGTACTTGTAGGATGTCACCATCTTGATGTCTGTGCTGTGAGGGGTTGTCCTTGCCTGCGGCAGTCCACCACCAGCTCCTTAGTTTTCCTCGCGTTGATCTGGAGGCAGTTCCTACAGCACCAGCCCACGAAGTCCTGGATAAGTCCTCTGTACTCAGCTTCACCTCCGTTGGAGATGAGGCCGACAATTGCAGAGTCGTCAGAGAACTTCTGTAGATGGCAGTGTGTTGTGTTGTGTGAGAAGTCTGCAGTATAAAGAGTAAACAGGAAGGGAGCCAAAACCATTCCCTGGGGGGCCCCGGTGCTACCGATGATCGTGTCGGACACACAGTCCCGGGTTCTCACAAACTGTGGCCGGTTAGTGAGGTAGTCCAGGATCCATGATGACAGGTGCTGGTCCACCCCTGCGCACAGCAGCTTGTCCTTCAGGATCATCGGTTGGATGGTGTTGAAAGCACTGGAGAAGTCAAAGAACATGATCCTCACCGCATTCCCGGGCTTCTCCAGGTGGGACAGAGAACGGTGAAGGAGGAAGATCACCGCATCCTCCACCCCAATGCCATGCTGGTAGGCGAACTGGAGTGGATCCATCGCTGGTCCCACCAGAGGGCGGAGGTGAGCAAGGAGCAGTCTCTCCAGGGTCTTCATCATGTGGGACGTCAGGGCCACTGGTCTGTAGCTGTTCAGGTCTTTGGGGCGGGAGTCTTTGGTACAGGTACCACACAAGATGTTTTCCACAACTGTGGTACCCTCCCCAGCTTCAGGCTCAGGTTGAAGATGAGCTCCACAATCCCACACAGCTGATCTGCACAGGACTTGAGGAGCTTTGCGCTGATGCCGTCCGGTCCCGACGCCTTCCTCGCCTTGACCTTTCTCAGCTCCGTCCTCACCTGGGTCTGAGTGAGGGTCATGTTGGGGGGCTGTGTGTTGGGAGTGGGGGGGGTGTTGGTGGAATGGGGTGTGGACAGCAGGACTCGATGTCTTTAGAGGCAGCAGTGGTTGTTGTGCAGTCGGGGGGGAGGGCGGTTGGTCAAACCTATTAAAAAACAGGTTCAGATTGTTCGCCCACTCCCTGCCCCCCATGGCCTGGGAGGAGGTATTCTGGAGCCCAGAGATGGTTTTAAGGTTTCTCCAGACCCCACCGATGTTGTTCTGTTGCAGCTTGTCCTCCATCTTCTTCCTGAAGCTGTCCTTGCCTTCTCTGATCTTCCTCCTCAGCTCCCTCTGTACGGACTTCAGCATCTCCCTGTTCCCCGACCTGAAGATCCTCTTCTTCTCTCTCAGAAGTGTTTTTATCTCAGGGTTGATCCAGGGTTTGTTGTTCGAGAAACACCGTATGGTCTTGGTGGGTACGGTGTTGTCCACACAGAAGCTGATGTAGTCCGTGATGGTGTGAGTGAGGCCATCGATCGGTGGATCGCAGAGCTGCTCCCAGGCAGTGGTTTCAAAGCAGTCCTTTAGAGCGTCCATTGCCTCCTCAGACCATAACTTCACTGTGCGCATAACCGGAGGTTGTCTGTGCACTAGGGGTTTGTACACCGGCAGGAGATGAACCAAGTTGTGATCCGATCTCCTGAGTGGGGGGAGTTGTGATGAGGTGTACGCCTCCTTAGTGTTTGCATAGAATAAATCCAGTGTTTTATTGTCTCTAGTGTGGCATGTGACATACTGGGTAAATGTGGGTAGGATGGGAGACAGTGAAATATGGTTGAAATCGCCTGAGATGAGGAGAAGAGCATCTGGGTGGTCTGTCTGCAGCCTGCCAGTTACTGAGTGGATGACGTCACGCACTGTCCCAGCGTTCGCCGTCGGATTTGCATAATTTAAGTTCCAGTCCCCATTGCCAGAACACACAAACAGAGTGTGTGTGTGGCCACACTCTTCTTGTGGCCACACAAGAAGAGTGTGGCCACTACTTCACCACAACCTCCATGGACAAAGTAATAATGTTTATCTTGTTGGGCCTTGGTACAACCGCTCACTTCATCTACTAGCCTCCCACAGCTGCTGTTTTGATGTGAATTTGTGATGACTCGCTCTGGGCCATTATCAACCACAGCTGTGCGCACACCGGCTCCTCGTCAGGACATGACTATTTAACCCCACTCACCCTGCTGGCCTGTACAGAGCTGTCTGTCTCCCTGGCTATGAAGCATGTCTCCCGTCTTCCTAGCCTCCTCATCGCTCAACCCCGCCAACTCGGCATCAACTCCTGGAGGATCTCTCCTCAAACTCAAGTAAGCCTAACCTTTAACTCACCTGTTCTCCACTACTCCCCTGTGCACAGGCGGAACCTCCCGGTGGCGGAATCGTCTCCCTCGGCAGTGGTTTCCATCCTCTCCTCTCCACCATCACTACGGCTGCAGCAACACTGGGACCGTGGGCGCTGTCTACCTGGCCAATGGGTGATCACCATCTGCCTGTAACAAGTAAGCCGCAGTTACACCTAAGCGTGAGCCCAGCTAACATCTTGCTAATTGTGTGTCTGCTCCGTCCATAGGGTTGCCAGGCCGCACGGCGCTCTGCTTCCTCCCAGCTGCTCTGAGTCTCCAGCCAGCACGCACATACACTACATAATACATTGACGCACTCACACACGAACACTGGGTCAAATAAAAGATAATTGAATCCATTTCTGAGTCCGTGTCTGTTCCCTGGGTCAGTCATTATGTCACTACTGCTCCGTCAGAACGACCCAGCGAACAGCGTGCTAGCACAACGGTTTAACAACTTAGAGGCTCGTGTGGATCACATTGCTTACCAGCAGCAGGTTATCTTAAACCAATTGACCCAAATTAACAGCCGGTTGGATCATCTGACAGGGCAGCAGGCGTTTCCACAGGCGTCCATCGGTGCTACAGCTCCCGCTAGCTCCTCCATTAGCCAGCCTAGCCTAGCTACCCCGACCCAACTCACTCCTGTTCCTACACCCTCCCGCTTTAGCGGTAAGCTAGGGGAGGCGCGCGGATTTCTCCTCCAGTGTGAAACAGTTTTCCAGCGGGTCCTGGGTGACTTTCCAACTGCGCATAGCTGGATAGGTTATGTTACTAACCTTTTGGAAGGGCGAACGCTAGCTTGGGCTTACGCAGTGATGGCTAGGGCAAGCTATGCTAGCTTAACCTATAGCCAGTTCGTTAGCGAGTTCAGCGAGGTATTCGACCACTCTGACCGGGACAATGTACTCACCACCCGGTTGTTGAATCTTCGACAGGGGGGCAGGTCCGTGGCTGACTATGCCATCGATTTCCGGGTGGTGGCAGCAGAGGTGGGGTGGGAGGATGCCTCGTTGTGTAGCATTTTCATCAGGAGCTTGAGCCCTAGCCTGCGGGATGAGTTGGCCCGCTTAGATAAGCCAGAGAAGCTTACACCGCTAATTTCTCTAGCCATCAATTTAGATAACAGACTGAGGGAGCGGGCAGCCGAGCGGACAACATCCGGTCGCTCGGGTGCCCAGACCCTGCGCTCCCCCCAGACCCCATTACTGGCCCTGCCTTCCCTTGAGTCAGCTGACACACAGGAGTCTATGGTAATGGGGTGATCCAAGCTCTCCCAAGCAGAGAAACAGCACCGTAGGGAGCTAGGTTTGTGCATGTATTGTGGAGGTGAGGACCAAGAGCTAGAAACCTGCCCCGTTCGGCCAAAAGAGGGGGTCCATGCGTCGCAGTAGGGGGACTCACGGACCAACCTCGGCCAAATCCCCTCTCCAAGTGCACATTGCCCATTAGGTTCATACACAACAGGACTGAATTTTGCACTCACGCCCTGGTTGACTCAGGAGCGGAGCAGAGCTTCATCTCGGGGGAACTGGCAAACCGTTTGGGGCTTCCCTGCCGTCCTTTGAAGGCCCCCCTTCAGCTCATTGCTCTGTCCAAGGCGCCCCTGACTATAGTGACTAAACCAACAGCCCCGGTCTCAGTGATCATCTCGGGTAATCACCGAGAGGATCTCAGCTTGTCCGTCCTGCCGGTTGCCTCATCTCTGGTCATCTTGGGTTATCCTTGGCTCCGGCTCCACAACCCTTCTTTTGAATGGCGTGCAGGAAACGTGGTGCCCTGGAGCTCCTTCTGCCTCAGCGCATGTCTCCAATCAGCTGCATGTGCTCCCTCCACGCCGTTGGCCTCCCCCGTCTCGCCTCCTCCCGATCTGTCCAGGGTGCCCCCCGAGTACCATGATCTAGGGGCAGTGTTCAGCAAAGCCAAGGTGCTGTCGCTTCCCCCTTACCGGCCCTATGACTGTGCCATTAATCTCCGGGCTGGGGCCCCGCTGCCTTTGATTCGCCTGTACAGCCTGTCGGCGCCGGAGCGGGAGGCTATGGAGGCCTATATTAAGGATTCCCTCAGCTCAGGCATCATCCGTCCATCGTCCTCGGCGATGGGGGCCGGTTTCTTTTTTGTTGGGAAGAAGGATGGCTCCCTTAGGCCGTGCATAGACTTCCGGGCTCTCAACGAGATCACCATCAAGGACAAATACACGCTGCCTCTGATGGACACGGCGTACGATTCTCTCCAGGGGGCCTCAGTTTTTATTAAGTTGGACCTCCGGAATGTCTACCATCTGGTGCGCATCAGGGAGGGGGATGAGTGGAAGACTGGTTTCCGGACCCCAAGCGGCCACTTTGAGTACCTGGTGATGCTGTTTGGGTTGACCAACGCTCCGGCCGTCTTCCAGAGATTGATCAGTGATGTTCTCCGTGACTTCCTGGGTTCTTTCGTCTTTGTTTACCTAGACGACATCTTGATCTTCTCCCGTTCCCTGGATGAGCACTGCGTTCATGTGAGACGGGTCTTTCAGCGCCTCCAGGAGAACAAGCTATATGTTAAGGCTGAGAAGTGTGAGTTCCACACCTCCAAGACCTCATTTCTCGGCTTCACCATCGCCCATAACCAGATCATCACGGACCCCAACAAGGTGAAGGCCGTTGTGGACTGGCCTCCCCCCTCCTCTAGGAAGCAGCTGCAGCAATTCCTGGGTTTCGCCAACTTTTACCGGCGCTTTGTCAGCAATTACAGTGTCATCGCTCTTCCCCTCACCCGCCTCACCTCTCCAAAGATGCCTTTTCAGTGGACGGAGGAGGCTGCGGCCGCGTTCACTGAGCTCAAGACCCAGTTCTCGTCCTCCCCCATCTTGACTCTCGTCCTCCCCCATCTTGACTCAAGTGGATCCTGCGCTACAGTGCTTGGTGGAGGTAGATGCCTCTGACTCCGGGGTGGGGGCCGTGTTGTCCCAGCGTTCTCCAGTGGACGGGGAGGTCCGGCCCTGTGCGTTTTTCTCCCGCCGTCTGTTCCCAGCAGAGAGGAATTACGACATCGGGGATAGGGAGCTCCTGGCGGTTAAGCTCGCGCTGGAGGAATGGCGTCACTGGTTGGAGGGGGCCGCCCAACCCTTCATCGTATGGGCAGACCATAAGAACCTTGAGTACCTAAGCACGGCCAAGTGTCTGAACGCCCACCAGGCCCGCTGGCCCTTATTCTTTGGTTGTTTCAATTTTACCATCACCTACCACCCCGGGTCTAAGAATACCAAGCCTGATGCGCTGTCCAGGCAGTTCTCCCCTGACACAGCGGAGGTGCCCGTCCTCCCCATCCTCCCGCCTTCGTGTATCGTGGGTGCCCTCTTGTGGGAAATCAAGGAGAGGGTCCTGAAGGCGCAGGAGGCGGAACCGGACCCAGGCGGGGGGCCAGCGGGCAAGTTGTTCGTTCCATCTTCTGTTCGGGGCGATGTTATCCACTGGGCCCACTCCTCCAGGCTGGCATGCCATCCAGGGGGTTCTTGCATGATCAAGATCCTCCAGAGGTTGTTTTGGTGGCCATCGCTTCAGAGGGACGTCACCGATTACATCCGCGCCTGCCCCCAGTGCGCCACCGGTAAGACGCCTTCCTCTCCTCCAGTGGGGCTGTTTCACCCTCTTCCTGTTCCTGGTAGGCCTTGGTCACACATTGCCGTGGATTTCGTCACCGGTCTTCCCCCGCCTGACCAACACACCGTCTTGCTCACTATTGTGGATCGCTTCTCTAAGGCCGCCCACTTCATCCCCCTACTGGGACTCTCCACAGCGAAGAAGACGGCAGATCTACTGGTGCGGCACGTCGTCAGGCTCCATGGAATACCAGTGGACATTGTCTCTGATCGTGGGCCGCAGTTCGTGTCTCAGGTCTGGAAGTCTTCCTGTAAAGCTCTGGGGGCTACGGTGAGCCTGTCCTCCGGCTACCACCCCCAGAGTAACGGTCAGTGCGAGAGGGCCAACCAGGAGCTGGAGGCTGTTCTGCGGTGTGTGGCCTCATCTCACCTGGCCTCGTGGAGTGCCCAGTTTCCATGGGTCGAGTATGCCCATAACTCCACGGTATCATCAGCGATCGGCATGTCCCTGTTTGAGGCTTCCCTGGGCTACAATCCCCCGCTCTTTCCTGAAGAGGAGAGGGAACTCGCCGTGCCTTCTGTCCAGGCTCATCTGAGATGCTGTCGGCGGGTTTGGAGGTTGGTCCGGACGGCGCTCCGACGCACGGCGGAGCGTAACTCCAGGGTCGCTAATCGCCGCAGGAGGCCGGCTCCGGCCTACCAGGTGGATCAGCAGGTTTGGCTCTCAACACAACACATTAACCTCAAGGGTGAGAGGAGGAAATTATCTCAGCAATTCATTAGCCCATTTCCCATCACCCGGATTATTAATCCTGTAGCTGTACGCCTGTCTCTCCCCCCCTCCCTCCGCATCTGTCCCACCTTCCATGTGTCCCAGATCAAGCCTTTTTTTTTCCAGCCCTCTCTGTCCTCCTCCCAGGTCTCCGCCTCCACCAGTTGTGATCGATGGCGACCCAGCGTGGAAGGTCACCTCCATACTGGACGTCCGCCGCTGGGGTCGTGGCATGCAGTACCTGGTGGACTGGGAGGGGTATGGTCCTGAGTGGCGCTCCTGGGTGCGTCCATCCTTCATGTTGGACAAGCAACTCATCAGGGACTTCCATTGGACGCACCCAGGTAGGCTGGATCGGATGCCAGGAGGCACCCCTTGGGGGGGGTACTGTGATGACTCGCTCTGGGCCATTGTCATCTACAGCTGTGCGCACACCAGCTCCTTGTCAGGACAGGACTATTTAACCCCACTCAGCCTGCTGGCCTGTACGGAGCCGTCTGTCTCCCTGGCTATGAAGCACGTCTCTCGTCTTCCTAGCCTCCTCATTGCTCAACCTCGCCATCTCAGCATCAACTCCCGGAGGATCTCTCCTCAAACTCAAGTAAGCCTAACCTTTAACTCACCTGTTCTCCACTACTACCCTGTGCACAGGCGGAACCTCCCGGTGGTGGAATCGTCTCCCTCGGCGGCGGTTTCCACCCTCTCCTCTCCACCATCACTATGGCTGCAGCGACGCTGGGACCATGGGCGCTGTCTACCTGGCCAACGGGTGATCACCATCTGCCTGTAACAAGTACGCCACAGTTACACCTAAGCGTGAGCCCAGTTAGCATCTTGCTAATTGTGTGTCTGCTCCATCCATAGGGTTGCCAGGATGCACGGCGCTCTGCTTCCTCCCAGCTGCTCTGAGTCTCCAGCCAGCACGCACATACGCTACATAATACATCCACGCACTCACACACGAACACTGGGTCAAATAAAAGATAACTGAATCCATTTCTGAGTTCGTGTCTGTTCCCTGGGTCAGCCATTATGTCAGAATTGCCTCCAACCCTCATAGATCTTTTGCTTGAGGATGCTCCAAAGGTTCTCAATAGGGTTGAGGTCAGGGGAGGATGAGGGCCACACCATGAGCTTCTCTCCTTTTATGCCCATAGCAGCCTATGACACAGAGGTATTCTTTGCAGCATGAGATGGTACACTGTCATGCATGAAGATAATTTTGTTACGGAAGGCATGGTTCTTTTTGCACCGTGGAAGAAAGTGGTCAGTCAGAAACTCTATATACGTTGCCATGGTCATTTTCACACCTTCAGGGACCCTAAAGAGGCCTACCAGCTTTCTCCCCATGATTCCTGCCCAAAACATGACTCCGCCACCTCCTTGCTGATGTCGCAGCCTTGTTGGGACATGGTGGCCATCCATCAACCATCCTCTACTCCATCCATCTGGACCATCCAGGGTTGCATGGCGCTCATCAGTAAAAAAGACTGTTTGAAAATTAGTCTTCATGTACTTCTAAGCCCACTGCAACCGTTTCTACTTGTGAGCATTGGTTAGGGATGGCTGAATAGTAGGTTTATGCACAACTGCAAACCTCTGGAGGATCCTACACCTTTAGGTTTGTGGGACTCCAAAGGCACCAGCAGCTTCAAATACCTGTTTGTTACTTTGCAACAGCATTTTAGCAGCTGCTCTCTTAATCCGATGAATTTGTCTGGCAGAAAACTTCCTCATTATTCCGTTATCTGCACAAACCCATATGCCCTCTGAATCAGCCACAAATTTCTTCACAGTACAATGATCACACTTAAGTTTTCATGAAATATCTAATGTTTTCATACCTTGTCCAAGGCACTGCACTATTTGACGCTTTTCGGCAGCAGAGAGATCCTTTTTCTTTCCCGTATTGCTTGAAACCTGTGGCATGCTTAATAATGTGGAACATCCTTCTTTAGTGGTTTTCCTTTAAGTGGGCTCACCTGGCAAACTAATTATGACAGGTGTCTGAGATTGATATCGGTGATCCATAGAACCCTGAAACGCAACACCATCCATGAGTTTAATTGAAAAACAAAAAATTGAATGTTTATGACACTAAAAACATATTTGCATAATAATTTGGAACATGGTGTATTGTAACATTCATTTTATTCTGTTGTACTGTAATACTAGAGGACGTCACAGGGCAGTGCTACTCCCCTTTGGTGTTGGCAGTGTAATAGCGTAGAGCTAAGCCACACAGTAGGAGAACTCTTTGGTAGCTGGTAGGTGTCGGTCATGTCGCACATGTTCTGCTATTCATGTATGAATTAGAGTATGTAGCACCGCGGAGCCCATGCTAATGTGTTTGACTTAGCCTACTAGCTCTCCGCCATTGCCTCACCACCCGTTACACTATGCTGACCTCATTATTTCTAACTTTGCACATGTTTAGCAAAATTATCCAAAAGCAGAAAGTAAGGGAAAGTCCACTTTGTTTAGAATAATTATTGGGCATGGGCTTGGGCATGGCCATGAATGGAAACAGAAATGTCAAATTTATAAATCATCCTACCATGGGACCAATCAAAAAGATAACTACTGCACTCTGCTCATGGTGATAATGCAATAGACAGATTTCTAAGGATATTTGTGATTCTGTATTTGAATATAAATGAGGGGGAAAATCATTGATGTTAGCTAATAGAGACTTCATTTGGGGCTGAAAATCTTTTCATCTTGACTCAGAAGGCAGACAGGCAAGAGCTAGTGTTTTAATTGCACCAAGCTAGTGTGCAGAGGCCGACGTAACAGCCAGACTTTAATGTTTCCTTCACACTTCCTTTATTTCAGCCACATTTTAAGCTTATCCACTCCTTCTGGGGAAATAACAGAGCATGCAAAATTGAACCTATTAATTCCAAAATACTAAATCGCCACTTCAGAAGACAAAATACCTCTCATTAACAGTGAAAATGGTTCTAATCATGAGCTCAACTCTATGCTGCAACAACTGCAGAGTGTAGAGATGTTCGTTTGCTTATAGAATCACTAACACCCCCTGGTGAGTGCCACCTTTGCTCAGTGTCCCTTGGCTAAAACTATCCTTCAAACTTAGTGAATGAAGTGCATCTCAGCATGTGTTCATTATGTACCCTTCCTCCCTGCTTTTTCTCCTGAGACAGTATCAGCTTCATTGCCCGGCCTTTCACTGCTTCTTTGTTGAGTTGTCTCTGTCTCTCCTGCCTGTCTTTCTCTCACCTCTCTCCATCTCCTTTGCTGTAATAGATCCTGAGACCTATTGATTTTAATCCCAAGTACTTCTCACAGGGTATCTGGCTGTCTCTTTCACTTACTTTGGGAAGCGACGTTGGGGCTTTTTCTCCAGGTCGGTGAAAGGAGTATCAATTAGATTGTCTATAGGATTTTAATTTCCCAAATTTGAATTCATAAGGTGAAGCTGGCATTAGAGTCAACGAAAGTGGGGACTTCGAGGTTTTGTTGTGAGACCTTGCATTAGTTTTCCAGCTGAGGTGCTTCAAAGGACTATTGCTCGCTGCTAAATGATTGGCCGGTTTGGAAATAACAGACCATTTGTCCTTTAGCACCTCATAAAAATCCTTTATTGTTGTTTTCTCCCCATTAATCCAAAAGTAGGTTTAAATCACCACAAATTGACACCCTTGAGCATAAAGGTCCTGGTTGATCTTTAGAAAATGACGCCTCTCCTCCTTTCCTCGCTACATGTGGTAATGAGGGGGAAATTGGGCAAAATGTGTTTTTAATTAAAAACAATAAAGCAGCCATATTTCACACATGGAATGCTTCACAATCAGGAGTGGGCAAGCCCACAAAGTCACCAATAAAGCGTGAAACAAAAGGAGCAGTATGGCCAGACGTTGATCGGGCTGTCATGGGGTTCCGACATAACCGAGACGACACATATCATGCCAGTGTGAAGCATCTAATTACTCAACAAATTCTCCATCTCTTGGGCCCAAAGAGGCAAAGTAAATGAGAGTAGTGTGAGTTTAGCCATCCTGCTGCCTGATGCCTTTGGGCTCTGTGTTTGAACAGTATGATTTTTTTTTTCTGCAGCTCACTGATCATTACTCAGAATGAGAACAGATACTGCAGCCTGTTCAGGGGACTATCGACAATGGTTATTTTTGTGACACAGCTGGCTCATGGGGAAGCATAATGAATATAACACGTGTGTTATTCTAAAAGCTTTTCCATGTTGCCCTCTGCCCCATGGATCAGAGGCTGTTGTAAGCCTGCCGCTTTTTCCTAATTACTCTCCAAAATCTTGCACTACAACAGTCAATTAATTCAAACATGCTGCTACAGCTAAAAAAAAATTGAATTTTAATGGATTCCAGAGAGAGTCACTTTTTAAACGGCACAATTATCTGAATTTAAGATGCATACTAGAAAACTCTTATTATACACCAGTCAGCCTCACTAAAAGCTTGATATCTAATATTGTGTAGGTCCATCTCATTCCAGCAAAACAGGGATTTCTCTGTAGGACTCTGGGATCTTTGACAGCAGGCATTTGATCCTTGTGGTCTGTTGAAATTATGGCATTTCAGTTGCAAAATCACATTGGTTTTGTTAACATATCAAAGCATGGCAACCATAATCTCAATACACTTAATGCTAGAAAGTGTAGATACTACTAGGACTGATACGTTTTTAATCTACCAAAGTTTGTGTGGTTTTTTAGTTTGGGCAAATGAAAACCTGAATTGAAAAAAACAATGACATTATTAACTTTAGATATAAATGAATAAAAAGGCCATAAATAATTTTTATACAGCTATGCTACCCATTTCAGGTCAGACACAACAAAAATTGCTACAGAGAAGATGGCCTGGTACATGATAGAGTGGGGGAAAGATTGATGCGGTGTAATATTGTGATACTTGGCACTCGCAATGATGCATCAAACCATAAACATCACTTATTTCGGATAGTACATTACAGGTTAAAAGAAACTGTATAATATAACAACAAGGTCAAATTAGACAAAGACTCCTTCTACTATACAATTCCACGTGAGTTATCCGAAATGGGTGATGGCTGAAGCCGCAGCTTATATTGCCCACCCATATTCCATCCAAGAATTCAAAGGAGAAAAAAGAGAAAACAAGACAAGAGCGATTACAATTTAAAACAAGGCTAAGACAAAATATGACTGAGAGAAAAAGAAAACTGAGCTAGTCTAAGTTAAGCGGTTACTATTCAAAAACAAATCTAAGACATAGTGTCACAGAGAAAAAAGAAAAACTAAGCTATAACACAACACAGGCTGGAGATGTCAATCCTTATGTGAGTTTACATGTCGTCTTGTAAATATGTTTGGAGTATTTCTTCCTTTAGTTTTTGTTTAAATTGTCCAAGCTTTGTACATGATTTTAATTCAGGTCCAAAATCGTTCCATAATCTGACACCTTGCACTGAAATACAGTGTTGCTTGGTGGTTGTTCTCACTGTAGGCTTTTGAAATATACATGTTCCTCTGAAGTGATATCGTTTCTCCCTTGTTTGGAACAACTTTTGGATATTTGCGGGCAGTGATAGATTCTTCACTTTGAACATTATTATTGCGGTTTTAAAGTCGATCAGATCTTTCAACTTGAGAGTTTTTTGTTTAAGAAAAAGTGGGTTTGTTGGTTCCCTGTAAGCTGCTTTGTTGATTATTCTAATAGCTCTCTTTTGAAGCATAAAGAGTGGATATATGTTTGTTTTATATGTATTTCCCCATACTTCATTACAATATGTCATGTATGGGAGTATTAATGAATGATACAAGGTGTATAGTGTGGGTTGATTCAGCAAATTTTTCACTCTGTGTAATATTGCAATTGATTTGGATACTTTACCTTTTATATAATTAATATGTGGCTTCCAACACAGTTTGTTATCAATTATTACTCCAAGGAATTTAGTTTTGGATACCCTTTCAATCTCTACACCATTTACACTGAGTTTGGGTACTGGGTAGTTGTGATGGTTGTTAAAGACTATAAATTTTGTCTTGCTTAAATTGAGCGTTAATTTGTTTGAATCAAACCACAGTTTCAGCTTTCCTAATTCCTTTCCGAGTGTATCCAGAAGTTGTTCCAAGTTGTTTCCACTGCATAGCAGGTTAGTGTCATCAGCAAACAATATTAAGTCCATTTTTTCTGAAACTTTACATATATCATTTATATACATATTGAATAATAATGGTCCCAAAACTGAACCCTGTGGGACTCCACAGGTGACCTTCAGTAGCTCTGAGTTTTTGTTGTTAACACATACAAACTGATATCTATTCTTTAAGTAACTTCTTAACCAGGACAGTGCTACCCCTCTGATACCACAATTTTGTAGTTTCTTTAATAATAGATTGTGATCTACTGTATCAAATGCTTTTTTAAGATCCAGGAATACTCCAACTGAATACTCTTTATTTTCAATGGCTGTTGATATTTTTTCTGTAAATTCCATTAAGGCATATGCTGTTGTCCTTTTGTGTCTGAACCCATATTGCTGCTCACACAATAAATCATTCTTCAGTATGAAGTTGTCAATTCTCTCATAGAATATTTTTTCAAGTATCTTGGAAAATTGCGGTAATAGTGAAATTGGTCTGTAGTTGGAGAGTTCCCCTCTGTCGCCTGTCTTGTAAATCGGAATTACTTTAGCTATTTTCATTGCATTGGGAAATATACCTGATTGGAGAGACAGGTTACAGATATACGTCAGTGGTTTCACTATGCATTCGATAACAGTTTTGACTAGTAGCATATCAATACCATCACAGTCAGTAAATGTTTTACTTTTGAACGATTTAACAATTTCAATGACCTCTCTTTCGTCTGTGTTCTTTATGAAGATGGTGTCTTTTACAGCAGTGTTATTGCATATTGAATCACCTGTTGGCACCATAGTGGGTATTTCTCGGGCCAGTTTAGGTCCAATGTTAACAAAAAAATTATTAAATTCATCTGCAGGTGAAGCTATATTCACATTCGGAGTCGATTTATTATTTTTTGGAGTGTTAGTTGGGTAGCTGGTATTTCTGCTTTTATTTCCAAGGATACTGTTGATTATTGTCCATGTATTTTTAATATTGTCTTTGTTTTTTTCCAGTTCTTTACTGTAATAGTCTCTTTTACTACATCTTATTATATATGTTAACTTATTTTTGTATGTTTTATACCGCTGCTCTGCTTCTTTTGTCCTTTTCTTTATGAAAGCTTTATATAATAAATTTTTCTTTTTACACGCCTTTTGTAGTCCTTTGGTTAGCCATGGTTTGTCAGTAAATTTGTGTTTAAGCTTTTTTTTAACTAATGGGCAGTTTTTTTCATAAAGAGTGGTTACAATGTTTGTAAATGTGTCATAGGCTTCATTTACATCTGATACATAGACTTCTGTCCAGTCTTGCTTCAGCAAGTCCTCTTTAAAAGAACTGATTGCGTTTGGTGATTTGTGTCTGAACGATTTTGAGATTTTTTCTGGGTTGGGCCCCGTGTGGCCATGGATAAGTGCAAAGATTGGCAAGTGGTCGCTTATATCATTTATCAATAATCCACTTTCTATTTTCTTGTCGAGAACATTGACAAACAGGTTGTCAATAAGTGTAGCAGAGTGAGCTGTGATTCTACTGGGATGTGTTATTGTGGGATATAGACTCATGCTGTACATAGAGTTCATGAACTCTGTAACTACATTTTGTTGATGTGGATTAAGTAGATCAATATTGAAATCTCCACAAATTGCTACCATTTTCTTACTAGTAATATTATTGTACAGCTCGACTAATTTATCTCTGAATGTCTCAATGCAAGTTCCCGGCGTTCTGTATATGCAGCTTATGATTAGATTTTTTGTTTTGTCTTGGTCAATCTCAACAGTAACACATTCCAGAATCCCTGGTAGTGCTGAGGACATTTCATTTACAAGCTTACATCTATATAGGTCATCAATATACAGTGCAACACCACCACCCTTTTTTTGAGATCTGTTAATGTTAAACATCTGATATCCCTCTATTGCCATCAGGGGAGCCTGGTCTGCATTAAGCCAGGTTTCAGAGACTGCTATAGCTGTGAATTTTCTGTTTAGCTGTTTTAAATAGTCCTGAATCTGTGAGAAGTTTTTGTTAAGACTTCTGCTATTGAAGTGTATTATTGACAGTTTACCATCTAATTGCACTTGATTTTTGAATTGCTTTTCAGTGTAATATTCACAGTGGTTATGAATATTATTGAAAAAGTGGTTATCAGGATCAATATCATTCTCCATCTCTTGTGGTTTATGTTCAGCATAGTGGCATATTTTTAGAGTTTGAGTTTCCTCACTCTGTGTTTCATAGTCAGTGTTCATTTGTATTTATCTAAGTCAGTAGCATCTCTGATCATTATACTTTTTGCTTGCTCAGGTGTTCCATTTAGTTTAATCCAAATTCTACAATTTCTTGTCCAGGTTGACTGTATCTTATTATGTTTCTTTAGCATCCGTGCCTGCCGTGCTAATTCAGCGTTTTTTTTTGTCAGGTGTTCGTTTAGGTAAACTTGAGTTTCCTTTAGTTTTTTGGCCTGCCTCAGTATGTCATTTTTCACCCTCCTGTTCACAAAGCGCATCACAATTGATTTCTTTGTTTTGTTATCTTTCTTCGGTAAAGCATAACAGGCTGAGATCGCATTGGCTTCTACCTTAATGTCATTATCATTAAGGAACTGAAGCACTTGGTTTTCTAAGGACATTGATTCACTTATGGAAGCATGTTCACCACTCAGTCCTGTAGCGGCATGGGCGTACGACTGATATCTGATGTCTAGTCCACTTATAACTATGTCATCAATGCGAGAACCTTGTTCAAGATCCTCAACGCGTTGCTCCAAAAGACGCCCGTGTTGCTCCAGGTCCATAATTTTTTTGTCTTTTTCTTTTATTATTGAATGTAGGGCTTGTACCTCCTGTATTAGGTCTAATATTTTGTCCTGCTGGCTAGTCACTTTGGCCAGTTCATCTAACACAAAGTTCAGAGTTTTTTTAATTTCTTCCATTTCCTCTTTTTTGGGTGGCATTTTACTGACCTGTGGATAGAAATAAGCAGAGAATCCGGCTAGGCCTCAACTAGCTCGGTCACTACTGGACCCGCCGCTCCTGCGCAGCTTCTCCGCCGAGTGACGCTGCTCAGCTCCGTAGATCACCGCCGTCTATCGCCGGCGCCTGCCTCCGTCTACCTGGCCAGTTATGTCGTACTTATCAATCGTTTATTAAATTATACAGTAGATATAAAAAGAGATATTACAAACTCTTGGGTACCAATTGACCAAACGAGTTTTCAGTCCATTAGATGGTGCAGAGTAATCACACACTGTCAGGTGAAGTCATAGCTTGTGTCTTGAAATTTAGCGCCAGGTGTACCAAGTATGTCAGTGGATGGAAAAATGGTGGATGGTGAAATGACACCAGAGAAAGAACTGAAAAAAGTGCTAGTAAAGTTTAACTCAGTTGCACTTTTTTCTGCATTTAATAACAAACAGAAAGAAAGCCTTTGACATGACACACTCAACCCACAAGGAGCGCCACACTTAAAACCACTCAGAGAACATTATAAACACGAGGGCCACTGCCCACCCTTCTCGAAACATCTGGCAGCAGTAAACACCAATCCCAACAACAGTACCTCCAGATTTGATCGAGCTGCAAAGCAGCATCCATACAGCACCATGGAAAACAAAGGCCCATGTCACATGAATAACATGTTGGATCTCAGGCATGTGACCTCAACCTGTTGCCACGGTGGTCCTGAAACTCCACCAAGAAGTGATGCCCAAAGGCGAGGAATCTCTGAGCACAGCAGAGAGGACTGCATCAACCCACAAACCTTGAAGTGACAGGCTGTGGTGTTATTAAGGTAGAAGAGAGGATTCTGAGGACAAGGTGTGAGAAGTGCTTTAATTCAATGTCAAAAGTGCTTATCTAATGCCTAAACTATGAGAAAACATTAGTGAAAAGGGGGAACAATTGTAGTATGTGAATTTGGGTCCCCCGCATGACAGACCATTGTTATATCCATCTCCACCCCCAACAAGCATCCTTCTGTTGATGTTGTGGCATGTGAGATCTTGTAACATCAGTATTGCTAGTTTCACACCGCAGTGCATCACCATTTGATAGCATCAGAATGGCAACATGTGCACCTGTCCTGTGACAGAAGAAGGGCAACTCAAATATGTTGCCTTTCAATATCAGAACCATGAATATACAACAAATGGTTCAAGAACAGCATTAACTATAGTTCAGAAATGCACTGGATATGCATTCTTAAGCTGATTTTAATATAAGGCCAATGGGTTAATAATAGATCTGTCATGTATGGCCATCCGGGGCAAAAACAAACCCAAGTGCTTGACTGCAGTTGAACATTTATTAACAGAAAAAACATAACAGTCCAAAAAATAACTGTGTAGACAAATACAAAAAGGCAACAACAATAACTTACACAGCTGAGCTTCTCCAGGGCTGAGAAATCCCTGGAGGAAAGGAGGGGGAGACTGTCCAAGGAGCAGGAGTTCAGTCTAAACACAATTGTGACTGGAAAAATGGAGCACCTCTTGGCAGCAGGGAGAAACACCAAGGGGACGGGCTTCGCAGCAGTTACGGACAAAGGTTGGGCTGACGAAATAGCCAGTGGAGGCGAAGAGGATGAACAAGAATCTGCTGCAGGGATTGTCGGGCTCGGTGTTCAGGGAGAGGCTGTCAAAGGGGTGAGATTATTCCTCCGACGGTCCGAGGCAGGATGACGCTGTCGCCATGATGTTGTTGACTCACACACTGGAGCTGGAGGTGAAGCCAGCAAACTAGGAGAGGAGGTGGTTTTCTGCCATGGAGAGCGCCTTTGCTTCGGCTCCACTAGGAACGCCCCCCCTCGACAGACCTGGGAACGATTGCTGGAGTGCACAGACCATGGACAGTAACTCTGTGTACTGTGTGTGGGTAACTCAACAGGCCTGGATGCGCCTCCAGAATACCCACTGCTCCATCCAGACATTCCCAAGTCCTCTTGGGTCCCCGGGCCTCCAGTGCTTCATCCACAAAGTCCTGGATAAACACCGCCACCCATTCCTCCTCCACGCTGGGAGTCCCCGCTGCCGCTCCTCCTTTGCTACAGCGAGATCAGCAAGCCTGGGGCATCATGGGCTCCAACAAGCAGGTGAGTCAAAAACACACAAAAAGGTGAAAAACAATGCCCCACTGCAGAAGCTGGGTTTTAATTCTGGTGCCAGTCAACTGTCATGTACGCCCCTCTGGGGCAAAAACAAACCCAAGTGCTTGACTGCAGTTGAACATTTTTTAACAGGAAAAAAACGTAACAGTCCAAAAATAACTGTGTAGACGAATACAAAAAGGCAACAACAATAACTTACACAGCTGAGCTTCTCCAGGGCTGAAAAATCCCTGGAGGAAAGGAGGGGGAGACTGTCAAAGGAGCAGGAGTTCAGTCTAAACACAATTGTGACTGCCTCAAGGACAGAGAGGAAAGGCAGTGTTTAAATACATGAAATACAATGAGCAGCAGGTGCGACAGCCGAGCTGACAGGACTAATTGCATAACTGCTCCCAGCTGATGAGAGGGCAGATTGAGAGCAGTGAGAGGGAAAATAGCAGGTATCCTAAAGCACAATCACTCACAGCTGATGGACTGAAACAGACTGTGAGTAAAAGGTGGGTGTGTCTGGGAACGGAGGAAAGAGGCTCGTGTCACACAAACATCATAACAACCTAACAAGAAAATAACAACAGACAGAAAAATACTCAAAACTACAAGGGGAGTCGCTCAGACTCATGACAAGATCAAACTTGATCATAACACATTTATGCATGCACCCATTCATCCATCCATCCATTTTCTACCGCTTAATCCTTTTTGGGTCGCGGGGCGCTGGAGCCTATCCCAGCATCTTTGGGAGAGAGGCAGGGTACACCCTCGACAGATCGACAGTCCATCGCAGGGCCCACATTTATGCAATGGAATCCTAATAAAGATTCAGCTGTCAAATGTTGTTTCTTTAAGTAGTGCATGCCCGTAGAACCAAATATTCCTGTCTGAAACAGGTATCCCAATCAGGCTTTCCAGGTCCAAATGTAGGCTGTGTTTGAAAGTAAAGAGGTGTAGCCTATATGTAGGCAATCACATGTTAGACTTTAACAAATATAAAAGGGAGTAAATGGCACTAAGATTTATTTGATTGTGTGAATATTAATTATAGAATACCTAAATATTGAAAATGAATGGGACAGCCAATATTAGCGACTGTTTCAGATCCCTTGTTTATTTGTTTGTCAGATCACTTATTTGTGTAATCTTTTATCACTTATATTCATAATAGTGTATCTTCACTTTGGGGAATAGGAGTTGTTCAGTCACCATTACAATTATTTTAGTTTATATCGCTGTTCAGTGAAATACTGAATTTCTTCTGTGTATTGTCAATAAACTCATGCAGTACAATTACAGGACATGTTTACAAATATTTGAGACCCATTGTAGTGCATCAGTCTATATTTTAGCAAAATTTTGTTATTAAAAGTTTTTTTTTAAACTTTAATGCTAAGACTGAGGCAGTGTTTATATTGTCGCACTCGGGCAATACTGAGGCCAATGATCTGAACATTGAGGGCGTGACTGGCAAAGACTGAATGCCACGGCTCTACTGTAAGCATTTGTTTTTCATTGATGCGAGAAGATTATTTATTATTATCATTATTATTCTGCCTAAACAGTCGCATTTTTGACCCTCTAAACATTATCCAAAAGGCATTTTTTTTACACACACCTCAGACCCGGTGAAAAATTTTATAAACATATGTGCCCCATGCTGAAAATTTATCCAGCCTATGGTTGATATATCCCGCATTCGTGGAGCAAAGGTTGTAGGGCCTTCCCCCATGTTTGTTTTCTCTTTACCTTTGGTGGAAAAAAGGTGGATCCAAACAGCTGATCACTGGAACCACAGCGCTCAGCTGTTTTCCATGATAAATCAGCCTCAGGCCAAAAGCACACTCCATGCATTATCTTTTTTTTCACTTTATTGAAAATAACTTTTTTTTTGTTGCCATCAGTTAGTGTGCCTTTGAGCCAGGCGTGTGAGCCGTGTTTGAAAGTGGAATACAGAGGTGTAGCCTATATGTAGACAATCACATGTTAGACTTTGACAAATATGAAAGGGACTGAACTGAGATTTATTTGATTGTGTGAATATTAATTACAGAATAACTGAAAATGAATAGGACATCCAATATCACTGTTTAAGAACCGCATGTTTATTTTTTTTGTTATTGTGCATTTTTGTGTCCAGTTTGGTGATGGTTGTTGTTTAGGCAAATCATGCATGTGCCTGCATATGATATGCAGTTGATCTGGGCATTCTGCTCCACATTTATTAACTTATAATAATTAACTTTTAATAATTGTGCGAGCACACCAAGAGCAGTGCCACCAGCGATGGCGAGTCGTGGTCCTGCATACCCCAGCCAGTAACGCAGGCTGGGCGTTACTCCCAGCAAAGGACCGTGGTCCACCCGGTTTGGCTGCTGCTTTTCCCAGCATGTTCTGGGTTGATACACCGGTATTCTTTGTCAGACCCAGCTGGGCAGACTGGGTGTGCCTCCCCGCGAAGGACCGTGGTCTGCCCGTGTTCTGTGTTGATACACCAGTATTCCTTGTCAGACCCGGTCCCCACTGACGCTCTGTCCAGTCTGCTCGTGCACCTCATCTTCTGCAAATATGCTGAATTATCCTTTAGATCTACGCAATCACAGCAACTTTATAGTATAATTTTTTTAAGCATTAAATCTTCAGTATTATCTTTTTCTAGTCAAATTTGTCATTTTTCACTTCCTTGTTTTACCGAGGGAACACTGTGGTGACTGACAGGTCGTGATTTGTCCAGTCAGCATGGCCGTGATGCGGCGTATTATCCAATGAGCACGAAGTCAAGCACCCCGCTCACACTTCTTGAAGCCAGGCCACAGACAGTGGTCACAGAGCGGTGGCTAAACTTTTATTGATAAAAATATTGATAACAATTACATATTTTGACTGAGCGACCCCACATTTGGGAATGCACACCCTCATAACCTCAGGAAACCACGTTTAAAATCTGAGGCCAGTCTGACAAATGGTTCAAGAGATATGCATGGAACAGACAGGCAAACACACACACAGGCAGAGATTCCTTGAATTTATAGATAGATGTAGTGTATTACATGTGCTTCTGGCAGACAGCTTGCCTCATTACAGATAGCAATTTTTCTATCAGCCCTCTCTAACATGTCATTTTTGCTGTTCTACATCAATCTTTGCTATTTCAACCCCTCCACCACCTAAGGATCCACCTATAACCTCCACAGACTATTTAAGCATCCATCCCCAACTTGTGCATGAACACAGGAGAGATGACCTTATAGAATTGAAACTTAAAAGTGTAACCACAGAGTATTTGCTGTTGGAATAAATATTTTCAAACATAAGTTCTGTGGCCAAGTGTTTATCATGGTTTATTGTTGCATATTACACTGTGTGGTTACATCTGACCCACTTCAGGTGATTGTAGCAGGCTGAAACTGCAAATATACTGTAATAATACATCTCTCTATAGGTCACATAATAATTTACAGCTTTGAACTCCTAAGAGTTTATCTTTTACAGGTGCTAAGGTGGAGTAAGGTGTGATAATGGAGCTAGTCAAATGTAGAGCGGTCATCAGGTTCCTGTACTTGAGAGGACGCACACCACAGGAGACGTTCGATGAGATGAAAGAGACTTATGGGGAGGATGCTCCATCATATGACGTAGTCGAGCACTGGCATCACCAGTTCAAGTGTGGTTGGATATTAGTGGGAATGACACCCATTCCCGGGTGACCATAGTGCACAATTGATGAAGACACCATCCTGCAAGTGGAGGCCACCATTTTGAAGGATCACCACATAAACGCTCACCAACTAGCCCAAGATGTCAAGATCAGTGTGGGATCTGTGGAAAAAAATCATCCATGACCATTTGCACATGCAGAAGTCTGCACAATGGATTCCTTGGTTGCTCACACCTTTCCAAAAGTAGGAATGAGTCACATGCTCTCAGGCGCTTTCGGCCATGTGCCAAGAAAACCAGGAGGACTTCTTCAACAGACTAATCCCACAAAACAAAACATGGGTCCATCACTATGATCCAGAGACTAAAGTCCAGTCAAAGCAATGGAAGCATTATGACTCACCAACTCAGAAGAAGGCACATGTCCAACCTTTGGCACGCAAGGTTATACTCACAGTCTTTTGGGACCAACACGGAGTATTGATGATGAATTTTCTGGCAAAGGGTACCACAATTACCATGACTTACTCTGCTTCACTGCTGCAGAAATTGCGGAAGGCTATCAAAACCGAGAGGTATAGCATGCTGACCAAATGTGTTCGCTTCCTGCAAGACACATAACAGTTCACAGCTCGCATGTTGTCCAGATGGCAACACAGTCCTGCGGTGATTAAATCCTTCCTCACCCTTCCCCCTTACTCTCCCAACCTCACGCCATCTGACTTTCACCTCTTTTCAACCTTGAAATTATTTTTGAGGGGCAAGCAAACATTTCCAAGATGACAAAATGCAGAGTTCTGAGGTCAAGTCGTGGCTTCTGATGTAACCTGCAGACTTTTACAAGTGAGGTCTCCACAGCTGCATAAAGCAATGGGAGAAGCATGTGACCTTGGCGGTACCTATGTAAATGAATAACTTTGCCAAGTTTTGTTCCTCTCAGTCCATGGGAAATGAGTCAGGGGAAACCTTTAATGAGCAGTCCTCATATGTGAGAAATGTAATCTCCTTACCTTTGAAAAGCCTTTTTTTCCAAATCAGTGATTTTTTTTTTAACCCTTTTATTTATACAGAGTAGTTCCATTGAGAGGCAGCCTCTCTTTTTCAAGGATGCCCTGTTCACTCTCACACATTCACAACAGGAAGCTGCCCAGTACAACCACAGACTGACCTGTGGCCACTAAACAGCTCCACTGGAGCAGTTGGGGTTAAGTGTCTTGCTCAAGGGCATCATAGTGGGGTTAAGGAGGGTGGGGCAAACACCCACCCACTGTTTTGTTATCTGTCCCACCCAGATCTAATCCTGCCGGTCCAGGGATCGAACCCACGACCCTCCACTCACCAGTCCACATCCCTAACCATTAGGCCACCACTGCCCACACTAATCCTGATATTAACTGATTACACAAATAAGCAAGTGCTTTTCATCTTTCTTGGAGTATTAATTAGTTTATTGGCCTCTCATTGATGCAAACTGTCTTCGAACTGTAAAACTATACAGCATGCTGCTTTGCTTTGTTGCAAAAGACATAGGGTTTAGCTTTGAAAATGAAAAGGCAAGAATAAAGGGACTAATCTGTGTCAATAAATATTACTGAACTGCCTAGAACTAACAGTTTTCTCACTCTGACTTCTATATAAGAATTGTCTTTGTCATGGTATGTGCCCAAGCTGGGCAGAGAGCAGGACTAAGGCATGAAATGAGCATTTAACATAATTTATTAAACACAAAATAAAGCAGCACAGAAGATTAAACAAAAACTAAGCTACGGATTGGCAGGCAAAAACAACTGATGAGAAAACACAGGCTAGGCAGGCAGGAGCGTGTGTGAAATGCCGAATTAACAAATGTTGCAGCACGCAGGTGAGGGGCTGCATCCCTTAAATAGCAGGTGGACAAATGGAACATAATTACAAACCAGTGTGTGCACTTAGCAAATTAACAATTAGGCAATGCAAAAAGGGAACTGAGAACACTGTCAAAATAAAGTCAAACCAAAACAGGAGATCATGACAGGAATAACCACAATGATGATGACTAAAGATAATGATGATAATGATAAGCAAAAGAATAAGCTTAAAGCGTGAGCCTGGTCCTCCGACCAAGCTCAGACCGTGACATAGTTCCCCGCCCCCTTAAGGGATGGACCCAGACACCCCAAGACATACAACAAAAAAGTTCATCATCCTCCCAGGAAGGGTGGTGGGGGCACAGGCCAGCCAGGCCGAAACAAAGTCCTACCCCCCACACAGAGTTCAAAAACAAAGGTACAGTTTGTGGCCCAAACAAAGTCCAAAGCCACAAACTTAAACCAAAAAATGGGTCTGGTGGTCTACCCAAGTCTGTGGACCAGTGGACCAAACAACCAGGCGAGTCAGGGAGCCTACCCAAGTCCATGTGTCCTCGGACCGGAATGAAGGGTCAATCCGGTGGCCTACCACTGTCTTTTGGCCACCGAAAAAGGGAACAGGGTGGAACAAAAGGTGGAGGTCTCCTGACTTCTGGGATGTCGGCTCGAGGTCTCCTGACCCCTGAACCAAAGGCTGGAGGTCTCTGACCTCTGGGACATCAGCTGGAGGTCTCCTGACCCCTGAAGAAATGGCTGGAGGTCTCCCAACCTCTGGGACATTGGCTGGAGTTCTCCTGACCCCTGAAGCAATGGCTGGGGGCCTCCCAACCTCTGGGACATTGGCTGGGGGTCTCCCACCCCCTGAGACAATGGCTGGAGGTCTGCTGACCACTGAAGCAACAGCTGGAGGTCTCTGAGACAATGACTGGAGGTCCTCCGTCCTCTGGGACAATGGCTGGAGCGCGGTCCTCCTGCGTCGCCATCCTTGGCACGGCCACCTCGGACAATGGAGAGATACAGGAGGTCAGTGAGGTGACACCACAGTCATTAGCAGCAGAGACTGGTGGTGAGGACTCAGCAGCTGGTGGAATGTGTGCTTGGGTCCCCCCACCAAGAGCAAGGCAAGACTTTTCAAAAATGGTGGTGGAAAATGAATGCAAAAATACTTGCTTGAGCTCCTGGTCTCCTGCTGCAGAGGTGATGACCTCAAAATGGGAAGCTAGAGTGGTGACCCCTAGATGGGTTGCCAGTGGAACAGGGAGGCGCAGTGGAGCAGGGACTGGAGCTGGGTTGTGCCGTGGAGCAGGTACTGAAGCTGGGTGGCGCCGTGGAGCAGGTACTGATGCTGAGTGGCACCATGGAACAGGCACTGGAGCTGGATGGTGCCATGGAGCAGGTACTGGAGCTCAGTGGCGCCATGTAGCAGGTTCTAGAGCTGCATGGCACCGTGCCATGGAGCTGGTACTTTAGCTGGGTGGCACCGTGGAGCAGGAACTGGGGCAGCTGGACCATCCGTCACCAGCTGGGTCCAACCCAGCAAGGTCACATGCTCTGGAAGGAGCCATGGCTTGTAGTCCAGCATAAGGTCCTCCTGGGCTAGCACAGCCTGCCAGCGCTTCTCCTGTTCCTCCTTGTTGCCCCCACAAAGGGATTCCAAAGTTGCAGCACCAATCCCGCAAACCACATGGTCCTCAGGGACTGCTGACTATTCCCAGATAATCCGATTGCCACCCAGTATGGCCAGTTCCTCAGAAAACACAGAGTCAGAGAGGGGAGAAGCAGGTGAGGATGGAGGGATGGAGGTAGCAGCAGAGAGAATGGCAGAAGCGGGTGATGAGAGTTCAGCAGTGGCAGACGCCCATCGCCAAGCCCTCCAACCGGGAACCCGACAAGACCTACCATTCATTGATGTTAAAAAAAATGAAAAGGTGCTTGCGTGAGTTCCCGCTCTGCTGCCACTGATGATGCAGACGACTCCCTCTGGGTGACTTGGGAGATCGTCTGGTTGGGAGCTGCGGGTGTTGGAGCGGAATGGCAAGAGGACCGGTTCCTCCTTGAGTTGTCCTTCCACCCGGGGCCCCTGAACACCAGCTTGCTGTCAAGGTACTCTCTCTGCTCCGCTGGAGAGAGAAATAGTGGCCGAAAAGCTGGTTCTGGCAAGAAGAAGACAGCTGGTACCGGAGGAAGCGCAGGAAGTGCAAGTCTCTTCACCCGGAGGTGGGAGTGCAAACTCGGTCTAGCACTCATCAAATCTGCTACTCTCCACCACCAATCCCTCGTGTTTTTCAGGGATGAGCTGCTCCAAGCAGCGGCGACCAGATCCTCCACTGCGGACACCACCTCCAGCTCATTGAGACTCCACTTCCTTCTCCTCTTGCTGAGCTTGCTCGCGGAATCCATGACTGGCTAAGTCATTCTGTCATGGTACATGCCCAAGCTGGACAGAGAGCAGGACTCAGGCACAAAACGAGCGTTCAACATAATTTATTAAACACAAAATAAAGCAGCACGGAATCTGAAACAAAAACTAAGCTACGGATTGGCAGGCAAAAACAACTGATGAGAAAACACAGGCTAGGCAGGCAGGAGCGTGTGTGAAATGCCAAAATAACAAATGTTGCAGCATGCAGGTGAGGGGCTGCATCCCTTAAATAACAGGTGGACAAATGGAACATAATTACAAACTGGTGTGTGCACTTAGCAAATTAACAAGACCAAATTAGGCAATGCAAAAAGGGAACTGAGAACACTGTCAAAATAAAGTCAAACCAAAACAGGAGATCATGACAGGAATAACCACAATGATGACGACTCAGGATAATGATAAATTAAATCACCCTTTATTGTCATTCAACCATACAACCAATCATGTACAGTAGAACGAAACTATGCTTTATCCTATCTACAGTGTCAATCACACACACCCCATGTGTAGAATCAGAAGGGCCGCTGCCATGCAAGGCGCCGCCACAGATTTCCCTCCTCCATTCCATTATTGCTGAGCACCAAGCTGGAAGGCAGGAAGTTCCGCTTTTATATGGTCTTCGGCATAACCCAGCCGGGATTTGAACCCCTGCCTCCTGGGTGTGGGGCGGATGCTCTACCAACTGAGCCACCACTCCGGTAATAATAATAATGATAAGCACGAGAATAAACTTAAGGCGTGAACGTGGTCCTCCGACCAAGCTCAGACCGTAACAGTCTTAGTTTTTGTGTTTTGAAAAATATCAAATATCAATAGACTCCTGTGTGACCCATAAAAAAATTACCTTTGACCTGTTATTATATTCTTCATGTAGTGTGAATTAAATTTCCATGTGCAGTACCCACTCTGAATGTTTTTACTCCCCCCCTCCCCTCTAGGTTTGTTATACTTATTATAGCAGTGGAAAGTTCAATATTCTCTATTCTTAACTACCAATCTCATCAATAATTCCCAGTTGTACATCAGTGGACAGGCCAAAAGCATAAAACAGATTCTTTCCGCTTGGCTCTCCCTTCATATTTTATGAAGACACACAAGGACAAAAGCGCACACCCACGCCCACATGTCCCCTCCTTGTTATCAACCACAGCTGCTGGGAGAGTGAGTGATCTGTTCATGTCTACGTCCCTTGCTCAGGCAGTTGGCCACAGCAATTTTGCAGGAGTGAACACTGACCTTTGACTCCATTACAGCTGATTGGACTGGTTCTCTCCCCCACACCGCTGGACGTCTGCCCAACACGATGCAGTGACACAACAGCCAACAGTCCCTTCTGTTTATTCCCTTCCTGTATCCATCTACTGTACCTAACTTTTCCTATGGTAGCTCCTTCCCCATTTTAGCCATCCATTTTGCTTCTTATTTTTTCCATCCACGCAAATCATTCTAGATGCTCCAACCCTTCCTCCTTCTTCTGACACATCTACCTTTCTTTATCTCTAACTCTTCCTTCCATTCATCATACCACTCTACTTTGCCAGCCTTCCTTTCATCGACCTTTAGTTATTTCCCCCGCGGTATTGTTCATAAATATGTGGACACCCATTACACTTTTATATTATTGGAAGACGTTTTTAACCTGGGTGCATCAGTTCTTTGCAGCTACCATCCACAGCTTTTCAACAAGCTCTCCATCTAATAGGTAAGTTCTTAACCTCATATGGGCTGTTTCTATGATACTTTGTTAATGTCATCTTCTTTAACAGCACATCTACGTTTCAAAGTCACTTGAATTGTACTGCAGAGGTGAAACCCCACCCCGGTATCCAGGGTTTTGATGAAATGTTTTAAGACATGCATCAAAAAGATGTGCATTCTGACCTACTGGCTTAAGAAAGTTGCTTTCTAAGCAGTCTGGCAGCTGTTCAAACACAGACAGAAAATAAACCTGGTTATGGAAGTTGGTTCCTTAGGTGGCACTGGTGGGGATGGTTGTTATCATATCTACTCCTGCAGTTGGTTGGAAGTCACTAAAGTGTGTGACAGACAAAGGGTTAAATACAGTTTAAAGTTTTTAGACAAATGAAATTCAAATTATCTAAAAGATAATTAGTTGATGCAGCTGTAGGTAATTTTCTTTAAAACTGAATTGGCCTCCAAATTCAGAAATATATGGCAAAACTCGGGAGTTTGATGCCAACCACATTTAAAAATGTAGTGCAGTGAGTTTTCTCAGTCTTTTTTTTTTACAGGCTAGCTCATTCATCTCATTCTGAATTATGTTCGACTTTTAAATCAGTGTGGTTTTAGTTAGCTATTTGATGCTAGAAAAGGGGGGTGTGGCCTCAAATGAGTGTGTTGTGAAATGGTGCTACATACAGCGGGGAAAATAAGTATTGAAAACGTCAGCATTTTTCTTATTAAACATATTTCTGATGGAGCCATTGACCTGAGATTTTCACCAGATATCAGTAACAGTCCAAGTAATCCATACACACAAAGAAATCAAGGCAACTGTGTTCCCAAAACAAGTTATATTTAATAAAGTCAAATGACACAGGGAATAATTATTGAATACATGAAGCAAAAGCGGTGCAAAAAGGCATAGAAAACCAAGAAACCAGCTGAAATCCATCAGAATTTAGGAAGCCATCCCATCCCCCATCAGTGCAAATTAATTTCAGCTGGTCAAATCCTGACTTAAGTTTGTTAAGTTAATTCCTTCCACAGCATGTGGGACACCATGTGGTGTATGGGGCGGCGCCTATCTCTGTTTCACTGATCATAGGCCACACAGCTACTGTGAGTAGTGAAAGCTACAGTGGGGAGTCAGTCCTGTGGTAGCGCTGTTTGTTAACTTTCCTTTCCCTATTCTATTATGCTGAGCACCAAGCAAGAAGGTGGAAAGTACCATTTTTATATGGTCTTTGGTATGACCCAGCCGGGATTTGAACCCACGACCTCTCGATTGTGGGGTGTATGTTCTACCAACTAGGCCACCACTCCGGTCTAAAATCCTGACTGATAGCCTTTAAAAAGGTCTGTGAATATCAGACTGTCACACCACAAAGAACTCATGATGGGTAGAAGCAAAGAGCTCTCTCTAGACCTTTGCAACCGTATTGTTGCAGAACATAATGATGGCATTGATTACACTGGTCAACACCAAATTTATTGTCTTGTGGAGAGCGTGAAAAGATGAGGCTGAATTTATTTCTCATTTCAGGTTTATTAACATTCACGTGTCTCCAACATCCTCTCAAACAGAAAAGAGAACCATCCTCCCACATCTCCCCTTTTTATACCTGGGACATCAAAGTACAGAGTCACATTGTCATTTAATCCCCAGACCCAATACATGACCCCCCAGGTCTTCTCTTCTCCACCTAAAACCCTGGTGGTCAGGAAGTCTTTTCAAGGCCATTTCTAAAGACACATTTCCCCCCCTCCTGTTATCCTCAGGAGGCCCAGACTTATTGTTCCTTCTAAGACGTGAGGTAACAGTAATATACACTACCATTCAAAAGTTTGGGGTCACTTAGAAATTTCCTTATTTTTGAAAGAAAATCACTTTTTTTCAATGAAGATAACTTTAAACTTATCAGAAATACACTCTATACATTGCTAATGTGGTAAATGACTATTCTAGCTGCAAATGTCTGGTTTTTGGTGCAATATCTAGATAGGTGTATAGAGGCCCATTTCCAGCAACTATCACTCCAGTGTTCTAATGGTACAATGTGTTTGCTCATTGCGTCAGAAGGCTAATGGATGATTAGAAAACCCTTGTGCAATCATGTTAGGTCTGCAATGCTGTAATTGCTGCAAATGGAGGATTCTTTGACAAAAGCAAAGTTTGAAGGAAAAAATTATTATTTCAAATACAAATCATTATTTCTAACCTTGTCAATGTCTTGACTATATTTTCTATTCATTTTACAACTCATGGTGGTAAATAAGTGTGACTTTTCATGGAAAACACAAAATAATTGTCTGGGTGACCCCAAACTTTTGAACGGTAGTGTACATATGCAGCCTAAGCATCTCAAATATGTGTGCCACATGACCCCCCCAAACGTCGAAGATGAAACAATACAACATAGTCTGCACATCATGATAAAATCACAAACATCAGTCCATATGCTGTTTGGGCTTCAACCGTCTTCCGAACTTGCTGTAAGCGGGCTTTGCCGCTCCCGTGGCGCCATCCTGCTGTGAATCTGCTATCTGAAGATGAAAACTGTTAGTCAATCCCTGTGGCGGCTCTGGGGCATGCTCCCTGGGAGGTCTGCCGCGTCGAGGAGCCCTCGCCACTTGCACAGCTTCGTCAGCCATCACAAAAGCAGGTTAGAGTCTGTCTATGCTAATTGTTTCCCTCCTGCCCCCTAAATCTAGCAAAAAATGCTTATCATCTGTTTCCAGCACTCTATATGGGCCATCATAAGGTGGTCGCAGGGTTGGGCGCTGAGCCTCATGCCTGACAAAAACAAACTCGGCGTTTTTTAAAGACTTAGGTACAAAAACACGCGGAAAAGTGTGTTGAACGGGGCCAGGAAGCGTGCTCGCTCCCATGTCGCTCAGTGACCGCTGAGCAGGGGGGCACTCTGGCGCAGGATTATCCGGAAGAAACTCCCCTGGCAGCCGGAGCGGCTGCGCAAACACCAACTCAGCTGGGGAGGCTTTTAAGTCCTCTTTAGGTGCAGAACGCAACCCCAATAAAACCCATGGTAGTCTGTTTACCCAATTTGCATCCGTAAGCGACGCTCTGAGGGCTGCTTTCAATGACCTATGGAAACGTTCGCATAAACCATTAGCATGGGGGTGGTACGCGGTAGTGCGGTGGATTGTTACCCCCAGGCTGCGGGCCATCGCTGACCAAAGCTCAGAAACAAATTGAGGCCCCCTGTCGGACGTAATATCCAACGGGACCCCAAAACGCGCTACCCAAGCCGTTAAAAACGTGCGTGCCACCTCCTCGGCTGTGGTTGATGCCACTGGGACCACTTCAGGCCAACGTGTGGTGCGGTCCACCATTGTCAAAAGATGCGTGCACCCCTGTGACGGCGGTAGGGGGCCTGCGAGGTCGACATGCACATGATCGAACCTCTTGGCCGGGATGTGAAACGGCTCTAAGGGGGCTTTAGTGTGTTTGTGTATTTTGGCTCGCTGGCGAGCCATGCAGGCTCTTGCCCACTCTTTAACGTGTTTGCGCAGGCTCGGCCACACAAACTTCTCTCCTACCATTTTGACCGATGCGTGCACCCCCGGGTGCGCCAAAGAGTGAATCGTGTCAAAAACACGGTGGCGCCACGCGGTCGGCACCACCGGACGCGGTCGCCCAGTAGAGACGTCGCAGATTAGGGGGGGCATACCATCTTGCAGCCTCCTGCTCTCCAGCCTTAACCCTGTTGGTCCAGACTGGAGCGCGCACACGTCCGCATTGCTACCCTGATCCGCGGCCATGGCTGCATAATCTATCCCCACGTGGACTGGGGCCGCGTATGCTTCCGCGCCGCTATTTTGCTCCGCGGCCATGGCAGTATAATCTACCCCTGCGCGGACTGGAGCAGTTACGGCACGCGAGAGGCAGTCTGCCACTACATTAAGTTTACCCGCTACGTGTTGAATATCAGTAGTGAACTCTGAAATTGCAGCCAGCTGCCTCTGCTGCTGGCCCGACCACGGCTCCGAAACCTTGGCCATCGCAAAAGTGAGCGGCTTGTGGTCGACGAACGCGGTGAAACGACGACCTTCTAGCCAGAACTGGAAGTGGCGAATGGCTAAATGGAGCGCTAACAACTCCCTGTCGAACGCGCTGTATTTTCGCTCAGCGTCGCGCAAGGTCCTGCTGAAAAAGGCAAGCGGCTGCCAAGCCCCGGCAACATGCTGCTCTACTACCGCCCCTATGGCCACGTCTGACGCATCAGTAGTGAGCGCTATGCGGGCCGTTGGGTCTGGATGAGCCAACAACGCAGCGTCTGCCAGGGCTTTCTTGACCTCCAAGAATGCGCGCTCCTGCTCCGGGGACCATTCGATTGGATTTGAGGGTTTTTGTTTTTTAAGCGCGGCATACAATGGTTGCATGAGCTGCGCTGCACGGGGGAGGAAACGGTTATAAAAATTCACCATTCCCAAAAACTCCTGTAAAGCTTTGACCTTTTGTGGCTGGGAAAAATTTGTTACTGCACGCACTTTGTCCGTCAGCGGAACTGCTTCATCTGGGGAGACGCGGTGCCCCAAAAAATCAATCTGCGTCACCCCGAACTGACACTTCGCTGGGTTGATTATTAACCCGTGCTCTCCCAACCTCTGGAAAACTGTCGTGAGGTGCTTTTCGTGTTCCTCTTCGGACGCGCTGGCTACCAAAATGTCATCCAGGTAGACGAACACAAAAGGGAGATCGCGTAACACCGCGTCCATCATCGCGTCCCCAGGCTGCAGGCCATCGCTGACCAAAGCTCAGAAACAAATTGAGGCCCCCTGTCGGACGTAATATCCAACGGGACCCCAAAACGCCCTACCCAAGCCGTTAAAAACGTGCGTGCCACCTCCTCGGCTGTGGTTGATGCCAGTGGGACCACTTCAGGCCAACGTGTGGTGCGGTCTACCATTGTCAAAAGATGCGTGCACCCCTGTGACGGCGGTAGGGGGCCTACGAGGTCGACATGCACATGATTGAACCTCTTGGCCGGGATGTGAAACGGCTCTAAGGGGGCTTTAGTGTGTTTGTGTATTTTGGCTCGCTGGCAAGCCATGCAGGCTCTTGCCCACTCTTTAACGTGTTTGCGCAGGCTCGGCCACACAAACTTCTCTCCTACCATTTTGACCGACGCGCGCACCCCCGGGTGCGCCAAAGAGTGAATCGAGTCAAAAACACGGTGGCGCCACGCGGTCGGCACCACCGGACGCGGTCGCCCAGTAGAGACGTCGCAGATTAGGGGGGGCATACCATCTTGCAGCCTCCTGCTCTCCAGCCTTAACCCTGTTGGTCCAGACTGGAGCGCGCACACGTCCGCATTGCTACCCTGATCCGCGGCCATGGCTGCATAATCTATCCCCACGTGGACTGGGGCCGCGTATGCTTCCGCGCCGCTATTTTGCTCCGCGGCCATGGCAGTATAATCTACCCCTGCGCGGACTGGAGCGGTTACGGCCCGCGAGAGGCAGTCTGCCACTACATTAAGTTTACCCGCTACGTGTTGAATATCAGTAGTGAACTCTGAAATTGCAGCCAGCTGCCTCCGCTGCTGGCCCGACCACGGCTCCGAAACCTTGGCCATCGCAAAAGTGAGCGGCTTGTGGTCGACGAACGCGGTGAAACGACAACCTTCTAGCCAGAACTGGAAGTGGCGAATGGCTAAATGGAGCGCTAACAACTCCCTGTCGAACGCGCTGTATTTTCGCTCAGCGTCGCGCAAGGTCCTGCTGAAAAAGGCAAGCGGCTGCCAAGCCCCGGCAACATGCTGCTCTACTACCGCCCCTATGGCCACGTCTGACACATCAGTAGTGAGTGCTAAGCGGGCCGTTGGGTCTGGATGAGCCAACAACGCAGCGTCTGCCAGGGCTTTTTTGACCTCCGAGAATGCGCGCTCCCGCTCCGGGGACCATTCGATTGCATTTGCGGGTTTTTGTTTTTTAAGCGCGGCATACAATGGTTGCATGAGCTGCGCTGCGCGGGGGAGGAAACGGTTATAAAAATTCACCATTCCCAAAAACTCCTGTAATGCTTTGACCGTTTGTGGCTGGGAAAAATTTGTTACTGCACGCACTTTGTCCGTCAGCGGAACTGTTCCATCTGGGGAGACGCGGTGTCCCAAAAAATCAATCTGCGTCACCCCGAACTGACACTTCGCTGGGTTGATTATTAACCCGTGCTCTCCCAACCTCCGGAAAACTGTCGTGAGGTGCTTTTCGTGTTCCTCTTCGGACGCGCTGGCTACCAAAATGTCATCCAGGTAGACGAACACAAAAGGGAGATCGCGTAACACCGCGTCCATCATCGCGTCCCCAGGCTGCGGGCCATCGCTGACCAAAGCTCAGAAACAAATTGAGGCCCCCTGTCGGACGTAATATCCAACGGGACCCCAAAACGCCCTACCCAAGCCGTTAAAAACGTGCATGCCACCTCCTCGGCTGTGGTTGATGCCAGTGGGACCACTTCAGGCCAACGTGTGGTGCGGTCCACCATTGTCAAAAGATGCGTGCACCCCTGTGACGGCGGTAGGGGGCCTACGAGGTCAACATGCACATGATCGAACCTCTTGGCCGGGATGTGAAACGGCTCTAAGGGGGCTTTAGTGTGTTTGTGTATTTTGGCTCGCTGGCAAGCCATGCAGGCTCTTGCCCACTCTTTAACGTGTTTGCGCAGGCTCGGCCACACAAACTTCTCTCCTACCATTTTGACCGACGTGCGCACCCCCGGGTGCGCCAAAGAGTGAATCGTGTCAAAAACACGGTGGCGCCACGCGGTCGGCACCACCGGACGCGGTCGCCCAGTAGAGACGTCACCGATTAGGGAGGGGCATACCATCTTGCAGCCTCCTGCTCTCCAGCCTTAACCCTGTTGGTCCAGACTGGAGCGCGCACACGTCCGCATTGCTACCCTGATCCGCGGCCATGGCTGCATAATCTATCCCCACGTGGACTGGGGCCGCGTATGCTTCCGCGCCGCTATTTTGCTCCGCGGCCATGGCAGTATAATCTACCCCTGCGCGGACTGGAGCGGTTACGGCCCGCGAGAGGCAGTCTGCCACTACATTAAGTTTACCCGCTACGTGTTGAATATCAGTAGTGAACTCTGAAATTGCAGCCAGCTGCCTCTGCTGCTGGCCCGACCACGGCTCCGAAACCTTGGCCATCGCAAAAGTGAGCGGCTTGTGGTCGACGAACGCAGTGAAACGACGACCTTCTAGCCAGAACTGGAAGTGGCGAATGGCTAAATGGAGCACTAACAACTCCCTGTCGAACGCGCTGTATTTTCGCTCAGCGTCGTGCAAGGTTCTGCTGAAAAAGGCAAGCGGCTGCCAAGCCCCGGCAACATGCTGCTCTACTACCGCCCCTATGGCCACGTCTGACGCATCAGTAGTGAGCGCTAAGCGGGCCGTTGGGTCTGGATGAGCCAACAACGCAGCGTCTGCCAGGGCTTTTTTGACCTCCAAGAATGCGCGCTCCCGCTCCGGGGACCATTCGATTGCATTTGAGGGTTTTCGTTTTTTAAGCGCGGCATACAATGGTTGCATGAGCTGCACTGCGCGGGGGAGGAAACGGTTATAAAAATTCACCATTCCCAAAAACTCCTGTAATGCTTTGACCGTTTGTGGCTGGGAAAAATTTGTTACTGCACGCACTTTGTCCGTCAGCGGAACTGCTCCATCTGGGGAGACGCGGTGCCCCAAAAAAATCAATCTGCGTCACCCCGAACTGACACTTCGCTGGGTTGATTATTAACCCGTGTTCTCCCAACCTCCTGAAAACTGTTGTGAGGTGCTTTTCGTGTTCCTCTTCGGATGCGCTGGCTACCAAAATGTCATCCAGGTAGACGAACACAAAAGGGAGATCGCGTAACACCGCGTCCATCATGCGCTGGAACGTCTGCGCGGCGCCTTTAAGCCCAAACGGCATGCGCAAAAACTCAAAAAGGCCAAACGGAGTTATTACCGCTGTTTTGGGAATGTCCTCAGCGCGTACTGGGACTTGATGGTACCCGCGGACGAAGTCTATTTTAGAAAAAATGCGAGCCCCCGCCAGGTGAATGGAAAAATCCTGAATATGGGGAATTGGGTAGCGGTCGTGCGCTGTAGCGTTGTTCAACCTGCAGAAATCACCGCAAGGTCGCCACGAGCCGTCAGCTTTAGGGGCCATGTGGAGCGGGGAAGCCCAGGGGCTTTTCGAACGCCAGATGATGCCCAACCTTTCAAGGTTGGCGAACTCCTCGCGCGCTATGGTCAGTTTAGCTGCATCCAAGCGCCAAGCTTTTGCAAAAACGGGGGGACCGGCGGTAGTAATAAAATGCTCCACTCCGTGTTTAGCGACGGCTAATGAAAACGTGGGAACCGTGATTGCTGGAAACTGAGTGAGGAGAGTGTGGAACTTACCGCCTGCCGTAGCGACGTTGGCTTGTGCTGTGGGCGGGGTCACTCGAGCTGCACAGGGGATAGAGTAAAACGAGAGTGCATTAACCAAGCGTCTATTAGGAAGATCAACCAACAGCCCATGTGAGCACAGAAAATCAGCACCTAACATGTTGAAACTCACCGCAGCTATAATAAAAGTCCATTCATATGTACGGCCATGCAGGGACAGAAGCAGAGTCCTTTGACCGAAGGTCTTAATGCTCGAACCGTTCGCCGCAGATGCTCCGTGACTCCCGGGGCCTGCCAACCGGTCAGCATAGGTTGGCGTGATGAAACTCACTTGGGAGCCTGTGTCCATGAGGAATTGCCTCCCAGAATGCGCATCCGTCAGGTAGAGCAGCTTGTTCTGTTCACCGAGGGCTGCGGCTGCTACCAACTCCCGACTCAGGCGTTTTCCCGAGCTCTTGAACTGACACAGTGGTATACACTTGCGTGCCCCCTCTGCGAAATGGCGATGGTAAAAACAGAGGTCGTCTCCTCCGCGATGTTTGGTCTTCACCGCCGCCGTTGTCGGTGGGTCTGCCTCCGCCGCCTCTGGCCCCCTGCCATTCCCGGCCGTCACGCCGAGGTCTGTCGCTGCTGCGGTGGCCGTGTGCCATCTGCTGGCGTTGAGAATCCGCTGTGCCTCCTGGGCCAGCGCGCGGAAGTCCCGCTGGGTCACAAACCGGGAGCCCGCCAGGGTCGCTCTCGTCTCCGACGGTAGAGTTCTCAGGAAGATGTGAGTGAAAAGGAAATCATCGTCGTCTGAGCCTCTCAGCCTCAGCATGTCTTCCATCAGGTCGACAGGCGTGCTTTCTCCCAACTCGTGCAGGGCCAGGAGTCTCTCTGCTCTCTCCTGGGCTGAGGGAGTGAAACGCTGAATGAGCGCAGCCTTCAACCCGCCGTATTTGTCACCAGCGGGTGGACACTGCACCAGGCTCTGCACATGTCGAGTTGTGCGGCTGTCGAGTTTGGCGATGACGTGGTAGAACTTTGTGTCATCTGCTGTTATTCCCCCGAGAGCGAACTGGGCTTCGGCCAAGAAGAACCATGAGTCTGGGTTGTCCTGCCAGAATTCTGGTAGTTTGACTGAGACTGCGTTTGCTCGGCTGGTCCCTGGCGAGTCTGGTTCGGGGGAATTGCTTCTGCTCATTGTACGTCTTAAGGTCACCAGTGTGGAGAGCGTGAAAAGATGAGGCTGAATTTATTTCTCATTTCAGGTTTATTAACATTCACGTGTCTTCAACATCCTCTCAAACAGAAAAGAGAACCATCCCCCCACATCTCCCCTTTTTATACCTGGGACATCAAAGTACAGAGTCACATTGTCATTTAATCCCCAGACCCAGTACATCACCCCCCAGGTCTTCTCTTCTCCACCTAAAACCCTGGTGGTCAGGAAGTCTTTCCAAGGCCATTTCTAAAGACACACTTCCCCCCCTCCTGTTATCCTCAGGAGGCCCAGACTTATTGTTCCTTTTAAGACGTGAGGTAACAGTAATATACATATGCAGCCTAAGCATCTCAAATATGTGTGCCACAGTCTAAGTTTTTTTTTAGCTGATTTAGGACGACTTTGATGTGCTGAATCAAAAAATCACATTGATTTTACTCAGTCAGGTCAACTTTTTCAATTATGGCCACATGTTTTTTTATATGTTTTTGTTTACATGTATGGGTATTTTCGCTTTATGTGATGCAAAATTCTTTTTTATGTCTTGAAATTCTCTGAATTTTGGACAATGATGATGTAACATTCAATTCACATGTACTTACCTTTATCTCTGGTAGTCCATCGATTCGATGATGACCATCTTCTTCATTTGTGAGTCTGCTGGTGTTTGAATAGTCCGATTCTGGATCTGCAGATTTGGTTACAGACCGGGCATGTGAAGGAGGTGCTGGGGGGAGTAGGGGGGACTTGGCGAGCATGCCTCTTTGCACGCTTTGCTGTCCGGTGTTGTGTGTGCTGTTCTTCCATATAATCCACTCCCTGTGAGGAGTGGAAGCGCCAGATGTCTCGGTAGGAAGCGAGTTCCTCCAATGAAGAGGGGTTGATCCGACATCTCTTCAGGATGGACTTCATTTGGTCTTTGAAGCGCTTCTTCTGCCCACCAGCGCTGCGTTGGCCACGGTGTAACTGACCATACAGGATTCTGTGTGGGAGTCTGTGGCTGGGCATCCGGATGACATGCCCCAACCACCTGAGTTGATGTTGGGCCATGATGGACTCCACGCTGCAGCTGCCAGCTCTCTCCTGCACTTCTGTGTGCGGCACTCTGTCCTTTCAAGTGATGCCAAGGATCTTCTGGAGACATCTTACATGGAAGGTCTTCAAGCTTCTCAGATGGCAGCAGTAAATAGTCCATGCCTCACATCCATACAGTAAGGTGGTGATACATACAGCTCTGTAGACCAGCACTTTGGTGTGGAGTTTGAGGTTGCTGTTCTGAAGAACCCTTCTCCTTAGACGACCAAAAGATGCTAATGCATGCTTGAGGTGGTTCTGGATCTCGTCATCCATTGAGCAGGTGTCAGACATTATGCTCCCCAGGTATTTGAATGTGGGCACTGTGAGCAGCTGTTGCCCTGCTGCTGTGAGGGTCATTGGGTTTTGTGGGGGGTCAGTACTGGACTGACAGAGTACCTCTATCTTCTGGGTGTTGACTGTCAGTCCCATTCTGGTGTATGCAGTTACAGCTGCCGAGAGGATGTTTTGTAGAGCATCTGGTGTATGGGCAACCAGGGCACAGTCATCGGCGTATTGTAGCTCAATGATGGTCTCTGATGTCAACTTGGAAGTTGCCTGTAGCCTCCTGATGTTGAACAGGTTACCATCAAGACTGATGTCAATGGTAACTCCAGCTTGCTTCTCCACCCTCCTATGTAGAAGAGTTGTTACACAGACAAGGAAGATATTGAAGAGAACTGGGGCCAGCACACAGCCTTGCCTCACTCCGGTTTGCACTCCAAAAGGTTCTGAGCTGTGTCTTCCCACTACCACTCGGGCCATCATCCCAGAATGGAACTGCGCAAGGATGGTGAGAAACTTGGGTGGACACCCAAATCTCTTCAGGACTTGCCAGAGTAGTTCCCTGTTCACTGTGTCAAATGCCTTTGACAGGTCGACAAAGGCAATGAACAGGTCCTTATGCTGCTCCCGACATTCCTCTCGGAGCTGACGCATCACAAAGATCATGTCAACTGTCCCCCTGTCCTTCCGAAAACCACACTGTGACTCTGGGATGACCCGCTCTGATATTGCAGAGATGAGTCTGCGGAGCATGACCTTGGCAAGGACCCTTCCAGCAGTGGCCAACAGAGAGATACCCCTACTATTGGAGCAGGTGGATTTGTCTCCTTTGTTCTTGTAGATGGTCACAATGTTGCCATCTTTCCATTGTTGTGGGACACACTCTCGTCTCCACACCTCTGAGATATAGAGATACAGTGTCCGAGTACAGAGGTAGCCTCCTTCCTTGAGAAATTCGGCTGGGATGCCGTCAGGTCCAGGGGATTTATTGTTTTTCAGGGTTTTTACTGCATGCAGGATTTCTTTGAAGGTTGGGGGGAGGTTGAGATCTGGCAAGGTAGGATGTTCAGGGAGCTCTGCAAGGACAGTTGGGTCCACTGAGGTGGGCTGGTTAAGCACGGTGTTAAAATGCTCAGCCCACCGCTCCACTATCATGGCCTGATCCTTGATTAAAGAAGATCCATCAACAGATCTCACAGGTGCCAGGGAGCAGTTTCTGGGGCCGTAGATGGTTTTGACTGCATCATAGAAACTGTGCATATCGTTTCTATCAGCATGAGTCTGGATTTCGTTGGCCTTTGTGATCCACCACTCATCTTGCAGTTTCCTGAGAGCTGTTTGGACCTCAGAACGAAGGGCTTGCATTGCTTCTTATGGAATTGGGATTGTGGGTTGTTCAAGGCGGCTCTGTGTGCCCTGTGCATTCTGTCCAGGAGGGTGGAGATCTCTCCAGCATTCTGGTCAAACTAGTCCTGATGTTTCTTGGTTTTGAAACCGATGGCTTGGGCTGCAGTGTCAAAGAGGATGGTGGATAGAGCGGTCCACTTCTCATCCATCCCAGACTCTGAGATGATCAGTTGTTCAATACCTGCCAGCCTCTCAGCTAGGGAGCGACGGAAGTTGTCACAGATGTCGCTGCTGAAGAGTCTGGCACAGTAGAGTGTTTTCCTCTTTGGGCCACCGTGGTGAGCTAGGGGCCGAATATGCATTCTGACCTTTGACAGAATCATGCGGTGGTCGGTCCAGCAGTCTGCCCCTCGCATAGCTCTTGTGATGAGCACGTCCTTGAGGTCAGCCCTCCTCACGATCACATAGTCGATCAGGTGCCAATGTTTGGACCTGGGATGCATCCAGGATGCCTTATATTTGTTCTTTTGCTGAAAGATTGTGTTAGTGATGGTAAGATCATGTTCCGCACAGAGACTAAGAAGTCTCATGCCATTGGGGTTGACTATTTTATTTATTTTATTTTATTATATTTGTGTATTTATAATATTTATAATATTTATAATTGTGTATTTATAATTTTTCTGCATTGATGTATGTGGTTATTGTGTATATTTTTTATCTTGATTCTTTTTTCTAAAGCCCATCCAGGGACAAGAGTTGCAAATTAGCTAATAGCTATACACTCTATGTGCAACACATCAGATTGATTGTCTTTGATTAATTGTCTATGTTTATTGCACTGTCCCTGTCAAATAAACTAATCTACTACTACTACTACTACTTTTCCAATGCCATTCCAGTTTTGCAAGTTCTTTCCGACTCTTGCATTGAAATCACCAAGCAGCATGATTTTGTCACCCTTCGGGATATGACTGAGGATGTCATCGAGTGCCTGGTAGAAGCGGTCCTTCTCTTCAGCGTTTGATGGCAGAGTTGGTGCATAGGCACTTGCCAAAGTGACATACCTGCATTTTGCAAGGGGGATGCGAAGAGTCATGAGCCTTTCACTGACACCCACTGGTGATTCTGTAAGCTTGTGCAGGAGGCTGTTCTTGATTGCAAAACCAACTCCATGAAGGAGTTGACTGCCAATGGGGTATCCTTTCCAAAAGAATGTATAGCCCTCTCCTACTTCATTGAGTGAGCCTTCCTCGAGGAGTCGGGTCTCACTGAGTGCTGCCACATCCACATTGTAACACTTCAGCTCGCTGGCAACGAGTGCTGTTCTGTGCTGTGGTCTGTCCGGACTGGCATCCAGGAGTGTCCTTATGTTCCATGCTGCAATTCTAAATGGTATTGTTTTTATTTTTCGACTGCATAGTGGAATGTCCCGACAGGTGTGGTTTCCTATCCGGGTGCTGTGCTGAGTGGGCAATGTTTAGGCCAGCTTTTCTAGGCCTTTCCCCAGTTGGGGTGAGCAGTGCGGTCCCTAAATAGGGCTGCTCAGACGCACAGGAATCTGCCGGAAGCAGCTGCCACTCAATCCCAACTGCTAACGACCGTTGTCCTGTGCCGCTGACGTGCAGAGTTCCAGCTAGGAGCTTCCAGCTCATTCAAACCTGCCCCCGTTACTGGATGCTCCATCGCCACCAGACTTTAGAGGTCGGAGACTCAGGTAAAGAAGATACCTGCGCAGTGATGGTTTTTAGAGTGGCATGGGGGGGTGCGCTTTTCCCGATGCCACTACCTTGATTGTAGAGAAGATGGTTCCAGTGGCAAGGGAGACCCTAGCCGACTGGCATCTTCTCACAACTGCAGGAGGCTGCCGGAATCCAGATTTTTGGGAAACCGCCTCAAAGCGTGCCACCACCAGCTTGCTTTTTGTCAGGGTGTGCTCCCTTAGCCTTCGTCCGCTTTTACAGCCATTGTGGTGTTTATCGTTACTACCAGCTTCTGCCTGCTCTACCGTTGAGGTCTTCATCTTCGGGATCACTCTTAGTCTGGCCTCTATCCTTCGACCTGTTTGGCTTGGGTGACCCTGCCAGGAGTACGAGACTCCGGCCGACATAGCTCTAGGGGTCATGGAGACGCTCAAAGTGCCCCACCACGATAAGGTGGTGATCCCATCGGGGCACACTTACCTTTATATAAAAGTAAGTACATGCACAGTACTAAGTAAGTACAGGTTTTTACTTAGCACCTGATTGAGAGAAACGGATGTCATTTTCGGATTCAGCGGTGCAAAATTGTCTTAAATCAGTTGAAAAAACACAGACAACATACAAAAAAAAATATTTTTGTAACCCTGTGTTATAGGCACATTTCTAAACTGCTGAATGTTCCAGTGAGCACTGATAGAGCCATCATTCTGAAGTGGAAAGAACATCATTTTACAATAAACTGGCCATGACCAGGAGCTCCTTGCAAGATTTCTGACAGAGGAGTCAAAAGAATTATCAGAAGAGTTATCCAAGAGCCAAGGACTACTTGTGGAGAGCACCAGAAAGACCTGGAGTTAGCAGGTTTATTTATTTTTTTATTTATTTTATTTAACCTTTATCTATACAGGGTAGTTCCACTGAGAGGCAACTTCTCTTTTTCAAGGACGCCCTGTTCACACTCACACAGTTACACATTCACAACAGGAAGCTGCCCAGTACAACCACAGGCTGACCTATGACCACTGAGCAGCTCCACTGGAGCAGTTGGGGTTAAGAGCTTTGCTCAAGGGCACCACAGTGGGGTTAAGGAGGGTGGAACAAACACTGCTATGTTATTTGTCCCTCCCAGATTAAATCCTGCCGGTCCCATGACCCTCCACTCACCAGTCCACATCCCTAACCATTATCAGGTACTGCTGTTTCAAAGAAAATAATAAGTAATGCACTCAACCGACATGGGGTCTATGCCCGCTCACCTCACAAGACTCCATTGCTGAAGGAAAAGCACACTGAAGCTTGTTTAAAGTTTGCTGCACAACATTTGGGCAAGCCAGTAAAATACTGGGAGAATATAGTCTGGTCAGATGAGACCAAAACTGAATTTTATGGATGCCACAACACATAGCATATTTGGAGGGGAAATGGCACTGCACATCATGGTGTGGGGGGTGTTTTTCAGCACATGGTACAGGCAGACTTCATATAATTGAAGGAAAGATGAATGGACAAATGTAGAGACATCCTTGATAAGAACCTGTTGCCATCTGCAAAGATACTGAAGATGAAATGAGGGTGGACATTTTAGCAAGACAATGATCCCAAATACACAGCCAAGGAAACTCTCAACTGGCTCCATAGAAGGAAAATAAAGCTGCTAGAATGACCCCGTTAGTCACCTGACCTGAATCCATTTGTAACTCAGTAGAACGAACTGAAGATCAGAGTTCATAGAAGACACCTACAGAACCTTCAAGATTTGAAGACAGTTTGTGTAGAAGACTGGACTAAAATCACTCCTGAGCAATGACTGTGCCTAGTTTCTCCATACTGGAGGTGTCTGGAAGCTGTTATTACCAACAAAGGTTTTTCTACTAAATACAGCATTAAATGACTTTCACTGAGCATGTTCAATGCTTATTCCCTGTGTCATTCCACTTTATTTTTTCCCCATGTCCTGTCAAGTAGATAGGTAAGCAGAACAGAAATCTGCTTCCCCTATTGTGCCAAACAGATTTACTTTGCCAAAAGGAGCTTTATACAGTACATATACAGACGTGGACAAAATTGTTGGTACCCCTTTGTTAATGAAAGAGAAACCCACAATGGTCACAGAAATAACTTGAATCTGACAAAAGTGGTAATAAATAAAAATTCTATGAAAATTAACCAATGAAAATCAGACAATGCTTTTGAATTGTGGTTCAACAGAATTATTTTAAAAAACAAACTCATGAAACAGGCCTGGACAAAAATGATGGTACCCCTAGAAAAGATTGAAAACAATCTGACCATAGGGACATGTTCAACCAAGATGTGTCCTCTAATTAACATCACAGCTGTCTACAAACTTGTAATCAGTCAGTCGGCCTAATTAAAGGGTGGCAAGTAGTCACTGTGCTGTTTGGTGACATGATGAGTACCACACTAAACATAGACCAGAGGAAGCAAAGGAGAGAGTTGTCTCAGGAGATTAGAAAGAAAATTATAGACAAGCATGTTAAAGGTAAAGGCTATAAAACCATCTCCAAGCAGCTTGATGTTCCTGTGACTACAGTTGCACATATTATTCAGAAATTTAAGATCCACGGGACTGTAGCCAACCTCCCTGGACGTGGCCGCAGGAGGAGACGGATAATATGAATGGTAACAAAAGAGCCCAGAACAACCTCTAAACACATTCATGGTGAACTCCAAGGTCAAGGTACATCAGTGTCAGATCGCACCATCCGTCGTTGTTTGAGCCAAAGTGGACTTCATGGGAGACGACCAAGGAGGACACCACTGTTGAAAACAAATCATAAAAAAGCCAGACTGGAATTTGCCAAACTGCATGTTAACAAGCCACAAAGCTTCTGGGAGAATGTCCTATGGACAGACGAGGCAAAACTGCAACTTTTTGGTAAGGCACATCAGCTTTATGTTCACAGACGCAAAAATGAAGCATACCAAGAAAAGAACACTGTCCCTACTGTGAAACATGGAGGAGGTTCTGTTATGTTCTGGGGCTGCTTTGCTGCATCTGGCACAGGGTGTCTTGAATCTGTGCAGGGTATGGCTGTGTTGTGAGACATGTATATGTTGGACACTGCATATGTGATTTAACCTCACGATGAAGGAGAGCCAGCCCCCTGCGGTGCGGAGCCACAGAGCCTGGACCCCCTGCGGAGGACAGGGGACAGAAGACTTCCTGACCGCTGAGGCTCGAGAGGAGAGAAGGGGGAGTTATGTAAATAAAAGGTTAATGAATGTGAATAAAGAGATTTTGATATAGATGTGTGATTTCCCCCGCGAGGGAAATGGTTTGATGTGAGAATGTTTAAAAGGGAGAACTTTGGTGTGTTCATCCTCTTTGTTCGCTGCTCAGGAATGAGAGCAGACAGTGGAATGGTTACTTGAAATAAACTGAAATTAAAGGCAATTCGGTTTCGTTATTCAAGTCTCCCCACATTGGTGACTGACGACGTTGAGAATGAACGAAGAAATTCTCAGGGTCCCGGACTCACAGCGCTCAGAGCTGGCGAGCGCAGTGGCCGTTAAGCTGCCTGATTTCTGGCAGGATAACCCACGGTCGTGGTTTCTGCAAGCAGAGTCGCAGTTCGCGCTCGCAGGAGTAACGGTGGATGACACTAAGTTCTACCATGTCATCACTAAACTGGACAACAGCACAGCTCGGTGCGTGCAGAGCTTGGTGGAGCAGCCACCCGCGACCGACAGGTACGGCAAGCTGAAATCCACCCTCATCAAGTTTTTCACCCCCTCGGCTGAAGTGAGGGCGAGGAGGATCCTGTCTTTGCTAGACCAAGGTGAACACAGGCCGAGCGCCCTGATGGAGTTGATGATACAGCTGAGAGGGTTGGACAACGATGATTTCATTTTTCAGTTCATCTTCCTCTCCAACCTCCTGGCGCATGCGAGAAGCACGCTGGCCGGCAAAAAGTGTCACACCCTGGAGGAGTTCCGGGAGCTGGCCCAGGAGGCAGATGGGATCCTGGACGCCTGCGGTGGGCAAGCAACCACAGCGGCGACCCGAGACAGCGGGGAGCCAGAGGCGGCAGAACCAGACTGGCCGACGACGGCGGCAGCACGCCCGCGACGAGGTGGAGCCAATAGCCCGGCGGCAGAGGCGCGGACACGACACAGCGGAGGAGAAGATCTCTGCTTTTACCATCGGAGGTTCGCAGAGAAGGCACGCAGGTGTGTGCCGCCCTGCATCTTCAGGAGTTCAGGAAATGGCAAGACCGGGGGTCGCTAGCAGCTTCGACCCTCGGAGAACGCAGCAAGCTGCTCTACATCACGGATGCGCGCTCCGGACGAGAGTTCCTCATCGACACCGGAGCACAAGTGAGCTTCATCACCCCAACATACGCGGACCGGGTGGCTGGACCCCACGGTAGCGGAGCTACAGCGGCAAATGGCTCGAACATCAACACCTACGGGAGAAGGACCTTGCCTTTGTGCTTACATGGCCGCACATATGAATGGACTTTTGTAATAGCGGCGGTGAGTTTCAACATGTTGGGCGCGGATTTTTTGTGTTCACACAATCTGTTAGTTGATCTTGCTAATAGACAACTGGTAAATGCACTCTCTTTTTACTCTCTCCCCTGTTCAGCTCGAGTGTCCCCGCCACCAGTACAGACCCACGTCGCTACAGCAGGTGGTAAGTTTCACACACTCCTCACCCAATTTCCAGCGCTCACTGTGCCCACTTTTTCAGCGACGGTCGCGAAGCACGGGGTGAAACACTTTATCCCCACGTCTGGTCCTCCCGTGTTTGCAAAAGCTCGGCGCTTGGATGCAGTTAAGCTCGCCATTGCGCGCGAGGAGTTCGCCAGCCTGGAGAGGCTGGGCATCGTTCGTAGGTCGAAGAGCCCGTGGGCTTCGCCGCTGCACATGGTACCGAAAGCCGATGGCTCCTGGAGACCGTGCGGGGATTACCGCAGGCTAAACAACGCTACGGCGCACGATCGTTATCCCATCCCGCACATTCAGGATTTTTCGGTGCACCTGGCGGGGGCGCGCATTTTTTTCAAAGATTGATCTAGTTCGCGGCTATCACCAAGTCCCAGTCCAACCGGAGGACATTCCTAAAACAGCGGTAATAACCCTGTTCGGACTTTTCAAATTTTTACGCATGCCGTTTGGTCTCAAAGGGGCGGCGCAAACATTTCAGCGGATGATGGATGCCGTGTTACGCGATCTCCCTTTCGTGTTCGTGTACCTCGACGACATTTTGGTAGCGAGTACTTCAGAGGACGAACACGAAACGCACCTCACAGCAGTTTTTAGGAGGCTGGGAGAGCACGGCTTAATAGTTAACCCAGCCAAGTGCCAGTTCGGCGTCGAGCGGATCGATTTTTTGGGTCACCGCGTCTCCCCGGAGGGAGCGGTTCCGTTACCAGAGAAAGTACGCGCGGTAGCGGATTTTCCCCGTCCACAAACGGTCAAATCACTACAGGAATTCTTGGGGATGGTGAATTTTTATAACCGATTCCTGCCCCACGCAGCTCAAATCATGCAACCGTTATATGCCGCGCTCAAAAAACAAAAACCGACCCAGGCGGTCGAATGGTCCCCGGAGCGGGAGCGCGCGTTCACAGAGGTTAAAAAAGCCTTGGCTGACGCTGCGCTCCTGGCCCACCCAGACCCTGCAGCACGTATCGCGCTGACGACAGACGCTTCAGATTTAGCCATAGGGGCCGTTATTGAGCAACAGGTAGCCGGAGTTTGGCAGCCTTTGGCTTTCTTTAGCAAATCTTTAAGCGCGGCTGAACGAAAATACAGCGCGTTCGACAGAGAACTGTTGGCGCTGCATTTGGCTATTCGTCATTTCCAGTTCTGGCTGGAAGGACGGTGCTTCACCGCTTATGTGGACCACAAGCCGCTCACATACGCCATGGCCAAAATTTCAGATCCGTGGTCCGGCAGGCAGCAGAGGCAGCTGGCCGCAATCTCGGAATTTACCACTGACATTAGGCACGTCGCGGGCAAATTCAATGTAGTAGCGGATTGTCTCTCGCGCGCGTTCACGACCCCAACACGCGCAGAGGCAGAATGGGCCACCGTGACCGCACCGCAGGAGAGCGGCACGGTGGCGTGCGCAGCCCCGGTGCACGTGGGTATAGATTACGCAGCCATGGCAGCGGACCAGGGGGCGGACGCAGACGTGCGCGCGCTCCAGTCTGGACCAACAGGGTTGAGGCTGGAGAGCAAGTGTTTACAAACCGGTATGCCCCCCCTGATCTGCGACATGTCGACGGGGCGCCCGCGTCCGGTGGTTCCGGCCACGTGGCGCCGCCGTGTTTTTGACTCGGTCCACTCACTGGCGCACCCGGGGGTGCGCGCGTCGGTGAAACTAGTGGCGGAAAAGTTTGTTTGGCCGTGCCTGCGCAAGCACGTGAAGGAATGGGCAAAAACCTGCATTTCCTGTCAACGGGCCAAAATTCACAGGCACACAAGAGCCCCGTTAGAACCGTTCCGCATTCCAGCCAGAAGGTTCGACCATGTGCACGTCGACCTTGTGGGCCCCCTACCGGCATCACAGGGGTTCACGTATCTTTTGACAATGGTGGACCGCACCACACGTTGGCCGGAAGTGGTCCCACTTGCGACGACCACGGCCGCGGAGGTGGCTCGCGTTTTTTTTAACGGCTTGGGTGGCGCGCTTCGGGGTTCCGTCGGACATTACGTCCGATAGAGGACCGCAATTCATCTCTGAGCTGTGGTCAGCGATGGCCAACGGCTTAGGAGCCAAAATTCACCGCACTACGGCTTACCACCCTCAGGCCAATGGTTTATGCGAGCGTTTTCATAGGTCTTTGAAGGCAGCACTCAGAGCGTCGCTCACAGATGCAGATTGGGTAAATAAACTGCCATGGGTTTTATTAGGGTTGCGTTCTGCGCCTAAAGAGGACTTAGATGCCTCCCCAGCGGAGCTGGTATTCGCACAAACTCTGAGGCTGCCGGGCGAGTTTTTACCAGAGCCCCCAGAGCCCCCACCTCTCTCTGCTCTGGGACCGTTAGTCGGCACGGGAGCAGACACGCTCCCGGGTCCGGTTCATCACGCTTTTCCACGAGTTTTCGTCCCCAAGGCTTTGAAAAATGCCGACTTCGTTTTTGTCAGGCGCGAAGCCCTAAAAGCAACGCTCAAACCACCTTACGAAGGGCCATTTCGAGTGCTGGAGGCAGGTGATAAGCAATTTGTGCTAGATTTTGGAGACAGAAAAGAGACAGTCAGTATTGACAGACTAAAACCTGCTTTTGTCATGAAGGACGTGTCTGTACCGGTCGCAGTGGCGCCTCGACGAGGCAGGCCCCCGCAAAGGGCAATTAATCACTCTCTTCCTCAGTCAACAGAGCCGAAGCAGAAAAGCGCCGCAGGCAAGGCGGGGCCAACTCACAGCAGATTCGGCAGACGGCTGAAGCCCAAGCGGCGCACAGACTGAATGTTGGTGTTGATTATTCAGTAGTGAGTAAGGTGCTATTAAATTTTAGGAATTAGTCTGTTCTTCATCGTTTGGGGGGGGTTATATGGCTGTGTTGTGAGACATGTATATGTTGGACACTGCATATGTGATTTAACCTCACGATGAAGGAGAGCCAGCCCCCTGCGGTGCGGAGCCACAGAGCCTGGACCCCCTGCGGAGGACAGGGGACAGAAGACTTCCTGACCGCTGAGGCTCGAGAGGAGAGAAGGGGGAGTTATGTAAATAAAAGGTTAATGAATGTGAATAAAGAGATTTTGATATAGATGTGTGATTTCCCCCGCGAGGGAAATGGTTTGATGTGAGAATGTTTAAAAGGGAGAACTTTGGTGTGTTCATCCTCTTTGTTCGCTGCTCAGGAATGAGAGCAGACAGTGGAATGGTTACTTGAAATAAACTGAAATTAAAGGCAATTCGGTTTCGTTATTCAAGTCTCCCCACACAGGGTACAATGAAATCTCAAGACTATCAAAGTATTCTAGAGAGAAATGTGCTGCCCAGTGTCAGACAGCTTGGTCTCAGTTGCAGGTCATGGGTCTTGCAACAGGATAATGACCCAAAACACACAGCTAAAAACACCCAAGAATGGCTAAGAGCGAAACATTGGACTATTCTAAAGTGGCCTTCTATGAGCCCTGATCTAAATCCTATTGAACATCCGTGGAAGGAGCTGAAACATGCCGTCTGGAGAAGGCACCCTTCAAACCTGAGACAACTGGAGCAGTTTGCTCATGAGGAGTGGGCTAAAATACCTGCTGAGAGGTGCAGAAGTCTCATTGACAGTTACAGAAATTGTCTGATTGCAGTGATTGCCTCAAAAGGTTGTGCAACAAAATATTAAGCTAAGGGTACCATCATTTTTGTCCAGGCTTGTTTCATGAGTTTGTTTTTTAACATAATTCTGTTGAACCACAATTCAAAAGCATTGTCTCATTTTCATTTGTTAATTTTCATAGAATTTTTATTTATTACCACTTTTGTCAGATTCAAGTTATTTCTGTGACCATTGTGGGTTTTTCTTTCATTAACAGAGGGGTACCAACAATTTTGTCCACGTCTGTATACAGTACGTACTGTATATTATTTATAGACTCTTCTTGTAATAACTTTTAAAACTTTATTTTAATTGCTTTACCCATGATGGACCCAACGGGGGGGGGGGGGGGGGGGGGAATGGGTCATTCATCATCATCATTATAGCAGTCTGTTGGGGGCGACAATGACTTTTTCATTTAGGTTTGATCAGATTCCCCCATGCAGCTCTGTCCTTCACCTTCTGCTGTCAGGAACTCCTGACCTTGTTAACCTGGGTGACGTCCGAGCTGGTATGAATTGCTTTCTGACTGACCATTTCATGAAACTGCTTGCAAAGTATTTGAGTACCGCTAGCTTTTGCTGGACTAGCGGCACATTCTTGGCAGATAGAGGTATTATCAGTGGCAAGGGCAGGCCAAGACAAACTGACTCCAGTATCTGTTGCAGTGACTGACCAGATGATAGGTTTGTTTATCTCTGCTCTTTGTGTAGTGCAAGTCACGATGCTCCCACTGGCAAAAGTCCACCACAGACCTTGTGATAGATGTGCTTATCTGCCAGGATGTCCAGTCTCACCCTGTGTAACTGGGAGTGGTCCACCACAGACCTATGACAGATATTGTTTTTAGTTCTGCCAGGATGTCCAGTTTCACCCTCCACACCCTCGGAAGGGCGGGGTTGCTGGTTGAGTTGCCGACGGCCAGACCCATGAGACAGGTAGTACCGGTTTTCATGGTTATCCGGTAGCAAGCAAACCAATGCCTGACCTGACAGGACAGGACATACAGAAGAATTGAAATGGTGTTTCTCTCTTCAGTGGTGTGCACAATATAAAAAAGAAAAAGGAATAAGGTTGGAAACACAACAACAGTCCATGCACAGCAGTGCAACCCATAGCGCAAATGGTGACAAAAGATAGACCCAGACCCCCATAATGTAAATAAAGATAAACGATTAACGATGATGAAACCCGGCAATCCTACATACAAAAAAGTAGAGCTGTAATACCCGTAGTTGCAAGTTCAATGTGGTAGTGTAGGTGCAGACAGTGACAGAGAGGACTGCACATGATCGATATTGCAGTGACAGACAGCAGCAGATATGATGTTTGTGCAAATGGTTGCAGTTAAAGCGCAGCGACATACAGCAGCAAATGTATTAATTGTTGGTGTGCCAGTCTTTCTGTGCCAACAGCTGAGGTAGTTATTGTGCAAGTGTGTGGGTGGCACATTCAGTTTGGAGCTTTAAGTTGATTAAATTCAATCTTTGTAATATTAAAAGTGATTTCAGCGACATGGAACAGTTCACAGTAATGCTGTAATGTAGTTAGACACACTTACATGAACAGATGTCACTACTAGGAGGGCTCAAAGTGCTATGTCAACGGCAGTCTGGGCTACTCTGCATAGACTGTGGCCTTCACGACCCGGACCCCCGGATAAGAGATAGAAAATGGATGGATGAATACTTGTGTAAGGCTAGTTCAGGCTGAGTGAGACTAAAAAGGGTGCTTTCACACCTAAATTTATTTACTTTGGTCCAAATCAGTTGGTAAGTTTGTTATGTTGTATCAATGGGTTGGGAGGGGGAAAAAGAGAGAGGAACCAACAGAAAAAAAAAAACAAACAAACTGACACAACTGAAACAAACAGAAGTCAAACTGTTTCTTCTTCTGAAAAGGTCTCATCATGAGTCTGGTATCTGCACCTGTAAAACAACAGAGAGACATATGTGTGTGTGCATGTGTTTGTATGCGTGTGTATGAGAGCACGCAAAGTGAGTGTGTGCATGTGAGTGGTTTTCCAGGAAACATACAAAGAGGGTAGCAGGTCACAGTAACACCCCCTCCCCCCAGAAACCCCGAGCAAGCAAGACAGTGCCACCAACCCCCACAGAGCACAAATGTCTCAAAGCCAGCAAGCCCCAGGACAGCCAGGCAACTGCCACAGGAGGGACGGCTGAGGGAGGGCGGGGCCACGAAGCGGCCGGCACGGCATGCCCCGCCCCAGACCAGCCCGCTGTTTCTTGGCTTTCTATGCCTTTTTGCACCTCTTTTTCTTCATGTGTTCAATACTTATTCCCCATGTTTTTCCATGTTATTAAATATAACTTGTTTTGTGAACACACTTGCCTTGATTTCTTTTTATGTATGAATTACTTGGGTTATTACTGATATCTGGTGAAAATCTCAGGTCAATGTCACCATCAGAAATATGTTTAATGAGAAAAATGCTGACGTGTTCAATACTTATTTTCCCCACTGTAAGTAAAGTTGAATTTAAATTGAATTTGTGACTGTCATCTGTGAGGACCTGCCTGGGCTACTGCATAGGCTGTAATCAATGACTGTGGGCTGAAACTCCACGCTGTGGCTCTGCTCCATGACAGCTACTGTGCAGACTCTGGATGCAAATGTTGTACCCTTAAAAGAAGAGAACTAGTGAGGGAAGAAGTGAATGTAGACCAGCAGACTGTTTTCCCATTCACTCCTCTAATGACTGTTTAAAATATTATAGACACATACAATGCACTTTTTGACAAATATACTGTGCATCTGTTTACACTTTCTGCATTATACATACCTTCAATATTTCATTTGTTTTTAACTCCAGATTATTCAAATTATATTTTTAACAAAATCCATGACTCATGAATTATGAACAGGCTTGCTTCCCAAAAACATCATTAAATAATATTGACTTTACACAGTGTTTTTTAACTAGGGTCCCACGGCACAAGATTGATCGGGGTGTCATGCGAAATTGCCTAACTTTACTTAATTGGTCCAAAAATTGCAAGTCATTTACCATTGTTTTTCATCCGTCTATGTAGTGGTTCTTCCATGTCCGTGGGTGACAGTATGAATGGAATCTTTCTTCTTCTTGATGAAAAATTCACCCCATAGAAAGGCGTGGCCACCTCCACAACCTCTGCAGCTGCTCTGCAGAAATCCCCCCCCAAAATACTGCGTTGTGCGAATGTTATGACCCACTTTCTGGGCCAAGGCCAGAACTGCCTATTCAGCCTGGGATCTCCAAGTCTGTTTCGACTCTTTTGCCAAGGTAAATGGTGTTCACTTATATAGCGCTTTTCTTCTCATCTAGGATGACCAAAGCGCTTTACAGATCCTGCAATCCACCCATTCACACACACATTCACACACTGATGGCGGCAGAGCTGCCATACACACACGCGCTAACCAGGCCACCAGGAGCAACTGGGGGTTCAATGTCTTGCTCAAGGACACTTCGACAAGCAGACAGCAGACAGAGCAGGAATTGAACTCACGACCCTCCAATCAGTAGTCGGTCACACTACACCTGTGCCACTGCCGCCCCTGGTAGACCAACCTAGTCATTTTCACCCTCAGGCAAGGTAGACATACACCTACAAAGTCTCTTTTGCAAATAAGCAAGGCAGACATACACCTACATCGAAAGCTGGGATTTGAACCCATGACACTGTGATCTGAAAATGTAAGTTATGACCATAACTATGGAACTATGAGACTGCACGATGAGCATCACTACGGTCTTTACCTTTGAATGATGCCATCAGCTCCCTATCCTAGAGACGATATATCAACATGGTCATGTGACTGACCTTTAGAAGGCTTAGCTCACAGTCTATAACCCCCCCCCCCTTCCGGGTGAGCCCGCCTCTTCCTCCTGCTGAGATTACCTCAGCTCGTTCTGAGCGACAAGACATGGTGACGGTCATCGTTTGGTCTCATAGATCCAGTTATGGTCGTAACTTACGATCTATTTTGACCTCACTCAGACTATCACCATGGTATTTACCTTTGGATGACCAGTATCAACAATGTCGCGAGGAACGGAGGACTCCACTGGCTCCTGCCACCGCTCAGTAGCTGACAGCAGAATAGCAGACTCCAGTGGCACAGAGGCTGCAACACTGACCCTGTAAAATCAGGAACAAGTGCAAGGTGTCTGCCATGTAGCCGCTTCACAAATCTATGAGAGAGGAATGCCTTTTAGAGCTGCCCCAGATGTGGCCACACTGCTGGTGGAGTGGGCAACCACATTGCCTGGCGGAGGGAGATTCTGCCTTGAATAAGCTTCAGAAATTGTATTGACAATCCAGTGGGACAGACTGTGTTTAGACAATGGGTGGCCCAACTTCCTAGCACTGAAACACACAAACAGTTGAGAGTGTGCACACCTCAGAGACTGTGTACGTGAAACTTAAGCCCTCAGTGCCTTCACTGGCCATAGAGTGAACAAGCCTGACACCTCGTGTGGAAGGGTTATATCATGCTGGAATGCACTAAGCTCAATTACCTGATTTAGTGTTTGTGAATTTATTACCTTGGGTAGAAATGACGGGTTTGGCCAGAGCGAGACCCCTGTATTATCAGCCTTCCAATGCAGACAGTCCTCACTGACTGACAAAGCGTGCAGTTCTCCCACTCTCTTGGCAGAACACACCGCTAAGAGGAAAGCGGTCTTATAGGACAGGAACCTGAGGGTGGGCTGTTCAATAGCCTCATAGGGAGATTTAAGAACCACTGGTAGATCCCATGGGGGCACCCTAGGGGATCTGCATGGTCATAAGCAGTAGACCTCTTTGATAAACTGAGAGACAAGGGGATGTCTTCCCACTGAAACAAGATCCATAGAAGCATGGAACAGAGAGGCAGCAGCCACATATACTTTTATGGTGCTGGGAGCATGACCAGAGTCCAAACGGGACTGCAAGAAGCAAAGGACCAGATCAACTGGACAGGAGGGCAGGTCAGCCTGTCTCCTGTGACACCACAATTCCCACTTTTGTTTGTATAACATACGTGTGGAGGGGACTCTAGCATTGGAAATGATTCTCAGTGCACTCTTGTTCAGCTGAGAGAGAGGCTGACAAGAGGCCAAGCCCTGAGCTGCAGTGCGGCTGGGTTAGTATGCCATATCTGCCCCCCACCTGGGAAAGTAGGTCCGCCCTGACTGGCAGAGCCAAGGGCTGGTGTTGCACTAGGTGTAGGAGTAACGGAAATCAGTGCCTCCTTGGCCATCCAGGGCTATCAGTAGCACACTGTAATGACCCTGCACAATCCTGCTGAGCACTGGAACAATTAGGGGAAATGGGGGAAAGCAAACAACAACCCTTCCGACCACTCATGAGATACAGCATCAAAGCCCCATGGGGCCTATTTGACCCTGCAGTGAGAACCACATCCTGCAGTGGGTTGTTTCCTGCAATGCAAACAGGTCAGCTTGTTGAGTGCCAAAGTGAGACCAGAGGAGGGTTACCACTTCTGGGTGAAGCCTACACTCCCCAGGCAGAGGGCCAGTCCTGGACAGGAGATCATCCACCACATTCAAGTGCCCTGGGATATAAATTGCCCTTATTGATGCCAGATTCCGGGCAGCCCAAACCAGTAGCCTCTGAGCCATGATAAGGCAAAGTAGAGACTTTGTCCCACCTTGGTGATTCATGTGGTACACCGCCACAAAGCTGTCTGTCCTTAAAAGGACATGTTTTCCTTACAAAGAAGGTTGGAGGGACTTGAGAGTGAGGTAAATTGCCCTCAGTTCCAAGACAGTTGTGTTGACAGTTCCACAGTGGGGTCCACTCACCCCGAACCATTCTGCCCTCCCACACTGCACCCCAGCCTACCAGAGAGGCATCTGTGGTCACAATTGTCCTTCTTGATGGAATGCTGCCTAGGGAACACCTTGTAGCAAGAGTGCCTTGTCCCTCCAAGGGCAAAGGGCACGAAGACATGCATGTGTCACCTTGATCCTCACCTGCCGGTCCCTCTTTGAGTGAAGGTGGAAGCTGTTCAGCCAGCCCTGTAGGGGCCGGGCTCTGAGGAGGCTCAAGGAAACAACTGCTGTAGCAGCTGAGGTTGTGCCTAGCAGTCTTTCTAGCATCAAATGCCTTCCCAGGCGGAAACTGTCCAGGAGAGCCAGCAATCTTGTCACCCTCTGAAAGGTGAGCAATGCAGACATTGAAACTGAATTTAGGTACAGACCCAGGAAAACAACAGTCTGTCTTAGCTTGAGATTGCTCTTTTTCATATTGACTTTCAAGTTCAAGGACTGAATGTGAGAAACCATTCTGTTTGTGTTTTGTATCATCTGGATGTGAGAGAGGGCACAAATGAGCCAATTGTCCAGATAGGGAAGAATTATTATTCCCAAGGCCTGAAGTGGGGCCAATGCTGCTGACACCACCCTGGTAAAAACCCGTGATAAGAGGGAAAGGACGAATGGCAGGACCTTGAATTGGAAGGCTTATCCTTGGAAGGTGAGCCACAGGAAAGGCCTCTGATCTGAGCAAACAGGGACATGGAAATATGCATCTTTCAGATCAATGGTAGTGAACCATTCTCCTCTCTCTATTATTTCAAAGATGTGACTCGTGGTCAGCATCTTGAAAGACAACACTTTTATGAAAGAGTTTAGTTTCCACAAATCCAAGATGGGGCGTAGTCCAGCGTCTTTATTTAACATGAGGAAATACCTCAAGTAAAAGCAAGTGTGCTCTTCTTCGGGCTTTACTCTCACTATTGCATCTTTTAATAAAAGAGTGGCAATTTCCTCAGCCAGAACTCATGCCCCTCCTTTTTCTGAGGTCCATATGACCGGGTCCCTGACCACAGTCATATGGACCTCAGAAAAGGGAGGGTGGGTGCCACTTAAACTGAATCCTGGATCCCCTTGATACTACGGATAGTACCCATTGGTCTGACACAGTTCACACCCAAATGTCCAGGCATAGCTGGGATTGGGTCTTGGCGGCTGTCCCCCCACCACTAATTGGCATTACCTTGAGGCCCTGGGCCTCTGGGAGGACGCCTCCTCTGGGGGCCTTGCCGCTGCTGCTCAACCTGTTTGGATGTTGCACTAGGGGTTAAAAACCCTGTGCACTGGCACATACATACCAAAGCCCCATGAGTCAGCATGAGGCCAGGGGGTTTGGTGCATAGACTGAGAGCCTTTAGATCGATATCTGGCAGCCCTCGTGCACTGAACTGGCTCCCTAGTTTTCCTGGACTGTTCAGCTTTGTCAAGCACAACCTGACAATCAGGGTGAAATACATGTTTTGGCACAACTGGCATGTTAGTAAGCTCTTTCTTAATGTTATCTGGCAGAGATGTTTGTGCCAGTCAGATTTGCCTCCAAGACATCACAGCTGTAGCCATGGTTACGCCGATATCCCTCATCAGCTGGGCGTGGGTGACAAGAGCTGCATCTAGCAGGCTCACTGTGTCATGGTCTGCCAGGTTAGCAGTTTTCTTTAGTGCCACCAATAATATGTCTAGTACACTGCCAGAACGTGCTGCCTGTTGGGCTGCATTGAAAGTATTACGCACTAGGCAGTCCATGTTACCACACTCGCTCACCGGGCAGTGAGGGTTAACAGTTACTTTGTCCGGTCCCAGAGAAGTCAGGGCTGCCATCTCCCGTTCAACAGGTAGTATATCTCCTAACCCCATCTCAGGGTCAAATTGCTGTTTCACCAATCTCCAGCAACCCACATTGAACTGGGGAGCTGTGGCCGAATCATTCCATGTCTTCCTGAGCATCTGCACATAGTCTACTGCCACAGGCACAAAAGTTGCCTGCTGGACCTGAAGATCACCCGCCCACACTATTCTGTGGAGCTGAGGTCTCAGTTGGGATGCTTAGTACGAAAATTTTCACTGCAGACAATACTCTCGATGTGATTTTGCCAGGTGCTGGTTCACCGTCATCAACATTGCTGGGATTAGAAACATCCACACACAAAGGGGATTTAGGCAGACTTGAGCCACCAGTGTCCCCATCGCTGTCAAAAGGGGAAGTCGTGGGCATAAAGTGACAGCAAATCATGCTGCACATCATTTTCCTCCTGGAAGGAGGGGAACCTTTCCAGGGAGGAGTCCCTCTGCTGTTTGGCATCTGGACTGGTATATCGGGCCTCCACCTTGGCCAGTCTCTCTGACAAACCACAAATGGCTACCAATATCTGTAGCTGTGTATCATCTGTGGCTCCCTGATCCACTGAGGGCCAGGCCACACCATGTGCAGGCTTGGGTGCATGTTTTTTGTCACGGCTCCGACCTTGCCCCTTAGGGGTGTGCTCCCATTTTACACTTTCTGGATGATTTACAGCAAGCATATGAAGGGGCGCGGGAGGTGATTGCACCCTGTCAGAGTGGGCAGTCAGCTCCCCGCCTTTTGCTCTAAGGGCCCGTACCTCTATGGGCAGTTCCATTGCTGCCTCACAGGAGTTTTCCACATCCTCCAATACATGAGCTGGACTCAGACTGGAGGAACATTGTGGCCATCACAGGGATCCACGGCACAGAGACAAGCACGACACAAATGGGAGGCCATTGCCCCAAAAATGTGTACAAGAAAAAACAACTTAAATTCGACAGCTACAAATAGCTGGAGTAATTAACCAATCAGTGAGTTAGTGCCCACTCAAATCCCAAAAGCTACTTAAATAGCATGGGAAAATAAACATTAATATTAACATATTTGGTTGAGCCACTCCCCTAGTGCACAGACGCACGTAAAGGGGAAGACAAGAAAAAAAGCCCACTCACTGTCTACAGTGAGTCACCGGGGCTGACAACACCAATTAACTAAATTAGATAAAGACCAGGTGATTATCACAAAGCTGAGGCGAAAAACATGCAAAACATGCCACAATGGAACAGCACTTACCATAAGCTGTCATGAATTAACACCAGGTGCAATAATTTAGCTACCACCTGGGGATGACAAGGAGGCAAACACACGTCAGTGTATCCTCCATCAACTAAACACAGATAAGGTAAACCACATAACAAACCACATCCCGATGTTGGGTGCCCTCAGCACCAAACAAGCGGTGGACAAAACTGTCTTAAAGCTCCATCAGCCCATCTCTCCATCCACCCCGGTAAGTCTAATTTTCAAATTAATTTATTCTCTTGCTAATGCTGTAATATCAATCCTATCAATATCAATGCAATGCCACGTTTCACACTGAGTATACATAAATTACAACGTGAACATAGCAGGATTGTTTCCTGACAGCTGCATAATTCCAGAAAGTTTGGAAGAATAAATAGAAAACTGAATTGCAAAGTTCCTGTGTGGGAGTGAGAAAAGCCCAGTAATGTCAACGAACCAGTATAGCCTGTTTTCCACTAGCCCAGCACACCTCGGTATGGCTCGATTCACTTCAGTACGGCTCGGAATGCTTCTGTCTCCATTAGCACGGTGTTGTGCTTGTGCTGTTTTTTTTTTTTTTAGGAGGTTTTAGAAGCGGGGCAGCAGCAGATTCTCAGCGAGGCGGGGCCACACTCCCGTGAGGTTACGCACCCGACTGAGTCCTTATTTACACGAGACAAAAAAGGATCCAAGGATTATTGCCTTGCTCGCTCTGTGGATTTATCTCACAATTAATTTTATCTCATAATTAAGCTGCAACAACACAAGTCACTTTTGTTTTGAATTAACTGCCAAATGACCTAGAAATAATGAGCTGAAACTTGTTTTTATTCATATTAAATAATGAGACGGTGGCACACTGGCCTACACCAAATTATTATTTTTTACATCCTAGGGCATTTTGGATGTACTGAATTAAAAAAATTCATGTTTTTCACCTTCAGGTCAACGTTTGGAACAACAGTATTATTATTTTCCATTTAGATGATGCTACACTCCTTCTAAAGTATTGTAAATCTCTGAATTTGGAATGCCGATAGAACATTCAATTTACATATACTTACTTTTTTACATACTTTGACTTGTAAGCTTGATCAGTCTCTCCTGCTGCATTTTAAAGTCCAACTGTGCAACTTCTTATAAGTTAACATAAAAAATGTACCCAAAGTTTAGAACTGGATCATGTGGGGCTAATTTTTTATGATATTTCAATAAAAAGAACAGAAAGCTTACTAAAAGATTTCTTTTTTGGTCTAGTTAAAAATTACATTACCTTTACAATGGTTGACCCTGACAGGAAGATCATTATCATTTTGATCAGACTAGGCAATGGAATTTCTATGTAATTATACTGTTTTATAATTCAGTGTTATAACAGACAAACCACACTTTCCAAAACAATTCCATTTTATTATATACAAAATATTAAAAGAAAAAAAAACTCTGCAACACAACATGAAGGTTAATCGACATTTTATACACGCCGACCACTGAGTGTCTACACCAGCTTCCCAAACTGGGTCACGACTCGGATGAATGAAGGCGTCTCTGCCAGCTGTGGGTCAGGATGGCTCGGTTGAATAATCCGGACGGGCTGTCGCGGCGGACGCGTGGGATGATTCTACAAGGAAAATGTGTGACAGAGATCATCCTGCGCAGTTCGCCCCACACGGGACACGAACCCGCGACCTCTCAGTCAACTACACAGTTCGAGCATGGGAGACACAGCACGATCGCGCTGAGCTAAAGGTCCGACCGGTAGCTCAGCGCTACCATCTGGGGCTCACAGCACCACTTTGTAACTGAGGTCATCAGCGCAGTTCGCCCTACACAGGACACGAACCCGCGACCTCACAGTTAACTGGTCAGAGACACGCACAGCACGATCGTGCTGAGCTAAAGGTCCGACCGGTAGCTCAGCGCTACCGATACTGTATGAGGCTTTGGGAGGGAGGTTTACTAACGTTCTACGCCGAACAGTACTAGTTGGCATCCGTTACACTCTCCCCCTTAAACCTCACTCCCATCCGGGTCACGGCACCAGTGTGACAGAGATCATCCTGCGCAGTTCGCCCCACACGGGACACGAACCCGCGACCTCTCAGTCAACTACACAGTTCGAGCATGGGAGACACAGCACGATCGCGCTGAGCTAAAGGTCCGACCGGTAGCTCAGCGCTACCATCTGGGGCTCACAGCACCACTTTGTAACTGAGGTCATCAGCGCAGTTCGCCCTACACAGGACACGAACCCGCGACCTCACAGTTAACTGGTCAGAGACACGCACAGCACGATCGTGCTGAGCTAAAGGTCCGACCGGTAGCTCAGCGTTACCGATACTGTATGAGGCTTTGGGAGGGAGGTTTACTAACGTTCTACGCCGAACAGTACTAGTTGGCATCCGTTACAAATGCACACAATAAAATACAGCACGTAAGTGCAAGATATACAGAAAAGACAATAGTTTTTAACAAGAATACATAAGCTTATTTCAGCGTATTGTTCACATGAATAATTAAAATAAAAGCTTTAGTCCGCATTGTGCTGAAATAAAGCAGCGATCCATCCACAAATGAACAGCTTTTTTATTGCATAAATAAACTGAGCGTCTTACCGAATATATTTGCGAAAAAACGCACAATAAAAAAAAAATTAAAACTCACTGTTAAAGGACTCCGATGTCGAGACCACCCGGTATATTTTTTCATTCCGGGCGGCTCCGTCTAACTCGCGCTGGATACGTTCGTCTGACAATGCAGTGAACAGACACTGCAGCTCCTTACTGGTCCATGGAACACCCTTATTACGCAAAGCCATTTTTGATAGAGAATAAATGAAAATAGCACAACAATACACTGAAAAGGAACCGCCAACAGTGGTTGCGTGCTGAGTAAAGGCGGTCGTGAAGATTCTTTTTTTTTTTTTTCAAAAACTTTATTGAGAAGGTCGTGAAGATTTGGTAGATGAGGAGGAGGAGAGGGGCGGTTACAACCTGACCAATCAGCGCCGGTTACGACCTGACCAATCAGCGGCGACCAGTCTGTTAACGTCACAACACGGCACAGCTCAGCACTGCTGTATCCTGCCCTTCAGCGGGGCTGAGAATTGCAGCTGTTAAACCGTGTTGGGGCTTGTGGAAAAGCGTACAAAGCGTGCTGAGCCGTCCCGTGTCGCGCTAAAGCGTGCTAGTGGAAAAGGCCCATATGTGGTCTATATTTGAAAACAGTTGTAACAAAAACTGAAAATTGCATAACATAACATAACCATCTCACTAAATTTTTCCAGGTGGGAACAAAACTGCACTTAGACATGTAGAGTTCTCCATTTCCCCACAGTCTGGTATCCAGGAGCCTTCGACCAACAATTAAATTAAAATCACCCTTTATTGTCATTCAACCATACAACCAATCATGTACAGTAGAACAAAATTGTGCTTTATCCTATCTACAGTGTAAATCACACACACCCCATAGTAGAATCAGAAGGGCCGCTGCCATGCAAGGCGCCGCCACAGATTTCCCTCCTCCATTCCATTATTGCTGAGCACCAAGCTGGATGGCAGGAAGTTTCGCTTTTTTATATGGTCTTCGGCATGACCCGGCCGGGATTTGAACCCCTGCCTCCCGGGTGTGGGGCAGATGATCTACCAACTGAGCCACCACTCCGGTAGTGGTGGTGATGGTACAGATATAAACAGATATAAACATGACAGTGTTAAATGAAAAATTTACTATTCAAAATTTATTGTCTTCCAAAATTTATCATCACAGGCCTAATTCATTCCAGCCAGCCAGCCAGCCAGCCATCTTCTACCGCTTATTTGGGGATCCAGGTCATGGGGGCATCAATCCAGCCAGAGTAGCCCAGACTTCTGCCCGGTTCACATAGCACCATAATCCCCATGATCCCTCCTGCAGGTGGTGAGCCCGCTGGAAGGTAGACCTATGTGCCTCCTTTGAGTATACTGGGTCCTTGATGTAATGTTTTTCATGAAGATCCACTGGACAGCCCTTTGTCTGGCCCTTCACCCAGGACCAGCTTGCCTTGGGAGACCCTACCAGGGCCAAGTTGCCACCAGCAACATAGATCCTGGTATCAGCTGGTGACTCAAACCCCTCCACTATGATACGGTGGCGATCCACAGAGGGGTACAGGCCTAATTACAAGACTGAAGTGTCATTAGATGCTGTAATAGGCTACAATATGTAATTTTATAACATTCTGTAATTTCCCAGTTTGGGATCAATAAAGTAAATCTATCTATCTAATTCTGGGTTGGTGAGGTGCCGTGAGATTTTTTCAATGTAAGAAGGGTGCAGTGACACAAAAAAGACTGAAAAGCACTGACTTAACATATGCATAGCCCAGTATGGTGCATATTTAAGGCACATATATGGCATGCTTGTATGGTACGCATTCTCCCCCACATGCATCCAGTAGGCATGACGGTGCAGACCCTACAGAGCAAACGTCCAAAGGAACAATGCCCCAGCAGGGACCTCGGCTAGGAGGTGGGTGCTGGGGAAGACGGAGGTCAGAGACAATGTCCCAACAGGAGCCCCCGAGGTGGAGAAGGGAACAGAGGCGCCAGCAAGTCTCGGAGGCTATATGTGACTGTGGGTTCATGTGTTTACTGAACTTCTGTGGGGTGAAGGTGTGAGATACTTGATGTGGGGGTTTAGTATCTCTGGAGTATAAAAGCTGTGAGGAAAGTTGGTTCTGTCTCTTTTCTGTTGAGAACTTTGATGATAGAAGATGTGACTTCCAATAAAGCTTTCCTGAGAAATAAACTCAGTCTCGTTTGTAAGGCATCTTCTACACTGGTGACCTATGACTAACTATGGCCGGTGGCGGCGAGCTTTCCGCACCGGACCCTTCAGGAGCCAGCCGGGTTAACGCAGCTACCATACATACAGCTGCCCGACTTCTGGCAACATAACCCGCACTCCTGGTTTACCACTGTGGAGGCGCAATTCCACCTTCGGGGAATCTCAGCGGACGCTACGAGGTTCTACCATGTCGTTGCGAAGCTGGACAGCCTCACAGTGCAGCGGGTGGAGAGCCTGACCAACCACCCGCCCCAAGACAACAAGTATGACACACTGAAAGCTGCCCTCATCCGAGCCTTCACTCCCTCGCGGGAAGAGCGAGCAGAGAAGCTCCTGGTGCTGACAGAGGGAGAAGCAGACAGGCCAGCCGATCTGATGGCAAAGATGATGAGCCTGAGAGGCGAAGATGACGACAGTTTTATCTTCGCCCACCTCTTCCTCAGAACACTCCTGCCAGCAGTGAGAGTCGCCCTGGCCAGCTCGCAGCCACTCGTCAACCGTGACTACCACGAGCTGGGACAGGTGGCGCAACGCCTCGTCGACTCCCATAGACGGCGCGCAGCCACGACGGCAGCAGCAGAGATGACCGCCCCTTCGCGAGAAGGAGGGAGACCAGAGGCTGCGACACCGGATCCACTGACGGCAGCAGCGGCAGAGACGAGGAGAAGCGGAGCTGACAACGCCCTCTGCTTCTACCATCGACGTTTTGCCGAGAAAGCCCACAGATGCGTCCCACCGTGCCGGTACCAGCGCCAGGGAAACGCCAAGTCCGGGAGCCGGTAGCAGCTGCGACTCTCGGCACGAAGAACAGGCTGCTTTTCGTGACGGACGCAAATTCTGGGAAAGAATTCCTGGTGGACACGGGCTCCCAGCTGAGTTTTGTCAAGCCTACCTACGCGGACACCCTGGCGCCGGCCAACGGCCCCCTGGTGTTAGCGGCGAACGGCTCCACGATCAAAACCTATGGGGAGAAGACGCTCCGCCTGTCCCTCCACGGGCGCACCTTCGAGTGGACCTTCGTTGTTGCTACAGTTAACAACAACATGTTAGGTGCTGACTTTTTGTGCTCAAACAGTTTGTTAGTTGACCTTACTAATAGACGTATTGTAAATGCACTGTCTTTCTACTCTATCTCCTGCACAGCTCGGGTGGCCCTGCCTTCTGCACATTCCAATGTCACAGCTGCGGGTGGTAAGTTTCATGCATTACTCAACCAGTTTCCAGCACTCACGGTCCCTACATTTTCAGCGTCAGTTGCCAAACACGGGGTCGAGCATTTCATAAGTACTTCGGGCCCCCCTGTTTTTGCAAAAGCTCGGCGGTTGGACCCAGCTAAACTGGCCATCGCGCGCGAGGAATTCGCCAACTTGGAAAAACTGGTCATAGTCCGGCGTTCGAACAGCGCCTGGTCATCACCCCTGCACATGGTACCCAAGGCTGACGGCTCGTGGCGCCCTTGCGGTGATTTCCGCAGATTAAATAATGCTTCAGCCCACTACCGCTATCCGATTCCGGATATCCAGGATTTTTCGGCGCATTTAGCGGGGGCGCACATCTTTTCCAAAATAGATTTGGTGCGTGGTTATCACCAAGTTCCAGTCCGTGCGCAGGACATACCCAAAACGGCAGTTATAACCCCTTTCGGGCTTTTCGAGTTTTTGCGCATGCCTTTCGGCCTCAAGGGCGCTGCGCAGATGTTCCAACGCATGATGGATGCAGTGCTGCGCGACCTCCCTTTCGTGTTCGCTTATTTGGATGATATTTTGGTAGCCAGCGCGTCCGAAGCCGAGCACGAAAGCCACCTCACAGCCGTTTTTCAGAGGCTCACAGAACACGGGCTGATCATTAACCCAGCGAAGTGCCAATTCGGGGTAGCGAAAATCGATTTTTTGGGACACCGCGTGTTGCCAGAAGGCGCGGTCCCGCTGCCAGATAAAGTGCGCGCGATAACGGATTTCCCCCAACCGCAGACGGTTAAGGCGCTGCAGGAATTTTTGGGGATGGTCAATTTTTATAACCGTTTCCTCCCAAACGCGGCACGGCTCATGCACCCATTGTATGCGGCATTAAAGAAGCAAAAACCTGCATCTAAGGTCGAGTGGTCCCCGGATCGGGAGCGCGCTTTTTCACAGGTCAAATCAGCCCTCGCGAACGCTGCGTTATTGGCACACCCGGTGCCGGCAGCTCGCATGGCGCTAACCACAGACGCCTCCGACGTGGCAGTGGGAGCGGTTGTCGAGCAACTGGTGGCAGGATGCTGGCAACCACTCGCGTTTTTCAGCAAAACGTTGCACGATAGCGAGCGTAAATACAGCGTGTTTGACAGGGAGCTTTTGGCCCTGCATTTGGCCATCCGCCACTTCCAGTTCTGGTTGGAAGGGCGCCGTTTTACCGCGTTCGTGGACCATAAACCCTTAACTTTTGCAATGGCTAAGGTTTCAGAGCCTTGGTCGGGCCGACAACAGAGGCAGCTGGCTGCAATTTTGGAGTTTACCACTGACATTCAACACGTGGCGGGCAAACACAATGTAGTGGCTGATTGCCTCTCGCGTGCAGTTGCAGCGACAGGCCCCCAGGGGGCAGATTCGGCGGCTGCAGACCTAGGTCAGGCTTGCGGCGCGGAAGCGCTCACAGCTCCGGTCTGCGTCGGGTTAGATTATGCAGCCATGGCCGCTGAACAGGTTGGTGACGCGGACGTGCGCGCGCTCCAGTCTGGGCCAACAGGGCTAAGGCTGGAGCACAGGGTGCTTCAAAGAGGCATGCCCTCCCTAATCTGCGATACCTCCACGGGGCGTCCTCGTCCCGTGGTCCCGGCTGTGTGGCGTCGCCATGTTTTTGACTTAATACATTCACTGGCACACCCGGGCGTCCGCGCATCTATCAAAATGGTAGGAGAGAAGTTTGTTTGGCCGGGGCTGCGTAAACAAGTCAAAGAGTGGGCTGCAGCCTGCGCTGCGTGTCAAAGAGCAAAGGTACACAAACACACACGAGCCCCTCTAGAACCTTTTCACATCCCAGCCAAACGCTTTGATCATGTGCATATCGACTTAGTAGGACCTCTTCCGCTGTCCCAGGGGTTCACACACCTTTTAACCATGGTGGACCGCACCACGCGCTGGCCAGAGGCGGTCCCTCTGGCGGCAACCACAGCGGCAGATGTTGCACGTGCCTTTTTAACAGCTTGGGTCGCACGTTTTGGTATCCCGTCAGACATAACGTCTGACAGAGGACCCCAGTTTGTTTCCGAGCTCTGGTCGTCCATGGCACTCAGCCTGGGGGTGAAAATTCATCGCACGACCGCGTATAACCCCCAGGCCAACGGTTTGTGCGAGCGCTTCCATCGGTCATTGAAAGCAGCCCTCAGAGCGGCTCTCACGGACACAAATTGGGTTGATAAGCTCCCATGGGTTTTATTAGGGTTGCGTTCAGCACCTAAAGAGGATTTGCAAGCTTCTCCGGCCGAACTCGTCTTCGCCCAACCCCTCCGGTTACCGGGAGATTTCCTCCCTGAGAACCCTGCTCCGGAGCGCCTCCCCGCTCAGCTGCTGCAGAGCGACGCGGGGTCACACACCCTCCCCGGTCCCGTTCATCACAGTTTTCCACGTGTTTTTGTGCCCAAAGCCTTAAAGAATGCAGAATTTGTCTTTGTTAGACACGACGCACAGAGGTTAGGTTTAAGGCCACCTTACAATGGACCGTTCAGAGTGTTAGAAACCGGGGAAAAGCATTTTTTGCTCGATTTGGGAGACAGGAGGGACTTAGTCTGCATTAACAGACTCAAACCCGCTTTTGTGTTAGCTGACGACCCAGTACAGTTGGCCAGAGCCCCCCGCCGCGGCAGGCCACCCGGGAGACGCTCTGCTAAGCTTTCACGACGATGTGTTAATGATTCTACTTCACAGATGCAGCAGACAGCCACAGGCAGAGCGAGACCTGCTCACAGCAGATATGGCAGAGAGTTGAAGCCCAAGCAGTGGGAAATGTGATCTGTTGTGCCAAGTTTTTTTTCTCTCTTGTTCTGTGTGGGGGTGTCATGATTCTATGCATTTGAAGTGTAACTTGTCCTTATTTGAACGTTTGGGGGGGGGTTATATGGTGCATATTTAAGGCACATATATGGCATGCTTGTATGGTACGCATTCTCCCCCACATGCATCCAGTAGGCATGACGGTGCAGACCCTACAGAGCAAACGTCCAAAGGAACAATGCCCCAGCAGGGACCTCGGCTAGGAGGTGGGTGCTGGGGAAGACGGAGGTCAGAGACAATGTCCCAACAGGAGCCCCCGAGGTGGAGAAGGGAACAGAGGCGCCAGCAAGTCTCGGAGGCTATATGTGACTGTGGGTTCATGTGTTTACTGAACTTCTGTGGGGTGAAGGTGTGAGATACTTGATGTGGGGGTTTAGTATCTCTGGAGTATAAAAGCTGTGAGGAAAGTTGGTTCTGTCTCTTTTCTGTTGAGAACTTTGATGATAGAAGATGTGACTTCCAATAAAGCTTTCCTGAGAAATAAACTCAGTCTCGTTTGTAAGGCATCTTCTACACCAGTAACATATTCACACGCTATTTCAATATGTGTGTTTGAGTCTGTATCATGACCACAAGATCTCCAGCAGCTAGCTTACATTTTCACGCCATTAGCCAACACTTTTCAACCAATTAAACATGACACCATACACACTTTTAAACCTGTATCTAACAACTTAAACACTGTAAAATACTTCATGCTTCATGTACTTGCTAATTTAGGCTGTTTTATGCACAATTATTACCTTAAAAGAAGGGAAATAGTGAGGGAAGAAGTGGACTCAGAATAGCACACTGTTTTCCTGTTCACTCCTTTGTACTGAGTGACGGACATAGCAGGCCTTCCTCTACTGGTACATTAAGGCAGTAGCAATGGATTCATGCACAATCAAACTGATCAGGATCAGTAAATCTGTTATCCATCTCTATACACTCTGCTTGTTTCTTAACTTAGAAAGTAATAAAATAAGATGGCTGCATCATAAGCAACAGGGGTGGACTTAGTCCATTTGGGGCCCAAGGCAAAGACAGAAATGGGGCCCTACTTTTCTTTTGCTCTACACTTTCTTTTCAGACTTTATTGAAATCCTATCTGAAACTTACACTATACGGTCACACTGCAGGTTTTAATCCTCAATTCTGATTTTTTTGCACAAATGTGACCCATATCAGATTTTTTAATGACAGTCTGAACAGCACATATCCAAATTTTTCACACCAGACCCAGGCCACTTTCATATGTGGTCCTAATTCGGATACATATCTGATATTTTGCAAAGCGAATTCAGTCTAAACAGTCATGTTGTGGGGGCACAGAGTGTGAGCGTTTTCTCACACCCAGACAAAGATGTGCCTTTCACCCTCTGCCGTGCCAAGCTGGCACCTGAAGACGCAGGGGTGTGATTTTTTTTTTTTTTTTTTTTTTTTTTTTGTTACTTATTTGTACCCGTAGGTAGATTTGGATTGCAGTCTGGTGACAAGCCACCAGCTGCTGGTCGCTGCGTGCGCGAGCGCCCTAAACCTACATGTTTTTGGTATGCGGGAGGAAACCGGAGAAATCCCGGAGTAAACCCGCACAACACGGGGAGAACATGCAAACTCCACACAGCTCACTGTTGGTCGGGGGCTGGAATCGAACCCACGATCTCATGATTCCCGCGATCCCCCGGCCGAGGGTAAACTGTGCTGCCACAGTGCTAAACCACTGTGCCACCGTGCAGCCCAGGGTGTGAATGTATTGTAACAAGACATGCTTTTTGATGTGTTTCAGGTTATGTTATGATAATTTTGCCACACATTTGTTCATCCTTTAGGGCTGCATCCCGCACCTAAAGAAGATCTGGCAGCGTCCCCGACATAACTTTTATTTGTTCTCAGCTGCTGTGCATTCCCAGGGAATTGGGCCAATCGCCTTCCCCGGATCCTTTTAGGGTTGCGCTCTGCACCTAAAAGGAGAATTTGGCAGAACTTGTTTTTCTCAGCGGCTGTGGATCACCGGAGAGTTTTACCGCAAAATCCCTCACCCGAGGCTGATCTACCCACACAATTTTTGCGCAACCCAGAGACTTTTAACGTACCGGGCCGGCCCACCATTGCTTGGACCTTTGTCCCTAAAAGCCTGCAGAATGCCGGTTTTGTTCCATCAAGCCCGATGCGCACTGGACCCGCCGCGCCCACCATACAACAGACCCTTCAACGTGCTAGAACCTGGGTTGAAGCATAAGGTGCCCCCCCCCCTTTGTCTCCACAGACTGGCTTGCCCCCGATACACTTCATCAGCAGGACGGTTCTACTGCATTGGCACCCTGCGCTACAGCCGCTACGAGCACCAGCTCAAGCCCAAAAGGGGTTAGAACCCCTTCTGTGTGATCGGGGGGGGGGCTGTTTGGGGGCACAGAGTGTGAGCATTTTCTCACACCCAAAGGGAGCCAGGAGGAAACAGGAGAACAATGGACCGAGTGAGGAGGTCACAGGGAGGTTCAGACTGGACAGTAAGGACTATCCACCCCCCCGGGGAGAATGAATGGAGCCATCCAGACAAAGATGTGCCTTTCACCCCCTGCCGTGCCAAGCTGGCACCTGAAGATGCAGGGGTGTGAATGTATTGTAAGGAGACATGCTCTGTGATGTGTGTTTCAGGTTATGTTATGATAATTGTGCCACACATTCTCTTTGTTCATACAACAAGGTGTTATGGACAGACCCCTCGGTCTTTATGCATAGTAATAAAGGTATAAAAAGAGGAATGTACAGAGACCGAGAGGCTTTTCAGCCTCCGCGCTGCGGCACTGGAGGTTATAGCTGTTTGCTTATATGTTGTTAGCGAAAGAATAACATTCTCAACATTCTCATCACCAAATTGCTTCAGCTTGGTCTGCCTACTCACACTTGCAGCTGGATTAAGGACTTCCTAACAAACAGAACACAGACTGTTAGACTCGGACCCCATTCCTCCTCTACAGTTATGCTTAACACAGGCTCGCCACATGGCTGTGTGTTGTGCCCCACTTTGTATTCATTGTACACGTATGACTGCATACCTGTTCATCCCACAAACATTATAGTGAAGTTTGCAGATGACACAACAGTAGTGGGGCTCATATCAGGAGGATATGAGGATATGAGGATATGCCCTCTGTTTTACTGAGACCTGGCTCAGGGAAAATACACCGGACAGCGCGCTGCGCCTCGAGGGATTTCAGCTGTTTCGTGTTGATCGTGACACAGAGCTCTCCGGTAAATCCTCAGGAGGAGGAGTCTGCTTCTACATCAACAGCAGCTGGTATAGGATCCAAGATGGCGCCCACAGCGGTCGACATGGTGCTTCGCTGCGCTCTTTGTTTGTTTTTGTTTGTCAACTGTGTGTCTGCTTGCACTTATACCCGTGAAGAACTTTTAAATATCAGGACTTTGACCCCCACGGACCTCCTCCCAGTTTTTCTAGCCCCTGCCGCCGATCTGGTTTATTGTTTGGCTCGGAAAGTGAGACGGCGGAAGAGAGGAAGACGAGCGGGCGCTCTCGTACGACTTCGCAGGAGAGGCTCGCGAACGGCGCTGCCTGGCATATTTCTGTCCAATACCAACTCTCTCTCTAACAAGGTGGATGAACTGAGACTGCTGATGTGTTTTAAGGACCTCGCCTCCTCAGCTGTCCTCTGCTTTACTGAGACCTGGCTCCGGGAAAATATACCGGACAGCGCGCTGCGCCTCGACGGCTTCCAGCTCTTCCGTGCTGATCGTGACACAGAGCTTTCCGGCAAGACCACAGGAGGCGGTGTCTGCTTCTACATCAACTGTAGCTGGTGCTCTGATGTAACGGTAATTTCCAAACACTGTTCTCCTGCCTTGGAATTTCTTGTTATCAATTGCAAGCCCTTCTATTCCCCGCGGGAGTTTGCTTCTTTCATAATGATCGCTGTGTACGCCCCTCCCGACGCGGACACGCGCGAAGCTCAGCGCGTGCTCGCGGATCACATTCAACACACAGAGCGGAGTTTTCCAGACTCGCTGATTATTGTGGCTGGCGACTTTAATCAGTGCAATCTGAGCCACGATCTCCCCCGCTACAAACAGTTTATTAAATGCCCCACCAGAGGATTAAACACACTGGATCACTGTTACACCACAGTGAAAGACGCATATCGCGCTGTCCCTCGAGCTGCGCTGGGATTATCTGATCACGTGATGGTTCACCTCATTCCCACATACAGACAGAGATTGAAGCTCACTAAACCTGTTGTGAGCACTACGAAGATACGGACCAGTGATGCTGAGGAGAAGCTGGAAACGTGCATGGAAATATCTGACTGGGGCATGCTTAAAGGAGCCACGCATGATCTGGATGAGTACACGGACACTGTGAACTCATATATCCACTTTTGTGAAGAGAACATTCTTCCATCACGCACCAGGGTGAGTTACTCTAATGACAAACCCTGGTTCACAGCTAAGCTCAGACAGATCAGGAAGGAGAAGGAAGCAGCGCTGAAAAGTGGAGACAGGGACTGCTACAGGGAGGTTAAATACCGGTTTAACAGAGAGCTGAAGAGGGCTAAATCTCTATACTCAGAGAGACTCCAGCAGCAGTTCACTGCTAATGATTCGGCTTCCGTGTGGAGAGGACTGAGGCAGATCACCAACTATCGGCCTCAGGCTCCTAAAGGTCAGGATGACAAAGCCCTTTGTCAGAGACTGTCCCAACACTATGCCCGTTTTGACACCTCGTCATCTGTGTCCAACTCCCCCCCTCCCTCCAGCTCCACAGCCTCCACATTCCCTACTTCATTTAAGGCACCCCCCCCTCCTCCCCCCCTCCCCTTATCATCAGTGAGCAGGATGTGCTCAAACAGTTCTCCAGACTGAACCCGCGCAAGGCCCCCGGCCCAGACGGCGTGTCTCCCTCCACCCTGAGACTCTGTGCGAAACAGCTGGCTCCTGTATTCACAGACATTTTTAACACCTCCCTTAAGTTATGCCACGTGCCATCCTGCCTCAAATCCTCCACCATCATCCCTGTCCCCAAGAAGCCACGGATCACTGGACTTAATGACTACAGACCTGTAGCGCTCACCTCTGTAGTCATGAAGTCCTTTGAGCGCCTGGTCCTGTCCCACCTCAAGTCCATCACCACCCCTCTCCTGGACCCGCTGCAGTTTGCCTACCGAGCCAACAGGTCTGTAGACGATGCAGTCAACCTGGCCCTCCACTCCATCCTGCAGCACCTGGACTCCCCGGGAACCTACGCCAGGATCCTGTTTGTGGACTTCAGCTCCGCATTCAACACCATCCGCCCCGCTCTGCTCCGGGACAAGCTGTCCCTGCTCAACGTGCCTGACTCCCTCTGCAGGTGGATCATCGACTTCCTGACGGACCGGAGGCAGCATGTGCGGCTGGGAAAGACTGTCTCAGACTATACTAGCATCAGCACCGGATCACCCCAGGGCTGTGTACTTTCCCCCCTACTCTTCTCCCTTTACACCAACTCCTGCACCTCCAGCCACCAGTCTGTCAAGTTGATCAAGTTTGCGGACGACACCACCCTCATCGGGCTCATCTCCAACGGCGACGAGTCCGCCTACAGGAGAGAGGTGGCCCAGCTGGCGTCCTGGTGCAGCAATAACAACCTGCAGCTGAACGCTCTGAAGACAGTGGAGATGATTGTAGACTTCAGGAAAGTCACTACTCCTCTGCCCCCCCTCACCCTCTCAGGCTCTCCCATCACCACTGCTGATTCCTTCCGCTTCCTAGGCACTACCATCACCAGGGACCTCAAATGGGAGCTGACCATCAGCTCACTCATCAAAAAAGCCCAGCAGAGGATGTTCTTCCTGCGGCAGCTGAGGAAGCTCAAGCTACCCACCAAGATGTTAGTGCAGTTCTACACAGCCATCATCGAGTCCATCCTCACCACCTCCATAACCGTGTGGTACGCAGGAGCCACTGCCAGGGACAGACTAAGGCTGCAGCGCGTCGTGCGCACTGCTGAGAAGGTGATCGGCTGCAAGCTCCCATCTCTCCAGGATCTGTACATCTCCAGGACCCGGAGGCGTGCTGGCCGGATCATAGCCGATCCCTCACACCCTGGTCACGTACTGTTTGCCCCCCTCCCCTCTGGTAGAAGACTTCGGTCCATCCAGACTAAAACCTCCCGTCACATGAACAGCTTCTTCCCCTCTGCCATTAGACTGCTGAACACTAAGTGACTCTCGTGCACCATGTACAGCAGCTCAACCAGACTCATGTCAATCATCACTGTTTTCTTCCTGCATTACCGACTGCACTATATAGTTCTCCACAGTATCTGCTGCTGGCTAATATATATTTTAACTGTTGACCAGTATCACTTAATCTTATCCTACACTTTATTACATGTATAGTTTATTTCTCTTATCTTATCATGTTTAATGTTGCAGCATTGTACCGAGACAAATTCCTAGTTTGTGTACTACATGAACAATGGCAATAAACCTGATTCTGATTCTGATTCTGATTCTGATTCTGATTCTGGTGCTCTGATGTAACGGTAATTTCCAAACACTGTTCTCCCACCCTGGAATTTCTTTTTATTAACTGCAAGCCATTTTATTCCCCGCGGGAGTTCGCTTCATTCATCCTCGCCGCTGTGTACGTCCCTCCCGACGCGGATGCGCGTGAAGCTCAGCGCACGCTCGCAGATCACATCCAACACACGGAGCAGACTTTTCCAGACTCTCTGGTTATTGTGGTTGGCGACTTTAACCAGAGCAATCTGAGCCACGATCTCCCCCGCTACAAACAGTTTATTAAATGCCCCACCAGAGGAATAAACACGCTGGATCACTGTTACACCACAGTTAAGGACGCGTATCGCGCTGTTCCCCACGCTGCGCTCGGACTATCTGATCATGTGATGGTCCACCTCATTCCCACATTCAGACAGAGACTAAAGCTCACTAAACCTGTTGTGAGCACTACGAAGAAATGGACCAGTGAAGCTGAGGAGAAGCTGGAAACGTGCATGGAAATAACTGATTGGGGCATGTTTAAAGGAGCCACGCATGATCTGGATGAGTACACGGACACTGTGAACTCATACATCCACTTTTGTGAGGAGAGCATCCTTCCATCGCACACCACGGTGAGGTACTCTAATGATAAGCCCTGGTTCACTGCTGAGCTCAGACAGATCAGGAAGGAGAAGGAAGCAGCGCTGAAAAGTGGAGACAGTGGCTGCTACAGGGAGGTTAAATATCGGTTTAACAGAGAGCTGAGGAGAGCTAAATCTGTGTATTCTGAGAGACTCCAGCAGCAGTTCACTGCTAATGACTTGGCTTCTGTGTGGAGAGGACTGAGGCAAATCACCATCGGCCTCAGGCTCCTAAAGGTCAGGATGACAAAGCCCTTTGTCAAAGACTGTCCCAACACTATGCCCGTTTTGACACCTCGACAACTGTGTCCAACTCCCCCCCTCCCTCCAGCTCCACAGCCTCCACGATCCCTACTTCATCAAAGGCGCCCCCCCCTCCTCCCCCCCTGCCCTTGTCATCAGTGAGCAGGACGTGCTCAAACAGTTCTCCAGACTGAACCCGCGCAAGGTCCCCGGTCCGGACGGCGTGTCTCCCTCCACCCTGAGACACTGTGCGAAAGAGCTGGCTCCTGTCTTCACAGACATTTTTAACACCTCCCTTAAGCTATGCCACGTGCCGACCTGCCTCAAATCCTCCACCATCATCCCTGTCCCCAAGAAGCCACGGATCACTGGACTTAACGACTACAGATCTGTAGCGCTCACCTCTGTAGTCATGAAGTCCTTTGAGCGCCTGGTCTTGCCCCTCCTCAAGTCCATCACCACTCCCCTCCTGGACCCGCTGCAGTTTGCCTACCGAGCCAACAGGTCTGTAGGCGACGCAGTCAACCTGGCCCTCCACTCCATCCTGCAGCACCTGGACTCCCCGGGAACCTACGCCAGGATCCTGTTTGTGGACTTCAGCTCCGCATTCAACACCATCCTCCCCGCTCTGCTCCGGGACAAGCTGTCCCTGCTCAACGTGCCTGACTCCCTCTGCAGGTGGATCACCGACTTCCTGACGGACCGGAGGCAGCATGTGCGGCTGGGAAAGACTGTCTCAGACTCTGCTAGCATCAGCACCGGATCACCCCAGGGCTGTGTACTTTCCCCCCTACTCTTCTCCCTTTATACCAACTCCTGCACCTCCAGCCACCAGTCTGTCAAGTTGATCAAGTTTGCGGATGACACCACCCTCATCAGGCTCATCTCCAACGGCGACGAGTCCGCCTACAGGAGAGAGGTGGCCCAGCTGGCGTCCTGGTGCAACAACAACAACCTGCAGCTGAACGCTCTGAAGACAGTGGAGATGATTGTGGACTTCAGGAAAGTCACAACCCCTCTGCCCCCCCCCCCTCACTCACAGGCTCTCCCATCATCACTGCTGATTCCTTCCGCTTCCTAGGCACCACCATCACCAGGGACCTCAAGTGGGAGCCGACCATCAGCTCCCTCATCAAAAAGGCCCAGCAGAGGATGTTCTTCCTGTGGCAGCTGAGGAAGCTCAAGCTACCCACCAAGATGTTAGTGCAGTTCTACACAGCCATCATCGAGTCCATCCTCACCACCTCCATAACCGTGTGGTACGCAGGAGCCACTGCCAGGGACAGACTAAGGCTGCAGCGCGTCGTGCGCACTGCTGAGAAGGTGATCGGCTGCAAGCTCCCATCTCTCCAGGATCTGTACATCTCCAGGACCCGGAGGCGTGCTGGCCGGATCATAGCCGATCCCTCACACCCTGGTCACGTACTGTTTGCCCCTCTCCCCTCAGGTAGAAGACTTCGGTCCATCCAGACTAAAACCTCCCGTCACATGAACAGCTTCTTCCCCGCTGCCATCAGACTGCTGAACACTAAGTGACTTATTGACTCTCGTGCACTATGTACAGCAGCTCAACCAGACTCATGTCAATCATCACTGTTTTCTTCCTGCATTACCGACTGCACTATATGGTTCTCCACATTATCTGCTGCTCGCTAATATATTTAAACTGCTGACTAGTATTACTCATTCTTATTCTACACTTTATTGCATGTATAGTTTATTTCTTTTATTTTATCATGTTTAATGTTGCAGCATTGCACCGAGACAAATTCCTAGTTTGTGTACTACATGAACAATGGCAATAAATCTGATTCTGATTCTGATTCTGATTCTGATTCTGATTCTGAGATGAGTCCGCATACAGCGATGAGGTCCAGAAACTGGTGAGATGGTGCTCAGATAATAATCTGCTATTGAATACAAAAAAAACAAAAGAACTCATTATTGATTTTAGGAAGCATAGCAGTGAGCCGCCTCCTCTATATATAGGCAAGGAGCGTGTGGAGAGGGTGGAGGCTTTTAAGTTTCTGGGTGTTCATATTTCTCACAACCTTACCTGGGCAGTTAACACCATAGCTACGATAAAAAAGGCTCAACAACGTCTACACTTTCTGAGGCTCCTCAAGAAGAATGGCCTGAATGCACAGTTGCTGGTTTTATTTTATCGCTCTGCTATTGAGAGCATTTTGTCATATGGCATCACGATTTGGTATGAGGGCTGTTCAGCCACAGACCGCAAAGCCTTCCAGAGAGTGAACGAGACTGCGCAAAAAATCACTGGCTGTTCTTTCCCTTCTCTGGAAGAGATTTCCAGGTCTCGGTACCTCAACAGAGCTACTGCCATCATTAAAGACTGTGCTCATCCAGGCCATGATTTCTTTCACTTGCTCCCCTCGGGAAAGCGGTACAGATCCCATAAAACCCGGACTACCAGGTTTAATCATAGTTTTTTTCCCAGCAGCCGTACGTATTTTGAACGGAATTTATGTAACACGCACAGACTGCTGATATTATTTTGTTATTTTAGGTTATTTTGTGGCAATAACCCTGTGTGTATAAGCTGGTCTTTTATATTTATCGCTCAGTATGTTTTCATTATTGCTACGTACATATTGTATTCAACTTTTAGGTAATATTGTTTCAAGCATTATTTATTGTTGTTACAATGTCATGTTAAATGCATGAGTGAACTGTGAGTGTGATAGTTTGTTTTTAGGGAGCAGCATCTCAAGTTTGTTGCATTGTTTATTAACAATGGAATGACAATAAAGGCACTTTGACTTTGACTTTGAATAAAGTTCTTGACATGGTTAGATAGATAGATTAGTTTATTTGACAGGGACAGTGCAATAAACATAGACAATTAATCAATGACAATCAATCTGATGTGTTGCACATGGAGTGTATAGCTATTAGCTAATTTGCAACTTAGGGACCCAGGAGACAGACGCTGACACAAGTAGATATAAAACAATTATTCTTTATTAATATAATGTGTGTTGGGTGAGTGAGTGAGTGGGTGCATGGCTGTCTGGTCACTGGAGCCGAGCGTGTCCTGCGGCGACCTGGCAACCCTGGAACACACAAGCACAAACAATTACTACTGTTCGCTGGGATGAGAAACCTGAAGCTTGTGATGCTTACTTGCAGGCGCCACAGAGAGAATCCTGCTGCCTCCGAGTGCCCGTGCAGCGTGGTGCTCGTGGTGCTCGACGTAGAGGAAGTGAGGAGGAACTCCGAGGTGGAGGAGATGGCGCCCCGTCAGCTGGGGAGGTTAGTCCGCCGCCAGGGAGGTCCACCTGTGCATAGGGGAAAAGGCTAGGAGAGGATGAGTGCTGAGGTTGCTTACTTGACGTGGCTTGACGCGATGACTTGGCTTTGGCTCTGGCTTGAGGTCGTATGCTCTCCACTGTGTGTCTGTGTGTATATATATATATTTATAGTAATATGTACATATGTATATTAGCTGCTCTTGCTTACTTGCTTTTTTTTTTTCTTGCCTTCTGATTGTTGCTCTGAGTGTTGCTATCCCTGTGCTGTTGCAATCCTGGAATTTGCCCGTTGTGGGACTAATAAAGGCTTAGCTTATCTTATCTTATCTTATCTTATCTTATCTTATCCTCGACGCATTACTGGGCAAAGGCGACAGACGACTCCGTGCAGAGCAGTCTGAGGTTCTGGCTTTTAAAGCCCGTTGATTACCACCTGCCGGTGTGTGCGCAGCTGAAGATGATGATGACGGCCCAGCGGCTGCCATGACAGTACTCCCCCCTCTAGAGGTGCCTCCAGGCACCTGCCCAATCCTACCTGGATGCACCCGATGGAAATCGTGGATCAGCTGCTTGTCGAGGATTAACGCTGGGCGAATCCAGGAGCGATGCTCAGGACCAAACCCCTCCCAGTCCACCAAATACTGAAGGCCCCGACCCCGCCGGCGGACATCCAAGATGGCAGTCACCCCCAAGCCAGATGGCCATCGATCATCCTCGGGGGGGCAGGAGCCGCGGGGGGCGGGCACAGAGGGTCAGCGACGTACGGCTTGACCTGGGAGACGTGAAAGGTAGGGCAGATGCGCATGGAAGAGGGGAGAGCAAGGCGCACAGACACAGGGTTGATAACATGGGAAATGACATAAGGGCCGATGAAGCGCTTGGTCAGCTTGCGCTTCTCGGCCGGCACACTGATGTTCCTAGTGGACAACCAAACTTTCTGACCCACCTTATAGTCCAGGGCGGGCCTCCTGTGGCGGTTGGCCACCTGGATGTTACGTTCCGTAGTCCTTAGGAGGGCTCTGCCAGTTATGGACCAGATCCGCCGACAACGCCTGGCGTGGACCTGCACTGAAGGAACCGCTACCTCCTTCTCCTCCTCAGGGAACAGTGGTGGATCAAACCCCAGGGACACCTTGAAAGGGGACATCCCCGTAGCAGAGGACGCCGTGGTGTTATGGGCGTACTTGATCCAAGGTAGAAACATGCTCCAAGAAGAGGAGCAGGAGGAGATGACACAGCGCAGCGCAGCCTCCAGCTCCTGATTGGCTCGCTCGCACTGACCGTTGCTCTGCGGGTGGCACCCTGAGGAGAGACTAGCGGTGGCCCCCAGCACCGTACAGAATGCCTTGAAGACTTGGGATACAAACTGTGGTCCTCGATCCGATACAATGTCAGCGGGGATTCCGTGAAGACGGACCACATGTTGAACGAGAAGGTCCGCCGTCTCCCGCGCCAAAGGCAGCCCTCGGAGAGGCACAAAGTGAACTGCCTTTGAAAAACGGTCCACTATCGTCAGGACTGTCATGAAATGACCAGAGGGGGGCAGGCCGGTTACCAAGTCCATGGCCACGTGGGACCAGGGGTGAGAAGGGACAGGCAAAGGGTGCAGAAGACCCGCCGGGGGGGATGATGATGATTTCCCAGTGGCGCACTGGGCACAGGCCCGGACATAATTGTTGACATCCTTCCTCAACCCTGGCCACCAAAAGGCCCTCTGGAGAAGGTCGGTGGTTCGGCCCACTCCCGGATGGCACGCCAGCTTGGACGCGTGGCCCCATTCGATTACCTGACTTCTGACAGAAAGAGGGACGAACAGACGGCCCGGGGGACCCCCACCCGGATCAGGCTCCGTCTCCTGCGCTCTTCTGACCTTATCGTGGATCTCCCAAGACAAAGCACCCACCACACAAGATGACGGCAGGATGGTCTCCTCCTGCTCTTCGGTGGACGGTGCGTCGAACTGCCTCGTGAGGGTGTCAGGCTTGCCATTCTTGCTCCCCGGCCGGTAGGTGATGGTGAAATTAAACCGGCCGAAGAAAAGAGACCAGCGGGCCTGGCGTGCGTTCAATCGCTTGGCCGTCCTGAGGTACTCAAGGTTACGATGGTCAGTCCAAACGACGAACGGCTGGGCAGCCCTCTCCAGCCAGTGTCTCCACTCCTCCAGGGTGAGTTTCACGGCCAGCAGCTCCCTGTCTCCAATGCAGTAGTTTCTCTCTGCGGGAGTCAGGCGGTGGGAGAAATATGCACATGGTCAGATCCTGCTATCCACCGGAGAACGCTGGGAGAGAACGGCCCCAACTCCCGAATCCGAGGCGTCCACCTCCACAAGGCACTGCAGCTCCGGGTCCACCTGGGTCAGTACGCGGGCCGAAGCGAACTCCTCCTTCAGTCTCCCGAACGCCATGGCAGCCTCCTCACTCCAACAAAAAGGCACCTTAGGGGATGTGAGAGCGGTCAGGGGGCGGGGTTTACTCGGACGGGAAGCTGTTCACTGTTCGGCCGCTCGCTCCCTTAGCCTACTATCCAAGCTGATGGTGAGGGAAATTAACTCCCCTAACCTGTCTGGTTTGTCCCGTGCTGCTAGCTCATCTTTCAACTCAGAGCTAAGACTACGGAGGAAGATACCACAAAGCGCTGGCTCCCCCCCCCCAATCTCAGCGGCTAGCACCCGGAAGTCAATGGCGTAATCGGCGGCAGATCTACTGCCCTGCCGAAGGCTTAGCAGCCGTTCGGTTAACACCGCGCCCCGGTCTGTATGATCAAATACTTCCATGAACTCTGCCACGAACTGCTGGTAAGTCAAAAAAGGATAATTAGGTTTAGCCATAACTGTATAAGCCCAGTCTAAGGCCCTACCCCCCAGCAGGTTGGAGATATACCCTATTTTGCTTTGGTCAGTGGCAAAGTCCCCGGGGATGCGGAGAAACACTGACTCACATTGGAGTAAAAAGCCTCGCGCTTCCCTGAGTTTTCCACTAAAGCGGGCGGGGGTTGGCACGGGAGTAAGTCGATGTAAAGATGCTTGTAAAGATGCAAGATTAGCTTGGCTAGTAGGAGCGGCTACGGGGGCTGGAGATGCCCTGGTCGCCTGGGGGAACGCCTGGTGTCCTTCCAGGCGGTCCAGCCGGCTGTTAACCTGAGTTAACTGATTAAGAATTACTGTTTGCTGATGTGAAATCATATCTACTCGGGCGCTAAGAGTGTTTAGACGGCGCGCCAGCGCGCTGTCAGCTGGGTCATCTTGACGGAGTCGTACTGACATGGTTAGGGACCCAGGAGACAGACGCTGACACGAGTAGATATAAGACAATTATTCTTTATTAATATAATGTATGTTGGGTGAGTGAGTGAGTGGGTGCGTGGCTGTCTGGTCACTGGAGCTGAGCGTGTCCTGCGGCAACCTGGCAACCTTGGAACACACAAGCACAAACAATTACTACTGTTCGCTGGGATGAGAAACCTGAAGCTTGTGATGCTTACTTGCAGGCGCCACAGAGAGAATCCTGCTGGCTCCGAGTGCCCGTGCGGCGTGGTGCTCGTGGTGCTCGACGTAGAGGAGGTGAGGAGGAACTCCGAGGTGGAGGAGATGGCGTCCCGTCAGCTGGGGAGGTTAGTCCGCCGCCAGGGAGGTCCACCTGTGCACAGGGGAAAAGGCTAGGAGAGGATGAGTGCTGAGGTTGCTTACTTGACGTGGCTTGACGCGATGACTTGGCTTTGGCTCTGGCTTGAGGTCGTATCCTTGACGTATTACTGGGCAAAGGCGACAGACGACTCCGTGCAGAGCAGTCTGAGGTTCTGGCTTTTAAAGCCCGTTGATTACCACCTGCCGGTGTGTGCGCAGCTGAGGATGATGATGACGGCCCAACGGCCGCCATGACAGTTCTGTGTCATCCAGCTCGTGCCTTCGCCTGCATCCTTTAGCTACAATGTCGCATTTCATTTGAATTTTTCCTCATTGACATGAGACAGACACTACAATTCTGCGGTGGAGGATGCAGCAAGCATGACAGACACAGCTGATTTGTGCTCTCTTTTTAATCAATCTTCTTCCCTTTATCACTGGAGTGTAATTTTGTCTCCCCCAACTGCACAATAACTTCAAAATTTCGGTGGTGGTGGGTGGGTGGTGGGTGGGTGGGGGGGTTCGGGGCTGAAATCGTCAGACAAGCAGCTACACAGTAACGGCACATTTACTGGACGCTGCAAATTCCTTTTTCCTTGTAAACAGCACAGTCCTGGCTGCTGTAATATGTAAAGTTAATACTGACATAACTGTGGAGTGGAATGGCCAGATAGGGGCATACAAAAACACACTCTCCAGGAGAGGGGAGTCTCTGGTGGCTTCTCCTTCCTGTACAAGACGTGCTGTTTATTAAGGCGCGAGCCACTAACAACGTCAGTGGGAGAGAGCCCTATTGTAATTGCTAGGTTTATTTATTTTATTATTAACTTTATACAGGTAATCCCACTGAGACACAAAGTCTCATTTTCAATAGAGCTGTTTAATGATCAGTTCTGTTAAAGCAGAGCTGATCACAGCGGTCAGCTGGCGTGTAGAGGAAGGAAGCTGGTCTCCTTTATTTTGTGCATAATCATCTCTCAATGATTTTAACATTTTATTTTGCTGTGCTGCATCAAGGTGAAGAAGCTCTGTCCCCCTCAATCGTTTGGGGCTCATATTTACTTCCGTAAACAGAATACTGTGCCTGACATTGCATTTTCTTTGCGCATGCAGGTCATGTCATAGCTGTAGACCGTTCACACTGGAGTCTGATGGGGATCACATTTAAATTATAATGCACATTATAATTTAAATTATAATGTGAACGCCAGTGTTGGGCAAGTCACTAAAAAATAGTAATTAGTTACAGTTACTAGTTGCTTCTTTTCAAAAGTAAGTGAGTTACTTACCAGTTACTGCATGATTAAAGTAACTAGTTACTTGGAAAAGTAACTTTCACCTTACATTTAAATGCATACTTAAATCAGCTTGCACACATAGCAAGATCAAGGGCCCCTTGTTCTCATCAGAAAAAAAAAAGAAAAAGAAAACTGATGAGAAAAAAGTTTCATCTTACAGAGAAAAAGTGGCTCAGATTTACACAAACTATTGTAATCAGTAGAAAGTCAGAAATTTACTACAAATAAAGCTGTAAATTCACAGAAAAAATGTGGACCCCCTGGTGAGCCATTTTTGACCCACAAGCCATATGTTTGACACCCTTGGACCAACCCATTAAAAATGCATATTTAGAGGATTTACTTCCATGAAATAGTTGCATATCACAACAGCATGTAAATGAATGAGATAAAATAAAATAGAAAGCACAGATAAATGAAAGTTCATCTTAGAAGAAGCTCTTCTTTACTGCAACAAATCACAGTCACTTTGTCTCTGTGCGGTAAGAAAACTTACACAATTACTTCCACAACTTCCACATTTACACAACTGCAGACATTAAATGCAAGCTTCTTGCTCAAAAAATACTCATGTTTAACCACAGAGGTAGGAGCTGTTGGGGGCTACTCACTGCTCAGACTACAGGCTCAGACTACAGGTGGTCGATATGAGATGTCGCCACCGCCATGGCATTTCTTTCCACCGGGTTGTGGTGTGAACTGGGGCAGGACAAGAAACCAACCCATGGAGGAGACTGACGGCTGCGCCAGCTATGGTAGGGTCAGTTTATATTTATTTGAGCTAAAAAATATCAATTCATATTAATAAAACGTGTAACACAAGTAACTCATCTGATCAAATTTCAGTAACTATAACGCATTACTGAATTTTTAAACAGCAATTTCGTTACAGAGCACGTTATTGCAAAAGTAGTGGTGTTACAAAGTAACATGTTACTCCCAACACTGGTGAATGCCCACACAAACAAATCAGATCTCGACAAAAAATCGGAATTGAGCATTAAGACCTGCAGTGTGACCATAGCCTTATTGTCTTCCAAATTCTTCAAATGATGATATCATTCAGGCATCAGGAATTACATCTTTAGAAAAACAAAGAAGTTTAACAGATTGAATGTAGACTCTTGTCTATCATAAAAAACTACAATTCATGTGGAAGATTTGTTGTTTGTTCACACTTACCAGTCCTTTCAGGATTTCACGATATTGCAATTGCACTAATTCACGCGAAATCAGGCCATCGCACCTGTGTACATATGTATATTCACTGCTCTTATTTTCTTATCTTCTAAATTATTGCTCTGAGTGTTGTTATCCCTGTGCTGCTGCAATCCTGGAATTTCCCCATTGTGGGACTAATAAAGGCTTATCTTATCTTATCTTATCTTATCTTATCTTTTGAGCAACCTTGCAACTTTGTCCAACCACCGCAATTTCCCGCAATTTTGGCCAATCCTTCTCAGCTTCCACCAATTTTACCAGTCAAATTTGTCCCTGAGTAGCGCTCAAACACTCAGTCTAACCAATCAAATGCGTCGCTGCACCGCGCTCACTTCTGTGTTTACAGTGAGTATTAATGGAACACATCAACAAAACCAGAGTATGCGATTTTAAAAAAAATCCCACTCACCCACGGGTTTTCCCACACTGTCCCGTACACCATCTTCCCCGGCCCGCTGGTGTACATCTCCCCTGGTCCCCGTCTTGACCATGTGTACAAAGTGCCGGGTTTGTGTTGAAAAAAGTCCACCTGCCAGAAAAGCACCCCGTTGCAAAAGCGCGCGTGTGGAGAGATACCATAAAACCACAAACGAGCAAATCTAACACTAGTGTTGTAACATTTTATGCATCTTTAGAGGTAAAATCATTACTACATCTTGTCAATGAGCTTTAAAGCTGTGAATCTCCAGTGTGGACACAAACCAACACGTGCCCCTGTGCCGGCAAACCCCCAAGGAGAGCCCCTCCTCTTAGCAGAACTCCCAGTAAAGGAAAGGTAAGTATCTAATGAGACAGGTGTGTGTCAAGATGGGTAACAGATAAACAGACAGGTAGGAGTCAGGTATAAAAAGACAGAGAATATTCAATATTTTTTTTTTTTTCAGAAAAACACAGACTTGAATAGACAATACAGAACAACAGAATAAATTATTTCTTTTTTCTCTGCGCTGGGTACCAAGTGGTTGGGGACCGCTGCGGTTAGGGAGTTTTCAAATGAAGGCGCTGGCATAATTTCCAAATCTATACTGTTTAACATGCATTCAGTGCAATTTAGCTGTTGTAATGGATAATTAAATTTTCATCCTTTTTATTCAAGTTCTCAGCAAGAGTAACCTACAGTGTTGGTCCTTTTTATGAGAAATTTATGAGTAGCTACTTCATTCTCACTTAACTGTGTTAAAGTCTGTATTTGCTGTTGCACAAAAGAGTTTTCTTCTATATAGCATAAGTTTCTGCTTAATTTACAAATCACTGTTTAATAGGAAATTTTTGACGATCCTGTGCTTTTCTTGTGGTGTTGTACAATATCATTGCAGTAAACTATGAAAAAAAAGCTTTAAAATGCGTTAAATTTGTAATTCTTCCCACAACTTTTAATGCAAAAAAACCCCCCTCTCAAAATATCACAATTTTTATTGCAACTTTTCAAAAAGCTCCCACAAATTCAGGCTTTTTGGGCTGCAACAATCATAAAAAAAATCCCATGAAATCCTGGATGGACTGACTTACCCACATTTTCCAGCGGGGTCCTGTTCATGGTCTGATGACTGGTCCATTTTGCAGAGGCATCTATTGTGTTCCCGCCTCCGTACAATGTAGACACAAGGGAAAATATATATGTTAGACCCTAGGGAGAATAGCCGATGTTTTATGCAAGTGCTAATGGGGATCTTAATAAAACAAACAAACTACATTCAATCTCAAGTAATGTCATCTAACCCATGGACAATAGATGGAAATTTGCCACTGGCTACAATCTGGCAAGTTTACATTGACTGATATCAATGTTCATCAACTTGCACTGCCCTTAAAAAATGCAGCAATCTGCTGAGGCTGCAGATACGCTGTGCATACCTGGGAGCACAATTGGTCATATTTAAATTTAACCTTGTGAGCCTTGGCCTCTGCAAATCTTGCAATTAGAAAAAATTGTAAAAAAAATTTTGTTGTTTGCCTGTCCTGTCAGTAACCAATGTCACCGCTGCTTCCTCATTAACAACAGGTGCACGTCATTAGCATCATGTATGCTCGTACAAGCAGCGTTGCTATCTACTCCTCGGGAGGGTTAGTCTCCTCACTGGTTGAAGTGAAAAAAGTTGTTTTGATGAAAATTTTCTGTGCTCTTCCCTTTCTCTGCATTTCTCTGCACTGCTCGGATAACTTTGTTTAATTTTGCCTCTATTCTCTACACGCTGTACGGTTTGTTTACAATGTAACCAAAGATACGTGCATGCGCATGGCTCAGAGACGACATGGAAGAGTTCACCAGTCTGAGGAGAAGGGGGAGGACATTACGTTCATGATTTGATTTGTCGCTTATGTAAATACCGGTTTTTCTTTATTTTATCGAACATCATGTTAAATATGTTAAACAATTTAAACAAATATGCTGTATGGGGATCCTAGTAGATCGGGGCCCTTAGCAGATTGGGGCCTAAGGCAGTCGCCTATCTTTGTCTAAAGGTAAGTCCACCTCTGATAAGCAATACCCACACATTAGATCAAAAAGTGCAGACAGCAACACCCTAAATCCAGCTTCATTTTTCTGCAGTGGAAGTAAGTGGTGGCATGTAATCCATAGATACTGTCTATGGTAAAAATCAATCATATCAGGCAATTTTGATTTGTAGTCTCCTTTTAAAACATGTCTTGTCATCTGGCGACAGTCTTTCTTCACAAGCAATTTTAGTTAAGCTTATTAGATTCATAATACGACACACCTAAATGGTGAAATACTTTTTGTGTTTTCTTTTCAGAAATAATATAATTTATTATATGTATATTCTGCATTAAAGAAAATTATATATAACATTATTTGGATTGGTTTTTAACCACAAGAGTTTCTTGTGGTTTCTTGCAAAAGTAGAAGTGCTCCAGCTGTCACATGACATTTCCTGTTGAATTTTCTTGGTTGCCTGAAACAGCTTATCCAACCTAGCAACTCCATTTAAATGAAATCCCTGTGATTGGACTGGACCACTCAGATGTGGCTGTGGCTTAGCAATTCCACTAACACAAACATCACATATACACAAATACACACACGCACATACCTCCCTGTGTGCAAGATCGGGAACAGAACTAATGCATAAATTTAACCTTGACTGTAGGATTTGAAAAGGTAAAATTTTTTTTTGCAAATTCTCTTGGTGGTCAAATCATATCTTATCAAATTAATTGGTAAACTTTGCTCAAAATGTCTGTGTTTTACACCAAGGACAAAGAGGGGAATTACAGCAAGAAAATTAAATTTTAACTAATAGAAACTGAGGCTCTAATCAAATTATGAGGAAAACAAAAGTATGTGAATATTTGCTCCTCATGGCATTTACTTCTTTCCTCTCTGTGTTTCCATTATCTTCTGCATCTCTTCTCTTTTTACTAATCAGGTAGAATGACTTGTTTTTCCTTCTCATTGCCTCCATCCTTCTAGTCTCTTGTCCTTCTTCCTTAGTCTATCTCTCTCTTTCTCCAGCATCACCTGATGTTTCTCTCCCTTTGTCTGTTCCAGGTCATAGCCCAGAGCTTTATTTCCTGGTTAAGGTCACTGTCAGTTTAGATTAACAGTGGCTAAATAAATCTATCACATATGTATTACAGCATGTTTAGTAATGCTGCTTCCATCAGGTGATTGTGTCAGAAAGACTGAATTTTGAAGTGTCCAAATACTATGTACGCTCTTGTTCATAATGTTTAATGTATAATAGTCTTTAAAGGTGCAGTTGTCTGCCAAAGATAAATATGTAAAAAGCAACTATGTGAAAAGGACAAGAGCACCTCTGGCACATTATATGAGAAGTGTGTTAGGAAAGGTACTTAACAAGGTGTATGTCTGGATGTCGCCCATAATAGCTGTTTAGCTTTTCAATTACTCCAACCCTTTAAGAAGCTAGAATTGCACTGAGCAGATATGCAGACCTATTTTCTGCATTTTACTGCAGCAGCTCAGCATGGCTCCTCCATCTATTTCCCATCCTCCATAAGACACTATGTACATGATTCACCGAAACTGACTAAAGCGAGAAGAGAGTCCGACTTCACTTATTCCTCTACATGCCAGATGACCACTATGACAAACTCTGCTTCAACAGAACTGATCGATTAAACAGCATAAACAGCGTGAGTAGGACCAGCAGCGATTCCACCTCTGGCTGGCCGATGTGTGGACTCAGTCTTCGGCTACAAACAGCCCAAGCCCTGGTCCTGTGAGTTGCCTCTCCACTGTGTTCCTGCTACCCTGATGCATTTGAAGCTAAATATGATCTTGCTGTTCCTCTTCACAATTACAACAGTAATAACTTAAATTTTCAGATAATAGGCTATAATAGCCATGCAAGCAAAACCAGGGGAGAAACCAGAGGGGACTAGAGTCTCCCATTGGCTGGGCTATGTGCTTGTATCCCCACAGTTCAGCTCCACAATCATGGTGGTATTCACTTTTAAATTTTTAAATATTACAGTCACACGAGCACATCAGGAGGAGCACCAGCGGCCGGGACTCACAGGTTGCTGTTGACCAGCTCTATGGGCTCACCTCGTGGGAAAGGAGAGTGGTAGCGGCCACTGTTATGTCCCATACTGCTTTGCCTGTAATGCTCGTACTCGCCAAATATGCTGAATAGTCATTTAGACTCCCCACAATCACGGCAGCATTATACAATAATTTTTTAAAGCATTAGCTTGTCACTACTATCTTTTTGTCTGGTCAAATGTGCAGCTATTCAGTTTTTTGTTCACAAATCCAGCCCAAGTAGCAAAGCGCGCTGGCTGAGTTTTATCCAGTCAGCAGTGAGTCAATCCTAAAGCCCACCCAGCAGTTTTTGGGCCGTTCTTAAGTACCTACTCCTGACCAAGGCCATCTTTAGGCAGCTAAAGGTTCCTGAAAACTCCCCCTTATGGGAAGGTTCCTGGTAGTGGAAAGTTGCATGAGGGGAAGTTCCTGCAAATTAGTTCCTGATAATGGAAACAGGGCTATAGCCACTGGTGCTAGTCCCATGGCCAACCTGTGTACAAGGTTTTGTGACCCTAACTTCATTGGTTCTCACAAAAGAGTGCAGACAAAAAATGGTACTGGTAATAATACACAAATTTATTGCATAACTTCTTGTCCTATTATAAAATTCCAAATTGTTATCTCTTTTTTTCATAGTACCTATACGTACTTGAAAACTGATAGCTTCTAAGCTTCTAAATCACTGACTGACTTTGCATTAATAATCACCATGCCACACAGAGTAAAAAGGGGGATCATCATTCTACACACCACCAGGTTGTTAACTGCAGCAGCAGTGACATTAACTGTGGTGTTGGGGTTTAACACCATTATTGTGAAGTGTGGTGTAGTGGCTGCCACTTCTGTTCCGCCACTGCACCGCCCTATAAATAGCAGAGGGCATCCATTACATCCTCTTCGACCGGTGCCCTCTGCCTGGTGTCTGCCGTGTGTCCGTGTGACTGCATTAGTTCAATAAAGCTGAGCTCACCCATTCACCTGGCTTCATTCTTTACAGAGGTATTTTACCATACATAACATTTGGCGATCGAGGATTAACTCATGGAGGCGTGTATTACACCATTTCGCCCCTTCCTGGAGCTTCTGGGCGAGCCGCGTGTGCCCTGGCCAAGATGATTTGAGGCTTTTCAGACTTACATCACCGTGCTCAACCTGGGTAAGCTCAATAAGTTAAGCGCATGTGTTCACAAACTCGGGATTGAGGGCCAGCGTGTCCTGCGCACACTTGGGGCTTCGGACTCTTTTGAGGACATTGTCGAGCTGCTAGTGTAACAGAGTCAGAATTTAGCCTTTTTGAATTTCTTTAAAATAGATGTGTTTTTCTTTTTTACATAGTTTTTGGAGCCTCCTGGTGGTTTTATTTTGCAGCTGCATAGATAGTTTTCTTTGCACATGGCACTTACCCCAGCAGAGAAAAAGATTTTCATTGCTGGAGGTAAGTGCAATGTAATAGAGCTGTTGCTATATTTATACTTTAAATGTTGTTAAGCCATGCATACAAAGGTTTATATCTTGTAGAGTGGTCATGAGCATTACTACCATGTATTTACAAAGTTTCAGATTATTCTAAGTAAAAATAGTAACTTTATCGTCGAGTGAATGTGTGACCACGTTGAATGAACAGCTAGTCAGTTATTGCTAGCGCAGCATTCTTCTGTATGGTTTGCTGTCATTTCATTTTGTTAAGATATTCATTTTCTTTTACTCTCCGTGTGCAGATTGTGACATATGCAGCTGCAGACTGTTTATTGTGTGCTTTTTCTGATACTTGACCAGGTAGGCTTTGTTTTATATGGTTTTTTATATTTTTTTTTCTAAAGAAAAAAAGAGAAAAAGATTTTCATTGCTGGAGATTGTGACATATGCAGCTGCAGACTGTTTATTGTGTGCTTTTTCTGATACTTGACCAGAATAAAGACAGCGTGAGCAACAAGTCCCTGCCTGTGTACTTCCTGCACCAACACGAGCACGCAGAAAACCACCCACGTTACACTAGCAAGCCACTTCCACACCCAGGATAGCGTGACTGTCCGGAGGATTCGGTTCCGGCAGCAACATCAACGTGTAGGTGAGCCTATCCACCAGTTTGTCGCCGACTTGAGGCAGCTAGCTAGCGAGTGTCGTTTTGGGCCGCTGGAGGATGAATTGGTGCGTGACCAGCTTGCGGAGCACACAAGCAGTGCTACTATAAGGGCTAGGATACTCACGACACCGAGTGACCTAACGTTAGCCAGGGCTGTCGAACTAGCTCTCCAATTGGAGGCCACAGACAAGCTAGCTTCGGAGCTAAATTAACACCAGTCACAACAGCTGCTGGAGCCTCCCGACACAGCATTAGTAGCAGACTCGGATAGTGAGGATAGCTTGGACGACAATATTACGGAAGCCAATGCTGCCAGCCGAAGGTCTGCCCCGGGAAAACCCCTCTGCAAGGGTTGCGGGTCTGTGAAACACCAAAATAAGGCTAAGGACTGCTCGGTTAGAGGGAAGCTTTGTAGCAAGTGTGGACGCTTGGACCATTATGCTAGAGTGTGCCATGTATCTGAGCCAGAGAGCCCGCAGAAGAAATCACTCCGCCCGCCCCTGACAACCATCCACATGGTGTCCCCAAGTACCAACGGGTACATGTTCTGCGCAGTGACACTGGACAGCGTGGAGGTGCCGCTGCTGCTTGATACGGGGGCGGAAGGGTCGTTGCTGAATTTGGCCATGGTGAAGAAGTTTTTACCCCACTACAGGATAAGAGCTAATCCAGCGCCGCTTTATGGATATGGAGGTAGCAGGCTGTGCACGGTTGGAACATTGGAGTTAACAGCTCGGTACAAGTCTGCAGCGATGGCTGACTTCCTGTTCCATGTGACAGCCCAAGGTGACAACATCATGGGTTGTGACTTGTTCTACGGACTGGGTTTCGCCATTACAGACGACACTGGGGAAGAATGGTCTGGTTGTGGCCGGTGGAACCCTCCAGTTCCGTTGGTCGAGGAAGACATTGTGTGGGACAAAGGACTAACAGACACCATGGTAGTCAAGCAGGACCAGCCTCACTCAGGTTCAGTACAGGAGGGTCTCAGTGCCAGTGCTCGGGAAACGATAGAGGGAGGTACCAAGCATGACAGCGAGGCACCTGCATTGGCAAATGATGCCGATGTGCTAGCACCAGATTCCTCTGGAGCTTTGCCGCAGAGGGATGGAGGATCTGCAGCTATGATAGCAATGGCTTTAGAAGAGGACGGGGCCAGACCAACTGGCACGGAGAAACCGCGTGCCAAGCAGCACAATGTCAAGCCGAGCCAAGCCCCTCTTAGGGTTATGGACTTGGTCCAGGTTCGAGGAGCGGAGCGTCCACGGCAAATATGGGCCAGACGACAGCCGGCGAAACAACAAGAGTGTCTGCGAATCGCGGCTAAGCTGGGCACAGCGTACTTCCAGCTGTCTGGCGGTTCGGCGAGGCATGCCAACCAGCTTTGGCGTGTCCAGAAAGGGGCTTCTGGTAACAGGGCTGCACGAGAGCGGCAGTCAGTGGTGGTGCGGAGAGGCGTTTTCATCCGAGAGATCAGCCACTATCCCGGGGGCCTGCTGCTTCCAGGGGCGTGTCTGCTGAGGGGCTGCCCTGGGCCCCCCCAAGCCAGTTCTACTCTTCCTACCCAAGGGACAGTGCTGTAAATTTTGTTATATAGTTGTGCTGTTCATATGTTTATGTATGCGGTAAAATGTTATTGTTTTGTGTGTTTTATTAGTTCAGGAACACGGCAATGATTTTAGTTTATTAATGGACTTTGCATTATTTCAGCAGGTGAAGAATTATTCACCATGCCGTGTGGGCAGGACGGTAGTCTACCCGTCCGCCCTATTTTAGGTTTTGTTGTGTGAATGTGTCAGGCCATTTAGAGACATTAGTTTTCGTTTTGTTAGTGCATGACTCGGGTCCCAAATTGGGGAGGGTCTTAATTGAGTGAGTGGTCTTGGATTTTCTAAGGGGGAGAGGAAATGTGGTGTTGGAGTTTAACACCATTATTGTGAAGTGGGGTGTAGTGGTGGCCACTTCCTGTTCCGCCACTGCATCGCCCTATAAATAGCAGAGGGCATTCATTACACATCCTCTTCAACCGGTGCCCTCTGCCTGGTGTCTGCTGTGTGTCTGTGTGACTGCATTAGTTCAATAAAGCTGAGATTGTCCATTCACCTGGCCTCATCCTTTATAGAGGTATTTTACCATACATAACAAAGCCAACATACTGTCATGAACCGAGCCCATGTTTCCTGGGGGCTCGGTTCTGATCGATCTTGGTGGCTCAGGCAGTGGGTTTATTATGTGAAGTGGTGTTTTGATTTCTTGTTGTTTTCATGTCCGCGCACCATTTCTGTTCCTGCCTGCAGCTGCCGCTCTGGCCCGTCTGGCCACGCCCCCCTCTTTCTGACAGCCAGCTGTTCGCCCCGGTAATCATCTTTCCCGCTCTCGCTCAGGTGTTCACAATTTGTCACACTAGCGGCATTTGTACAAAAGCAGCTCTTTGCTAGACAAACGCCGCTGGATCATTGTATGCGCTGGATGGCCTTGCTCCGCCATCTAGCCGTCACGTCACTAAGGACTGTATCCGTGTGTGCTCGTTGATATCGCTGTAACTGCTCGGACTGCTCCCGCACTGTGAGTACCTGCCTGTGTTCTGTTCGCCGCTGTACTCCTCCAGTGTGTGTGTTGGGCGTCCTAGAGGACTCTAAGTGTATCCGAGCTGTCTTGTGTCTGTATGTGTAGTTTTGTGTTAATAAATGTGTGTGTGGTGTAACCCAGTGCTTAAATCCATTTGTCCTTTTTCTCCTTCTCCGTGCGCTTCTTTACAGCGCACAGAGAGTTTACGACACATACTCCCTGTGACTTTCTAAAGGCTGTCCAAGAAAAACAATTATTTTACCTACCCTGAACTTCGTCCTGAGATCTAAGCATTGGCCTCCTGTGAGATCCGCAGGTGAGCTAGATTCGGCAGCTACCTTTTCTCAGTAAAAGTGATAGACACTTACCTGTTAGCTTTTGTCCACATCTGATTCTTCTGTTCATGCCTTGTTGCAAATATGACTTAATAGAACAGCTATTTTGTTTAAAATTTCAGTGTGCTCCTTAATTATTTTTTTAAATGCAGTAAAATTACTATTCTTCAGTCACTGGGAGGATCTGTTTCTTGGCATTACTCCTCTGTATTGCAACCTTTCTGTGGATTGCTGGCATGTAGTAGCTGTGCAGTATAGCTTAACCTTTCTCTTTGCAACAGCAAACTGTGATAACGCATTCCAAGGCTTCTAAGTTGTGTTTTGCATCTCTTTGATTGTTAAAAAGGGTTTATTTATGTACTTGTGAAAGACTGTTTCTCCTGCCTGGAGAATCAATCAGCCAATAAGATTTTTAATTAAGCATAAAAGAGGGCTATAATCTCACACTGATACTTTCAGACGCATTCAAACAAACTTAGATAAGATCCACAGAACTCTTAATTTAAGTGTTTATGTACAATAGCCAATTTCTTAATAGACATATTTCACATAAAATATGAAGCTACAGTTGAGAAACATGTAACCATCAGTCTGTAAAGGCTCTTCATGTCTGCCTACTTGAGGCTGCTTCATGGAAAATTATTTCATAATTTCATCAGTTTTTACTGGTTAAAGTATTCCTCTTCCTATTAAAATGCCACTCCACATTCATGGAGACACGGAAAGCTATTCCTAGTTCAGAGACATGCAACTCAATTCACTTTTAGTAAAAACAGTACAGAGATCATTTTTTTTCCCCAAGCAAACATACAAATGAAACTGAAATATTGGCCTTTTACAAAGTATCTATGAAAGTGAAAGAATTTTGAGCATTTTCTGGCCCCAAACCAGCATTTACATACATATGTAAATATTGTATTTTAATGAAACAAAACCAGTATATCAGCAGAGGTGGTGCTACACTTTTTCATTGTCATTTTGACAGACAGGGTAGTAAAAAGTATGTCATAATCTATCATTACTTGTTATTTCAATTTACATATAATAAAAGGCCAGACAGCTTTTGTTTTGGCTCACATAATCAGTTTTATATAGAAACATACAGGAGGCAGAATGCAGATTATGCATTTCTTTATTATTTAATTGAAGTAATAAACACAGACTGGTGAGATAATACTAGACAATCACTACTTATTATGTGGTCTAAAGTGGACAGGTGAAAATTACAGTAAAACTTATAATAGATCATCCACAGTGTAAACTGTCAAAATGACAGAGCCTTCAGATTTTTCTGTCATGGCTGAAAAATATCTGTCAATGATGGACAATATTTAGTTAATGTGACCTCTGATCAGCAGTTGGGAAAGGATTATTTTCTTCCTTCTTAAATGTTCATGATTTCTCTCCTAAATTTGAGGACTTTTCTTGAAAATTTCCAGCCATTTTTCTTGTAATCTATGATAGCTAATTTGTGTAGTTTACACTTAAATTTTCCAGGGATTATTTGAAAATGTCATCTTTTTTTTTTCTATGAAACACACTTTGTTTACTCTTTTTGTCTTATAAATTTGCCATTTCTTCATTAAAATGTGACACTTTTCTCCTAAATGTGTACTTGTCACATAAATGTGCAACTTTGTAAACTTTCTAATGCTTTTCCAAAGTTTATGTGTGAAAAGGGTTTTACTATACATTACTTTCTTTGAACACATTTTATTTTGGCTTTAACATCAATAATATTAGGGGTATCTCATTTGTGCATATGCAGTACTGAGGTTGTGACCTTGCCATGTACTTCTTTCTATCTGTTATGATCTGGTGAGCGCACTCCCCCTCCCGTCCTATGGGAGGGTCCCCGGCTCCACAGGTAATCAACACACCTGCGTGAGTGGACGCACCTGCTGTCTGCTCGATGCCAGCGCTTAAAAGGACCAGCCTGTGAATGCTCCAGCGCTGGCTCTTTGGGTTGCTGCCATCTCTGCGGTGTGTCCCCAGGGGTTCGTTGTGCGCTCACCTGCTCCTTCATCATCGTCTTCACTCCAGATCATCTACTCCACCCGGTCAGACATCTCACCACCTATATTCATCAGCAGCTTCCGTTTCAATTCATCTTTGCCTTCCTGGGTTCGTCGTTGGGCTCTCTGCTCTCACTCGTAAGAGTTTCTTCCTATGATTCATTATTACCTGCCTCCCTCCTTGTTCTAATCTACTCTCATCTACCTCATAACAGGCTGGGCACTCCTCTGGTGACTGAGGTGTTTTTTCCGCTAACTTTGCAACAGCTCTTTTCAATACTGTGCATTCTCTGGTATATATCTTGCATGTGGGCTGATATTTCTAGTAATCATGACAGAACGAGCCAGCCACGAATTAGGTTCAGCAGGTGCTACATCAGCGGAGCACTCGGCACTTTACCGCCTCAACATTACAGAGGGGCAGGTGGCCGTGCTGACTGAACAGCTGCAGACCATTAAGCAGCAGCTGGGCACTGTCACCGAACACCTTAGTCACATGTCTCATTCGGGCCCTCTCTCTCTGTCTGCCATTCCAGTTTCTTCTGCCATCCAACGAACCACCTCTGTTCCCTCACCTGCCCCGTATGCAGGGGAGGTGAGGAAATGTAAGGGGTTTTTGTGTCAGGTTCAGCTGTATCTGCGGCAGGTGGGCAGGGAGTACCCGGATGACACATCCAAAATCCACTTTATGACCCTCCTGCTACGAGACCAAGCCCTCATCTGGGCTCAGTCTATTTTAGATAGTGTGGAGGGCCCTCATTACACTTTTGAAAGATTTATTAGCGAGTTTTCCTGGGCTTTCGATCGCTGGGAGAGTGAGGGCAACATTGTGAGTCGTGTGTTGTCACTCCGCCAGGGTGGTCAGTCAGCAGCCAATTACTCTGTGGAGTTTCGGGTTGCCGCAGCAGATTCTGTTTGGAATTACATTTCCTCAAGAAGCGCCTTCTTCCAGGGTCTCAATATCAACCTTCGCGATGACCTGGCGATTTATGCTGCTCCCTCCTCCCTGGATGAGCTTATTGATCAAGCCATTAGTTTAGATAATCACTACCGCAAGCATGCGAAGGAGTGGAAGGCCTCCTCCAGCCCGCCCGTCTCGTGTATGTTCTCCCCGGCTACTGGCTTAGGCGAGACTGACTCATCCTCTGAGGCTATGGTGCTTGGCTGAGTCCGACTGACTCCGGAGGAGCACCAGTGATGGAGGAGAGCCAGTGCTTGCATGTATTGTGGCTCGCTTGAGCATAAAATATTTAATTGCCACCTTAAGCAAAAAAGACTAGGTCCATCAGTAGCCATGGGGGGTCTGATGGGCGGGAACTCTATTCTCCCCCCCCGTAACTTTTCCATTCCGGCCTTCATTCAATTGCCGGGGGTTGAGAGGAGGGTTTCGGCATTAATTGACTCAGGGGCAGAGCGAAATTTCATCTCTTTGCGGCTCATGCAGGAAATTGGCATTCCCATAACTAAACTGCCAGCTTCGCTAAACGTTGCGGCACTTTCTAGGAGTTGTGTGGCATTTATTATTGAGTGCACGGCCCCAATTCCCGTCCTTCTGTCTGGGAACCACCGGGAGACCATTTTGTTCTTTATTCTTCCTAGTTTATCTTCCCCAGTGGTTCTGGGGTAGCCATGGCTCCGGAAGCATAACCCTATCATCAGTTGGGCACAAAATTCTATTTCTTCCTGGAGCCCTTTCTGTTTAGCATCCTGCCTCTGCTTCTCCGAGCATTCACCATCCCCTTCCATCTCCTCTCCTCCAGTGGAGCCACCAGATCTCAGCCTCGTACCCGAAGTCTACCATGACCTTGGGGAGGTCTTTAGCAAGTCAAGGGCCCTTTCTTTGCCTCTTCACCACTCTTATGACTGTGCTATCGATCTTCTCCTGGGTGCGTGGTTGCCGTCCAGTCGGCTCTACAGCCTTTCTGGACCGGAGAGGGAGGCAATGGAAAGTTATATAAAGGACTCTTTGAACGCCGTCCTCATTCAGCCCTCCTCGGCTCCTCTTGGGGCAGGATTTTTCTTTGTTGGAAAGAATGATGGATCTCTGCGGCTGTGCATAGATTTCCGTGAGTTCAATGCCATTACTGTCAAAGATAAATACCCTTTGCCCCTGATCAACTCAGCGTTCGAGCTTATTCAGCGCGCGTGGGTGTTTACTAAAATGGATTTGCGTCATGCATTAGTCTGCATTCGCGAGGGGGACGAATGGAAGACGGCATTTAAAACTCATCTGGGGCAGTTTGAATATCTTGTGATGCCCTTTGGGCTCACCAATGCATCCGCCGTCTTCCAGCAAATGATAAATCACGTCCTGCGCGATATGGTTAATCAATTCATTTTTGTCTACCTTGACGATATTTAGATTCTTTCATGCACGCCAGAGGAGCACTCAGTCCATGTCAGGGCCATGTTACAGCAGCTCCTGGAAAATCAACTCTTTGTGAAGGCCGAAAAGTGCGAGTTTTCCTCCAGCTCCACTTTCTTCCTGGGCTTTATTGTTGCTGAGGGAGAACTGAGGGCCGATCTGGCCAAGGTGAAGGCTGTGCTTGATTGGCCAATACCCAAGTCACGTAAGGAGCTTCAATGCTTCCTAGGATTTGTTAATTTCTACCGTCGCTTCATTAGAAATTGCAGTGGGAAAGTACAACCTCTTACACAGCTGACCTCAAGGTGCCTTTCACCTGGTCCGAGGCAGCTGAACGGGCCTTCCTTAAACTGAAGAGCCTATTTTCCAACACTCCCATCTTGGCCCAGGTCGACCTTCAGCTCCAATTCATTGTAGAGGTGGACGCTTCTGATTTGGGGGTGAACGCTGTCCTCTCACAGCGCTCGACCTCCAGTCAGAAGCTCCACCCATGAGCACATTTCTCTCAGTGGCTCACACCAGCCGAGAGGAACTATGACGTAGGGGATTGAGAGCTCTTGGCCATTAAATTAGCTCTGGAGGAGTGGAGGCACTGGCTGGAGGGAGCAGTTCATCCTATTGTTGTGTGGACCGACCATAAAAATTTAGAATATCTTCAGTCGGCCTGTCGATTAAATGCCTGGTAGGCCCATTGGGCCTTATTCTTTATTAGATTTAACCTTACCATCACCTATAGGCCGGGCTTCCATGATATCAAACCTGATGCTCTCTCCTGCCAGTTTACCTCTGACCACTCAGCCCCCTCCTCCCTCCCCCACCCCACTGTGCCCCCCTCATGTATCTTAGGTGCTCTTGCCTGGGAGATCGAGCAGAGGATTCGATAGGCCAAGGTTACTGAGCCCAAACCAGAGGGAGGACCTGAGGATCGACTGTTTGTCCCATCCAGCCTCCGCAGCGAAGTTATCAGGTGAGGTCATACTAGTCATTTTGCCTGTCACCCAGGGGTTTTCCGAACCATCAACCTCATTCAGCGGGTGTTCTGGTGGCCCACTCTGCGGACGGACGTCCAAGATTATGTTAAAGCATGTCAAATATGCACCAGAAATAAATCTGACTCCTCTCCTCCCGCCGACCTGCTTCATCCCCTCCCAATTCTCAGCCGCCACTGGTCTCATGTAGCCCTGGACTTCATCACTGAACTTCCTCCCTCTAATGATAGCACTGTCATCCTCACCATTGTTGACCAATTTTCTAAGGCCATTCATTTAGTACCCCTCCCCAAACTGCCCTCTGCCTCAGAGACTGTCAGCCTTTTCACCAACCACGTCATCCACCTTCACGGCATTCCCCTGGACATTATGTCTGACTGGGACCACAATTCATATCTCAAGTGTGGAAGTCTTTTTGCTGTGCCTTGGTCACCTCGGTCAGCCTGTCATCTGGATACCACCCTCAGAGCAACGGGCAGGTTGAGCACACCAACCAGTCCCTGGAGGCCACCCTCAAATGTGTGGCATCCTGCAACCCATCTACATGGAGCACTCATCTGACCATGGTGGAGTACCCCCACAGCTCTGCATTTTCATTAGCTACGAGATTAACACCCTTCGAGGCATTGATGGGGTACACCCCCCACCCCCCATTGCCCATGGTGGAGAGGGAGGTCACCGTGCCATCTGTAGAGGACCACGCCCGCCGTTGTCGTTGTCTGTGGAGGGCCTCCCACGCTGCGCTCCTCCGTTCCACTGAACGGAACCGACAGTACACAGACTGCAGGCGGGTTCCAGCACCCAGATACATGGTTGGGCAGAAGGTGTGGCTGTTGGCGGACCAGGTGCCTCTTAAAACAGAATCTCGTAAGCTGTCACCTTGGTTCCTGGGGCCATTTTCCATCTCCCAAATCATCAATGATGTGACAGTCCGCCTGGAGCTTCCGCCGGCTGTCCGTATCCATCCGACCTGCCACCTATCCAAGATCAAGCCCCTCTCCACCAGTCCTTTCTGCCCCCCCCCCCAAAGCCTCCTCCTCCCCCTCGGATCCTCGACGGTCAGACCACCTACACCGCTCAGATAATTCTGGACATTCACCATCGAGGGCAGGGGCTACAATACTTGGTCCACTGGAAGGGCTATGGACCTGAAGAAAGGTCATGGATTCCCCGGTCATTCTTCCATGACAAGGGAATGGTCCAGACCTTTCACTGAGCCTATCCCAACAAGCCCGGTGGGCCACCAGGAGACGACCCTTGAGGGGAGACACTGCTATGATCTGGTGAGCGCACTCTCCCTCCTGTCCTGTGGGAGGGTCCCCGGCTCCTCAGGTAAACAATACACCTATGTGAGTGGACGCACCTGCTGTCTCCTTGATGCCAGCACTTAAAAGGACCAGTCTTTGAACACTCCAGCACTGGCTCGTTGGGTTGCTGCCATCTCTGCGGTGTGTCCCTGGGGGTTTGTTGTGCGCTCACCTGCTCCTTCATCATCGTCTTCACTCCAGTTCGCCTATTCCACCCAGTCAGACATCTCACCAGCCCTACTCATCCACAGCTTCCGTTCCAATTCATCCTTGCCTTCCTGGGTTCCTCTTAGCGTTCTCTGCTCTCACTCGTAAGAGTTTCTTCCTATGATTCATTATCACCTGCCTCCCTCCTCGTTCTAATCTGCTCTCATCTCCCTCATTTCAGGCTGGGCGCTCCTTTGGCGAGTGAGGTGTTTTTTTCCGAAAACTTTGCAATAACTCTTTTCAATAAAATTGTGTTTAAAACTTTGCCTCTCTGCATTGCATGCATTCTCTGGTGTAGCATCTTGCACGTGGGCTGATATTTCTAGCAATCATGACACTATCCTTAAACCGTGAGTTTGATGTATTATTCAACAGTGAATTCATGTAACGCATTAAAAGAAATGGTGTGGGTGTACTAAAGCATCGGTATGTCCATGCTGGTATTTATTATTCAAGAGAGAACCCCAGTACACTTTTCTAAACTGTTGTTTAGTGTTATTTTGTGTTTTTATGTGCAGTGCAGGTGTTATTCATGTTGCAGGGCTCTAATTCCATTTCATCATCATCATCATAGCAGTCTGTCGTGGGTGACAATGACTGTTTCATTTAGGTCTGATCAGATTCCTCCACGCAGCCCTGTCCTTAGCCTTCTGCTGCCAGGAACTCCTGTCTATATCCAACTTCTTCAAGTTTCTTTTTACAGTGTCTTTAAATCTGAGCCTTGGTCTACCCTGATTGCATTTGCCCTCACATAACTGTGAGTAGAGTAACTGCCAAGGGAGACGCTGGTGGTTCATCCTCTCAACCTGTCTGAGCCATCTCAGGTTCATCTGTATTAGCATGTCCTCCACTGATGGTAAACCAGCTCGTTTCAACACTTCTATGTTGGTTATCTTGTCTTTCCATGAGATGTTCATTATGGCTCGAAGGTGTCTCATCATGTATGCATGGAGTTTCTGCACCTGCATTCTGTAGACAGTCCAAGTTTCAGCACCGTACAATAGAGTAGCCAGTACTGTCGCTCTGTACACTTTGCATTTCACATGGATACACACATGTCGATTGTTCCACAGTCTCTCCCTCAAGTTTCCAAGCACAGCGCTCAGTCTTCCCATTCTGAGAGATAGTTCATCCTCCAGCCTAGCATTCTCTGAAACAGTACTCCCTAGATACTTGAAAGTCTTGCACTTGATTTGTGGCTCTGTACCAATGCTGATCTCTTCTGGTAGTGATGCTGATAATTGGAACTTTGGTGGTTGATAAAGGCACTCTGTCTTCTTGATGTTGATTTGGAGGCTGAATTGGCTAGCTGCTCTTGCAAATTTCTCCACTAAAGATTGTATATCTTCCACACTGTGTGCAACTAGAGCACTGCCGTCGGCAAAGAGCATTTCTCTTATCAGTGTTTTACTCTTGGCTTTAAACTGTGCCAAAATGAACACGTCTGCTTCTTTCCTTGTTTGAATGTATACTCCTTCTGAAGTGTCTTTGAAGGCCACCTCAATCATGGCTAACAGATATAGCGAGAAGAGTGTAGGCACCAGCACACACCCTTGTTTCACCCCGTTGCTTACTGAAAAGTCTTTAGATACTGAACCACTCATTGCCACGTTTGCTTGCATACCTGTATGGAGTGCCTCGATCAGGCTGACAAACTTCTCTGTACAGCCATATTTCTTGAGTATCTGCCAAAGTCCTTGTCGCGAAACAGTATTGAAGGCTTTACTGAAGTCTATGAAGACTACATAAAGTGGCATGTTCTGTTCGATACACTTTTCTTGAACCTGTTTCAAGCAGAAAATCATGTCTATTGTGCTTCTTCCACATCTAAAGCCGCACTGGGTTTCCAGTAGTACATTCTGCGAGATGTGTTCATTGAGTCTGTTCAGTAGCACACGTGAGAGAATCTTCATTCAATTCAATTCAATTCAATTCAACTTTTTTTATATAGCGCAATTTCCCAACAACAGTCATCTCATAGCACTTTCAACTGTAGGGGAAACCTCCACAGTTGCAGAAAGACCCCAGCAATCAGGCGATCCCCTGTGAGCAAGTGCTTGGCGATGGTAGAGAGGAAAAACTCCCTTTTAACAGGAAGAAACCTCCAGCAGATCCGGACTCAGGGAGGGGCAGTCATCTGCTGCGACTAGCTGGGGGGTGAGGGGATAGAGAATATGAAAAGAACAGACATGTAGAGAGCAAACAGCACGATGGGGACTCAATCCATGGGAGAGAACAAACAGATGTTAATGACCAGCAAAAAAAAATATTTCATTGAGAGTGAAGAAAGGAGTGAAGCCCAGTGCATTATTGGAGGTCCCCCGGCTGTGGCTGTTTAAACCTATTAGCAGCGTAACTAAGGGAGGGTTCAGAGACATAATCCCTCCCTAATTCTGCTGTTCGGTCGCGAACAGCAGAATCCGGTAAAAAAAGAGGAGGCGGTCTCTGCATTTTTCTTCACAACACTTGGACTAATCACAGCCCTATTATTAACACTTACTGTTCTCTTGATCTAGAGACAATGTCAGTCTTATGTCGGCCTTTTTATCTTCCAAGAGAGCTGAGCGTGATTATTATAACAGCAGTCTATATTTCTCCTGATGCAAATACTAAAGCTGCCCTTAGTCATTTGTACAGTGTAATAAATAAACAGCAGCAGGCCTATCCCGAGGATGTTCACATTATAGCTAGTGATTTTAATCAAGCATGCTTGAAAACTGTGCTGCCCAATTTCACACAGTATGTGAAATGTGCCACTAGGGGAAAGAATTGTCTTGATCAGGTGTATTCGAACCTGAAGCATGCTTACAGAGCTGTGCCGTGTCCACATCTTGGCCTGTCAGACCATCTATCATTGCTCCTCATCCCAGCATACACCCCCCTCAGGAGAACTGCTAGACCTACTATAAAGAACATCCCAACATGGCTTGGGGGAGCTCTTTCTCAGCTGCAGGACTGCTTTTCAAACACTCTATGGGATTTATTCAAGAATGAGGATCTGGAAATGTACACACAGACTGTATTACACTACATCACCTACTGCATCAATCAGGTGACTGTGGAAAAACGCATCAGGGTTTTTCCTAACCAGAAGCCTTGGATGACAAAAGAAGTCCAGGCACTCCTCAGAGCTCGTGATACAGCCTTCAGGTCAGGGGATACAGATCTGTATAGCACCGCCCGGGCTAATCTGAAGAAAGGCATTAAGGAGGCTAAACAGACCCATAAGAAGAAAGTCGAGGACCATTTTTCTGATAATGATTCGAGACGAGTATGGCAAGGCTTTAACCATATCACAAACTATAAGGGCAGCAGCATCATTTCCAGTGACATCAGCGCCTCACTGACAGAAGGACTGAACTGCTTTTTCGCACGGTTTGAGGCAAATACACCTCGCCCGGACCCACAGATGTTATTGAATGCCAGCTCTGATGTGCTTATCCTGCAGGATCATGAGGTGAGACAGACACTGAGAGCAGTTCACCCAAGAAAGGCTACTGGTCCCGATGGAGTGCCAGGAAAGGTGCTCAGAGCATGTGCAGATCAGCTATGCTCTGTTTTGACTGACATTTTTAACTTGTCTCTCAAGGCAGCCGTTGTTCCACAGTGTTTAAAATCTGCAGTCATTATTCTTGTACCTAATAAAACATACTATTAGCAGTCTGAATGACTATCAACCAGTAGCATTAACACCCATTGTTATGAAGTGCTTTGAGAAAATGGTATTGAAACATCTTTTGCCTAGTCATCCCCCAGACTTTGATCGGTACCAGTTTGCCTACAGGCAGAGCAGATCCACTGAAGATGCTATGGCTATAGCTCTCCACTCGGCATTCAGCCATTTAGAAGACAAGGGGAGCTATGTAAGAATGTTGTTTGTTGACTATAGCTTGGCATTTAATACAATTATTCCCAACATTCTCATCACCAAATTGCTTCAGCTTGGTCTGCCTACTCACACTTGCAGCTGGATTAAGGACTTCCTAACAAACAGAACACAGACTGTTAGACTCGGACCCCATTCCTCCTCTACAGTCATGCTTAACACAAGCTCGCCACAGGGCTGTGTGTTGAGCCCCACTTTGTATTCATTGTACACATATGACTGCATATTTGTTCATCCCACAAACATTATAGTGAAGTTTGCAGATGACACAACAGTAGTGGGGCTCATATCAGGAGGAGATGAGTCCGCATACAGAGATGAGGTCCAGAAACTGGTGAGATGGCGCTCAGATAATAATCTGCTATTGAATACAAAAAAAACAAAAGAACTCATTATTGATTTTAGGAAGCATAGCAGTGAGCCGCCTCCTCTATATATAGGCAAGGAGCGTGTGGAGAGGGTGGAGGCTTTTAAGTTTCTGGGTGTTCATATTTCTCACAACCTTACCTGGGCAGTTAACACCATAGCTATGATAAAAAAAAAAGGCTCAACAACGTCTACACTTTCTGAGGCTCCTCAAGCAGAATGGCCTGAATGCACAGTTGCTGGTTTTATTTTATCGCTCTGCTATTGAGAGCATTTTGTCATATGGCATCACGGTTTGGTATGAGGGCTGTTCAGCCGCAGACCGCAAAGCCTTCCAGAGAGTGATCGAGACTGCGCAAAAAATCACTGGCTGTTCTTTCCCTTCTCTGGAAGAGATTTCCAGGTCTCGGTACCTCAACAGAGCTACTGCCATCATTAAAGACTGTGCTCATCCAGGCCATGATTTCTTTCACTTGCTCCCCTCGGGAAAGCGGTACAGATCCCATAAAACCCGGACTACCAGGTTTAATCATAGTTTTTTTCCCAGCAGCAGTACGTATTTTGAACGGATTTATGTAACACGCACACTGCTGCTGATATTATATTGTTATTTTAGGTTATTTTGTGGCAATAACCCTGTGTGTATAAGCTGGTCTTTTATATTTATCGCTCAGTATGTTTTCATTATTGCTACGTACATATTGTATTCAACTTTTAGGTAATATTGTTTCAAGCATTATGTATTGTTGTAATTATAAGAATGTTAAATGCATGAGTGAACTGTGAGTGTGATAGTTTGTTTTTAGGGAGCAGCATCTCAATTTCATTGCATTGTTTATTAACATTGGAATGACAATAAAGGCACTTTGACTTTGACTTTGACTTGATTGTAGGCTATATCAAAAAGGAAGGTTTTAACCCTATTCTTAAAAACAGAGACTGAGTCTGACTCCCGAATCCAGATTGGCAGCTGGTTCCACAGGAGAGGAGCTTGGTAACTGAAGGCTCTGTCTCCCATTGTACTTTTGGAGATTCTAGGTATTAAAAGTAATCCTGCATTTTGGGAGCGTAGTGCTCTGTTAGGATAATAGGGTCGTATCAGATCTTTTAAATAAAAAGGGGCCTGATTGTTTAGAGCTTTGTAAGTAAGAAGAAGGATTTTAAACTTATTTCTAAACTCTATGGGATGCCAATGAAGGGAGACCAGAACCAGAGAGACATGATCTCTCTTTCTAGTACCTGTTGAAACTCTTGCTGCAGCATTTTGGATCAACTGAAGAATTTTTAAAGATATTTTAGGACAACCTGATAATAAAGACTTACAATAATCTAATCTAGAGCTAACAAAAGCATGGATCAGTTTTTCAGCATCACTCTGAAACAAGATGCTCCTAATATTGACAATATTATGCAAATGATAGAAGGCAGTCTTAGAAACGAATTTAATATGTGAATTGAAAGACAGATCTTGATCAAAAATAACTCCAAGGTTCCTCACAGAGCTATTAAGAGAAAGAGTAACTGCATCCAAACTAAAAGTTTGATTTGGAAAGGTATTTCTAAGGTTTTTTGGACCAACAAGAATGACTTCAGTCTTATCTGAATTTAATAGCAGGAGATTACAAGTCATCCAAGTTTTAATTTCCTTAAGACAGGCTTCTAACTTGGCTAATTGATTACTATCATCTGGCTTCATTGACAGGTATAATTGTGTGTCATCTGCATAACAATGAATATGTATACAGTGCTTTCTAATAATGTTACCTAACGGAAGCATATATAAACTAAAAAGAGTAGGGCCTAGCACAGATCCCTGTGGAACTCCATGACTGAGCTTTGAGTTCAAAGAAAACTCATTATTGACATGAACAAACTGGAACCTATCAGATAAATAAGATCTGAACCACTGCAACGAAGTTCCATTAAGTCCAACATAGTGTTCTAATCAAGTAGAATATTATGATCGATAGTACCAAAAGCTGCACTAAAGTCTAAAAGGACAAGTACAGAAACAAGTCCATAATCAGATGCGATAAGGAGGCCATTAGTGAACTTCACTAAGGCTGTTTCAGTACTATGATGGATTCTAAACCCAGATTGAAACTCTTCAAATAAACCATTTCCCTGCAAGTGGTCAAATAATTGCGTAGCAACATTTCTTTCTAAGATTTTTGAAATGAAAGGGAGATTAGAGATTGGTCTATAGTTAGCTAAAACTCCTGGATCCAGCGTTGGCTTTTTGAGTAAGGGTTTAATTACAGCAGTTTTAAAAGCCTGTGGTACATGGCCTAAAGTTAATGAAGAATTGATTATTTGAAGAATAAAGCTACCAATAAATGGGAAGCCTTCTTTAAATAACCTGGTAGGAATAGGGTCTAAAAGACAAGTTGAAGGCTTGGATGAGGAAATTATTTTGTCTAACTCTAAAGGGTCAATTGGTGTAAACTCATCAAAACAGATATCAATTGAAGGAGTTGTAGTTATTGTATTTAAGTTAACGGTGGGAAGAATCTGATTTTTGTCTCTGATAGATGAAATTTTATTATTGAAAAAGTTAATAAACTCCTGACTAGAAAGCTCTAAGGGAATGCTAGGATTGACAGAGTCCTGACTCTGAAAAGAAACCTGGGATTATTTTTGTTCTCTTCTATTAATGCAGAATAATAACTCGTTCTAGCTTTTCTTCACCACGTTCGTGGACCACAAGCCGCTAATGTTCACTATGGCCAAGGTTTCAGAACCTTGGTCGGGCCGGCAGCAGAGACAGCTGGCCGCGATCTCGGAGTTTACGACCGATGTTCAGCATGTGTCGGGTAAACTGAATGTCGTGGCGGACTGCCTCTGGCGCACAGTAGTGGCCCCGGTCTATGTAGGGATAGATTATACAGCCATGGCCGCAGAGCAGATTGGCGATGCGAATGTGTGCGCGCTCCTGTCTGGACCAACAGGGTTAAGGCTGGAGAGCAGAGTACTGCAAGACGGCAGCCCCCCCCCCACACACACACACACAATCTGCGACGTCTCCACGGGACGCCCGCGCCTGGTGGTCCCAGTTGCTTGGCGCCGCCAAGTGTTTGAGTCAGTTCATGCTCTGGCGCACCCAGGAGTGCGCCCGTCAGTCAAAATGGTGGGAGCGAAGTTCGTTTGGCCAGGCCTGCGCAAACAAGTGAAAGAGTGGGCGGCAGCCTGCATAGCGTGCCAACGAGCCAAAGTACACAGACACACGAAGGCTCCTTTGGAGCCGTTTCGTACACCGGCTGAGAGGTTCGAACATGTTCACTTGGACCTTGTGGGCCCCCTCCCGCCATCACAGGGGTGCACGCACCTTCTGACAGTGGTGGACCGCACCACACGCTGGCCAGAAGCAGTCCTACTGGCAGCAACCGCGGATGTGGCACGCGCTTTTTTGGCAAAATGGGTGGCACGTTTTGGCATCCCGTCAGACATCACGTCTGATAGGGGCCCGCAGTTTGTTTCCGACCTCTGGTCCGCAATGGCCCGTAGCCTGGGTGTCGCAATTCATCACACAACTGCATACAACCCACAGGCCAATGGGTTATGCGAGTGTTTCCATAGGTCACTGAAAGCAGCGCTCAGGGCTTCACTGACGGATGCAAATTGGGTAGACCGGTTGCCGTGGGTTTTGTTGGGGTTGCGTTCTGCACCAAAAGAGGATTTGGAGGCTTCCCCGGTGGAGCTTGTTTTTTCTCAGCCACTGCGGCTCCCCGGGGAATTTTTACCAGATAATCCCGCGCCAGACAACTATCCGTCTCAGCATTTGCAGCATAGCGCAGATACAGGCACACTGCCGGGCCCGGCCCACCACTGTTTTCCACACACTTATGTGCCAAAAACTTTGAAGAACGCAGCATTCGTGTTTATCAGGCACGATGCCCACCACCCCCCATTGCGCCCACCCTACGTTGGCCCTTTCAGAGTGCTGAAACCAGGGGACAAACATTTTTTGTTAGACTTGGGGGGGTCGTCTGGAGAAAATATGTATAGACAGATTTAAGCCCCCCTTTGTGGTGGTGGACGAGCAAGTGTTGTTGGCTCGTGCCCCTCGGCGTGGAAGATCCCCACGGAGAACTCCCCAGGTAAACGATTCATCAGAGCAGCCACACGGGAAAGTCGAAGTCCCTCCCCCCTCGCCATTGCCCACCCGCAGACAGACACACCCCCAGGAGCCCCCCACCAGCACAGCAGCACCGCGGAGGCAGAAAACTCCCGTTACAGCAAATACGGGAGGAGACTGAAGCCAAAAGGACGTGAGGACTGAAACTCGGTCTGAGATTCTGGGGGGGGGGGGGGGCATGATGCTGGGATAAGCATCTCAGACTGGATGCAGAGGGTAAACAGATGAGGACGAGATGGGAGAGGTTATGGTGAGGTAGCAGGAAGGAGTAGCTGGGGGGAGAAGGGTTGAATGTATTGTGATGTGAGATGTCATGCAGATGTGAGATGGGTGGATGATATAAAAGGAGAGACCCGGGTGTATTAAAGGAATGCTGTTTCTGTGTATGACTGATGTGAGAGTGAATAAAGTCATCTGCTGCACGAGTCTATGTTATTTTGCACTCTCCACAACATAACATTAATTCCATTTACAGAGATACATTATCTAATAGAAAAAAACATCCACTTAGCGTAAAATTTAAAAGGCATACTCGAATGTATAGTTTCTGTTTAGGTCTATTATGTTTAAGATTTGATTTCATCCTCAAATTTGTGCAAGGCAATATAACAATTTCCATTTATAAGAGAGTGCTGATTCCAGTAAGCAATCTGAGTGGAGATGAGGGGGATGCCATCCCCCTTGTTAGCAAAGTGACCCAAAACCATCTCCCTTGTTCAGCTGCCTTCATCCCATCCCCATAAAAAGTGCACCTAGAAGGCCCTCAGAGAGCACATACCTCTGCCTAGGCCTTATCACTCAGAATGTTTGTCTGTCTGTCTGTCAGCACTCTTTGAATTCCTTCTATTTCTTTACATACCATGAGTGCATACTTTCGCTAAGGCCCTTTTTCACAATGTTAAAGAAAGGCCCGGATCACCTCCAAAATTGAATGGGTTCATCCGTAGTCCAAGGGCCACCTCCCAGGAAAATTTAATCAATATCCATCCAGTAGCTTTTGCATTATCCTGGTAAAAAAAAAAAAAAAAAAAGCCAGCAACAACAGACAAACATGAAAACTGGACCTCCTTGGCAGAGGTAAATTTTACTGAAGATGTCAGGAAGAGTATAGTTGCAAAAGTACAATCAAACTGTTGACAATTTATTAGAAAAAGTTCCAAATTTAGTATGAGTATATACACATGTGGACAAAATTGTTGGTACCCCTCTGTTAATGAAAGAAAAACCCACAATGGTCACAGAAATAACTTGAATCTGACAAAAGTGGTAATAAATAAAAATTCTATGAAAATTAACCAATGAAAATCAGACAATGCTTTTGAATTGTGGTTCAACAGAATTATTTTAAAAAACAAACTCATCAAACAGGCCTGGACAAAAATGATGGTGCGGAGAGTGTGAATAACTGTGGCAGATTTATGGACAGACGACTTTATTCCACTCTCTCATCAGTCATACACAGAAAAAGCCTATCACAATACACCATGGTTTCCCCTTTTATCCCAATCGCTCGACTCACATTTGCATGACACTTCACATCACATTGCATGACATTTAACATCACAATACCTACATCCTTTCTCCCCCAACCTCTTCTTCCTGCTATCTCCCCACGATCTCCCTAGCTATTGTTCTCCTCTCTTTACCCTCTGCATCCAGTCTGAGATGATTCACCCAGTCTCTACATCGCCCCCCCCCGCCCCGAATCTCAGACCGAGTCTCAGTCCTCACGTCCTTTTGGCTTCAGTCTCCTCCCATATCTGGTGTAACTGGGGTTTACCGCCTCTGCAGCGCTGCTGTGCCGGCGGGGGACTGCTGGGAGTGTGGCTGACTGTGGGTGGGTCGTGGCGAGGGGGGAGGAAGCTTCGATTTGCCCGTGTGGGTTCAGGTGTGCTGGCAATGGAGTAGGTGTGTGCGTTGCTGGCTCCTGCTATATTTTTTTCTTTACTTTTTAAACCCTATTTTGCTGTAAGCTGTTAATGTTTTGGACACTTAATACGTGCAGAATCTGTTTTGAAATATGTCCAAAACAAGAAAGCAGACTGAAAAGGAGGCAGCAGGGAACAATATTAACACCAGCTTAGCTGAGGATGCTAGTATCAGCCTTAACCCTGCACTTGTTGCCTTGCTTGAGCAACACAGAATGTCCATAGCTGCTGACTTCAAAGCTTCATTTGAACTTATTAATGGTAAGCTGGACAAAATTCAAGCAGATGTGGCGAACCAGGAGCAACGCATTGGCGACCTTGAAAACAACGCGGAGGACGTCAGCCAGCGCCTAGCGGCGCTTGAAGTTACATGCGAGTCAATGCAGGAGGAGAACAAACTTTTGAAAAACAAACTCTCTGACCTGGAGGGAAGAAGCAGGAGGCTGAATATTCGTCTGGTGGGTCTGCCGGAGTCCTTTGATGTGGGTCCACAGCCATCTGAATTTTTTTCTCGGCTGTTGGTGGACGTCTTTGGCGCACAAACTTTGCCATCTCCCCCAGAGCTGGATAGGGCCCACCGCAGCCTCATGTCCAAGCCGAGTCCGAATGGGAAGCCGCGCGCTGTCATTATTTGTTTCCACCGGTTTCGGACCAAAGACTTGGTGATGAGAGAAGCGCGGAGACGCCGTGGGACTTTGGAATATCGTGGGCATAAACTTCAGTTCTACGAGGATTATAACGCCGACGTTCAGAAGCAACGAGCCGAATATAAGGAGGTTATGTCCGAGTTGTACAAGAGAGGTTTTCGTCCTTCTCTTCTTTTCCCCGCCAGGCTCCGGATAACTCTTCCAGACGGCAAAAACCAGTGGCTGGCGTCCGTCTCGGAGGCCACCTGCTTCATGCAAACTATGGAGAGAAACCAGCAATTTTCGCCTTGAACTGGACATTTCTGGGTTGACCAGCTGCCGCGCTGGACTGCTTGTTACTTCATTGAAGCTGCACTGACTGGACATTGATGCATTTTCAGATGTTTAAAAACAAGGTAAAATTGGCTCCCTATACGTTGTTGTTTACTTAATTCTTTTTTTTAATTTTATCTTATTTATTTTTTTTTTTTTTTTAGGGTAAAACGTTCATATTATGCAGGATTGAAGCCAGTTGTATGGGAGCATTCTGTTAGGATGAAAATAGAGCAGGAGATGGAGCGGTTGCTGTTTTTTTGCAACCGGCTGGAGTGTTGTTATAGGTTTGGTTGTTGGATTTTTTTATTTATTTTTTATTTTTTTTATTTTTTTATTTATTTTTTTTTGTTTTGTTTTTTTTGTTATGGTTTTATTTACACCCCCCTTACCCCTTCCTTTTTTTTTTTTTTTTTTTTTTTTACCCGTACCTCACTTTATTCTTCTTTGGGCTACACAACATAATATATAAATTTTACTCTTTGAATGAATAGTAATCTTACTTTGGTAAGCTGGAATGTGAAGGGGTTGAACCATCCAATTAAACGAAAGAGAGTCATGTCACGTCTAAAGCAATTTAAGCCTGGGGTACTGTTTTTGCAGGAAACCCATTTGCAGGATTCCGACCACTTGCGTTTGTCAAAATGTTGGTCAGGACAATTTTTTCATTCAAATTTTAAAGCTAAGGCCAGGGGCGCTGCTATTCTTATTGATCGAAATATCCCATTTATTCCCTCTAATGTTGTATCAGATAAAAATGGACGATTTGTAATAGTATCAGGTAAACTTGGCGATAAACATGTCACTTTGGCTAATCTGTATGCACCGAATTTTGATGATGTGCACTTTTTTCGCAACCTTTTTTCGCAACTTCTAGATTTAAATACTCACTCTCTAATTCTTGGGGGTGACTTTAATTTGTATATGGATCCGATCTTAGATCGCTCATCTTCAAAACCTGCTAGTCTTAATAAATCTGCAACTTATGTTAAGTCTTTTCTTGAGGAATATAGCCTTACAGATCCTTGGCGTTTTTTACATCCTAACGGCAGGGACTATTCTTTTTTCTCTCACGTACACCATACTTATACCAGAATAGATTATTTTTTTGTTGACAATTTATTAATTAATAACCTTTGCTCTTGCAGTTATGATAGCATCTCGGTTTCTGATCATGCCCCTCTTGTACTTAAAATGATCCTCCATGGATGTGACTCCATGAGAAAGCATTGGAGATTGGATCCATTATTACTTACAGATGAAAAATTGGTTACGAATATTTCTTCTAAAATTATTTTTTTTTTGAAAGAAAATAAAACTCCTGGTATGTCAAATAAAACGATATGGGAGGCCATGAAGGCATTTCTTAGGGGGGAATTTATTTCATTGGCAGCATTTAAAAGACGATCCTTAATACAGGAACAGAAGGCTATTTTAGATCAAATCCTGGACATTGACAGACAATATGCTCAATCTCCATCACCCGCTCTGTACAAGGAACGTATGACATTACAAACTAAACTTAATTTACTTTCTACTCGACAAATTGAAGGTTGTTTAATAAGGAACAAGAGTGAATTTTATGAACATGGCGAAAAAACCAGTAAACTTCTAGCTAATCAACTACGTGGTATTAGAGCTAAGCAATTTATTACTGGAGTTAGGACAGATAAAGGAGAGGTGACATCTGACCAACAAGCGATTAATGATATTTTCAGGTCATTTTATTCCAAATTATATACCTCAGAATATACAACAAACTTAAAGGATTTGGAAATTTTTTTGGATTCTATTGATATTCCTTCGATTTCTTCAGAATCTCGGCAAATTTTAGAAGCTCCCATCACAAAAGAAGAAATTCAGCTGGCAATATCATCCATGCAATCAGGAAAATCTCCAGGACCTGATGGGTTTTCCGCTGATTTTTTCAAAAAATTCTCTGATGACCTCGCCCCTTTCCTTTGTCAAGTTTTTACAGAGTCGCTTGACTCTGGTACACTTCCTCCTTCATGCTATCAGGCCTGTATCACTGTGTTGCTTAAAAAGGATAAGGATCCTGTTGATTGTGCTTCTTACAGGCCTATTTCCTTGTTAAATACCGATGTTAAAATTTTGTCAAAGTTGTTAGCTTCAAGGTTGGAAAAGATTCTTCCTTTTATAATTTCACAGGACCAAACCGGTTTCATTAAAAATCGCCATTCTTTTTTTAACTTGCGGCGGTTGTTTAATATTATTTATACTCCTCACCACAACATACCTGAATGTCTTATTAGTTTGGACGCTGAAAAGGCATTCGATAGGGTTGAGTGGGAGTATTTGTTTTTTACTTTGGAGAGGTTCGGTTTTGGTCCTTCCTTCTGTTCCTGGATTAAACTTCTCTATGCTAGTCCTTTAGCTTCAGTGTTAACTAATTGTCGCTATTCTGACTATTTTAGACTTTACCGTGGTACGAGGCAAGGCTGTCCTTTGAGCCCGTTGCTCTTTGCCTTGGCAGTTGAGCCGTTAGCTATTGCAATCCGTGGGAGCCGGGACTTTCTAGGCATTCGTAGGGGTGGCATTGAGCATAGGGTTTCACTCTATGCTGATGATCTTTTATTATTTCTCTCCAACCCACTTACTTCATTACCCGCTATACTTAATATTTTGGATAGTTTTAGTAGGTTTTCTGGTTATAAAATTAATCTTAATAAGAGTGAACTGTTTGTGATTAATGAAAAGATTCAAGTTCAGGATTTTGAAAATTTTCCTTTCAAGGTTGTTATTGATCATTTTAATTATCTTGGGATATGTGTCACTAAACAATTTAATTACTTGTTTAAAAATAATTTTCTCCCCTTACTTGACCAGTGCAAGTTAATACTTTCCAAATGGTCCCCATTATCCTTGTCTTTAATTGGCAGAATCAATTCTGTAAAAATGATGTTACTTCCAAAGTTTTTATATTTGTTTCAATGTCTCCCCATTTTTATTCCTAAATCCTTTTTTAAGTCTTTGGACTCTCTGATTACCTCATTTATTTGGAATGGTAAACATCCGAGATTGAGGAAAGTTTTTCTTCAAAGACCCAAATCAGTAGGTGGCATGGCTCTGCCTAACTTTCAATATTACTACTGGGCAGCAAATATCAGGTGCATGTTATATTGGAAACATTTTTATCTGGAACCCAAATCACCTATTTGGATCCTTATGGAGTCACATGTGGACAATCAAACTTCCCTACCGGCAATTTTAGGTTCACCACTTCCCCTTGCTTTGTCTACACTGGGTAATAATAAAGTAGTTCGTCAGTCTCTTAGAATTTGGTCTCAATTCAGGAAAAATTTCGGTCTTCAGTTTTTTTCCATTAGAAGTCCAATTGCCGCAAATCATTTATTTACCCCATCAACTATTGATAGTGCATTTCATATATGGCACAGAAAAGGTTTAAAATCTTTTGCGGATTTATATTTTGATGGTCAATTTGCAAGTTTTTCTCAACTTTCCACCAAATTCGACATCACTTCTACACATTTTTTCCGCTTCCTCCAGGTCAGACATTATGTGCAAACCATGACAAAACAATTCCCTCAAAAACCTTCTGATAATCCTCTAGATGATTTTTTATTAGTTAAACCAACTTCTAAGGGGGTAATGTCAGTTTTATATAATTTAATTTCAAATTTACAATCTTCTTCTCTGGCCGCTATCAAATTGAACTGGGAACAAGATCTTAATTTTACTTTTACTGATGAACTGTGGGACTCTATTCTTGGCCAGGTTCACACTGTATCAATGTGTGCTCGTCACGCTCTTATTCAATTTAAGATTGTACACCGGATGCACCTGTCCAAGGTTAAGTTAGCACGTATTTACTCGGATATAGACCCAACTTGTGAAAAGTGTGGTAGCGCTCCTGGCACTTTGCTTCACATGTATTGGTCCTGCCCTGCATTGATGAATTTTTGGCATTCTGTTTTTATCACTATGTCTGAAGTCCTGCAATATCAAATTAAACCTGATCCATTATGCGCCATTTTTGGTGTGGCTCCAGAACTTGTCTTGCCAAGTTCCAAATTAAAAGTATTCAAATTTTCATTATTATTGGCCAGACGTGCTGTATTACTGAAGTGGAAAGACTCTTCGCCCCCTTCACATTTACAGTGGATAAAAGATATAATGTCCTGTTTGGATTTAGAAAAAATCAGATATACAGTCTGTGGCTCTGAAAACAAATTCTATAAATTATGGCGCCCGTTTCTTGATTTCTTTGAAAGACCCACGATTATAGTTTCTGAGTAGCTCATATCCCCTTTACCCCACCCCCACTTCACACACACAATTTTTCTTTGTATTTTTTTTTTTTTTTAATTGTTTATTTAAAGGTTTTTGTGCTTTGAAGCATTTACATTTGTTGGCTTTAAGTTCTAGTTTTTTACTGTTTGGTTGAAACAAAAATGAAAATTTCTAATACTTTGTATTGTATTGATGCTTCAATTAATAATAATAAAAAGACCTTTGAAAGAAAGATTTGCCCGTGTGGCTGTCCTGATGAATCGTTTACCTGGAGAGTTCTCCGTGGGGGTCTTCCACGCCGAGGGGCCCGAGCCAAAAGCACTTGCTCGTCCGCCACTACAAAGGTGGGCTTAAGTCTGTCTATGCATATTTTCTCCCGACGACCCCCCAAGTCTAACAAAAAATGCTTGTCCCCTGTTTCCAGCACTCTGAACGGGCCATCGTAGGGTGGGCGCAATGGAGGGCGGTGGGCATCGTGCCTGACGAACATGAACTCTGCATTCTTCAAAGTTTTTGTCACAAAAGCGCGTGGAAAACAGTGGTGGGCCGGGCCCAGCAGCGTGCCTGTGTCTGCACTATGCTGCAAAAGCTGAGACGGGCAGCTGTCCGGCACGGGATTATCTGGCAAAAATTCCCCGGGAAGCCGCAGTGACTGAGAAAAAACAAGCTCTGCCGGGGAAGCCTCCAAATCCTCTTTTGGTGCGGAACGCAACCCCAATAAAACCCACGGCAACCAGTGTACCCAATTTGCATCCGTCAGCGAAGCCCTGAGTGCTGCTTTCAGAGACCTATGAAAACGCTTGCATAACCCATTGGCCTGTGGGTTGTACGCAGTTGTGCGATGAATTGCAACACTCAGGCTGCAGGCCATCGCGGACCAGAGGTCGGAAACAAACTGAGGGCCCCTATCGGTCGTGATGTCCAACGGGATTCCAAAACGTGCCACCCATGTCGTCAAAAAAGCGCGCGCCACGTCCGCGAACGTGGTTGCCGCCAGCGGGACTGCTTCTGGCCAGCGTGTGGTGCGGTCCACCACTGTCAGAAGGTGCGTGCACCCTTGCGATGGGGGGAGGGGGCCCACGAGGTCCACGTGAACATGATCGAACCTCTTAGCCGATATACAAAATGGTTCCAAAGGAGCCTTTGTGTGTCTGTGTACTTTGGCTCGTTGGCACGCTACGCAGGCTGCAGCTCACTCTTTCACTTGTTTGCGCAGGCCTGGCCACATGAACTTCGCTCCCACCATTTTGACTGATGCGCGCACTCCTGGGTGCGCCAGAGCGTGAACTGACTCAAACACGCGGTGGCGCCACGCAACTGGGACCACCGGGTGCGGGCATCCCGTGGAGACGTCGCAGATTGGGGGGGCTTGTCGTCTTGCAGTACTCCGCTCTCCAGCCTTAACCCTGTTGGTCCAGACTGGAGCGCGCACACACCTGTATCGCCAATCTGCTCTGCGGCCATGGCTGTATAATCTATCCCCACGCAGACCGGGGCCACTACCGCGCGCGAGAGGCAGTCCGCCACCACATTCAGTTTACTCGACACATGCTGAATATCGGTCATAAACTCCGAGATCGCAGCCAGCTGTCTCTGCTGCCGGCCCGACCATGGTTCCGAAACCTTGGCCATCGCGAACGTCAGTGGCTTGTGGTCCACGAACACGGTGAAGCTGCGCCCTTCCAGCCAGAACTGGAAGTGGCGTATGGCCAGGTGGAGAGCCAGCAACTCTCTGTCGAACACGCTGTATTTACGCTCACTGTCGCGCAAAGCCCTGCTGAAAAAAGCAAACGGCTGCCAAGAACCGGTGACACATTGCTCCACGACGGCCCCTATGGCCACGTCTGAGGCGTCGGTAGTAAGCGCTATCCAGGCCGCCAGGTCTGGGTGCGCCAACAGTGCGGCGTTTGCCAGGGCTGTTTTAACCTCAGAGAACGTCTGCTCTCGCTCCGGAGTCCGTTCGACTCTATCCGCGGGTTTCCGTCTCTTGAGTGCGGCATACAGCGACTGCATGAGCTGAGCTGCGCGGGGGAGGAACCGGTTATAAAAGTTAACCATCCCCAAAAATTCTTGCAGCGCCCTGACCATCTGAGGCCGGGGAAAATTTGCCACGGCGCGCACTTTGTCAGACAAGAGTATCGCTCCCACCGGTGAGATGTGGTGCCCCAAAAAATCAATCTCCGTCACGCCGAACTGGCATTTCGCCGGGTTGATTATTAACCTGTGCTCCTCCAACCTCCAGAAAACCGTCATGAGGTGGGTTACATGTTCGTCCTAGGACACACTGGCCACCAGGATGTCATCCAGGTAGACGAACACAAACGGCAGATCGCGCAACACCGCAGCCATCATGCGTTGGAATGTCTGTGCTGCTCCTTTTAATCCGAAGGGCATGCGTAAAAACTCAAACAAGCCAAACAGAGTTATTACCGCTGTTTTGGGTATGTCCTCCGCGTGCACTGGGACCTGGTGGTAACCGCGGACCTGGTCTATTTTAGAAAAAATGCGTGCTCCGGCAAGATGAACAGAAAAATCCTGAATATGGGGGATTGGGTCGTGCGCTGTGGCGTTATTCAATCTGCGGAAATCACCACACGGTCGCCACGATCCCTCGGCCTTAGGGACCATGTGTAGCGGGGATGCCCATGGGCTGTGCGATCGTCTGATGATGCCCAACCTTTCCAGGTTGGCAAACTCCTCGCGCGCTATGAGATGAGATGAGATGAGATTCAACTTTATTGTCATTACACATGTATGAATACAAGGTAACGAAACGTGACTTGGCATTTGGGCACGCTCTGCAGAGCGCATCCAAGGCCGGGGCAGCCGCTAGGCGCCAGTCATAAAGAAGAAAGGAAACAAAAAGAAAGAGGGAATGGATATGACACAGCAGGCGAGAGAAAAAAACATGTTTTATCAAAATGGCGCTCGGCAAGTGAGCGAAATTTTGATTGCAGGCAAAAAAAACCTCAATGCACATTTAGCAGACATTTAGCAGGAGATCACACACAAAAGTTGAGAGGCAGTGTATTGTATGCATGTAATGTTGTATGCATTGTGTAGTGTAGATGTGACAGTTGTTAGTGAGAAGCAGAGGGCGCCTCCTGGCAGTGGATAGATGTTATAATCATGTGACTTATAAACAAGTCCAGAGTCTATCTCTCTTGCTTGCAGAAGGCACATGGGCACTGTCCTTGAGGGTCCAAATCCTCTGATACAACAACAACTGATTGTCGATTGTTTGGGTTAAGAGCCGGTCCTTCCGCTTATCTTAATCAGGAGGAATGTAAACACGGGGCACCAAACAAGGTCAAATCAAATCAGCACAGTGCACTCAGAGAATAGAATTTGTCCTCACCCGTGCAATTCTGTGCTTTCATATGTGCAGGCTTAAACTGTTTTTCCATGGAAAGCACAGGGCTCCAGATGTATTCCTCCACTGAATCACTGTCATTCAGTTCACCGTTTGCCGCTACTCGTGCCTTCCCCAACTGGTCGAATTTGATGAAGGAGCTTGCCGGGTCCACTTTGATCAGCTCTCTCACCTTCCTTCAATTTCTGATGCATCAGGGAACTTCACAGCCAAAAATAGAAGTCCTGAGATCATAACGAATAATGTTTCCACAGACGCATGAATTCCAATGTCCATGAGTCTCCTCGCAGGTTCCAATTCTTGGGCTCCCCCTTGGCCCGATTCTTGTTGAAAAATAGTGACAATAGCACATTTAAGCCACTTCCAAATCCATAATTTCCGTTTAGATTAAGATTCAGCAGAAGAAGAGCGACTAAACACAGACAAAAACGCAACATTGCAAAGCTGGGAATAGGTCAGGAAGGCAGACGAGAGGAGGGAAGAAATTCGACTGCTCTCTCTCAAGGCAAGAAGGAAGGCAAGAAGGAAGAGATGGCCAGTTTAGCTGCATCCAAGCGCCGAGGCCGTGCGAAAACGGGCGGCCCGGTGGAGGTGATAAAGTGTTCCACCCCGTGTTTAGCAATGGCCGCTGAAAACGTTGGGACCGTGAGTGCTGGGAACTGAGTGAGCAGTGTGTGGAACTTACCGCCTGGAGCTGTGACGCTGGCTTGTGTTATTGGCCCGGCCCCTCGAGCTGTACAGGGGAGAGAGTCAAAGGACAGTGCATTAACCAGGCGCCTGTTAGCAACATCGACTAGTAACCCATGTGCACACAGAAAATCAGCTCCCAGGATTGGGAAACTCAGTGCCACTATGACAAAAGTCCACTCGTGCATACGGCCGTGTAGGGATAGAGTCAGTGTCCTCTCACCAAAAGTTTTAATGTCTGAGCCATTTACTGCTACCAGCCCGGGCCCCTAGGTCCTACCAGCCGGTCGGCGTAGGACGGCAGGATGATGCTCTTCTGGGCTTCAGTGTCGACGAGGAAGCGCCTCCCTGAGCGCGAGTCCGTCATGTAGAGCAGCTTGTTCTCTTCACCGGCGGTCGCAGCTGCTACCAACTGCCAGCCTTGGCATTTCCCGAGCGCTTGAATTGGCATGGTAGTGCACATCTGCGTGCGTTCTCTCTGAAGCGGCGGTGGTAGAAGCAGAGCATGTCTCTCTGGCACTCCCTGGCCCCTGCTGCCACTACTGTCGGTGGCTCCTTGCCCCCGTTGGTTGTCCCGCTGGGTTCCGACGCCGCCGCGTTCACTGTGAGGGCTCTGGTGGTGAGGATGATCCGATCTGCTTCCTGGGCTAGCACACGGTAGTCATGTGCGGCCAGCAATGGCGAATTGGCAAGAACCGCTCTCGCCTCTGTTGGGAGGTTCCGGAGGAAAAGGTGGGCAAACAGAAAATGCCCGTCGTCCGTGCCCATTAACGCCAACATCTTCTCCATCAGTTCGACCGCCGAACCATCTCCTAACTCGGAGTGCCTCAGGAGCCTCTCTGCTCTCTCACAGTCCAAGAGCGTGTAGCGCCGGGTCAGCGCAGCCTTGAGAGTCTCATATTTGTCGTGGGCTGGGCGCTGATCGAGCAGGCTTGCTACTTGCTGAGACGTGCGAGCGTCCAGCGCTGCAACCATGTAGTAATACTTGGTGTCGTCTGCCGTTATTCCCCGGAGGGCGAACTGAGCCTCGGTGTGGTGGAACCAAGAGCGCGGGTTGTGCAGCCAAAAGTCCGGTAGTTTGACCGAAACAGCACATGCGTTGCTGGGGGTTCCCGTCCGGGCCGTCTGTGGGATGCTTGCCTCGTGTTCCATAATCCGTCAAAGGGTCACCAGTGTGGAGAGTGTTAATAACGGAGGCAGATTTATGGACAGACGACTTTATTCCACTCTCTCATCAGTCATACACAGAAAAAGCCTGTCACAATACACCATGGTTTCCCCTTTTATCCCAACCGCTCGTCTCACATTTGCATGACACTTCACATCACATTGTATGACATTTAACATCACAATACCTTCATCCTTTCTCCCCCCAACCTCTTCTTCCTGCTATCTCCCCACGATCTCCCTAGCTATTGTTCTCCTCTCTTTACCCTCTGCATCCAGTCTGAGATGATTCACCCAGTCTCTACAATGGTACTCTTAACTTAATATTTTGTTGCACAACCTTTTGAGGCAATCACTGCAATCAAACGATTTCTGTAACTGTCAGTGAGACTTCTGCACCTCTCAACAGGTATTGTGGCCCACTCCTCATGAGCAAACTGCTCCAGTTATCTCAGGTTTGAAGGGTGCCTTCTCCAGACGGCATGTTTCAGCTCCTTCCACAGATGTTCAATAGGATTTAGATCAGGGCTCATAGAAGGCCACTTTAGAATAGTCCAATGTTTCGCTCTTAGCCATTCTTGGGTGTTTTTAGCTGTGTGTTTTGGGTCATTATCCTGTTGCAAGACCCATGACCTGTGACTGAGACCAAGCTGTCTGACACTGGGCAGCACATTTCTCTCTAGAATACCTTGATAGTCTTGAGATTTCATTGTATCCTGCACAGATTCAAACACCCTGTGCCAGATGCAGCAAAGCAGCCCCAGAACATAACAGAACCTCCTCCATGTTTCAGAGTAGGGACAGTGTTCTTTTCTTGGTATGCTTCATTTTTGCGTCTGTGAACATAGAGCTGATGTGCCTTGCCAGAAAGTTCCAGTTTTGTCTCGTCTGTCCATAGGACATTCTCCCAGAAGCTTTGTGGCTTGTCAACATGCGGTTTGGCAAATTCCAGTCTGGCTTTTATATGATTTGTTTTCAACAGTGGTGTCCTCCTTGGTTGTCTCCCATGAAGTCCACTTTGGCTCAAACAACGATGGATGGTGCGATCTGACACTGATGTACCTTGACCTTGGAGTTCACCATGAATGTGTTTAGAGGTTGTTCTGGGCTCTTTTGTTACCATTCGTATTATCTGTCTCCTCCTGCGGCCACATCCAGGGAGGTTGGCTACAGTCCCGTGGATCTTAAATTTCTAAATAATACAGTATGTGCAACTGTAGTCACAAGAACATCAAGCTGCTTGGAGATGGTCTTATAGCCTTTACCTTTAACATGCTTGTCTATAATTTTCTTTCTGATCTCCTGAGACAACTCTCTCCTTTGCTTCCTCTGGTCCATGTTTAGTGTGGTACACACCATGTCACCAAACAGCACAGTGACTACTTGTCACCCTTTAAATAGGCCGACTGACTGATTACAAGTTTGTAGACACCTGTGATGTTAATTAGAGGACACATCTTGGTTGAACATGTCCCTATGGTGACATTATTTTCAATCTTTTCTAGGGGTACCATCATTTTTGTCCAGGCCTGCTTCATGAGTTTGTTTTTTAAAGTAATTCTGTTGAACCACAATTCAAAAGCATAGTCTGATTTTCATTGGTTAATTTTCATAGAATTTTTATTTATTTCCACTTTTGTCAGATTCAAGTTATTTCTGTGACCATTGTGGGTTTTTCTTTCATTAACAGAGTGGTACCAACAATTTTGTCCACTACAAGTGGACAAAATTGTTGATACAAGTTTATAGAAAAAAGTATTAAATCTATTAGAAAAGTCACAAATTTGCCAGGAAAAAATGTGCAGATTTATCAGAAAAAATATAAATGTTTAAGTTGACAAGAAAAACCTAACACACTGGAAAAATGGGAAACCTTTCAGAGAAAAAAAGTAAAAAAAAAAAATACAAATCTGCACCTTTTGCTTTTGCAAATTAGCATTTAAAAATGTCTTTATTCTTGTAAATTTCTGACTTGTCTTGAAAAATGTTTTTGTTTTGCTCATTTATCAGTTGTTTTTTTGTTTGTTTTGTGAAGTACGGCCATGAGGGCACTGCTAATGAACCAGGAACTTTGCTGTTCATCAAGGCCGAAAGAGGGAGGAGAAAACTGCATGATTTACATGTTAATGAACGTATTAACCAGCATTTGACAAAGATCCAGATGGACAGAAAACAAATATCAATTAGCTCCTTTAATCCTTTGATGCGTTTCATATCTAAATCAGTTAGATGAGGGAGGGGCTGCTTGTCCATTTCAAGCGTGATAAAGCCTTTGTTGAGAGTGTAATGAAGTACAAAAGCATACTCCCTCATAGATGCCTGTCGATGGTTGTGTTGTTTACTGATTACCAAGTTGCTCAGAGAAACTAGTTTACACAGCTAACTGGAGAAAGGTTGACATAAACACTTAGCGGGGTTTTCACTACATTAATTCAGAATCGAATTTTCTGTCCGCCGATACTGATTAGTTACAATAGATGCACTTCTTCCCCTTTTGCTTTGGGGTTTGTGTGTTGTAGCAGACCGATAGCACAGCGAGAGTAGGGCAGGCAGGCAGATAGAGCAGAGTTCTCACAGCATGACTGTGTCTGGGTTGTACAAACAGTTTAATGTTCAGAGATAGAAACGATCTGATTTAGCAGAGAATCAGACTGTAAACAGCCCCTGCTGCGTTGGTAGAGAGCATGTTGCTAAATGCCTATAAAGTTTTGCTTAGTATTAAAATAATGAACTAAAAGCAACAGAATACTGCATTATAATATTGAGGCCTATTAATGCTCTGCCATCTTCTGCTATCTGCTGTCTTCCATCATGTAAGTAGGACATTAAGAATTAGATGTTTTTTCTTTAATGAGATGTCACAGGTGTGTTCAGATGAGAATGCCCTCCAACAAAAAAATGCCCTGTATGGCAGTCTTTACCAGCAGGTTTTACAAATGACATATACATACATTTTCACATTAAGTGGTTGCAGAAATAAAGACAGAGTAACAGGGTTGCAAATGTAATTTGGATAAACTAGAATCTCACCCTTTTCTAACCCTAACTACAACTTTAACTTCCTTTTTAGCAATTCACTTTTGGTTTTATGAATAGTTTCTCTTAGACATTGAATACATACTATATTTTCATGTGGTTATTAAAGAAATAGTTAGTGCTAGGGGTTAGGGATTAGGCAAAGGTGAGGGTCTAGTATGGACAAATTACAACTGTAACCCACCAGTATGTCACTCTATGCCTTTCTTTCCATGGTCACTAGAGTCCCTTAATTGTATAGCTAGAAGACAAGACCTACTGGTAAAAAAACAGTTTACAATGGGAGGACAGTTTGTTGAATGCTGTTTGTTTTTTTTAGTTGACTATCAAGTCTTTGTTCATTCAGTATTTTTCTTACAGCTAATTTTAACGTTTTTTTTTTGGGGGGGGGGGTTTCATTTTTGTTTCTTTGCTTTCATCTGGTGCTTCTGCGTGTCCGAGGCAATGATGCAGTCTACTCTCAGGGAAGAGAAATATGCTTTTGTTTCACACTCAATGAAGTTTACTGCTCCACTAAAAGTTCTAAACTTGATTATGATTCTGCCAACTGTGCCATTGCCTTTCAGGTGTAATAAAATAATTTCTCCTCTTGTCTGTGTAGAAAGTGCTATGTGTTTCTGCTCAACTTGAGCAGTTGCCTAGCCGGGATTATAGTGAGATTTAATTTTTGTCACTGATTTGACTCTGTCACCACATTTTGTATCGATAGTACTAGCATTGATGTCCGTTGAATATGGCATGTAGTGTTTAAGGGTAGTGGGACTACAATAGCAAGTAATTAAGCAATTAAGCATGATGGTACAGAAAGAGCAATAGCAAGATTATCATATAGAAACTTGCTGCACCAATGAACATTTTAGACATCTGTTGAGATGTTAAGTGGCTTATTTGTACTCACTCCCTTCAGTCATTCCCATCTTAGTCAGTTTCCCTGCAGAGCAGTTCATGGAATCCCATGAAATCCTTTTTCTATCGTTCGATCAGTAATTTTATAATATTGTGTTCTGAGTTTTGGACACAAACATTATGGAAAGGTGAAAACTGAAGCTGGGAAATGTGGCATCTATAAATTGTAGTACAACCCATGACAATAACAGTAGGTCAAAACAAAGGGGAAATTATGTAAAACAGCAATAAAATACTAATAGTATGTAAGAACATGCATGATGGGCAGCAGATGTCACTGTTCTTAGTTAGAATGAAGCCTGTAAGTCAGGGGTGTCCAATCATGTGCCATGGAGGGCCAAGACCCTGCAGGTTTTCTCTTCTGTCCAGTCTCTTCAGCAGGTGTTTTCACTTATCAGCAATCAGTGGGAAGAAATTCAGTGGAATCTGCTGTTGAAGACATTGGTTGGAGGTAAAGCCTGTAGGGTCTTGGCCCTCCATGGCACATGATTGGACTCCGCTGCTGTAAGCTTTGAAAGTCTTAGAGCTTCACTGAGGCTTCAGCTGGCAATCACTACTGAAGAGCTGTGGCATTTATTGTTTAACCCTTTCACATTGTTGATTGCATGAATGGATAGCACCACCACTGTGACAGGCGCAGTGCTGCAACGTGCACTGCACCTGTGACTGTGTTGTGCCAAACACTTCCCAGTTGAACTAAGAGTTCAAACACTTCCCAGTTGAACTAAGAGTTCCACCTCACAAGGTGGCAGACACATGTAACTTACTGCTCTTGCCTTGGAGGAATTATGGTGGACATAGAAGCATCCTTATTTACACCAGAGAGGAAGAAATTTTTAGACAAACACATATGGACGTTGCCGATTGATGTGGACGTACTTGGTCACAAACGGAGGAGCATTTGCTCCCAAATTTGTCAACTATGATTCAAAAAAGAGATTATTTAGCTTATGAAGGTAAATGTTTGCATTTTGTTATAACAGAGGGTGGGCGCCATGTGACTGGGGAAAACAATCGCTGCGGTTCCATGTCGTCATATAACATAAATAGCAGTGGAATAAAAGCGAAATTGAGGTGGGATAATCATAGTAGTTTCTGGATGTGGGAGAGAAAGCAAAAATGCCTGACAGAAGAGAAAATAATGGCCAAGATGCCACAGAAAGGGCGAAGCAAGCCGCCTTCACCAGCGGTAAGTGACGAATGTCCGTGTTTGTTTATTGTTTTGTTTACATTGTACTGCATTGTATTGATTTTCTGGTTTATATATTTTGAAAATAAGATAACAAAATGCCCAAAACAAGAAACGGTGACAAAAAGCAGAACCATTCTTTGTGCAAATATGTCCAAAGTCCACTTTTGACTGAAAGTTATGTGATTCGATATGGCTGCCATGGCATTATGCAAATTAGATGCATAAATTTACTCCTATCTCAAACTTTGGATCATATTCTACATCTTTCTAATTGATAGTAAGCCATTATCTCTTACCACTTTCAAGTTATAGCTTTGGAAATCTCTGACATCTGAACTGAATATTTTCTTGAAAAAACTTTCACCACTAGGGACTGACGGCGCAACGGAGTGCTATCCACAGTCATTGGATTAAAAGCAGCCTACCATGTGCATGTACTGCTGTTTACAGCCCGTTAATGCTTACTTTACTCCTACTCCGATCAACACAGACTCCGGTGCACACTGCCCCATCACTCGCTCTCTTGCTCGACCACTTGCACAGGGCGTCACCTAGGTTTTGATTAGCGCTTCCTCTGCTGGCGGACACTATAGTTGCATTTAAGAATGCAGTTTCAAATACGATCAAAATGATCAATTTTTGGTGAAGCGATCAGTGAAACTTGTCAGGTGCACTCTTCAGGTATTGTAGCATTGCCATGCAAGAAATAAGAGCCTGTAGTCACATGGTTTTTGAGTTAGTAGGGGGACAAAATTTGCCACATACATGCATGCATACATACATACATACATACCCACACTGCAGAATCCCTTTTATATATATATATATATATATATATATATATATATATATATATATATATAGAGAGAGAGAGAGAGAGAGAGAGAGAGAGAGAGAGAGAGAGAGAGAGAGAGAGCGATATGAAGGAGTATTAGGGCCACATTAAAAATACAAAAAAAAATAAATAAATTGCATTTTGAGAATAAGGTCAAAATTTTGAGGAAAAAATTAAAACAAGTACTTTGGGAAAAAAGTTTTTAAAAAATGTGGAAAGAAGTTGATATTTCAAGAAAAAAGTCAAGAGTATTCTGAGACAACGAAAGTCGTGTGCGCTTATGTTGGCTGTTGGAGGTGCATCCAGATGCCTCTCCAGCCTTTCTGAAGTGGTCAGCCTGTAGCGATAAGTGCACTGAGTAGAGCAAGAAAGAAGCCATCTGCTTGTCGTCATATTAAACTTAATGACTCATGTAAACATGAGAGTAAACACTCTGAACGTAGGGAAAACGGCTACCATGTACTTTACCAACAAACAAAATCATATGCACTATCCGACTATAACTGTAAATTGAGCAAATATAGAAAATGTAAGAGTTTAAGTATTTAGGTGTCACATTAGATCCCGCTCTGCTTTAAAAAGCACATAAAATGGATGAGTCACACTCTGAAATATAATCTTGCAAACTTTCGTTGCATCAGAAACTCACTTTCTCTAAAACGATCAAAAACCTTTCTGAATGCCATGATTCTGACATATTTCTCCTAGTGCATCTCTTGCTGGTCACAAGCCAATAGTACGACTCTGAAACCATTGGAATCCCTGTATAAACAATCCATCAAAATTCTGGATAAGAAGACACAACAGTATCACCATTGTGGTATACTTGCCAAATGCAAGATGTTAAGCTTTGAAAATATGATCAGGTATGCAAATATACGGTTGATCTTTAAAATTATCTGTCATGATACTGAGCACGGGTGGAGAGCCGTGCTCACGCTTTCAGTTTATTCTAGTTATTTTCTGCACTTTCCCCACTTTAGTTTTATTATTGTATTTGAGTTTGGTTTGTCTGTATTATGTTATCCGAGTTTGCCATCTGTCTGTTTTTTTTTTTAAGTTGTCCTATTACACAGGGTTACAAAAATATTTTTTTTGTAAGTTGTCTGTGTTTTTTCAACTGATTTAAGACAATTTTGCACCACTGAATCTGAAAATGACATCTGTTTCTCTCGATCAGGTGCTAAGTGAAAACCTGTACTTACTTAGTACTTACTTAGTACTTAGTACTGTGCATGTACTTACCTTTATATGAAGGCAAGTACATGTAAATTGAATGTTATGTCATCATTGTTCAAAATTCAGAGAATTTCAAGACATAAAAAAGAAATTTGCATCATATAAAGCAAAAATACCCGTACATGTTAACAAAAACGTATAAAACAACATGTGGCCATAATTCAAAAAGTTCACCTGATTGAGCAAAACCAATGTGATTTTTTTGACTCAGCACATCAAAATTGTCCTAAATCAGCTAAAAAAAAACTTGGACAATAAATATGGTGTTGACCAGTGTTATCTTAGTTTGGTTATTATGGTCTTGTTTATTGATTTCCTGTGTCTATGGCCATCTTGTTTGTATTTTAAATTATATTTTCCTGTGTTTTGACATGAGCCTGCTCTTGCCTTCGCTGTCACTTCTCTTTTTGTATATTGCTATTCATGAGTATTATATTATTAGTATCTTTAGGGTTTATATTCCTTCTTGTCCTTACATTGGTGGTTTATTATTGTTAGTCTCTCCTTGTGTACTATTTTGTCTGGATCTCATTTTGTATTCATGTTCTCCTGTGCTTTTGTTTTGACAGTCATCTTTGTTTATTTCCTGTTCAAGTTCAGTTGTCAGGTTGACCCAGCTGTTATTATTTTGGATTAATTACTCGTCGCTCCTGTGACCCACATCTGTTCCTCGTTTGTGCTTATTTTCTCCTACCTATTTAAGGGACGGATGTCCTTCTCATTGCTCACTGAATCTCCAGATGTGAGTCCCACGTCTACTCTGGCATTCCCACACGCCTAGCCTTGTGTGTTATTTCACCCGGTTCGTTTCCAAGCTAGTAAGTTTTTGTTTGTGCACTGTCGGACTTTGTGTTTTCATTAAACATTGGCAAATTCACAGTTCAGCATTTGGGTCTTCATTCCGTCCCGCCTGGGCAAGTCATGACATTATCCATGGTTCTGCACCCCCGCCCCTTAAGACTTATGTGTACCTGACTTCTGAACAAAATACCAGAGTAACAAGGACTTCCTCTAGGTGGCATTGTTGCATCCCCCCACGTAAAACTGCTTTTGGACAATCAGCCTTCTCATACAAAGCTATAACAAATGAAACAAGTTCTCCACTGCTTTGAAAACCAGAACAAATTACCCTTTTACACAGAGACTCAAAAATGGATTTTAAGTAATCAAGCCTTCCAGCATTGACTCTCCCCCCTTAAATGGGATTTGAAATTGCACTCTTAAATTGTTTTTATGTTTGCCGTCTCTCTTATCTTTTAACCTTTTAAACTTACTCCCTGCTTGTTTCAGGGTCAGCAGTTTCTGAAACCCGACCTGAATTGCTTTCTATATGTGCTGTTTTTCTTTTAATAGCTTCCTGCCTGCCCCAGGGACTACAGGTGGAAATTAGTGAGAACACTATAATCTGGTACAGATCATCTTTACCCTGTATTTAATGGGGTTTTTTTCTGTACATTGTCCCTGACAAATAAACCAATAAACTAAAAAAACCAAAACATCTGATTGTTTTAGTTCTGATAATAAAGAACAGTTTCTCCACATTTCAACTTTTTTCTCAAAATACTCTTTTGACTTTTTTCTCAAAATTTCAATTTTTTCTCAAAATGCTTGGTCTTGACTTTTTAGTGATTTTGTGGAGTGTGTAAATGAAGAGGCAGCTTCATGTCAGACGATTTATTACACACTCACATCTCACAAGCTCAGAACAGAATGACTGGTTACAGCAAGCACTCCTCTCTATATATCAAGTCACCTTCACAAGCTTCATGGCACTTCCTCATGCACAGCATGATATTTACACTACACTTCATTCAATCCCCTCTCACCCTCTTGGGCATTGTTCTCCCATGTGTATTCATTGTCTGTGTCTGAGGTGCGAAATAACATAACTTCCATACCGCCCCCCCCCAACATCTTAGATAGAACAATAGAACATCAGTCCACATGCTGTTTCGGCTTCAGTCTCCTCCCATATCTGCTGTAACTGGGGTTTACTGCCTCCGTGGCGCTGCTGTGCTGGTGGGGGCTGCTGGGAGTGTGTCTGACTGCGGGTGGGCCGTGGCGAGGGGGGGGGGGGTAAACTTCGCCCTGTCCGTATGGCTGCTCTGTTGCATCGCTTCCCTGGGGAGCTCTCCGTGGGGGTCTTCCACACCGAGGGGCCTTAGCCAACAGCACCTGCTCGTCCGCTGCTACAAAGGCAGGTTTAAGTCTGTCTATGCCAGTTTTCTCCAGTCTACCCCCCAAGTCTAGCACAAAATGCTTATCCCCTGTTTCCAACACTCTGAACGGTCCATCATAGGGTGGGCGCAATGGAGGGCGGTGGGCGTCGTGTCTGACGAACACGAACTGCGCGTTCTTCAAAGTTTTAGGCACAAAAACACGCGGAAAACAGTGGTGGGCAGGGCCCGGCAGCGTGCCTGTGTTCATGCTACGCTGCAAAAGCTGAGACGGGCAGCTGTCCGGCGTGGGATTATCTGGCAGAAATTCTCCGGGCAGCCGTAGGGGCTGCGCAAAAACCAGCTCTGCTGGGGAAGCTTCCAGATCCTCTTTTGGCGCGGAGCGCAACCCCAATAAAACCCACGGCAACCTGTCCAACCAATTTGCAACCGTCAGTGAAGCCCTGAGTGCTGCTTTGAGTGATCTATGAAAGCGCTCGCATAACCCATTGGCCTGTGGGTTGTACGCGGTTGTGCAATGAATTGTAACACCCAGGCTGCGTGCAATCGTGGACTAGAGTCCGGAAACAAATTGAGGGCCCCTGTCGGACGTAATGTCCGACGGGACTCCAAAACGTGCCACCCACGTGCTGTTAAAAAAGCGCGTGCTACGTCCGCGGACGTGGTTGCCGCCAGCAGGACTGCTTCTGGCCAGCGCGTGGTGCGGTCCACCACTGTCAAGAGGTGTGTGCACCCCTGTGATGGCGGGAGGGGGCCCACGAGGTCCACGTGAACGTGGTCGAACCTCTTAGCCGGTACCCGAAACGGCTCCAAGGGAGCCTTTGTGTGTCTGTGTACCTTGGCTCGTTGGCACGCCACGCAGGCTGCAGCCCACTCTTTTACTTGTTTGCGTAGGCTCGGCCACACAAACTTCTCTCCCACCATTTTGACCGACGCGCGCACTCCTGGGTGCGCCAGAGTGTGAACCGACTCAAACACGCGGCAGCGCCACGCGACCGGGACCACCGGACGCGGGCGCCCCGTGGAGACATCGCAGATTAGGGGGGGGGCATGCCATCTTGCAGCACCCTGCTCTCCAGCCTTAACCCTGTTGGTCCAGACTGGAGCGCGCGCACGTCTGCATCGCTAATCTGCTCCGCGACCATGGCTGCATAATCTATCCCCACATAGACCGGGACCACCACGGTGCGCAAGAGGCAGTCCGCCACCACATTCAGTTTACCCGACACATGCTGAATATCCGTAGTAAACCCTGAGATCGTGGCCAGCTGACTCTGCTGCCGGCCCAACCACGGTTCTGAAACCTTGGCCATTGCGAACGTTAGTGGCTTGTGATCCACGAACGCGGTGAAGCTGCATCCTTCCAGCCAGAACTGGAAGTGGCGTATGGCCAGGTGGAGAGCCAGCAACTCCCTGTCGAAAGCGTTGTATTTACGTTCGCTGTCGCGCAAAGTTCTGCTGAAAAAAGCGAGCGGCTGCCAAGCCCCGGTGACTCACTGCTCTACGACAGCCCCTATGGCCACGTCTGAAGCGTCGGTGGTGAGCGCTATCCGGGCCGCCGGGTCCGGATGTGCCAGCAGTGCGGCGTTTGCCAGGGCTGCTTTAACCTCCGAGAACGCCCACTCTCGCTCCGGGGTCCATTCAACCCTATCCGCGGGTTTCTGTCTCTTGAGCAAGGCGTACAATGGTTGCATGAGCTGCGCCGCGTGGGGAAGGAAACAGTTATAAAAATTCACCATCCCCAAAAATTCCTGCAGTGCCCTGACCGTCTGAGGCCAGGGAAAATCCGCCACGGCGCGCACTTTGTCAGGCAGCGGGATCGCTCCTTCCGGAGAGACGCGGTGCCCCAAAAAATCAATCTGCGTCACGCCGAACTGGCATTTCGCCGGGTTGATTATTAACCCGTGCTCCTCCAACCTCCGGAAAACCGTCCTGAGGTGGGTTTCGTCTTCGTCTTCGGACACACTGGCTACCAGGATATCGTCCAGGTAGACGAACACAAACGGGAGATCGTGCAGCACTGCATCCATCATGCATTGGAACGTCTGTGCCACGCCTTTTAACCCGAATGGCATGCGCAGGAACTTGAATAAACCGAATGGAGTTATTACCACTGTTTTGGGTACGTCCTCAGCGCGCACTGGGACTTGATGGTAACGGTGGACCAGATCTATTTTGGAAAAAATGCATGCTCCGGCGAGGTGGACGGAAAAATCCTGTATGTGGGGAATCGGGTAGCGGTCGTGTGCTGTGGCGTTGTTCAACCTGTGGAAATCACCGCACAGTCGCCACGATCCCTCAGCCTTAGGGACCATGTGTAGCGGGGATGCCCATGGGCTGTTCGAACGCCTGATGATGCCCAACCTTTCCAGGTTGGCAAACTCCTCGCGCGCTATGGCCAGTTTAGCTGCGTCCAAGCACCGAGGTCTTGCAAAAACGGGCAGCCCGGTGGTGGTGATAAAGTGCTCCACCCCGTGTTTAGCGATGGCCGCCGAAAACGTTGGGACCGTGAGTGCTGGGAACTGAGTGAGCAGTGCGTGGAACTTAACGCCTGGAGCTGTGATGTTGGCCTGTGCTGCTGGCTGGGTCACTCGAGCTATACAGGGGAGAGAGTCGAAGGACAGTGCATTAACCAGGCGCTTGTTAGCAACATCAACCAGTAAACCATGTGCACACAGAAAATCAGCCCCCAGGATATGGTAATTCAGTGCTGCTACGAAAAAAGTCCACTCGTATGTACGGCCATGTAGAGATAAGATCAGTGTCCTCTCACCAAAGGTCTTAATTTCCGAGCCGTTTGCAGCCAACATCCCGGGGCCGCTAGGTCCTGCCAGCCGGTCGGCGTAGGTCGGCAGGATGAAGCTCTTCTGGGCTCCGATGTCCACGAGGAAACGCCTCCCCGAGCACGCGTCCGTCAAGTAGAGCAGCTTGTTCTCTTCACCGAGGGTCGCAGCTGCTACCGACCGCCGGCCTCGGCGTTTTCCCGAGCGCTTGAATTGGCACGGTGGTGGCACATCTGCGTGCGTTCTCTCTGAAGCAGCGGTGGTAGAAACAGAGCGTGTCTCTCTGGCGCTCCTTGGCCCCCGCTGCTGCTACCATTGGTGGCTCCTCACCACCTCTGGTTGTCTCGCTGGGCTTCGCCACTGCCGCGTTGACTGTGATCGCCCTGGTGGTGAGGATGATCCGGTCTGCCTCCTGGGCTAGCGCACGGTAGTCACGCGCGGCCAGCAACGGCGAATTGGCCAGAACCGCTCTCGCCACTGTTGGAAGGTTCCGGAGGAAAAGGTGGGCAAACAGAAAGTGCCCGTCATTCGTGCCCATTAACGCCAGCATCTTCTCCATCAGGTCTACGGCCAACCCATCTCCTATCTCAGTCCGCGCCAGGAGCCTCTCCGCTCTCTCACATTCCGAGAGCGTGTAGCGCCGGGTGAGCGCAGCCTTGAGCGCCTCATATTTGTTGCTGGCTGGTGGCTGATCAAGCAGGCTCCCTACCTGCTGGGCTGTGCGGGAGTCCAGCGCTGCTACCACATGGCAGAACTTGGTGTCATCTGTCGTTACTCCCCGGAGGGCAAACTGGGCCTCGGTGTGGTGGAACCAAGAGCGCGGGTTGTGCTGCCAGAAATCCGGTAGCTTGACTGAAACTGCACACGCGTTGCTGGGGGTTCCAGTCCTGGCTGTCTGTGGAATGGCTGCTGCATCTCTGGGGCTTCCCAACCGGGCCAGCTCCAGGGTTCTCGCCTCGTGTTCCATAATACGTCTTGGGTCACTAGTGTGGAGTGTGTAAATGAAGAGGCAGCTTCATGTCAGATGATTTATTACACACTCACATCTCACAAGCACAGAACAGACTGACTGGTTACAGCAAGCACTCCTCTCTATATATCAAGTCACCTTCACAAGCTTCAAGGCACTTCCTCATACACAGCATGATATTTACACTACACTTCATTCAACCCCCTCTCACCCTCTTGGGCATTGTTCTCCCATGTGTATTCATTGTCTCTGTCTGAGGTGCGAAATAACCTAACTTCCATAATTTAATGATTTGTGAGTTTGTATTCTCAAAAAATTGTGGGTTTGTATTCTCAAAAAATACTGTTTGGCCATATATATAGCACAAAGAAATATACACCACACAAATTAAATTAAGCTTTTATTTTTAAGCAAATCGATTCCTGAATAATATGATGTCACAAATCAACAATCACCCATCCCATCTTTTCTCTAAAGCAATATATTTCATCCAGTTTTCCTAGAACGTTCAGGTTTCTGTGGGAAATTTCACTTCTTAATTGGTCCAAAAATTGAAAATAATTTGCCATTGTTGTGCACTTGCCTGCAGAACAGAAAGTGAAAGAAAATTTCCCACAGAGACAAGAACCTTCCAGGGAAGCCTGGTTGAAAAACACTGCTCTAAAGTAACAAACACATCTTGTCAGCTTTATTACATATGGTTGGCTCAATCAGAAAACCTTTACCTAATCAGATTATAGCTCATTAATATTAATGAGCAGGACTTTAAATTGCATGTACTTTAGAATGACAAAACTTGAAATTAATCCCTGGAAAATGCACAATATACGACCTTTAAAAAACATGAAATTACATTTCCAACAACATTATGCAAATGATTTATGAGTGAGGCTTCATCCTTATACATTCATATCACACTCAACACTGGTGTACCACAGGGCTGTGTGCTCAGCCCATTCCTCTACTCCCTCTTCACCCATGACTGCAGGCCTATGTATGGATCCAATTCCATCATAAAGTTCGCAGATGACACCACGGTGATCGGACTCATCAGGGACAACGATGAGTCAGATTACAGGGCAGAGGTTGAGCACTTGGCTACTTGGTGCGCTGACAATAACCTGCTCCTTAACACCAGCAAAACCAAGGAGCTCATAGTGGACTACAGGAAGGAGAGGGGAGAGACACATGACCCCATCCATATCAATGGCATAGCTGTTGAACGTGTCCCCAGCTTCAAATTCCTGGGGACCCACATCTCGGAGGACCTGTCCTGGTCAGATAACACCACCAGCCTGATCAAGAAGGCCCATCAGCGCCTCTTCTTCTTGAGGACACTGAAGAAGAACCATCTGTCAACTGACATCCTGGGCAACTTCTACCGCTGCGTGATAGAGAGCACCCTGACCAACTGTGTCGCAGTCTGGTATGGGAGCTGCTCTGTCGCTGACCGTAAGGCACTGCAGCGGGTGGTGAAAACCGCCCAACACATCACAGGGACTCCACTTCCAGTTATAGAGGACGTCTACAGGAAAAGATGTCTGTGCCGGGTACGCAGCATTCTTAGGGACTCCAACCATCCTGCTCATGGACTGTTCCAGCTTCTCCCCTCCGGAAGGCATTTAAGAAGCCTTCGGACTAGAACCAGCAGGTTTAGGAACAGTTTCTTTCCAACAGCTGTCACGTTATTACTTAGTTCCCCGCTGAACCTCCGATTCTCTCCCCTTTAACACTCCCCCTCCCCCCCGTGCTTCCTCAAACTGTATACACATATATATCATATCTGCATATTGTCACTATATATTGATACATACTGCTCTTCTGTATATTATCATCACATATTTAACTACATACTGTTTTTCTGCATATTGCCACTCTGTATAGTTAGATAGATTGTCTGCTACTTACCTCACTTCACCTGTACTTTGCTCTTCTGTAATTTATGCTAACTTATTCCCATCTCTTACCATCCTCACCTGTACATAACTGCCCACCTAACTTATTGTACATTATTTGCACATAACGGTACTCAACTTTCTGCACTGACCTATCTGCATATATTTGCTTAAATTGCACATACTGTCAATTACTGTATTTACTGCACTGCTGTCCTTTGCACTTCTGATTGGATGCTAAACTGTGTTTCCTTACCTTGTATTCATACATGTGTAATGACAATAAAGTTGAATCTAATCTAATCTAATCTAATCATGATCCAACAGTGACCATGGTGAACCTGTTAACGCTTTGCCAGATCAGCTCTAGTGAGTTGTTCATATGAATTTCACAATGGAGCATTAGGTTCGGCCAAAGTGTTGTCATGGATCTCCCCGTGCGCTATTACGCACAGCACGGAGGAGCGAGGAAAAAGGACGGATTTACGTACAAGGGTTACACCACAAACACATTTATTAAAAGAAAGACGAACAGTTACAAAAATCGTGCAGACATACAAAAACAACAAGCAGGGTACACTTACTGGCAAACACAGAGCGACGTGTTGCGGGCACACCACAGTGTACAGTGGCAAGCACTGCCACAGTGAACCATAACCGAGACAGGCACATATGACAATACAATGATCGAGCAATGGTGGACTGATAATAAGCTGCTTAAGTACCAGATAGAGAGATAGGGTGCACCTGGGTGAGGTAATCAACGGGACAGGAACCACCTGACCAACATGGGGGGGGGGGGGGCGTGGCCGGACCGGCAAGCTATCAGAGAGCGACCACACGAATGTAGATCAAAGAAGGCTGCCTCACAGCTGCTGGCCAGAAACAGAGGCTACAGGTACGGAAAAGTAACCTAGTGAACATAGAGACTACAAGAAACTCAAAAGATCACACAATACACAAATACACAGATAAACCTGAGCCACAGAAGGTCAGAGCCGAGCCCAAAGGACAACCCGGCTCGGTTCATGACAGAGCCCCCCTTTCTAGGGGTGGATACCAGACACCCAAGGTAACATCACGAATGAAAGGAAAAACCCTGCCCCCCCCCCCAGCAGGAACAGCAACCAACGAACCCGGGTGGGAGGTAGGGGGAACAGGTAAAGCGGGAACAAAAACAATCCCACCCAGGGCCCACAACAGGAAAAACAATTACCCCCCCCCCCAGTCAAAAACGTGGAGGCTCGGGAGGATGCCCAGAGTCCCAGGCCCAGCAGAAGGTCCGATGGACCGAGTCCGGCGGTCTGCCGGGAAACATGGGCTACCTGACCCAGAGACTCAGGTTTCTGGGTCCTGGTGGTGTTGAGCCACCAGGACCAGAGGGGTAAGGCAGGAGGCGGCCTGCCCACCGGGAGGCTCACTGGTGGGTGGCCGGGCCGCAGGAGGGGAACCCCCACAGTGCCTGGTGGAGAGATGATGGGTACCACAACAGCATCAGACTGAGGATTGAAGGCCCCGGCATCCTCAGGCTGATCGGCAGCACCCTCCGTGATCCCGGCTTGGGACACAGCTGCACCCACAGTGGACTCTGGCTGGAGCTCTGTAGCACCCGCGGTGGACTTCAGCTGGAATTCTGCAGCACCTGCGGTGGACCCCAGCTGAAGCTCTGCAGCACCCGTAGTGGACTCCGGCTGGAGCTCTGCAGCACCCACGGTGGACCCCAACTGGGCCAACGCTGCACCCTTGGTGGACCCTGCACTGGCATCCATGACGGGTCCATGCAGAAGTGCAGAACCCATGTTGGGCTAACACTGGGGTGCAGCCCCCACGGGGGTCCCAGACCTGAACACCGCACCCACAGAGACTCAGCCTGCAGAGGGACCCACACGACAGCACCAGGCATAAGGGGAGCTGGACCCGGGACATTGTCTGGCGGCGAGACTGGATCCATGGAGACCCCTGGTGATGGTGGATCTTCTCCAGTGGCCCTAAGAGGAAGCTCAGGAACAGCAGAAGTAGAAATGTGGTTAGGGCCACCAGCAGCAGCGGAGCCCAGTAAGATGAGTCAGCTGCACCTGACTCTCCTCCCCTAGAGCCAGGCAAGATCTCTCCAACACTGACATGAGAAACACAAGAGAGATAACTTGCCTGAGCTCAAGCTCCACCGCCGTCCAGGACTCCATCGATCCTGGAGATGAAGTCTCGGGCCCAACCTCAATTAGGTCCAGCTCTGGCTCCCATTCCGCTGCAGTAGCCCCCGCAGCTGGAAAGATGGTGGTAGCAGTCCCGTGTCCTCAGATGAAATAACCCCCGCTGGAGAGGGATCCGGTGAGGAGGTTGAGGGCTGGCTCTGTGCAGGCTCTGTAGCTGGATCCTCCAGGGCCCCGGGCTCCTCCATTGTCCAGCGGCTTAGTTCCAGGGCCGGTGGACACTCAGGAAAACATTGAGGCAACACGGAGAGAACAGGAATAGAGTCAGCATTTGCAGCTGGAGGAGAGGACCCAGCGGACTGCTGAGACTGGGCCTCTCCCTCGGGAGACAGACAAGGTTCATCATAATTTAACTGAATGGAATGAAAAAACACTTGCCTGTCATCCCGGTGTTTGATTTTCACAGCTACAGCTGGCAGATGGTCACCCCTCTCCGTGCCAATGGTGATTTTGACCCCTTCAAAGGATGACAGAGGAGCCAGCTCCGACGCTGGTGGCTCCTCCAGCGTGGCTGCAGGGGAAATGCTCAGTTCTGGCTCCAGAGTGGAATCTTCCAGGGCCACCAGCTCCTCCACCATCCGACGGCTCTGCTCCAGAACTGACAGACACTCAGGGATAGGTGGGGGGAACATAGAGAGGATAGGAGAAGAGTTAATAACTGCAGCTGGAGGAGAGAGCCCAGCGGACTGCTGAAACTGGGTCTCTCTTCCGGGAGTCAGACAAGGTTCAATACTATAAGATGTAATAGAATGAAAAAAACACTTGCCTGTCATCCCGGTCCTTGATGTTGACAGCTACAGTTGACAGGCAGTCATCCCTGTCTGTGTCAACAGCCGTTTTGGCCCCATCAAAGGATGGCGGAGGAGCCGGCCCTGATGATTTGAAGGTAGGCGTAGCCGGGAGAGTGGCTGTCGAAGAGAAGGAGGACTTCCTTTGTCAGTCCGGCACGGGATGACACTGTCTTCGGGAGGTTGGAGCAGGCTTCACCGGAGCAGTAATGGGCAAAGAGGGCTGGCGAGATGCAGGAATAATGGAGCCCCAGGACCGCCCTTCCTTCAACCCAAGCCCAGGTCTCTTCGGGGACTCCCTCCTCCTTTCGCAATTCTTGCGCCACAGTGCTGCCAACCGGGTTATCCTTTCAGCTCCCTCCGGGTGCTCCACGAGCTGAGGACATCACTGAACTTCAGCCTTCGCCAGATTCACATACCAGAGAATGTCCTCCGGGGTGGAATATTTGCTTGCCAAGGAAATTAGCCCATCTATGTCCATCAGGGCTCGGCAGCATTCCCACCCTAGGCTCATCGGATAGCTCCGGCTTGCCACATCCATCGCCAACTCCAAAAACAGGTGAGTGAAAGGTTGTACAAAAAAGAAAAAAGTTATGTGTGGGTGTAATCCACTAAATCCTTTTATGGCTGGATCATTCTGTCATGGATCTCCCCTTGCGCTATTACGCAGAGCACGGAGGAGCGAGGAGGAAGGATGGATTTACATGCAAGGGTTACACCACAACCACATTTATTAAAAGAAAGACAAACAGTTACAAAAATTGTGCAGACATACAAAAACAACAAGCAGGGTACACTTGCTGGCAAACACGGCGCGACGTGTTGCGGGCACACCACAGTGTACAGTGACAAGCACTGCCACGGTGAACCGTAACCGAGACAGGCACATATGACAATACAATAATCCAGCAACGGTGGACTGGTAATGAGCTGCTTAAGTACCACCATTGCTGGAAGAGCGAGATAGGGTGCACCTGGGAGAGGTAATCAACGGGAGAGGACCCACCTGACCAACATGGGGGGGGGGTGGCCGGACTGGCAAGCAGTCAGAGAGCGCCCACACGAATGTAGGTCAAAGGAGGCTGCCTCACAGCTGCCGGCCAGAAACAGAGGCTACAGGTACGGAAAAGTAACCTAATGAACATAGAGACTACAAGTAACTCAAAAGATAACACAATATACAAATACACAGATAAATCTGAGCCACAGAAGGTCAGAACCGAGCCCAAAGGACAACCCGGCTTGGTTCATGACAAAGTGTGATCCTCTACAGCTACTTTTATAGCATTGTCCACCATGATCTGTCGTGATCTAGCATGACAAAGTGTTTCTTCCCTTCAAATGCATTCTTAAGATTAAGTAAAGTTTCAAAAAAAATAGTTGTAAACAGAATATGAATTTTCTTGAACAAGACAAATAAATCAAATCAGACTAAAGCAAGCACAGGGTTCTTGAAAATGTGCGACTTCCATTAGCACTGACAATGCCTTTTCATAATGTGTGGGATACAAAAATGTTTTTAGACGCTATTGTTTGCAAACACCTCAAGCTTTTTCAAAAACTGTGTAGGCCCACAGTATTCCTAAGAACTTGTTTGTGTTCTCTAAGGATTTCGGAGTGTATACCAAGGTTATCTCCAGCTTCTTTTTGCTTTGCCCTGCAGTCTTAGACAAAAACTTAACTGGGTTTTGATCGCTTTCTCTCAGCTATGCTCGTGTTTTGTTTTTTTTCTCTTGATCCCTCATTTTCACTCCTTCATCTCCCCCACCACTTCTTTCTTCTTTGCTTTGCCCTTTATAGCCTTTCCTAAATCTTTTTTTATGCTTCTTGCTTTGCACTTTTTCCCCGCTTTTTGACCTTAGTCTCCATGTGGGATGAAAGAAAAAGAGACATCTGTCTGGAAATCAAGTGCAGTCTCCACATGAATTCCTTACACACCTTGTAATTGCTGTCAGTGAGTCCTTCAACATCTCACTTAATTGTCTGCCATCCAATTTGTGGTGAGATTGCGGAGGTGGAAGAAATATTAAAAAGCAAAAAGAGATGACAAAAAAGTTAACAGGGCAGAGGACGTGGAGAACCAAGCTCGGAGAGATGAGCTTGCAAAACTCTAAAAAGAATAGGAAGAGTGACAATATTTCAGAGAAGTGGGGGAATTTTGTGGCATGAACTCTGGTTATTATATTTTCTCTGCATGCAAGGAGAATTTGATGATGGACCTGCAGTTAGCACAGCACTCATTAATATTAGTGACTTGAGTGGAATGAATGCACTGAGGTAACAATTCTGTGTGGGAGGAATGCAGAAAAAGAAGACATTGTTCCCGTCGACATTCAGTGCGGTGCAATTATTATAAGTGCTGTCATTAACGCTCCAGTGAGCTGTATGTAAAAGAGTGTTCAAGACCTTATTTTTTGCCACAGTGTCTGCAGATAATGTGATGAAACAAAGTTAAACAGCAGCCTTCAGACACTTGATGGGCTGACAGAAACAATAGAAATCCTGTTCAAAAGGCTATCCATTTGTGAACTACATCAATCAGTTGATATTTCTTTTATTTTTCCCTCATATCTATTTATTCTTCCTATTCTAGTGGTCCATTTACACCATTAATGAACCTAAGTAAGCTGAACACAGGATCTATTTCAGGGTCAATCTGTACTATAATGGTGAGCAAAAACAGGCTGCAGAAAAGATTAAGAGTCATATTACGACTATCTAGTCAGTAGTTTATTCTCTACGTATGTATGCAGAGTGCATTTATGGACATGTTGAAGTCCATTTCACTATTACAGCAACACAAAAAGGAATATTGTTCCTGGTGCAATATGCAAATATGCTGCTAATGATCTTAGTAAATTAGAGGTGTGTTTTGGGTGTAATGTGAAATAAACCAATCACGTGTGACAGAGGCCAGAGGAGAGTGACCCACATTTTGTTCAATTAAGGAGAGGATGTATGGATGGATGGATGGATAAACAAATAAATACTGTGTAAATAAATAAATGCTTAATGTGTAATAGTCCAGAAGCTAGCTAGCAGAGACCCAAAGCTATAAGCCTTTATTGCTGCTCCACATGCCCGAGGTGTCAAGCTCTGGGCATGGTCTGAGGACCATGCTTATGTTTTGAGTCTGTTTCTTGTGATTTTTTTGGTTATTTTCAGTATCATCGTGTTCTTGTTTTGTATTTATTCCTGCCTTAGTTTTAGTGTTGCTTGGTCGTTATGTTTATTAGTATTATCATGGTTCTAGTTATGTTCTGCATTTAGTATCTCTGCTGTGTCCTTTGTCCTACATGTTTGTTATCATTGTCCTAGTCTCAGTTTTTGTCCTTGTCATGGTCATGTCTTCCCTGGTCCTTTGTTCATGTTTCATGTGTATCCTCTGCTTTTGGTTACCCTTTTGTCTCAGCCCCTCATGTCTCCTGTACCTATAGCCACTTCCCTACTGTCTCTGTTGGCCCTTGATTGTTCCCACCTGTTCTGTGTCTTTTGATTACCTGTTTCCTATATATGTTTGTGTCAGTCTCTGTCCAGGTGTGGCGTCATTGATGTTCCTTGTCTGAGTTCCCGAGTAATCTTGTCTGTGAGTTTTTGTATGATAAATCGTTGCCCTGCCTTGTGTTTTCCCGAGTGTTTGTTTTGTTTTCAGCACACGTGCTGCCATTTGCTTGTGTTTTTGAGTTTGTGCAATAGATTACCATCTTGCACCTGATTTCTGCCTGCATTTGAGTACTGTGTCCACCAAACCTTGACAGAATGATGCCACCTGAAAAGGACTCAGCAGGTAGTAAAAGGCACCCCATGAACATGGGGTGGGAACTGTGCTGTGTGGCTATAGAAATTGACCAGCTAATTTCTGGGGCACACTCAGTTCTCACCCCAAAGTCCACTCTGTGGTACTTGAGGCTTGCAGAGGCAGTGACCCACCATGATCCTTGGCCTAAAGAGCACCCTAAGGGGAGGGGGCTGCTTACCTTGGGGGCCAACCTGCGGTGTGAGTTCCGCGGGACAGTGAGGAGCTCACCGAAGAAGCTGAAGTCTGTGCCGACAAAGAAGTGTCCCCGGACTCTGGCACCCCCTGCTCCTCACCATTCACCAGCCCCATCACCACCTCCCAAGCAGTAACCTGTGGCACCATGGGCACCTTGGGAGATATTTGCCGCCGAGAGGGAGTGGTTTCGGGGCTCTAGATTGGCATTTGGTGGTCCCGGGTGGAAGGAAGGCTGTGGGAGACACTGCTCCTCTTGACGCCTTGCACCACTGCCAGCTCCGGCTCCTCTCCAGAGAGCTCCAGCCACTGCTACTCTCCAGTCCAGCTGCACCAAGGCTCCAGCTGTCCCCAAGGTGCACATCACAGCTCCAGCCATCTCTGTGGTCCCTGCTCCACCGTGTTTGCCTGAGCAGTCCGCTGCACCATGTTCACCTGTGCAGTCCGCTCCACCTGTTTCGTCTGAGCAGTTCGCTTCACCCTCTCTTCCTCAGACCATCACTCCTGCAGCTCATTCTGAGGTGGTCACCCCAGCGGCAGCGGACCAGGAGCTAAGGCAAATTCAGTTCAATTCAATTCAATTCAACTTTATTTATATAACACCATTTCACAACAATAGTCATCTCATAGCACATTCAACTGTAGGGGAAACCCCCACAATTGCAGAAAGACCCCAGCAATCAGGGAATCCCCTGTGAGCAAGCGCTTGGCGATGGTGGAGAGGAAAAACTCCCTTTTAACAGGAAGAAACCTCTAGCAGAACCAGGCTCAGGGAGGGGCAGTCATCTGCTGCGAATGGCTGGGGGGTGAGGGGATAGAGATGAGAAGAACAGACATGTAGAAAGCAAACATTAAATGGGAGAAGCCAAGTACAATATTGGATGTCCCCCGGCTGTCTAAATCTATTAGCAGCATAACTAAGAGAGGGTTTAGAGACACATGATCCCTCCTAATTGTAAGCTATATTGAAAAGGAAGATTTTTACCCTATTCTTAAAAACAGAGATCGAGTCTGACTCCCGAATCCAGATTGGTAACTGGTTCCACAGGAAAGGAACTAGATAACTGAAGGCTCTGCCGCCCATTGTACTTTTGGAGATCCTAGGTATTACAAGTAATCCGGCATTTTGGGAGTGTAATGCTCTTTTAGGATGATAGGGTAGTATCAGATCTTTTAAATAAAAAGGGGCCTGATTGCTAAGAGCTTTGTAAGTGAGAAGAAGGATTTTAAACTTAATTCTAAACTCTATGGGAAGCCAATGAAGGGAGGCCAGAACCGGAGAGATATGATCTCTCTTTCTAGTACCTGTTAAAACTCTTGCAGCAGCATTTTGGATCAACTGAAGAATTTTTAAAGATATTTTAGAACAACCTGATAATAAAGAATTACAATAATCTAATCTAGAGCTAACAAAAGCATGGATCAGTTTCTCAGCATCACTCTGAGACAAGATGCTCCTAATCTTGGCAATATTACGCAAATGATAGAAGGCAGCCTTAGAAACAAATTTAATATGTGAATTGAAAAACAGATCTTGATCAAAAATAACTCCAAGATTCCTCACAGAACTTTTAAGAGAAAGAGTAACCGTATCCAAACTAAGAGTTTGATTTGGAAAGGTATTTCTATGTTTTTTTGGACCAACAAGAAAAAATTATTTTCTTTACATTTTTAACAACAATATTAGAAAAGACTTGCCTTGCTCCTCATAATTTCGGTGTTGCCTCACTCAATCCCTGCCTTTCTTCCTAGTCCAAAGTGGCTGCAGTGGGGGTGATTCTCCAGGCATCTGGGCCAGATGCTCCTGCACCTCAGCTGCTGCCTCTGGTGGTCAGCGCTCCCCAGCCACCATTTGTTTCAGAGGTCGGTGAGCCTCGATCACCTGATCCTGGGGCTAGTGCACCTCCGTCACCTGTTCCTGAGTTCAAGCGCGCCTCAGTCATAAGCTCCTCAGGTCACCACACTGCAACTATCAGCTCCTGAGGTCAGTGCGCTCCAACCATCAGCTTCTGAGGCCAGCACGCCTTTGTCGTCCACTCAGGAGGGTGGTGCACCTACACCATGTGCTCCTGAGGTCGGTGCACCTCCGTCATTTAAACCTGAGGCCGGTGTGCCCCCACTGTCTGTTCCAGAAGCCAGTGCACCTCTGTCGTCTGAACCTGAGGCCAGTGTGCCTCCGCCATCTGTTTCTGAGGTTGGTGTACCTCTGTCGTGTGTTCCAGAGGCCAGTGTGCCTCCACAATTTGTAACCGAGGCAGGTGTACCTCTGTTGTGTGTTCCAGAGGCCAGTGTGCCATTTGTTTCCAAGGCTGGTGTGCCTCCGTCATGTGGTCCCGAGGCTGGTGCACCTCTGTCTGTTCCAGAGGCCGGTGAGCCTCCGTTGTCTGCTGCAGAGGCCGGTGCACCTCCACCTCCTGTACCTGAGATCGGTGTGCCTCAATCATCGCATCCAGTGGCCAGCGCGCCCCTGTCATCTGCTGCTGAGCCTGGTGCGCCTCTGCCGTCTGCTGCAGAGGCCAGTGCACCTCCACCTGCTGTTCCTGAGGCCAGTGCACCTCAGTCATCGCAACCAGGCACTGGTGCACCCCCACTCTCTGCTACTGAAGCCAATGCACCCCCGCCATTTGTTCCAGAGGCTGGTGCGCCTCCGCCATTTGTTCCTGAGAACTTCGTGCCTCCGCCGTTTGCTCCTGAGGCTGGTGTGCCTCCGCTGTTTGTTACTGAGGCTAGTGAACCTCCACCATCTGCTCCTGAGTCCAGTGCACCTCCACCATCTGCTCCTGGGGCCGGTGCGCCTTTGCCATCTGTTCCTAAGGTTGATGTGCCTCCATCTCCAGTTCAAGAGGCCAGCACACCTCCATCAGTTGCTCCTGAGGCTGGTGCGCCTCCATCATTATCTTTTACTGAGGCTGGTCCTGAGGCCGGTGTGCCTCCACTGTTGTCAATTCCTGAGGTCAACATGCCTCAGTGTCTGCCCAGCTCACCCTGGTCATTGGTCTGGGGGTCCATGGACTTAGGTCGGCCCCCGGATCTGCCTTGTTCTCCAGTCCGGTGACCTCGGGTCAATGGAAGACCACCTGATAAGATAAGATAAGATAAGATAAGCCTTTATTAGTCCCACAATGGGGAAATTCCAGGATTGCAACAGCACAGGGATAGCAACACTCAGAGCAACAATCAGAAGGCAAGAAAAAACAACATCTAGTAAACATATGTCCATATTACTATAAATGTATATATATAGACACACAGTGCAGAGCATTATGGTTGGTTGGTGAATGTGCAGCAGAAAGTCTAAGCTCTCTCTCCGCAGATGCAGCGGGCCAGCTGGAAGTCACTCTGCCGGTGGCCGGAGCGCCTCTCCGAGCAGCCCTGGTGGCTAGCTGTCTCCTGGGGGGCTTCTTCCTCCAGTAGATTTTACGGGCGGTCTGCTTGGTTCTTGCCATCGCTCTTTATTATTCTGTCTTATATTTCTTGCACGCCGCCTAAACTCCAGCCCGGCACCCGCGTCGTTTTCGCTACAGCTCCCGGTATGTCGAGTTTCCCATTAGCACCGGGCGGCGGCCAAGTGCTAGCTAGCACTAGCTCCTCCCCGCTGTAACGTCTCCCGCTGCAAACCATGGCTCCGTCCGCCGACCCGGGAGACCCCCGGGGCGATCCGTGCGTCCGTGATGTATATACAGAGTGAAAGGTGTAGAAAGAAGAAGGAAGATAAAAAAAGGCTGTTGCAACGGGCAGCCTACTCGTGTGGCGCCACCGGTCCGGCGGAACCGGATACTATGATCTGCCATGTTTCCTGTTTTGGGGCCTTGGATTTTGGTTGGCCCCACAAAGCTGTTTGTTTGGGTTTGAAATCTATGGGGGGAAGGGAATTGTTCAACCCACCTGGCCTTGTGCCCCCACCACCCACCGTGGGAGGGTGATTTTTCTTTTTTTTTATGTTGTGTTGTGGTGTCTGGAATCCACCCCTAAACTGGGGGGGGGGGCAGGCTCTGGGCATGGTCTGAGGACCATGCTCATGTTTTGAGTGTGTTTCTTATGTTTCTTTGGTTATTATCAGTATCATCGTGTTCTTGTTTTGTATTTATTCCTGCCTTAGTTTTAGGATTGCTTGGTCATTATGTTTATTAGTATTATCATGGTTCCAGTTATGTTAGTATCTCTGCCGTGACCTTTATCATGCATGTTTGTTATCATTGTCCTGGTCTCAGTCTTAGTCCTTATCATGGTCATGTCTCCCCTTTGGTCCTTTGTTCATGTTTCATGTGTATTCTCTGCTTTTGGTTACCCTTTTGTCTCAGCCCCTCATGTCTCCTGTACCTATAGCCACTTCCCTACTGTCTCTGTTGGCCCTTGATTGTTCCCACCTGTTCTGTGTCTGTTGATTACCTGTTTCCTATATATGCTTGTGTCAATCTCTGTCCTGGTGTGGCGTCATTGATGTTCCTTGTCCGAATTCCCAAGTAATCCTGTCCATGAGTTTTGGTATGATAAATCGCTGCCCTGCCTTGTGTCTTGTCGAGTGTTAGTTTCTGGCCTGGGAGAAGGGGGGGTGTTGGGGGTGGGGGGCATTGGCCTTCTGGTGGGCTGGTCCAGGGGCAGAGGCACACCGCACTGGCCTCCCTCAGCCGTTCCTCCTGGGGTGGTTGCATGGCTGTCCTGGGGCTTGCTGGCTTCAGGACATTTGTGTTCTGTGGTGGTTGGTGGCGCAGTCTTGCTTGCTTAGCGTTTCCAGAGGAAAGGGTGTTGCTGTGACCTGCTGCCCTCTTTGTATGTTTCCTGGCAAACTACTCATTGAACACACTCACTTTGAGCGTGCTCTCACACATGCGCATGCACACACATGCACACACACATATGTTCTGTTACAGGTGCAGATACCAGACTCGTGATGAGACCTTTTCAGAAGAAGAAACAGTTTGTCTTCTGTTTGTTCCAACTGTGCCAGTTTGTTTGTTTTTTCTATTTGTTCCCCTCCCTTTTCTTTCCCTCTCCCCACCCCTCCCTTCCTCATTTCCCCCCTGTCAGGTCTATCATGGGTAAAACAATTTAAATAAAGTATTAAACGTTATTACAAGAGCAGTTTATAAATAATATACAGTACATACGTAGATATGTGCTATATAATGCTTCTTTTGGCAAAGGAAATTTGTTTGGCACAATAAGGGAAGCAGACTTCTGTTCTGCTTACCTAGCTGCTTGACAGGATGGGGGGGGGGGTGAATTATGACACAGTTTTACAAAATCAGTCCTTCAAAATAACGGACCCTGAGAAATTCCTGCTCTGGTGCAGTAAGAGGCATACATGCCCATTCATGATTTTTAAATATACTGCTGAAATAGTGGTTGATAATGCATTAATGACTTCAGACCTGCTTTGTGCAGATCATAAGTGCAGTGGAATAAAATAAACTTTGATACCAACACGCTGAACTTGGCACCGAGCCTCACCTACTTCTACAAATGCAAGGCGTGTGCACAGTCATTTCATAATTTGGAGGTGAGTGCAGACAGCAGAAACCCAGACAATGCACTGACAGAAACTAGCGAAAGCATCAGTGCAAGGTGCAAAGCATGGCACAAATGCTTGCTGCAGATTGTTGTAATAGGTTCTTAAATCAATAGTTTCTTTTATAGTTATCTTTTTTTGGGGGGGTGTCCTTAAAACTATCTTATATCTAATATGTGACTTTTAAAATATATACATTATAACACAAAGCTGAGAGGAGTTTCGTTTAAATAGCATGAGTTCTTTTGGATCTTAGAATTCCTGCTCCATTGTTATACCTCAGTTTCCTTCTTTCATATCTGCAGAAAATGTTAACAGCAGGGCTTCTAAATTTCACATAGCTACAGATAGATGAAAGAAACAGAGAGACCTTTGTACCAGTGCTACAGTGAGTCAATGTTCTACAAGAAAGGAAGACGAAGATAAATAAACAACAGCAGTGATCAGCAGCCAGTGCTGAACTTACAGACCGATCTACCCAGGGGATGTCACCCCAAAGATAACACGAGCAAGAAAAAAGTGCAGCAGGAAATCCAAGAGAAGAATTTGGTGTAATCAGTTGTTCACAGCTTTTTCTTCCCATGTACTGCCACTGAACAACAGGTAACTACTGAAACAAATCAAAAAAGGAATCCTTTGTTGTTTATTCCTTTTTATTTTAACAGGTAACTACTGAAACAAATCAAAAAAGGAATTCTTTGTTGTTTATTCCTTTTTATTCTTTGTGTGTAAGAGTAGGGTTGATTCTTAGAAACTTTGCCTTTCTCTGATGTCATCATCTTGAGTACTTTGCTATGCTAAAAGACAGAAAGACTGATGGCTAGCATCAACAGTAGGGTATGGGATTCAGCTATATCTGGCCGGCAGTGGCTCAGGAGGTAGAGCAGGTCGTCCAATAACCGGATGGTTGGTGGTTTGAATCTCACTTTCCCCAGATACTCTGCCATTGTGTCCCTGGGCAAGACATTTAACCCACCTTGCCTCCAGTGTCCATAACACTGGGTATGAATACAGTGGGGTGAAAAAGTATTTAGTCAGCCACCAATTGTACAAGTTCTCCCACTTAAAAGATGAGAGAGGTCTCCAATTTTCATCATAGGTATACCTCAACTATAAGAGACAAAATAAGAAAAAAAAATCCAGAAAATCACATTGAAGGATTTTTAATGAATTAATTGGTAAATTCCTCGGTAAAATAAGTATTTGGTCAATAACAAAAGTTCATCTCAATACTTTGTTATATACCCTTTGTTGGCAATGACAGAGGTCAAACGTTTTCTGTAAGTTTTCACAAGGTTTTCACACACTGTTGCTGGTATTTTGGCCCCTTCCTCCATGCAGATCTCCTCTAGAGCAGTGATGTTTTGGGGCTGTCGCTGGGCAACACAGACTTTCAACTCCCTCCAAAGATTTTCTATGGGGTTGAGATCTGGAGACTGGCTAGGCCACTCCAGGACCTTGAAATGCTTCTTACGAAGCCACTCCTTCATTGCCCAGGCGGTGTGTTTGGGATCATTGTCATGCTGAAAGACCCAGCCACGTTTCATCTTCAATGCCCTTGCTGATGGAAGGAGGTTTTCACTCAAAATCTCACGATACATGGCCCCATTCATTCTTTCCTTTACACGGATCAGTCGTCCTGGTCCCTTTGCAGAAAAACAGCCCCAAAGTATGATGTTTCCACCCCCATGCTTCACAGTAGGTATGGTGTTTTTCTCCTCCAAACACGATAAGTTGAGTTTTTACCAAAAAGTTCTATTTTGGTTTCATCTGACCATGTGACATTCTCCCAATCCTCTTCTGGATCATCCAAATGCTCTCTAGCAAACTTCAGACAGGCCTGGACATGTACTGGCTTAAGCAGGGGGACACGTCTGGCACTGCAGGATTTGAGTCCCTGGCGGCGTAGTGTGTTTCTGATGTAGCCTTTGTTACTTTGGTCCCAGCTCTCTGCAGGTCATTCACTAGGTCCCCCCATGTGGTTCTGGGATTTTTACTCACCATTCTCGTGATCCTTTTGACCCCAAGGGGTGAGATCTTGCATGAAGCCCCAGATCGAGGGAGCTTATCAATGGTCTTGTATGTCTTCCATTTTCTAATAATTGCTCCCACAGTTGATTTCTTCACATCAAGCTGCTTACCTATTGCAGATTCAGTCTTCCCAGCCTGGTGCAGGTCCACAATTTTGTTTCTGGTGTCATTTGACAGCTCTTTGGTCTTGGCCATAGTGGAGTTTGAGTCTGACTGTTTGAGGTTGTGGACAGGTGTCTTTTATACTGATAACGAGTTCAAACAGGTGCCATTAATACAGGTAATGAGTGGAGGACAGAGGAGCCTCTTAAAGAAGAAGTTACAGGTCTGTGACAGCCAGAAATCTTGCTTGGTTGTAGGTGACCAAATACTTATTTTACTGAGGAATTTACCAATTAATTCATTAAAAATCCTTCAATGTGATTTTCTGGATTTTTTTTTTCTCATTTTGTCTCTCATTGTTGAGGTATACCTATGATGAAAATTGGGGACCTCTCTCATCTTTTAAGTGGGAGAACTTGCACAATTGGTGGCTGACTAAATACTTTTTTGCCCCACTGTATATATAAATGTTCAGTGGTGGTTGGAGAGGCTGTTGGCACAGATTGGCAGCCACGTATCCATCAGCCTGCCCCAGGGCAGCTGTGGCTGCAGTAGTAGCTTTCCACTACCTCTGTCTGGAGTGAATGAATAATGTATCTATTTGATAAAGCACTATATAAATCTAATTTATTATTATTATCTATGGAATTTAAATATTATGCCTTCAGAAATATACTCATACCTCACACTGTGTATATGTATAGGAGTTTATTGTGTTGACTTTAACTAAAAGGAAACACTTTTAACTTCATCTGGACCACTGCATTTAAAAAAGAAAAAATAACAAGGTGGCTAAACTTAAAGGTCCCTGTTTTTGAAAGTCAGCAGTGGACTTTTGTGCCACACTTCCCACCTTATGCCAATACTTTTGTTAGTCTCTGTCAGCACACCGTCTGTTTTTTACGCTCTGCATCATGCCATTACCAGTAGACAGTGCAGCAGCTTTGTGCTGGGAGGAGGAGGCTCATTTCAAAGAGGTGTGGCAGTGGGCAGTCTCACCTGTAATAGTGTTATGGTGTGGAGAGAGGAATAATCAGGCGAGGCGGTCCAGAGCAGAGCAGACTTTATTAATCTCTCTCTCACATTCACAAGAATCACAAGCATGAAAAAACAGGTCGTGGGCACCTCTCCTTTTATAGCATACAACTCGCTCCGCGGCATGTGGTGCTGCATTAACATAAATGCCTTTGCCATTCCCATTCCCTTTGTCACTGTTCGCATCAACACACAAATCCCCCCCCCCCGACAATTCCCCTTGTCACCCAGCACATTAACATGCAGACCGGAGGAGGATGCATATCCTCATGCGAAAACCATAGACAGTCCTGCACCTCTGTTATGCATCTCGTGCTGCCATGCCCTTCCGTCTGAGTGGAAACATACTGAGTGGATTCCCACAATGGTGCATTTTATGACAATGTGCTTTTGATCAGGAAAAAAGAGGACTGTCATCAGTAGCGCACTGTTAACACTAGAAGACCCAGAGAGGGGCCATTTGGCCTTTTTGGCTAGAAAACCCATAGGGGGACCATCAAGTGGCCACAAGAGGGCTAATGTCTGGGTCTTCTAGTGTTAATACTATTTCAGTTTTGAAATCACGCAGGTCCTACTGACAGGAGCTCATGAGGAAACATCATGTGCTGGGATTTTCAATTATTTTAATGGAGAGTCATAACAGTTATAATGTAATCACCCATCATTTTAATTATAATATGGTGATACACTTAATAGTTTTTTATTCCATCCATATTTTCATTTTAATGATGGACTTATTAGGCATTAATGTGTTTATTTTTAGGTGAATGAATGAATGAAAAGGGATTGTGCGCATTTTACTTTTCACTGTAGCTTCCAGGAGATATAGTAAGTGTATTTACATCTGTGTCGGCTGGCGTGGCCTCTGGCGTGGCGTGGTTCGGCGTGGTTCGGTGCCCGCATCAGCCAATAAATGCACACTTAGCACTGTTTTTCAGTTAGATGTATTAATCTGAGGACAATTAAATACAAACTATATACCCACACCCTGTAATATAGACTGTTCCAGATCACTTGAAGAAACAGCAGTGTTTTTCACTCCATAGAGGTGGTGTGTGAGTTTATGAAAGTTTGCACCAGCATCATCCTTTTTCCTTTAAGTTACAAGCCCATTCATGTCTGTGTGTTGCATCTGTGCATACTACATTAAGGCATTCAGCTCGATTGTTCAGCCCAACATCACCTCTTCCCCGTTTGTTCCCTCTAAAATAACTAACTGGGCATCGACTGTGATTAATGCCTGCTTAATGCCAAGCAGTGTTACTCTCATATGTATTTTTGCTCACACACACGGGCTTTGGCCAGTGCAAAACCTGCCTTATACAAGCCATGATGATCAGAGTTCCCTTTAGATAATGTGCCTCTGTGCATTAAAAGGATGGGCAGGAGCACTTTGGATTGGATTATCCAAACACATCTAAATAATTAGACCAGCTTCTTTGCACTGTTTACCGGCACACAGTCTACCTTCCTTGATACCCATAATAACAAAACAGAGTGGGTCACACCCACAAATGCGCTATGTGCATTTGACAACTAACGAGTGACCAGAATGTCATAATACAGCCCAAATTCTTAAATCATAAAAATTAACTCTAAAATCTATAATTTAAAAAAGTTCCTTAAAATCACAACTAAAATATTGAAACTGTATTTAAAGACTATATTTAAAGAAAAAAAAAACATTGTATGTAATGAAGTTTAGATATGTGTGAATTCAGTAGTATAAAAACTATATAGAAACACAATTGCAGATTATTTAAAATAGTACTAATAAATAAATAAATAGAATAATTGTTTCAGCATTGTATTTTAATTCATGAAAGCTGATTACCTTTTGAACCCTTGTTGTTTCAACACTAATTCGTTGATTTACAACCCTAATTCTAGTGAAGTTGGCAACATTGTGTAAAATGTAAATAAAAACAAAATGCAATGATTTAAAAAAAACTTTTCAACCTATAGTTGACTAAATACACTACAAAGACATGTATTTTTTTCACCTGTCCTGTCCAGCTGCTTGACAAGCAAAAGCGATATCTGCTTGCCATGTTATGCCAAACAGATTTACTTTGTCAGAAGAAGCTCTGCTCAAATTTGATATGTGCTGTATATAAAAATAGTATTTATGTCACGTGGGATGAGACGCCGTGTCATCCGGCACTCACACCATATTCCCCCCAGCCCGGTTCTTTCTGTGACAGCGTCTCAGCGGGCTCCCAGCTGTCAGTTACGGGACGGCTGGAGCCCAATTAACCCTCATCAGCTGAGGCGCTGCTAATGAGTATAAAAAGGAGCAGCTCCGATCATTCGGGGCTGTGACTTAGCACATCGAAGGCTGGAACCCCTACGCCCGGCGCCAGTCCTCTGCTCGTTGTTCTGCATTATTTGTGAGTGTACACCTGTATGAGTATTTGTGCTTTTTGGCCCCACGAGGCCGTGTTCCTTATCCCCTGTTCCCTATCATAATAAAACATCGCAAACTCACTGGCTCGCCCTCAGCTCTCATTGTGTGGCTCACGAGGGCCACACGTAACAATTTATACTCCTCTTGCTATATAATAATTTTAATACTTTATTTATATTGTAAAGACAAGCTATTTAATGTTCAAACTGATAAACTTTATTGTTTACTAAGTAGACGGTTATGCTGTTTCATCCCATCTAGCAACAATGCTCTGCACTGTGTGTGTTTATATATTTACATATTTATTCCATCTAGCTACAATGCTCTGCACTGGGTGTGTTTATATTTATATATCTATATATTTATTCCATCTAGCTACAATGCTCCACACTGTGTGTTTATATATCTACATATTATTCCATCTAGCTACAATGCTCCGCACTGTGTGTGTTTATATATTTACATATTTATTCCACTTAGCTGCAATGCTCCGTACTGTGGGTGTTTATATATCTACATATTTATTCCATCTAGCTACAATGCTCCACACTGTGTGTTTATATACTCATATATTTATTCCATCCAGCTACAATGCTCTGCACTGTGTGTCTGTGTATGTATGTATATATATATATATATATATATACGTATATATATATATATATATATATATATATATATATATATATATATATATATATATATATATATATATATATATATATATATTTATAGTAATATGTACATATGTATATTAGCTGCTCTTGCTTTTTTTTTCTTGCCTTCTGATTGTTGCTCTGAGTGTTGCTATCCCTGTGCTGTTGCAATCCTGGAATTTCCCCATTGTGGGACTAATAAAGGCTTATCTTATCTTATCTTATCTTATTTTGAATTTTATGCATGGAACAAGTTCCAAAAAAGTTTGGACAAGGACAAGAAAAGACTGGGAGAGTTGAGGAATGCTCAAAAAACACCTTTTTGGAACATTCCACAGGTGAACAGGTTAATTGAAAACAGGTGAGTGTCATGATTGGAATGATGGCATACAGCAGGGGTGTCCAATCATGTGCCATGGAGGGCCAAGACCCTGCAGCCTTTACCTCCAACCAGTGTCTTCAACAGCAGAGTCCACTGAATTCCTTCCCACTGATTGCTGATAAGTGAAAACACCTGCGGAAGAGACTGGATAGAAGAGAAAACCTGCAGGGTCTTGCCCTCCATGGCACATGATTGGACACCCCTGGCCTAGAAGTAGAGCATCCGTCCCACAACCAGGACATCAGGGTTCAAGCCCCAGAAGTGTCATGCCAAAGACCATATAAAAAAATGGAACTTCCTGCCATTCAGCTTGGTGCTCAGCGAAAATGGAATAGAGGAGGGAAATATGGGTGGCAGTGGCTCAGGAGGTAGAGTGGGTCGTCCAGTAACCAGAGGGTTGGTGGTTGAAATCCTGCTCTCCTCAGCCATCTTGCCATTGTGTCCCTGGGCAAGACACTTTATCCACCTTGCCTCCAGTGTTCATGACACTGGGTATGAATGTGTATAAATGTTTGGTAGTGGTCGGAGAGGCCATTGGCAGCCACATTTTTGTCAGTCTGCCCCAGGGCAGCTGTGGGTGCAATAGTAGCTTACCACTATGAATGTCTGTCTGGAGTGAATGAATAATGACCTCACTGTAAGTGCTTTGAGATGTCATTTGACATGTAAAGTGCCATATAAATCTAATCCATTATTATTATTTTTATTATTATTGGGTATAAAAGGAGCATCCCCAAAAGGCTCGGTTCTTCACAAGCAAGGATGGGGTGAGGTTCACCACTTTGTGAACAACTGCATGAGCAAATAGTCCAAGAGTTTAAAAACAATGTTTCTCAATGTACAAGTGCAAGGAATTTAGGGATATTGTCATCTACAGTCCAAAATGCCATCAAAAGATTTGGAGAATCTAGAGAAATTTCTGCACGTAACTGACAAGGGCGAAAACAAACATTGAATGCCTGTGACTTTCAATCCTCAGGCAACACTGCTTTAAAAATCATCATTATTCTGTAAAGGATATTACTATGTGGGTTTGGGAATGGTTCAGAAAACCATTGTCAGTTAACAGAGATTGTCGCTACAAGTGCAAGTTAAAACTCTACCATGCAAAGTGAAAGCCATATACAGTATCAACAAAACCCAGAAATGCTGCAGGTTGCTCTGGGCCCAAGCTAATCTGAGATGGACTGATGCAAAGTGAAAAAGTGTGCTGTTGTCTGATGAGTCCACATTTCAAAATTCTTTTGTAAATCATGAATATCATGTTATCTGGGCTAAAGACGAAAACGACCATCCAGATTGTTGTCAGTGTTAAGTTCAAAAGCCAGCACGTGTGATGGTATGGGGGTGTGTTAGTACCATGGCATGGGTAACTTGTACCTCTGTGAAGGTACCATTAATGCTGAATGATACATACAGGTTTTGGAGCAACATATGCTGCCATCCAAGCAACGTCTTTTTCAGGGGCGTCCCTGCTTATTTTAGCAAGCCAATGCCAAGCCACATTCTGCATGTGTTACAACAGCGTGGCTTCATAGTAAAAGTGTGCAAGTACTAGTAAATTGACACTAAAGCCTGGTTTACTGGTTGAGCATCACTCGGTGGTATCTTCAAGACATCTGGGTGGGTAAATAACCCTCTAACACTTCTACCACATATGCCAATTAAAAGATTTCTTTACTCCTACTGGTAATCTTTTACATGGCTTACCTCAAAGTTGAGATTAGTTTAACTTTGCTCCATTTTCTGTTGCTAACAGGTAGTTTGATGAATTTTGGTTTGCATTACCGGGTCTTGAGTGCTTATTTCACCCTGGAGGGATGATTACGTAAAAAGGGTGCATCCCTGTATTAAAACAAAACAAGTGCTTAATGAATTGGCAGAGAGAAGTGTTTTACATTGCTCTAGAAGAAATGCAAAATGCAACATGTCTGCACAGTTTTTTCTAAATAGTTAAGGTTGCAGAAAAACTGCTGATTGTCATTTGTAAGTACATACTTAAGATAAGATAAGATAAGCCTTTATTAGTCCCACAATGAGGAAATTACAGGATTGCAGCAGCAAAGGAATAGCAGCACTCAGAGCAATAGTAAATAAGATAATAAGATAAGAATAGGTTAGGCAAAGCAGTAAATAAATGCACATATGTGCACAGTTACAGTGGGACAAAAGAGTATTTAGTCAGCCACCAATTGTGCAAGTTCTCCCACTTAAAAGATGAGAGAGGTCTCCAATTTTCATCATAGGTATACCTGAACTATGAGAGACAAAATGAGAAAAAAAAATCCAGAAAATCACATTGAAGGATTTTTAAAGAATTTATTTGCAAATTATGGTGGAAAATAAGTATTTGGTCACCTACAAACAAGCAAGATTTCAAATCAAATCAAATCAAATCAAACTTTATTGTCATATTGCTGTACATACAACTGTAGTGCAGGCAAGATGAAATTGCGTTTCTCTCGGCATCCATATAAGAAGCAGCATGATTAAGACACACTCCCACATAGCTCCCACCCCCCCATCCATTCACACATCCCTGAGACATACTTGGGGAAAAAGAATAACTAACTATAATATGCAAAATGTCCATAGGTGCAGTAGTGTGTATGTGAGATTCCGGGTCAGCTGTTCAGCATCCTGACAGCTTGTGGGAGGAAGCTGTTGATCAGTCTGGTGGTTCTGCCTCTGATGCTCCGGAATCGTTTACCAGATGGAAGAAGTTCAAAGTGTTTATGCAGAGGGTGAGAACGGTCCTTGACAATGTTCAGTGCCCTGCTCCTACAACGGTTCTGAAAAAGTTCTTGGACAGAGGGGAGGGAGACTCCAATTACCCTCTCCGCCCTCTTGACTATCCTCTGCAGGGCTTTTTTGTCTGACATACTGCAGCTGGAGTACCATGTAGCAATGCAGTACGTCAGAACACTCTCCACCACACCTCTGTAGAAGGTCCTGAGGATGCAGATGGGGAGAGAGGCCTGTTTGAGTTTCCTCAAGAAGTGTAGTCTCTGCTGAGCTCGCTTCCTGATCTCCAAGGAATTCTTGCTCCAAGTCAGGTCCTGCGAGATCTGCACTCCGAGGAACTTGATGTTCTCTACTCTCTCCACTAAACGGCCGCCGATGCTGAGGGGGATGTGCTCAGGCTGTGACCGCCGGAAGTCGATAATCATCTCCTTTGTTTTGTCCACGTTGAGCACCAGATTGTTCTCCCTGCACCAGCCCTCCAGGTCTCTCACTTCTTCCCTGTACATTGATTCCTCATCCCTCTGAATAAGTCCCACCACCGTGGTGTCATCTGCAAACTTAATAATCTGGTTCCCCTCGTGTTTGGATACACAGTCATGTGTTAGAAGTGTAAACAACAGTGGACTGAGTACACAGCCTTGAGGGGTTCCGGTACTCAGCGTGACAGAGTTGGAGATGTTGTTTCCAACCCGGACAGACTGAGGTCTCTCAGTCAGGAAATCCAGGATCCAGAGACATGTGGCGGTGTTCAGACCGAGAAGGAGTAATTTCTCTATCAGTCTCTGGGGAATAATGGTGTTGAATGCTGAACTGAAATCAATGTACAGGAGTCTGGCGTAGGTGTCTTTCTGGTCCAGGTGGGTGATGACAGAGTGTAGGGTGGTGACTATAGCATCCTCCGTGGAGCGGTTTGAACGATATGCAAACTGGAGCGGGTCGTGTGATGCAGGGAGGCAGGCTGTGATGTGTGGTTTGACAAGCCGTTCAAAACACTTCATCACAATTGATGTAAGTGCAACAGGACGATAGTCATTCAAACATGACACCACTGGTTTCTTTGCCACCGGTACAATGATAGAGGTCTTGAAGCATCTGGGAACGATGGCCTGACTCAGGGAGATGTTATAAATGTCAGTCAGGACATCCGCCAACTCCCTCGCGCAGTCTCGGAGCACACGTCCCGGAATGTTGTCTGGACCTGCAGCTTTGCGTGGGTTGATTCTGGATAGGGTCCTCCGTGTGTCCGCTGTGTTAATGGTAAAAGCTGGTCCGACCGACGGTGGGAGTGGGCCGGCCCTCCCTCTGATTGTCGAGTTTGAGGCTTCAAAACGTGCAAAGAAGTCGTTAAGCCTGTCTGGAAGCGAAGCGTCGTCATCATCGACCCCCTGCCTAGACTTAAAGCCCGTCAGTGTCCGAACTCCCTGCCACATCTGCTTGGTGTTCCTAGTGTCACAGAGGTGTCCCTGGATTTTCTCCACATAGGCGCGCTTTGCCACCTTAATTCCCTTTGAAAGCGCAGACCTGGCTGAGCGGAGGGCAATCCTGTCCTTCGCTCTGAACGCTGCATCTCTGGCTTTAAGCAGCGAGCGCACCTCTGCAGTCATCCAGGGCTTATGATTACCCCGCACAGTGATGGTCTTCACTGTAGTGACTTCCTCTGTGCACTTCGCGATGTAGCTGGTGACCGAATCAGCATACTCCTCCACATCTATCCTGTCTTCCTGGGAGGCTGCTATTTGGAGATCCTCCAGTCTGTGTGATGAAAACAGTCTTGCAGTGCAGAGGTTGCACTCTCTGGCAAAATCCTGATTTGTTTCACTGCTGGCCTGCTGTGCTTCAATAAAGGTTTGTAGGCAGGAACCAGCATCACGGACATGTGATCAGAACGGCCGAGATGGGGGCGGGGTAACGCTTTATATGCATCTGTGTTTGTGTACACTAAGTCCAACATATTCTCTCCTCTGGTCTTAAAGTCTACACATTGTTTAAACTTGGGGAGCACAGTCTTTAAGCTGGTGTGGTTAAAATCCCCCGCAACCACCACAAAACTGTCCGGGTGTGACGTTTGGATTTTACTGATTGCATTGTGCAGTTCCCCGAGTGCCTTCTTAGCATTAGCTTTAGCGTTAGCGCTCGGCGCTATGTAAACACCAACTACAAACACGTTGCTGAATTCCCTCGGCAGATAAAAAGGCCGACAATTAACAATAAGGAACTCCGCCAACGGAGAGCAGTGTTTAGACACTAACGTGGCATTAACGCACCAGTTCTTGTTAACATAGATGCATAGCCCACCCCCCCGGCTCTTACCGGAGCTCGCCGTTTCCCTGTCGGCCCGGAACATCGCCATATCTTCCAGCTGAATGGCCTCGTCAGGAATGTTGTCGTGGAGCCATGTCTCGGTGAAAACAAACACACAGCAGTCCCTCCATTCTCTCCCGGTTTATTTCAGCAAACGCAGCTCGTCTACCTTGTTTTCGAGGGCGCGGACGTTTGATAGAAGAAGCGACGGTACCGCTGGTCTGGAGGGGTTAGCCTTTAGCCTAGCATGGATCCCGGCCCTTTTTCCTCGCTTTTGCTTGCGCTCACACCGCTTCCGCTTCCTCCTCTCCCGGGTAGCTTCCAGCGGGGACTCCGCCAAAATTCCATGCTGGCGTAGAATGTCCAAATCACAACCGATCGCCGCGATTCTTGCAGCGTGCAGTACCTTGATGTTTAATAAGGTCTCACGGTTGTAAGTTTTACAGAATGTACGTCTGGGATGATTAAAACTCTCACACTCGCTGATACCAAGAGGGGCCGCTGCGTCTAGGCGCGCCGCCATCTTTTTTAAGGTGGGGAGTTTAAATTTCTGGCTCTCACAGACCTGTAACTTCTTCTTTAAGAGGCTCCTCTGTCCTCCACTCGTTACCTGTATTAATGGCACCTGTTTGAACTCATTATCAGTATAAAAGACACCTGTCCACAACCTCAAACAGTCAGACTCCAAACTCCACTATGGCCAAGATCAAAGAGCTGTCAAAGGACACCAGAAACAAAATTGTAGACCTGCACCAGGCTGGGAAGACTGCATCTGCAATAGGTATGCAGCTTGGTGTGAAGAAATCAACTGTGGGAGCAATTATTAGAAAATGGAAGACATACAAGACCACTGAAAATCTCCCTCGATCTGGGGCTCCACGCAAGATCTCACCCCATGGGATCAAAATGATCACGAGAATGGTGAGCAAAAATCCCAGAACCACACGGGGGGACCTAGTGAATGACCTGCAGAGATCTGGGACCAAAGTAACAAAGGCTACCATCAGTAACACACTATGCCGTTAGGGACTCAAATCCTGCAGTGCCAGGCGTGTCCCCCTGCTTAAGCCAGTACATGTCCAGGCCCGTCTGAAGTTTGCTAGAGAGCATTTGGATGATCCAGAAGAGGATTGGGAGAATGTCATATGGTCAGATGAAACCAAAATAGAACTTTTTGGTAAAAACTCAACTTGTCGTGTTTGGAGGAGAAAGAACACCATACCTACTGTGAAGGATGGGGGTGAAAACATCATGCTTTGGGGCTGTTTTTCTGCAAAGGGACCAGGACGACTGATCCGTGTAAAGGAAAGAATGAATGGGGCCATGTATCGTGAGATTTTGAGTGAAAACCTCCTTCCATCAGCAAGGGCATTGAAGATGAAACGTGGCTGGGTCTTTCAGCATGACAATGATCCCAAACACACCGCCCGGGCAACAAAGGAGTGGCTTTGTAAGAAGCATTTCAAGGTCCTGGAGTGGCCTAGCCAGTCTCCAGATCTCAACCGCATAGAAAATCTTTGGAGGGAGTTGAAAGTCTGTGTTGCCCAGGACAGCCCCAAAACATCACTGCTCTAGAGGAGATCTGCATGGAGGAAGGGGCCAAAATACCAGCAACAGTGTGTGAAAACCTTGTGAAGACTTACAGAAAACGTTTGACCTCTGTCATTGCCAACAAAGGGTATATAACAAAGTATTGAGATGAACTTTTGTTATTGACCAAATACTTATTTTCCACCATAATTTGCAAATAAATTCTTTAAAAATCAGACAATGTGATTTTCTGGATTTTTTTTTTCTCATTTTGTCTCTCATAGTTGAGGTATACCTATGATGAAAATTGGAGACCTCTCTCATCTTTTAATAGAAGTCCCAGAGAGGGGCCATTTGGCCTTTTTACCTAGAAAACCCATAAGGGGACCAACAAGAGGCCACAAGAGGGCCAACTTCTGGGACTTCTAGTTAAGTGGGATAACTTGCACAATTGGTGGCTGACTAAATACTTTTTTACCCCACTGTATATACACAGTGTAGGAGCATTGCAGTTAGATGGTATCAACAGCATTACAGCTAGGTAAATTACCCGGCAAAATATAAATACCGACGCAGACAGTATATTTCACATAGAAGGAACAGTGTCGTTGCCACCCTTGATAGTTAAAAACTGTAATTGTCTTAGTTGTGTATTGGAGGGGACGATCTCTATTGTGCAGAGTTGTGACATTTAATATGGCCTCTATGAGCAGTATTTAGATTATAAAGTCTGACAGCCATAGGTAGGAAGGACCTGCGGAACCTCTCCCTCGAGTACTTAGGATGGCACAGCCTTCTGCTAATTGAGCTCCTCAGTGCATTCAGAGTGTTCCACATGCAGTGGGAATTGGACTCTGGCAGAGATGACAGCTTGGCCACTCCCCTCCTCTCTCCTATCTCCTTCAGTGGCTCAAGCCGTTGCCCCAGAACAGAGCGGCTTTTTTAATCATCCTGTTCAGTCTCATCCTGTTGGCTGCCATGATGCCACTGCCCCAGCAGACCACTCCATACATAATGGCTGATGCCACCACAGAATCATAGAAGGTCTTCAGGAGTGCCCCCCGCACTCCAAAAGACCTGAGTGCCTCAGTAGGTACAGCCTGTGCTGCCTCTTCTTGTAGAGTGCGTTGGTGTTGTGTGACCAGTCCAGTTTATTGTTCACGTGAACACCCAGGTACTTGTAAGATGTTACCATCTGAATGTCTGTTCCCTGGATGTTTATCGGTGGTGTGGGAGGTTGTCCATGCCTGCGGCAGTCCACCAACAATTCCTTGGTTTCCCTCACATTGATCTAGAGGCAGTTCCGCAGGCACCAATCCACAAAGACCTGGGCTGCACGGTGGCGCAGTGGTTTAGCACTGTGGCAGCACAGTTTTACCCTCGGCCGGGGGACCGTCGGGATCTTGAGATCGTGGGTTCGATCCCAGCCCCCGACCAACAGTGAGCTGTGTGGAGTTTGCATGTTCTTCCCGTGTTGCGTGGGTTTACTCCGGGATTTCTCCAGTTTCCTCCCGCACACCAAAAACATGTAGGTTTAGGGCGCTCGCGCACGCAGCGACCAGCAGCCGGTGGCTTGTCACCAGACTGCAAACCAAGTCTACCTACGGGTACAAATAGGTAACAAAAAAAAAAAAAAAAAGACCTGGATAAGTCCTCTGTACTCCGTATCATCCCCTCGAAGATGAGGCCGACGATTGCAGAGTCATCAGAGAACTTCTGTAGGTGGCACTGTGGTGTGTTGTGTGTAAAGTCAGCAGTGTAGAGGGTGAACAGGAAGGGAGACAGAACTGTTCCCTGGGGGGCCCCGGTGCTGTAGATGATGGTGTCAGACACACACTCCTGGGTCCTCACAAACTGTGGTCGGTTAGTGAGATAGTAATTGATATCTGTTTAGATAAGTTTACTCCAACTGACCTTTTAGAGTTAGATAAAATAATCTCCTCATCCAAGCCTTCATCTTGTCTTTTAGACCCTATTCCTACCAGGTTATTTAAAGAAGTCTTCCCAATTATTGGTAGCCATATTCTTTATATAATTAATTATTCTTTAACTTTAGGTTATGTACCGCAGGCTTTTAAAATTGCTGTCATTAAACCCTTACTCAAAAAGCCAACGCTCGATCCAGGAGTTTTGGCTAACTATCGACTAATCTCTAATCTGCCTTTCATTTCAAAAATCTTAGAAAGAGTTGTTGCTGAGCAATTGTTTGACCACTTGCAAGGAAATGGTTTAGTTGAAGAGTTTCAATCTGGGTTCAGAGTTCATCACAGCACTGAAACAGCTTTAGTGAAGGTCACTAATGACCTCCTTATCGCATCTGATAATGGACTAATTTCTATACTTGTCCTTTTAGATCTTAGTGCAGCCTTTGATACTATATCGTCGGCCTCCGTCGGTCTATGATGACCATGGAAGAGAATCCTAAACGTCTACTCTGCTGGAACAGCACCGCCTGTGGCTGAACAGGCCGATGCGCACCAGTGTTCTACCTTCCAGCGTTGGTAGGATTCAAGCCTGGGCAGGAAGATATGGAGGACAAGATGTTACCCATGCAGCATGTCCCCCCTCTCCATGTCACTGATGAATCCAAAGGAACAGCAGGGCTGCTATAGTTTGGCACCAGCGCCGTCGCAGGAGCTGCCAGAATGATGTTGAGCACAACAGAGAACTGCCTTAGGGGCTCCGACTCCGGATTTTTCCTCAGGGTTGACTCCCGAAGCCTTTCCCGTGATCGGGTGTGCCGCAAGGCAGCGGAGGTTTGAAATCAGGGTTTACCTTCCCCTAGATGGGCTACCTTCCCAGGTTGACGAGCCACCATCTACCCGAAGCATCTGGTTTTAAGGCGCCAGAGATCCGCCCTCGCTCCTTCTCCTATTAGTAAAAGCAGTTCCACCGGGCTTAGAGACTAAACCACACGGGCAGGCTAGGAGTTGGACTTAGTTGTCAGAGGCTTTTCGAGACGCACGCCGTAAGGAGCATTTTATGAGCACTGGGAGCTTAACCCCAGTGCCACTCCTGGCTATGACAACCTTGGAACCGCCTTTGATACTATTGATCATGATATTCTACTTGATAGATTAGAACACTATGTTGGACTAAATGGAACTTCGCTGCAGTGGTTTAGATCTTGTTTTTACAATAGACTTCAGTTTGTTCACATCAATGATGAGTTTTCTTCCGACTCTAAGCTCAGTCACAGAGTTCCACAGGGATCTGTGTTAGGCCCTACTCTTTTTAGTTTATATATGCTTCCATTAGGCAACATCATTAGAAAGCACTTTATACATTTTGATTGTTACGCAGATGACACACAATTATACCTGTCAATGAAGCCCGATGATTGTAATCAATTAGCCAAGTTAGATGCCTGTCTTAAGGAAATCAAAGCTTGGATGACTTGTAATTTTCTGCTATTAAACCCAGATAAGACTGAAGTCATTCTTGTTGGTCAAAAAAAAACCTTAGAAATACCTTTCCAAATCAAACTTTTAGCTTGGATGCAGTTACTCTTTCTCTTAATAGCTCTGTGAGGAACCTAGGAGTTATTTTTGATCAAGATCTGTTTTTCAATTCACATATTAAATTCGTTTCAAAGACTGCCTTCTATCATTTGTGTAATATTGCCAAGATTAGGAGCATCTTATCTCAGAGTGATGCAGAGAAACTGATCCACACTTTTGTTAGCTCTAGATTAGATTATTGTAACTCTTTATTATCAGGTTGTCCTAAAACATCTCTAAAAAGTCTTCAGTTGATCCAAAATGCTGCTGCAAGAGTTTTAACAGGTACTAGAAAGAGAGATCATATCTCTCTGGTTCTGGTCTCCCTTCATTGGCTTCCCATAGAGTTTAGAATTAAGTTTAAAATCCTTCTTCTCACGTTTAAAGCTCTAAACAATCAGGCCCCTTTTTATTTAAAAGATCTGATATTACCCTATTATCCTAACAGAGCACTGTGCTCCCAAAATGCTGGATTACTTGTAATACCTAGAATCTCCAAAAGTACAATGGGGGGCAGAGCCTTCAGTTATCAAGCTCCTCTCTTGTGGAACCAGTTACCAATCTAGGTTTGGGAGTCAGACTCGATCTCTGTTTTTAAGAATAGAGTAGAAACCTTCCTCTTCAATATAGCCTACGATTAGGGAGGGATCTTGTGTCTCTTAACCCCCCTTTTGTTTTGCTGTTAATAGATTCAGACAGCCGGGTGACCTCCAATAATGTACTTGGCTTCTCACCGTTAATATTTGCTCTCTTTATGTCTGTTCTTTTCATCTTCTCTATCCCCTCACCCCCAGCCAGTCACAGCAGATGTCTGCCCCTCCCTGAGCCTGGTTCTGCTGGAGGTTTCTTCCTGTTAAATGGGAGTTTTTCCTCTCCACCGTCGCTAAGTGCTTGCTCACAGGGGATCGTCTGTTTGCTGGGTCTTTCTGCAATTGTGGGGTTTTCCCTACATTTGAAAGTGCTACGAAATGACTTTTGTTGTGATATGGCGCTGTATAAATTAAGTTTAATTGAATTGAAAAAATTGAATAGTCCAGGATCCACGATGACAGGTGCTGATCCACCCCTGCACACAGCAGCTTATCCCTCAGCATCACTGGTTGGATGGTGTTGAAAGCACTGGAAGAATCAAAGAATATGATCCTCACAGTGCTCCCAGGCTTCTCCAGGTAGGACAGGGAACAATGTAGGAGGAAGATCACTGCATCCTCCACCCCAATGCCATGCTGGTAGGCAAACTGTAGTGGTGTGGCGGTTTGGGATAACCCCCACAACAGACTGGGACAGACAGCTCGCTACTTCTGGTTTTTTCCACTGCACTACTGTGATGTAATGTGCCATTCATGCATTGTGTTCATGCATCCTGTCCCTACTGTGTCTCTCATATGCAAATGCCCATACCAACTGCTGTGAATGCTCTTTCATGTATTGTTTGTAACTGGGTATATAAGCTGACTGAAATCCATGCTCACCCTCTCACTCTTCAACCACTGCTGCCGACACACACATCCTGTGTCTCTTTGCTGGAGAGCCTCCGAGCCGCCCATTGGGCGAGCTTCGTGACAGCGGTATGATAATAAACCTACTTAAAACCTCACTTCGCAGCCTTTATTTTATCATCCGCCTCACTGGTGACCCCGAAGAAGCACACGTTTTGTGCGACGCAACCTTCTGGTTTGGACAGCCACACTGGTGTCCTGATGGCAACGAACGCAGCACCCGGCGGTGATTCTCCGACGACAAGCGAACGCAGCAGCCTGACTGATCTGCCCTCCCTTCTGCTTCAGGGCGACCTCGACGCAGAGTTTCCAGGCGAAACTCTCCGGAGACCACCCACGACCGGGAAAGCTGAGGAACATTTCATGGTGAGATCTGCACGCCTAGATCAGCACATCCACGCTTGGACCGGCCGCTCTCACAGCTTCTGACACACGATTCTGTGTCTCCTTACGAGAGCGCACGCACCTCGTCCTTTCTCCACAACGGCGACCTCCACGGCCGACGGAGTACACGTGGACCTGAACACACCATGACCCATCTTCACCAACTACAACAGGGATGATTAAGCTCCCTGACCCTGGCTCTCCATCTCCAGCAGGCCCACCCGCGCACAGAACCCCGGCACACGCACCGGGGAGTTACGAGGACGGCACACCACGCACGGGACAAATACGGCTCCACAGACCGCCAGCATCCTTCGCCGCTGCACACAGAGCCTTCAGGGCTGCCCTCACACCTGCAGTACGCATGCAGCTCGCCCACTGGATTTTCTAATGGTCTTCGCCATGGCGCACAACGGGGATTCAGCAGTCTGCAGTTCCCGAAGGCTTTAAGGTTGTGCCCGCACCTAAAGTCAACACGCCAAGTCCCCTTGCTTTTGTTTTTTGTTTTTTTCTTTTCTTACAGCCGCCACGCAGCCTCATCGCTCCTGTTTTTTTTTTTTTTCACGGCTGCTATTAATCCTTGCAGGACTTAATCGCGAGAGGAGCCAGTGACTAATTTTTCTTCTTGTGGATTTCCGCACATTCAACGGGACAGCCCCTCGACATCGCGGATCAACAAGCAATTTTTGCGCGGCTCAGACGATTTCACCGTCCAGGGCCGGCACTTACTACCCCCCACCCCCTCCACCTCCGCCTGCACAGAGCTTTCCCTGCGCGCTGCCCAAGCTGCACTATCGAGGCCTCGGACCCCTGCCGAGCCCTATGGGGGGAAGCGTGTGGCGGTTTGGGATAACCCCCACAACAGACTGGGACAGACAGCTCGCTACTTCTGGTTTTTTCCGCTGCACTACTGTGATGTAATGTGCCATTCATGCATTGTGTTCATGCATCCTGTCCCTACTGTGTCTCTCATATGCAAATGCCCATACCAACTGCTGTGAATGCTCTTTCATGTATTGTTTGTAACTGGGTATATAAGCTGACTGAAATCCATGCTCACCCTCTCACTCTTCAACCTCTGCTGCCGACACACACATCCTGTGTCTCTTTGCTGGAGAGCCTCCGAGCCGCCCATTGGGCGAGCTTCGTGACGGCGGTATGATAATAAACCTACTTAAAACCTCACTTCGCAGCCTTTATCTTATCATCCGCCTCAGTGGGTCCATTGCTGGTCCCACCAGGGGGAAGAGGTGGATGAGGAGCAGCCTCTCCAGGTTCTTCATTAGGTGTGATGTGAGAGCCACTGGTCTGCAGCTGTTCAGGTCCTTTGGGTGCGGAGTCTTCGGAAAAGTTACCATGCAGGATGTTTTCCACAGCTGTGGTACCCTCCCTAGCTTCAGGCTCAAATTGAAGATATGCTCCATGATCCTGCATAGTTGGTCTGCACAGGACTTGAGGAACCTCAAGCTGATGCCGTCCAGACCTGCAGCCTTCCTCGCTTTGATCTTTTTCAGCTCAGCTCTCAACTGGGTCTTAGTGAGGGACAGACTGGGGCAGGGGGGCTGTGTGCTGGGAGGATGGGGGGAGGTCTGTGTGGGGAAAAATAGCAGGGGATGCGCATTGAGAGCTGGGGGGTGTAAGGGGGTGAAGGGAGAGTAGTGGACATTTTGCAGTGGCAGTAGACATATTTAACTGGAGTTTCAGATGACTGCCGATGTGGTTGATAATTTATTTACATGGTGGCACAAATATTCAATACACTCCCACAATAACTCAATTCTTAAAAGTATGTCTTAATGTTGTAAGTGGAATGAAATATTCAATGGCATAGGAGGGGGGCTGAAAAGTTCATAGTGGTCAAAATTGACCAAATGTGGTTTAATTTTCATCTGCAGGAATCCAAGTGCTGCAACACCATGAAGAAGTGTGTGGACTGAAGGGGAGACTATGTTGAAAAATAAACCACATTTGGTCAGATTTGACCACAATGAACTTTTCAGCCTATGAACTTTTCACACACACACACACACACACACACACACACACACACACACACACACACACACACACACACACACACACACACGTACTATATTAAACCAATGGAGCAGTAGCAAAGGAAAAATGTACACAACATTCTGCATAGGGAAACATTTTCTGTCAGCATATTTAACCACATTTAAGCTGCAGACACATGAGATTATTCATACAGTAAAGTATAAATATACATATATAGGTTTTCCTCCCATGCACACAGTTGATTCATTCAAGCAAATCCACCCAAGTAGACAATAAGCACGCACACCATAACACCCTTTCTTACTGTTTAAGTTCATGACCAGAGTCAGGCTGAGTCAGGATAAAGAGGGAATAAACTAACACTGCCAGACCAACATAAACAAGTACTGCTCCTGAAGATAAAGTGGCCATTCCCTGCAGTCCATGCAAGGAGTCACCCCTCTGGGTGATGGTTCTTGCTTTGATGAATATTCATTAGAACATTGCTAATGTGAGGGTGCAGAGGAATGTTTACTCCAGTGAGGGGCTGGAGAAAGGTTAGCAGATGGTGCAGTTATGTGGAGGTGGTTTGATAGAAGGTTATGGAAATAGGCACATAAGGGTGTTTGCATTGTCGCCTCTGGGAAGTGAGGTGGGAGAGGTGAAAGACAGATGAAGGCATTGTTGCTGTCTGGACAGCTGACATATGGATGAGCCATACATTGACAGCCCAGAGGTCATGTACACGTGGGCGAATGCTAGATTGCATTTATGTTCATGTTGTGTTATTGGATTTTGCCACTTGTAAAACTTAAGTTTTGCATTGATTGTGGTCCTAGTCATATTGTAAGTCCAAGAAGCAGACAAAGTTCTGCAAGGGGAGACGATGTGTACAGTCTCCAGCCTTTGTCTATTCAATAAAATTTTCTTGAATCCCAGGTCTGTTCAGGTTCCACAGTTTCACTACAATGGCTGCTCATTAAAGATTTACCCTAATCCAGTTCCGGTTATTATAGGGAGATGAAATTGCCCATGTATAATAATACATATCTCTATAGGTCATGTAGTAATTTGCAGCACTGAATTCCTAAGAGTTTCTCTTTTACAGGTGCTAAGGTGGAGTAAGGTGTGGTAATGGAGCCAGTTTAATGCAGTCATCAGGTTCCTGTACTTGAGAGGCTGCACACCATGGGAGACATTCAAGGAGATGAAAGAAACTGATGGGGTGGATGCCCAGTTGTATGACATAGTCAAGCACTGCCACCAACAGTTCAAGTGTGGTCGGGTATTGGTGGAAACAACATCCGGGCAACCATAGTGCACCCTTGATGAAGACACCATCCAGTAAGTGAAGGCCACCAGTTTGGAGGATTGCCACATAACCATTCACCAACTAGCCCAAGATGTCAATATCAGTGTGGGTTTGTAGAAAAAAAAATCATGCATGACCATTTGCACATGCAGAGGTTGTCTGCAAGATGGATTCCCTGGTTGCTCAAACCTTTCCAGCATCAGGGATGAGTCACATGCTCTCATGCTCTTTTGGGCATGTGCCAAGTAAACAAGGAGGACTTCTTAGACAGACTACTCATGCAGGACAAAACATGAGTCCATCACTAACAAAAACTCAATCAAAGCAATGGGCACATTTTTTTTTTAGTTTAGTTTAATGTTTATTTGAAAGGGACATTACATACTAATGAACATTAATACAAATGTAAGTATGCCAGATTTAGCAATACTGCTAATTTGCATCTGTAGTCCCCCAGCAGGTCACAAAAACACACAAACAATCATATACAAGCAGAACAACTGCAATGAAACTGTACAAAGTGTATGTGCTAAAGTGCAAACGTTAAGGTGTTACAAAACAAAACATTCAAATGTCACACGAGTTAAGTGCTGTGTATGCATACACACACATGCACCCAAGCACCTCACAGCAAGAACAGACAGCAACAAACAAGAGGTGGGGCATATGTGTGTGACGCACAGGCACATACAGTATATACTGTATATGCGTATGCCGCAGAGCAACCACTACTTATGGGTACAGTTTTGGTTGTTTAAAAGCCAATTTTTACAATGCTTCTTAAAAGTGTTTAGTGTGGTACGTTCTCTGATTGCAGGTGGTATATTATTCCAGATCTTGGTGCCCCTCACTGATAGCACAGATTGAGCAAATGTGGTGCATCTGTGGGGGACCTCACAGTCTCCTCTAGTGATTGCTATGGTGGTTGTACCGGTGACAGTTCTCAGTTTAACATATTCTCCCGGGTGTGGCGGGGGGGGGGGCATTTAATATTTTATATATTGAACAGGCAAGCTTGAGAGTTTTATAATTTTCAAAAGACAGAAGATTGTATTTCTTGATATATGGGATCTTTCTTATCAAAAATTTGTATGGCTTTTTTGTATAAAGAGTCAGTGAGTTTGATTATGGTTACACCAGTGAGTGACCAATTGGTAGCAGTAATCGATGTGCATGCAGAAACATTTTGGCCGCACTGTCAGTGATGGTCTAATTGGTTTAAAATTTCTTAGATTGAATTTGATTATGTTTGAGATTTTTTATGTGTTTTTTAAAGGTTACTGAGGAGTCTAAAGTCATGCCGAGGTACTTAAATTCCTCGACTAGTTGCAGCTCCTCCCCTTTTAAGAAAATGTTTGAGTTTGCAATATTTGATCGTTGTTTGGTGAACATCATGCAAACAGTTTTTTTAGTGTTTAGTAGGAGCCATGAATTATTAAGCCAGTCATGGATTTGGGTCATTGCTGTTGTAAGAATACAGGCGGCTGGGGAGTGCTGTGGGGCTGTGAGGGGGCCGGTGCTGTGATCGCGAGACGTTTCGAGAATATTGCGCAATAATCCAAAATGGCGACTCCCGTCATCCGAGTTTAAACAAACTTTTCCACAGGTACTTTTTTTTTCTCTTTTTGTAATTAATTCATTAACTGACTCTCTGTGTTTATCTTTCCTTTTCCATACGGAGCTAGAGGAACTAGAGAACTATATTGACGAGTTTTATTACCGTTGCTGTGTCATGGAGCAGGCGAGTGTGTGTCCCACCCCTGCTTCTCAGTCTAAACGACCGAGACCCACAGACTCGCCAAAAATAACACCTGAGAAATCACAGGAGGGCACCAAGGTTAGTGACATCCTTTTCTCTATTGAGAATAAACTTACCAGCATGGATGGTAGACTAGCGCTGGTCGAGCTGCTTCATAAAGAATTTCAGGGTTTGCGTGAGAGTTTAGAGTTCAGTCAAACACAGCTCATCTCTCTGGTAGAGGAGAATAATAGCCTAAAAAAAGTCAGTAAACACACTAACCACGTGGTCTGGCGTTGTTGAGAGAGAAAACCAAAAAATGAAGGAAACAGTTCTCAATTTGCAGTCACGCAGCATGAGAGATAACCTTGTTTTTTCTGGAATCGTTGAAAAAAAATAATGAAAATCCAGAACAGCTGGTCCGTGAATTTATGTCAACACAACTGAAACTATCCCCCGAAGTCACAAATTCAATTACGTTCCACTGAGTCCACCGAACTGGGCAAAAAAAATTCCCAGAAAAAATTACCTTTTGTTGCTAAATTTGAGCATTTCAAGCAAAAAAATGTGGTACAGAGGCAGGGCAGGAAGCTTAAAAACACCAATTATGGTCTAAATAATCAATTTCCACAGGAAATCTTGGAAAGGAGAAGGAAGCTTTTTTCCCATTAGGAAACAAAACATCCAAGAAAGTAAACAAGTTATTGTTTCTGTGGATAGACTGCATATAGATGGCAAGCTGTTTATGGATGAAACTGTAATACCTTAGTTATTCTAGAGCCTATTTTGTTTTTTTGTTTGTTTGTTTTTAGCTACAGGTGGAAAAAGAGTGCGATTGTGCGTGGGTCTCTTACTCAATCTCAGTTTAATTTGTTAACATTTGTCAAAATGTTTTTTTTCTTTGTTGCTGAGGTTGTTGTTTGTTTGTCTGTTGTAGTTCATTTTTTTGAAGTTGTTAGGTCATTGTTGTATGTTATCTGCATTTTTTCACCACTTACTAACCTTTATGTCTGTTTTCTCTCATACTTCTGGTTTATAGGAAATAACTTTAAGTACATGCACCCCATTTTCTTGCAATTCCAGGCAAATGGAACAGAGACATTGTGCGCGCACAGCCAATCATATATGTGTAGGTGTATATTTTACACACAACATATATATTCACACATATGCATTCATTACGGACATATAATCACATAGGCACATTTAGTTAGCCTTTAGTACATAACCAGTTAGTGAAAACATGTCCACATTTAAGTTTGTCACATGGAACATACGTGGAATTGGTGCCAGGGAGAAGAGGCTAAAAGTTTTTAATCGACTGAAGGATCTACAGGCAGACTTTGTCTTATTGCAGGAGACACATGTCTCTAAGTCGTCTGTAGATGCACTCACCTCCCCGGAATTCCCCCACTTGTACTCAGCCGGCTTTAATTCTAAACAAAGGGGGTAGTTATACTGATAAACAGAAAAATATGCTTTGTTGTGAATAATACCATAACAGATCTGGAAGGTAGATTTATAAAACTAAAAATCTCAGTTCAAAATTTGGATCTATGTCGTCGGCCTCCGTCGGTCTATGATGACCATGGAAGAGAATCCTAAACGTCTACTCTGCTGGAACAGCACCACCTGTGGCTGAACAGGCCGATGTGCACCAGTGTTCTACCTTCCAGCATTGGGCGTTGGTAGGATTCAAGCCTGGGCAGGAAGATATGGAGGACAAGATGTTACCCATTCAGCATGTCCCCTCTCTCCACGTCACTGATGAATCCAAAGGAACAGCAGGGCTGCTATAGTTTGGCACCAGCGCTGTCGCAGGAGCTGCCAGAACGATGTTGAGCACAACAGAGAACTGCCTTAGGGGCTCCGACTCCAGATTTTTCCTCAGGGTTGACTCCCGAAGCCTTTCCCGTGATCGGGTGTGCCGCAAGGCAGCGGAGGTTTGAAATCAGGGTTTACCTTCCCCTAGATGGGCTACCTTCCCAGGTTGACAAGCCACCATCTACCCAAAGCATCTGGTTTTAAGGCGCCAGAGATCCGCCCTCGCCCCTTCTCCTGTTAGTAAAAGCAGTTCCGCCGGGCTTAGAGACTAAACCACACGGGCAGGCTAGGAGTTGGACTTAGTTGTCAGAGGCTTTTCGAGATGCAAGCCGTAAGGAGCATTTTATGAGCACTGGGAGTTTAACCCCAGTGCCGCTCCTGGCTATGACAACCTTGGAACCAAAGATCTATGTATTGCAAACATTTATGGCCCAAATGTTGACGACCCTTCCTATTTTCACACTTTTTTCACTTCTCTTTCTGAGCACTTGGACACTACACTCATAATAGGAGGAGACTTCAACCTGGTATTAAACCCTGCAATCGACAGGCTCAGTGCATCGGGGAATTACCGAAAATGGCAGGCTACTGACACTCTCAAACAATACATGAATGATTTTGGTCTTTGCAATGAATGGCATTCTCTTCACCCAACTCTTCGGGAATACACTTTTTTTTTCATCAATTCATAGTTCACATTCATGTCTAGATTTCTTTTTAGCCAGTAACTCTATTGTAAGGGACATCACAGACACTGAAATATGTTCAAATCAAGCTATTAGCGATCACCATCCAGTATCTCTTACACTAGTAAATGTCATATGTATTCTGCCTGTTAAAGGCAGAAGGAATGAAACCCACTCACAGAAATATGTTGTGCGTACTTTATTGTGCAGAACAAAATATAACTGTCCAAACATAGTGAGCCAAAGGAGTACAGGGAAGTCTCTAGGATGCTCAATCTGACAGGCGAGTCAAACACGGGGAAAAAATGTCCCAAGGCAGATGGAACTGCAACAGAGGAACGGAGGAGGAGCCCGGAAAAGAGCCATCTGGAAAACTAGACAGCAGGGGCGAAACAGTTTGCACTCACGAAGCTGGAGCTGTCCGAGTTAATCCATGAAATCCACAGGCTGGAGAGAACAAAAGGGAAATAGACAGATGAAGGCTACTCCACAATTCACCTCAATCACCCGACAATACACAATGGCAAACTGAGATCTTAAATACAGCACAGTAACGAGCAGAGTGTATGCTGGTGTGAAGAGAGGCGAGAGAGTGTGGAAGAGTGTGAGTGGAAACACCTGTGTGGATGGACGTCTGCACCAGTGAGTGAGTGTGTGTACATGTGTGTGTGTGTGTGTGTGTGTGTGTGTGTGTGTGTGTGTGTGCGTGCGCTCGCGCGCGCGCGCGTAAGAGGTGAATGAGAGTGAGAATGCAGGTGAAGATATAAGTGTGTGTGTGTGTGTGTGTGTGTGTGTGTGTGTGTGTGTGTGTGTGTGTGTACAGCGGAGAAAATAACAGCTGGTAAGAACTGGCAGGAAAAAGGGGCGTGGCTGAACTGTCACAGCTGAGCAGAGCTCAGAGCCTCCCAGGAGGAGCCTAGAGAAAGGTATGGGGAAAAACACCCTCCTGAGGCCAAACATTCACCATGGCAAGGAGCTGGGCTGGCAGGTCCAGCCCAGTCCATGACAGTAAATAGGAAAGCTACAAGGGAAACTAGGAGCTGGAAATTTAATATCTCACTACTGAAAGACAAAGTCTTTATTAACTACTTTAATAAAGAGTGGGAATCATATCTGGAATATAATGATGTGCCAGGAATATCCCCAGGTGTTCTTTGGGAAACAGCAAAAGCGGTCATGCGAGGCAAAATAATCTCTTACTGTTCACATAAGAATAAAAAAAAAAAAGCACTGGTACTGGAGTTAGAACAGAAAATTAAATCACTGGAGACAACCTGTGCCGTTTCCCCACAGGAACAGACACTTAATGATCTGAGAAAATTAAAGCTGGAATTAAAGGAAATTACAAACAAAAGAGCACAGTTTTTAATACAAAGGCTGCGTCTTGAGAAGCTTGAACACAGTAATAAATCGGGGCGATATCTTGTGAACCAGCTTAGATTGAATAAAGATAAAAACAACTATCCACTCTATTAAGGATATGACTGAAAATATTACCCATGTGCCTGAAGAAATAAATAACTCCTTCAGAAAGTTTTATGAAAACCTCTACTCATCTCAAATTAACCCATCTGACTCAGAGATAAATACATTTTTGGACAATATTAACTTACCACGATTAAATAATGAACAGATTGCAGCTCTGGATGCACCTCTTCAGGTGTCTGAACTCCAGGAGGCACGTAAGCACATCCCAAACAACAAAGCTCCGGGACAAAATGGTTTTCCTGTAGATTTTTATAAAGAATTTTGGCCTGTGATGGCACCTATTTTCTTTAAAATGGTGAACCAAATTAAAGAAGATAGTGTAATCCCTCCAAATATGAAGTTGGCTAGTATTATCCTGCTCCTTAAACCTGGAAAAGAACCTACGCTTCCATCCAGCTACCGTCCCATCACTTAGAAATGCTGATCTTAAAATAATTTGCAAAACTCTCACCAAAAGACTGGAAAGGATAACTCCGTTTGTTCAATTCAATTCAACTTTATTTATATAGCGCCATTTCACAACAACAGTCATCTCATAGCACATTCAACAGTAGGGGAAACCCCCACAATTGCAGAAAGACCCCAGCAATCAGGCGATCCCCTATGAGCAAGCGCTTGGTGACGGTGGAGAGTAAAAACTCCCTTTTAACAGGAAGAAACCTCCAGCAGAACCAGGCTCAGGGAGGGGCAGTCATCTGCTGTGACTGGCTGGATGAAAAGAACAGACATGTAGCGAGCAAATAGCATGATGGGGATTCAATCTATGGGAGAGAACAAACAGATGTTAATGACCAGCAAAAAAAAAATAAAATATTTCATTGAGAGTGTAGAAAGGAGTGAAGCCCAATTATTGGAGGTCCCCCGGTTGTCTAAACCTAATAGCAGCATAACTAAGGGACGGTTCAGAAACACATGATCCCTCCCTAATTGTAGGCTATATCAAAAAGGAACGTTTTAACCCTATTCTTAAAAACAGAGATCGAGTCTGACTCCCGAATCCAGATTGGCAGCTGGTTCCACAAGAGAGGAGCTTGATAACTGAAGGCTCTGCCCCCATTGTACTTTTGGAGATTCTAGGTATTACAAGTAATCCAGCATTTTGGGAGCGTAGTGCTCTGTTAGGATAATAGGGTAATATCGGATCATTTAAATAAAAAGGGGCCTGATTGTTTAAAGCTTTAAAAGTGAGAAGAAGGATTTTAAACTTATTTCTAAACTCTACGGGAAGCCAATGAAGGGAGGCCAGAACCGGAGAGATATGATCTCTCTTTCTAGTACCTGTTAAAACTCTTACAGCAGCATTTTGGATCAACTGAAGACTTTTTAGAGATGTTTAGGACAACCTGATAATAAAGAGTTACAATAATCTAATCTAGAGCTAACAAAAGCTTGTTACTTGTCACTCTGAGACAAGATGCTCCTAATCTTGGCAATATTACGCAAATGATAGAAGGCAGTCTTTGAAACGAATTTAATATGTGAATTGAAAAACAGATCTTGATCAAAAATAACTCCTAGGTTCCTCACAGAGCTATTAAGAGGAAGGGTAACTGCATCCAAACTAAAAGTTTGATTTGGAAAGGTATTTCTAAGGTTTTTTTTGACCAACAAGAATGACTTCAGTTTTATCTGAATTTAATTACAAGTCATCCAAGCTTTGGTTTCCTTAAGATGGGCTTCTAACTTGGCTAATTGATTACTATCATCTGGCTTCATGGACAGGTATAATTATGTGTCATCTGCATAACAATGAAAATGTATACAGTGCTTCCTAATAATGTTGCCTAATGGAAGCATATATAAACTAAAAAGAGTAGGGCCTAGCACAGATCCCTGTGGAACTCCATGACTAAGCTCTGAGTTGAAAGAAAACTCATTATTGACATGAACAAACTGGAACCTATTAGGTTAATAAGATCTAAACCACTGCAACGAAGTTCCATTAAGTCCAACATAGTGTTCTAATCTATCAAGTAGAATATTATAATCGATAGTATCAAAAGCTGCACTAAGGTCTAAAAGGACAAGTACAGAAACGAGTCCATTATCAGATACGATCAGGAGGTCATTAGTGACCTTCACTAAGGCTGTTTCAGTACTATGATGGATTCTAAACCCAGATTGAAACTCTTCAAATAAACCATTTCCCTGCAAGTGGTCAAATAATTGTGTAGCAACAACTCTTTCTAAGAGTTTTGAAATGAAAGGGAGATTAGAGATTGGTCTATAGTTAGCTAAAACTCCTGGATCCAGCGTTGGCTTTTTGGGTAAGGGTTTAATTACAGCAGTTTTAAAAGCCTGTGGTACATGGCCTAAAGTTAATGAAGAATTGATTATTTGAAGAATAGCGCTATCAGTAAATGGGAAGACTTCTTTAAATAACCTGGAGGGACTAGGGTCTAAAAGACAAGTTGAAGGCTTGGATGAGGAAACTATTTTGTCTAACTCCAAAAGGTCAGTTGGAGTAAACTGATCCAAACAGATGTCAATTGAAGGAGTTGTAGTAGTTACTGTATTTAAGTTAACGGTGGGAAGAATCTGACTGATTTTGTCTCTGATAGATGAAATTTTATTATTGAAAAAGTTCATAAAGTTCTGACTAGTAAGCTCTAAGGGAATGCTAGGATTGACAGAGTCCTGACTCTTTGTCAGCCTGGCTACAGTGCTGAAAAGAAACCTGGGATTATTCTTATTCTCTTCTATTAATGCAGAATAATAACTCGTTCAAGCTTTTCTCAGAGACTTTTTATAAATTAAAAGATGATTTCTCCAAGCTAAATAGATTTCATCTAAATTAGTGGAGCTCCATTTTCTTTCTAATTGACAAGTCTTCTGTTTTAAGCTACGAGTTTCCGTGTTGAACCAAGGAGTTAGAAATCTCTGATTAGACTTTTTCTTTTTTAAAGGGGCTAACATGTCTAGAGTCTGATGCAGAGAAACTGTAACACTATCTACCATGCTATCAATTACAGAAGGAGCAAGCTGTCTATAGCTTATTTCCGTTGTGTTGACACATGGCATAGAGGAAACAATCTGCATAAATTTGGTAACAACATCATTTGAGAGGCATCTACTGTAGTAATATTTTTCCTTGGGAGCCAAATAGTCAGAAACAGTAAAATCAAAGGTTAACAGACAATGGTCTGATAGTACAGGGTTATGAGACACTACCAGCTTTTCTATTTCTATGCCATATGTCAGAACAAGGTCCAACGTATGGTGGAGATAATGGGTAGAATTTCCAACTTTCTAAGAAAACCCCATCGAGTCTAAAATTGAATTAAATGCCAAATTAAGGCAATCACTATCTACATCTACACGTAAATTAAAGTCCCCTACTATAATTATTACCTCCGCCAAGGAGGTAATGTTTTTGCCGGGGTTTGTCTGTCTGTTTGTCTGTCTGTCTGTTTGTCTGTTGGTTAGCAACATAACTCAAAAAGTTTTGGACGGATTTCAATGAAACTTTCAGGCGTTGTTGGAAATGGTACAAGGAAGAACTGATTAAATTTTGGTGGTGATCCGGATCACCGTCCAGAAGAAAACCGCCATTACGGAAAATGCCATTTTCGTGAATAACTACTGAACCACTAATCCTATCATTGTCAATCCAATTGCTAGTCATATGTTCTCATGGTCAAGGAATCTGAAAACGTACACACAAACACTGTATGGGGGAACTGTGGCGCTTGGCGGAGGTCTGCGCTCTCCGAGTGCTTTTCTAGTTCTATCTGATTTCAGCACTAAATCAGCTAAGAATTCGACAAATTCAGATAAAAACTCTGAGTAGGTTGATGGGGGACAATAAACTATTGCAAATAAAATTGGGTTTAGCCTAAAATTGCTAAAATGCTCAATACTGAGGACCAGGCCCTCCAAGGAATTATAACGTGTTTTTTGCTTTACATTAACTAGTAATTTGGAATGGTAAATTGTTGCTACTCCTCCTCCACAACCAGAACTTCTGGGATTCTGACATTTTAAATAACCAGAGGGAGTTGATTCATTCAAACCAACATAATCCTCTTGCCCTAATCAAGTCTCTGTAAGGGATATTAAATCAATCTGATAACAGACCATGGACTAGCAGAGACTTGGGAGTTATCAATCAATCAATCAATCAATCTTTATTTCGGATAGATTAAAAGTACAGATTAAAAGAAACAGAATAATATAACAAAAGGGGAAAGAAAATCCAACAAGGTCAAATTAGACAATAACTCCTCTGATTATACAGTTCAACATAAGTTATCCGAAATGGGTGATGGCTGAAGCCGCAGCTTATATTGCCCACCCATATTCCATCCAAGGATTCAAAAGAAAAACAAACAAGAGTGATTACAATTCAGAACAAAGCTAAGACAAAATGTGACAAAAAAACAAACAAACAAAAAAACTAAGCAACAACACAATGAAGACTGGATATGACAGTCCTTATGTGATTTTATATGTCATCTTGTATATATATGTTTGGAGTATTTCTTCCTTTAGTTTTTGTTTAAATTGTCCAAGCGTTGTACATGATTTTAATTCAGGTCCAAAATCGTTCCATAATCTGACTCCTTGCACTGAAACACAGTATTGCTTGGTGGTAGTTCTCACTGAAGTTTTTTGAAATATATATGTTCCTCTGAAATGATATTGTTTCTTCCTTATTTGGAACAACTTTTGGATATTTGCGGGCAGTGATAGATTCTTCACTTTAAACATTATTACTGCAGTTTTAAAGTCAACCAGATCTTTCAACTTCAGAGCTTTTAATTTAAGAAAGTTAGAGTTAGAGTTAGAGACTTAATATTTAACAAACCACATTTAATTTTTAAATTATGAGGAGGAACAGAGGCCAAATCGTTCAATTTAGACGCTTCATGTTTAATTTGAGTTTTACCAACTTTTTGTTTAATCACTTTGGGATGCTTATACATATTTTTATTTACTTTGGAGGGAGCAGACAATGATTCTCTGATGGGGAAGACAGGGGCTAAGATGAGGGGTGGCAGATGAAAGGGAGCTGCAGAGAGGCGTGCAAGACTGCAACTCTGCTTCCTGGTCCCAACTCTGAGTTGTCAAGGTTTTGGAAATTTGGATAAAAATGATGCCAGATTGTTAGATAAATGAGACGCACCATTCAAAGTGGGATGGACGCTGTCTCGTCTAATAAGACCAGGTTTTCCCCAAAATGAGCTCCAATTGTCTATGTAGCCCACATTGTTTGCAGGACACCACACAGACAGCCAGCGGTTGAAGGATGACAAGCAGCTAAACATGTCATCACTGGTCAGATTGGGGAGGGGCCCAGAGAATACTACAGAGGCAGACTGACATAACGTTCGGCTCAGGAGACGCACACACACAGGCTCAGAGTAGTTCAAACTGTTTATTAACAACAGGGATGTTTGGGTGCGTGTCTGCGGAATGTTAATGTGTTGGTGGCGGCGTCTGCTTCGGACCCAGAGGCAGGAGACCGTTCAGCCGGCAACCTTGTTTGGGCAGATGACTGGCGCTTCAAGGATGGAAGCCCGGGAGACAGCCACCTGCAGGGCTCGGTGCAGCAGCGAGGAGAGACGAGGGACGGGATTGTCCGCCGCCGAGGAATCCACCTGTGCACAGGGGAGCAAACTGGAGAGATGAGGTAAGTGATCTTCTTACCGGTAAAGAGGATGCTGAAGAGAATGTGGTAGAAGTCCATGCAAGGGAAATGAAGTCTACGGCTTCAGGCCGACGCTCAGGGCGAGGCGGCTTTTATCCTTCGCCGCTGACGAGTAGCAGGTGCGTGGGCAGGTGGCGCCGCTGATGAATGGCGCGGCGTGACAGTACTCCCCCCTCTAGCAGCGCCTCCTGGCGATGGCTTATCCGGGTGCGCTCGGTGGAAGTCCGCGATGAGCGATGGGTCCAACACAAACGACGGGGGCACCCACTGTCGATGCTCGGGCCCATAGCCCTCCCAGTCCACCAAGTATTGCAACCCACGACCCCGGCGCCGGGAGTCCAGGATGGAGGAGGCGGACCAGGCCGGATGGCCACCAATCATCCGGGGCGCGGGTTGCGCTGCAGGAGGAGGGCAAAGGGGGTCAGTAACTGCCAGTTTCACCTTCGACACGTGGAAAGTAGGATGAATGCGGAGGGAGGGGGGAATAGCCACGCGCACAGCCACCGGGTTGATGATCCGGGTGATGGGGTAGGGACCCATGAAGCGCTGTGCCAGCTTTCTCCTCTCGCCTTTTAGAGTGACGTCCTGGGTGGAAATGTAAACAAGCTGCCCAACTCTGTACGCCGGGGCAGGTCTCCTACGCCGGTCCGCCACAGTCCTGTTGCGCTCCGCTGTGCGCAATAGCGCATGGCGCGCGGCAGCCCAGGTGGAGCGGAACTGCCTGAGATGGGCCCTAACTGACGGGACAGTTACTTCACTCTCCTGCTCCGGAAACAGCGGGGGGTCGTAACCCAGGGACGCTTTGAAGGGGGACATCCCTGTAGCAGAAGAGCGAGCGGTGTTGTGGGCATATTCAACCCAGGCAAGATGGTTGCTCCAGGACGCGGGTTTGGATCTGGACACACAGCGGAGCGCAGCCTCCAGCTCCTGGTTGGTCCTCTCACACTGCCCGTTGGATTGGGGGTGATGGCCAGAGGAGAGGCTCACCTTGGCTCCGATGGCGTTGCAGAAAGACCTCCAAACCTCAGATGAAAACTGGGGGCCCCGGTCCGAGACCACGTCCACCGGAATCCCATGCAGCCTGACCACGTGTTGGACGAGGAGGTCCGCCGTCTCCAGGGCAGTAGGGAGGCCTCGTAGGGGGACGAAGTGCACGGCCTTGGAGAAGCGGTCCACGATGGTCAGGATGGTGTCATAGGAGTTGGAGATGGGGAGTCCGGTGACGAAATCCAGAGCGATGTGCGACCAGGGCCTGCCAGGGACGGGCAGGGGCTGGAGCAGACCCGCTGGAGGGGCATTTCCCGACTTGCAGGTGGCACAGATTGGGCAAGCCCGGGCGTAGCGGGCTGCATCCCTCCGCAGGCCTGGCCACCAAAAGGACCGTTGGAGGAGATCTATCATCCGGGAGGTGCCAGGGTGACAGGTGAGCTTGGAGGTGTGGAGCCAGTGGATGACCTCTCCTCGGACCGCGGATGGCACGAACAGCCTCCCCTCCGGTCCGCCGCCAGGGTCAGGTTCCACCTCCTGTGCCTTCCGGATCTTGCTCTCAATGTCCCACGAGATGGCTCCCACGACGCACGACCTGGGCAGGATGGAGTGGGGCGCCTCCTCCGACTCCACGGGGGCGAACTGCCTGGAGAGGGCGTCAGGCAGGACGTTCCTAGAGCCAGGCCTGAAGGTGATGGAAAATTGGAACCTGGCGAAGAACAGGGACCAGCGCGCCTGGCGGGCGTTCAGGCGCTTGGCAGATCGTAAGTATTCCAAGTTCTTGTGGTCCGTGAGGACCACAAACGGCAGGCTTGCCCCCTCCAACCAGTGGCGCCACTCCTGCAGGGCGAGCTTGATGGCCAAGAGCTCTCTGTCCCCCACATCGTAGTTTCTCTCTGCCGGGGACAAGCGCCGGGAGAAGAAGGCGCACGGTCGCTTGGCGCCATCGTCCGGTGACCGCTGGGACAGCACTGCTCCCACTCCCGTGTCCGAGGCGTCTACCTCTACAATGCACTGCAACGCGGGGTCGACCTGGCGAAGGACCCGGGAGGAGGAGAATTCCGCCTTCAGCGCCTCAAAGGCGGCAGCGACCTCTTCGGTCCACCGGAACGGGACCTTCGGGGACGTGAGGCGGGTCAGTGGTCCAACGATGGCACTGAAGTTGGGAACAAAGCGGCGGTAAAAATTGGCGAAGCCAACAAATTGCTGCACCTGCTTCCGGGATGCAGGTGTAGGCCATTCCACCACCGCCTTTACCTTCTCTGGGTCGGGGAGCACCTTATCGTGGGCGATGATGAACCCCAGGAAGGACGTACTCCTGGCGTAAAATTCACACTTTTCTGCCTTAACGTACAGACGGTTCTCCAGCAGCCTTTGGAGGACCCGCCTCACGTGGACCTGGTGCTCATCCCTGGACTTGGAGAAGATGAGGATATCGTCCAGGTAGACGAACACGAAAAGGCCAATGAAGTCCCGGAGGACGTCATTAATGAGGCGCTGGAAGACTGCAGGAGCGTTGGTCAACCCGAACGGCATCACCAGATATTCAAAGTGGCCGTTCGGGGTACGGAAGGCCGTTTTCCACTCATCTCCCTCCCGGATCCGGACGAGGTGGTAAGCGCTGCGTAGGTCCAGCTTGGTGAACCAGGTCGCCCCCTGGAGGGAGTGGAAAGCAGTGTCCATGAGAGGCAGGGTGTAACGGTCCTTCTCCGTGATATTATTGAGGGCCCGGTAGTCGATACAAGGGCGGAGGGACCCATCCTTTTTCCCCACGAAGAAGAACCCTGCCCCCACGGGTGACGATGATGGGCGGATAATCCCAGCACTTAATGATTCCTTCAGGTAGGCGTTCATCGTCTCCTTCTCCGGCGCAGACAGGCTGTAAAGGCGACCAGAAGGTAAGGGAGCCCCCTGGCGGAGGTTGATGGCGCAGTCATAGGGCCGATGAGGGGGAAGAGACATAGCTTTCGCTTTGCTGAACACCATACCCAGGTCGTGAAATTCTGGGGGCACCAGAGACAGGTCCGGGGGTGCAGCGTCCGTCGCAGGGGGAGGAGCGGACGGAAAGCAGGCAGCGGACTGAAGGCAGGTGCCCATACAGAACGTACTCCATGCCGAGATCCCAGCTGATTTCCAATCCAGGACTGGATTGTGAAGGCGGAGCCAGGGATACCCCAGGATGACGGGCGACACAGAGTTGGGAAGGACGTAAAAGGTCATCTCCTCCCGGTGGTTTCCCAAGATGATGACCGGTAGGGGAACAGTTTGATGTGTCACTCTCCCGAGGGTGGCACGGGAGAGGTGGATCAGGGAGATGGGAGTGTTGAGTGCCTGGCAGCGGATGCCCAATCGGGTTGCCAGGCTTTGTGAAATGAAGCTGCCTTCTGCGCCCGAATCCACCAGTGCGTGGGTGAGGTGCCCAGTAGGGTTATGGCAGAAACGGATGGGCAGCTTCAATTGAGTAAGTGATCCTAACCGATTGACATCCGCGAGGCTTCCAACAGTGACTCGCGGACCCCACCGACTGGCTTTCCGTGGACAACGCTCCACGGTGTGTTGGTCGCCTCCGCAATACATGCAGAGGCCCAACTCACGGCGGCGTTGTTTCTCCACAGGGGAAAGTTTAGTCCAGCCCGTCACCATCGGCTCCGACTCCTCGGGGCGCGATGCTGGCGGCGCCGCCAGGGGGCGAGCTTGGAACAGGTGCGGCGAGGCTCCACGAGGGCGAGAAGAAGAAGACCTCCGCCCCGAGGAGCGCTCGCGCAGCCTGTTATCCAAACTTATCGCTAAGGATGTCAGCTCCGCTAGCGTCCCAGGGATATCCCGACCAGCCAGTTCATCCCTCAGATCACTATTGAGGCTGCGGAGGAACAGGCCACAGAGGGAGCGTTCCTCCCAGCCCAATTCCTCCGCCGCTACCCGGAAGTCGACCGAGTGGTCCGCTGCCGACCGGCTTCCCTGCTGGAGAGCGAGAAGCCGATCGACCTGGACCGTTTCGGTTTGTGAGTGGTCAAAGACCTCCAGAAAGCGCCTCACGAATTGGTCATAGGTGAGGGTGGCATAACTGGGCCTCGCCATTACGGCGTAGGTCCAGGTTAACGCACGCCCCTCCAGAAGATTCCCTATGTAACCAATTCGGCTGTGATCCGAGGGAAAATCTCCGGGCACACGGTGGAACACGGACTCACACTGCATAATAAACCCCCGCGCTCCGCCGAGCTTACCGCTAAAGCGGGCGGGGGTCGGAATCGGCGTGAGCCGAACCGGTGCCACTGGAGCCGGCTGGACGGCCGCTGGAACAGCAGGAGCCGCGCCACCCTGGCGAGTCGGGAGGAACGGCTGTTGGGGGTCCAAGCGGTTCAATCGGTTAGTCAGTTCTAATAATTGATTAAGAACCACCTGTTGCTGATAAACAATCTGATCCACCCGAGCCTCGAGGATGGTAAACCGGTGTGCGAGCCCGCCGTCCGCCGAGCCGCTCTGCTGAAGCCGTACTGACATAACGTTCGGCTCAGGAGACGCACACACACAGGCTCAGAGTAGTTCAAACTGTTTATTAACAACAGGGATGTTTGGGTGCGTGTCTGCGGAATGTTAATGTGTTGGTGGTGGCGTCTGCTTCGGACCCAGAGGCAGGAGACCGTTCAGCCGGCAACCTTGTTTGGGCAGATGACTGGCGCTTCAAGGATGGAAGCCCGGGAGACAGCCACCTGCAGGGCTCGGTGCAGCAGCGAGGAGAGACGAGGGACGGGATTGTCCGCCGCCGAGGAATCCACCTGTGCACAGGGGAGCAAACTGGAGAGATGAGGTAAGTGATCTTCTTACCGGTAAAGAGGATGCTGAAGAGAATGTGGTAGAAGTCCATGCAAGGGAAATGAAGTCTACGGCTTCAGGCCGACGCTCAGGGCGAGGCGGCTTTTATCCTTCGCCGCTGACGAGTAGCAGGTGCGTGGGCAGGTGGCGCCGCTGATGAATGGCGCGGCGTGACACAGACATTGTTTTTGCAAAGTCACACACCAATTCCACATTAAGTTTTGTGACTTACGACTGCCGGAGTCGGACGCCATTAATGCCGGCGTGGATAACAATTGTGGAGTATTTACAGTTACTTTTAGCCAGCATTTTCAAATTTGACTCGATGTCGCCTGCTCTGGCCCCAGGAATGCATTTGACTATGGCTGCTGGAGTCTCTAGGTTCATGTTTCTGACTACAGAGTCACCAATGATCAGAGTTTTTTCTTCAGCGGGTGTGTCGCTGAGCGGGGAAAAACGATTAGAAACATGAACAGGTTGGTGGTTAACCGGGGCCTTGTGACTAGGCTTCCTTCTCACCGTCACCTACCCAGTCTCCTTGCTGCTGAGGAGGACCAGAGGACCGCTAACAGGCAGCCCTATGCTATGGAGCTCCGCTGCAGCTAGGGAACGTCCGTCAAGATTAACTGGCGCAGACGGTGTTTCAATGCAGCGGAGCCAGGATTCCAAATCAGACAACCTCGCCTCGAGCGCCTCAAAAAGACATTTATTACATTTACCGTTATCACTAAAAGAGGCAGAGGTGTAGCTAAACATCTGACAGAGAGAGCACACCAGAGGAGAAGGGGAAGGAGAGCTAGTAGCCATAGCTAGTGGCTAACCCGAAGCTAACAAAAACACAGATGAAAGGTGAACAGAAGGCTAAAGAAGGTGATTAGATGACACTGAGTGCGCACACAGGTGCAAGAGGCTTGATAAACAGAAGTGAGAGCTAACGGTAGATGGAAAAAAGTGATTAAAATACAATTAAAGGCAAAATCCTCGGGAGAACAAGGACAGCAAACCACAGACAGTCAGCAACACAGAAAGTGATGATACATTACCACAGGAAGGTCCCACCAGGAATTCACCCAGATCAAACAGGTTTCATCAAGGGTAGGCACTTGGCTAATAATACACGCAGGCTATTTAATTTAATAAATACTACTGCAAGATCAATAACTTAGAAAATACAATCTTGTCCCTGGATGCAGAGGAAGCCTTTGACCGTGTTAACAGGAAATTTCTTTTTATGGTGTTAAAGAAGTTCGGGTTTGGTTCATCTTTCATAAACTGTATTAAAACACTATATAGCTGTCCAGCTACATCTGCCCGAACAAATGATCAGACTTCCCAAAGCTTTAATCTCCAGAGAGGTACTAGGCAGGGGTGTCCACTCTCTCCCTCACTTTTTACCATCTTTATTGAACCATTGGCAGCAGCCATACGACAAAATGTTGATATCAGAGGTATCCAAACTGGAAAAGAACACAAGATAAGTCTTTATGCTGATGATGTATTGATTTTCCTTGAAAACTCACAAAGATTCTTCTTCAGACAGTGGTGCTCATTGATAAATTTTCATCATTATCAGAATACTCTATTAACTGGGGTAAATCAATAGTAATACCTATAAATTGTAATTTCTCAAATACATCTATTATTCCAATACAGTCAGGTAATATTAAATATTTAGGAATAGATATTTCCCCCAGGCTCTCAGAGTTATTGCGACTAAATCACATTCCCCTTTAAAAAACAATACAAGATGACCTTACACGCTGAAGGACACTACCTTTATCACTAATTGGAAGGGTTGCAACCGTTAAAATGATGGTCCTTCCTAAAATCAACTATTTGTTTTCAATGCTTCCTACCCTGGGGGGTGGGCTGTGGCCCCCGGCTGGCTGGCTTCGCCTCCCGGGGGGGTCTGGGTCTGGCCCTGGTGCTGGGGGGGGGCGTTCTCCCCCCTGGGCTGGGGTCGGATGTGCACCGGTGGTGCGGGTTGGCCCCGGTGCATCCTTGTGCGGCAGGGTCATGTTCTCCCTGGGGCCCTGGCAGCACCCTGGGACAGATTCCTGCATCCTGGGTCGCCCTCCCCATCCACTGGTGTGTGTGTGTGTGTGTGTGTGTGTGTGTGAGAGAGAGAGAGAGAGAGAGAGAGAGAGAGAGAGAGAGAGAGAGAGAGAGAGAGAGAGAGAGAGAGAGTGGGTGTGAGTGGGGGCTTGTGTATGAGCCGGTGCGGAAATGGGGGTGTGTGTTGTGAGTGGGCAGGTGGGGCTGTGTGTGGGTGTAGGTGGGCATGTGTGATGGTGGGTGGGGGTATGTGTGTGTATGGGTGCGGTTACTTGTAGGTAGATGTCTGGGGGTGGAGGATGTGTGTATGGGTAGGAGAACTTTGCTGGGTGGCGGGAGTGGGGCAGTCCATCTAGTGGCGTGGTGGTTGACGTTTTGGGGCCTGCTTGTCCCCGCCGCCCTGCTGTTGTGTCGTGGGGTGGGGCGCTTTGTCGCATTGCCCCTGGTGTCATTGGTGGCGGGTATGTGTTGATGCTTGGGGGTGGTTGGGGGGGGTTGGTGGTTGGTGGCCATGTTTCCGTCGATTGCTCCGGGGTGGCTGTGGCTGCAGGGCAGCCTGCCGCTGTCGATGTGCATCTGGGGTGGGTGGTCAGTGGGCTTGTGTGGGCGCTCGGGGGGTGTTGCTTGGCATGTGGGGCGCCGTGTGGGTCCGGCCCATTGTTCACTATTGTGGCTATTGTTGTCGATGTTTGCGTGTGTAAGATGAGTGGAAATTGGTATGGCTGCCCCATCATGTTTGTGGTGCTGGGAGCGCCAGGGCGCAATGCTGTTGGGTCCTGGGCTGCTTGCACTGGTGACCCTCGCCCTGGGTTGGGATTTGGGGACAGTGGGCGGCCTCATGAATCAGTTTGCAAGCTGGCTTCTGGGTGGGTGGGGGGGGGGGGAACGGCCTCGCTTTTAGACCGCCTCCCTCCCAGTCTTATTTCCAGCCCTCCCCCTCCCCCTCCCCCTGACTCTGGGTGGAATGCATCTTCTTGGATACATTAAGGACTTTGGGGTGGGGGTGTGCCATACTGTGCCGGCAAAGGGGATACCTTTGCGTGGTGGGGCTGCACTCATCTCAATTTTAATTGCATTTTAGACACTGAGGGCTTGGGGGGATGGGGGCCCCGTTGCCCATCGCAGTGGCTAGCGGTGTTCCAATCACTATCCCCCCAATTTTAATTGCACTTTGGTAGTCCACACATTTACACACAATTACATCATATAACCGACATACACCCACCATGTTTTGTGCGGGGAGCGGGGGGTGGAGGTCTTCCGCCACCCCTGTTGCCCTCCTTCTGCTGGGGGCATGGGGGCCCGGTGGGGAGCCTGGGACCCATCATGTTGTCAAAATCCCTGGGTGCTACTGAATGTATAGATACAACCAAGGGAGTGAGAGCGGGACTGAATTTGAGCGTAAGTGAGAGTGAGGGGGTGATGAATGGAGGTGGTGATGGTGGGTCGGTTTTGTGTGGCACTTTGCATGTTGGGTGGCATCTCGGGGCACCTACGGTGATCTGCTGATCATTCGCTCAGGTGGGCGCCGGGGGTGGGGGTCTGCTTCTGTGGCCTGCACCGGCAGTCTCCCCAGCCACTGCCAGGCACTGGTGCACATTCAGGCTCGCTGCATCTGTTTCGCAGTCGCCTTATGAAACAAGAGTGAATGAGGGGTGAGTTTGAACGGGTACAGGAGTGAGAGAGAATGGGTTGGTCAGGGTGAGTGAGAGTGAGTTTGTGCATATGGGTGTGCATGGGAGCATGTGGGTGTGAACGTGTGGGGTGGGGTGTGTCTGCAGTCGGGAGGTGCTGGATTAAGGGGGGGTAGTGCCTCTCGGCAATGTGGGCTCCCCTGGGCGGGGAGACTTCTTTGGGCATGGGGGTCCCCGGGGTGTGCGGCGGTGGCACTGGGACGGGCCCACTGTGGGGGTGCCTGGGGGTGCTCGCGCCAGGGGGCACGGGCTGGTCTCCAGCCCAGGGGGTAGGGTGGCTGGCCTCCTGGCGCCTGGGGCCCGGGGGCGGGCATTGGCCCCGCTGGGGGCGTAGGGGGCAGGCGGTTCCTTGGATGTGGGCTCTCCATGCTGGTCGCAGAGCGACCTGGCCTCCCTTGATCATCCCTCTGGGGGCAGATGCCTGGCTTTCCTGGGGCTTGCTGACCTCAGACGTTTGTGCCCTGTGGGGGTTGGTGGTGCTGCCTTGCCTGCTCAGGGTTCCTGGGGGTAGGGCTGCTGCGACCGGCCCCCCACTTCGTATGTTTCCCGACAAACCACTCACATGCACACACTTATTTTGCACGTGATCTCATATATATGCACGCAGACGTACACACACAAGTGTCTCTCCTTTAACAGGTGCGCAAACCAGACTCGTGTTGAGACATCTTTGGTGGAAGAAGCAGTTTGTCTTTTGTTTGTTTTAGTTGTTGGTTTGTTTTTTTGTCTGTTCCCCTCCCTTTTCTTCCCCCTCCACACACTTCCTTTCCCTCTTCCCCATCCTGTCGGGTCTTCCATGGGTAAAATAATTTTAAAAAAGTATTAAAAGTTATTTCAGTAGGCGTTTACAACAATATACAATACACAGTTAGGTACTGTATAAGCTCTTCTTGGCAAAGTAAATCTGTTTTGGCACAATACGGGTGACAGACCCCTGTTCTGCTTGCCTAGCTGCTTGACGGGACAAGGGAGGAAAAAAATACAGGCGGCTTTTTGTGTGTTTTTTGCAGGTGTGACTATTACTGTGTCATCTGCATACATTTGTATATGAATGTTTCTCCATGCATTTGGTAAATCATTTATGTATAGGGAGAATAGTATTGGTCCAAGTATGAAGCCTTGTGGGACACCCATTTGACATTTCAAATATGGCGATTTGACACTGTTGACCATTACACATTGCTGTCTGTCAAATAGGATTTCATCCATTGGATAGCATTATGACTTACCACCTCCAAAGATGGCACGTGTCATGCACACAGTCCTTTGGGACCAGCATAGAGTACTGATGATGGATTTTTTTGGCAAAGGGAGTCACAGTTGCTGGGACTTATTACAATTTATTGCTACAAATATTGCAGAAGGCCATCAGCAGCGTGACATACTGACCAAAGGTGTCCACCTCCTGCAAGACAATGCCCCGGTTCACAACTCACATGTTGCCCAATGGAAGCAGGGTCTCAGTAGATGGGAAATAAGTCAGGGGAGTCCGCCGCCGGTGTAGCCACGTTCCAGACCGAGATCATCACGGGTGCAGCCATGTCCCAGACCGGGACCATTGCAGGTGCTACAATCCCCCCACTCCAAGTGTCGAACGGCAGGGGGGGCCCTGTTCTTTGGGTTGGCCGTCGATGTTCCCGAGTATGGAGGCTGCCTCTCCGCCTTTCCCTCAGGTCCTGGTGGCTCCACCACATTAGTCGGCCACCTGAAGGACTCGGCCCGGGCAGGCCGCCGGACACTATCCCACGGGCTGCCTGCTGGACTTGGGACCTGGGCAGGCCACCCGATCTGCCACTTCTCACCATGCCTGGGACTCTGGTTGACCCCCCGAACTTTGGACTTCTGGGGAGGGGGGTTAGTGCTCCAGGTTGGGGGTTGTTAGGAGGGGTTTGTTCTTTATTCTGTGTTTGCACTAATTGTTTTCACTGGTTGCTTCCCTCCTAACTGGTTTTCCCCCACCTCCCACCCTGGATTAGTGTTTGTTGCCGGGGGGATGGGTTCCCTTGAGGGGTGCTGTTTCCTTTCATTTTTTTTGCTGATGGTACTGGGGTGTCTGGTATCCATACTGTGGGTGTTTATATATTTACATATTTATTCCATCTAGCTACAATGCTCTGCACTGTGTGTTCATATATTCATACATTTATTCCATCCAGCTACAATGCTCTGCACTGTGTGTGTGTGTGTGTGTGTGTGTATATATATATTTTATAGTAATATGTACATATGTATATTAGCTGCTCTTGCTTGCTTGTTTTTTCTTGCCTTCTGATTGTTGCTCTGAGTGTTGCTATCCCTGTGCTGTTGCAATCCTGGAATTTCCCCGTTGTGGGACTAATAAAGGCTTATCTTATCTTATCTTATCTTATCTTATCCACCCCTGGGGGGGAAGGGGGGCTTTCATGAATTTCATGAATGGTTCTGACTTATTGTTATGATTTGTTCTAGTTTCCTCCTGACAGCTCTGGCACGCCCCCTCCTCCTGTCAAGCACCGTCAGCTGCACTGTCACGGATTTTCACACACACACACACACACACACACACACCCATGCACACACACATGCTCACGCTCCATTTACTCTCATTCACACGCTCTCTCACACACCTGGTGTCAATCAGTTCTGCCCACGCATTCTTGCACCGGCAATCTCTTCAGGAGTATATGTTTGCCGCTTCTGAGGAGGGAGATTGTCGGGGCATTTGCTTCTATACGCGGCAGCTAGTTCTCCCCGTATATGATCCATTACCTTTGTTGTTCTCCAGCCCGTCACTGCAAACCTGTTTGTTCCATTGGTGTTTCGGCTGGCCCTGCATTTCACCCCATCCTCCAGACTGCACAGTTCGCCCCGGATTAGCTCCAGCCCTGTAAGTGTTTTTTTTGCCTTTCTTTCCCGTGCTGTTTGTCGCCCTGCAGCACTAGGCTGATGGCCTTTCCTGTTTTGTGCATCACGCAGCCCTGCAGCACTAGGCTCCGTATACACCAGGCTGTAGAGCATTCGGCAGGCGCCTTGTATGTCTGGTGGCCTTTATTCCATCAACTCATCATTCTGTACCTTGTGGTTGAACTGAACTGTATTTTTGTGGTGAACTTAAATAAACATGGCACTCTCTACTCCTGCGATTGGGTTTTTCATTCTCTCCCTCGTGCGCTGTGTCATGGCGCATGGGGTTTTGTGACACAAACACTTTTATTACATTTCCTCCCTGACAGTGGCAACCATTACTTATTCTTTTACAGTGGTATGCAAAAAAATTTCCTACCTCTTGACAAATAGCACATTTTTAAATTGAAAAAATGCAAACACAGGATAAGGGGAAATTGGACAATGTTATCAGCATACATTAATGCATGGTTATTTCATAAACTGAACAAAACCAAAAGCTAAATACACAATTGTGGTATATGCAAAACTCCGAACCCTCTACACACTTAAACACATCAATCACCACATTATGCTATTCATCAAGGGACAGGCAAACATTTGTATACCAGTGTATGACATGTCATCCCAAATATGCTTTTTGGAGGGGGGGGGCGGTGAATGTGAAACATCCCGCTAGTGCATCACCATCCTCCTAATATGGGCTTTAAAACATTGATCCTTTTCTCCCAGTAGCATACCCTGCTTCAGCTGCACAGACAGTTTCTGCATAATGGTGAGACACAGGTGGCATCTGATACCCTCAGATTAGAGCACATTGGAGAAAATCCTTTTTTCATTCAAATTAGCCAGTTCCAAGCCAGAAATGCCTCAAACTATAATTTCACAAATGGTCCATTGAACAAAGGTAAAGTTGATAACCGTAGCCTCCAGTGTGAGGGACATAGGAATGCAGAGGCACATACGTCCACTAACACTTAAATGCTAGGCCCAGATTTGGATCCACAGATATTCTGAAAACTCATTTTCACACCTGAAAGCCCGCCCCAAGGTCTAGACCAGAGGTTGCGCTACACTTTTTTGTTATCTGTCATTTTGACAGACAGGCTTGTAAAATTCTATCATAATCTATTATTATTTGTCATTTTAATTGACTTTAATTAGATCACCCTCAGTGTAATCTGTCAAATGACAGACAGCTGTCAGTATTTTCAGCCATTGCTGAAAAAAATCTGTTAATGAAGGATAATTTTCAGTGAACGAAATCTCTGGTTTGGACCAAGATTCATGACACACCCTGAAAATAGGGAAGACTCAACTACATTAAGAGCTTAACTAGTTTGGTGAATGCTGGAATGTAATCCAGGTCTTTATTAAAAATGATGTTTGTCCTTCTCATTGACTGTGATGATCTTCAGTGGCACTGTTACCTTTCTTATGCTCTCTGTTGCATTATCTCCAAAAATATTTGGTAAGTTTCTTTTTGGTAAGTTTCTTTTCTTTGGGCAGCACGGTGGCGCAGTGGTTAGCACAGTGGCAGCACAGCAAGAAGGTCATGGGATCGATTCCACCCTTGACCATCGTGGGTTTGATCCCACCCCCAGACCATCGGTGACCCTTCTGTGTGGAGTTTGCATGTTCTCCCCGTGTCTGCGTGGGTTTACTCCGGGTACTCCGGTTTCCTCCCACAGACCAAAGACATGCAGGTGAGGTTAATTGGCATCAAACTGGGGATTCTAAATTGTCCTTAGGTATGACTGTGAGAGTGAATGGTTGTCTGTCTCTCTGTGTTGGCCCTGCGACGGACTGGCGATCTGTCCAGGGTGTACCCTGCCTCTCGCCCAAAGATGCTGGGATAGGCTCCAGCCCCCCCGCGACCCGTAAAAGGATTAAGCGGTAGAAGATGGATGGATGGATGGAAGTTTCTGTATTTTTTCCCCCATTTGACTACTTATGACACCATCAGGCCATATTTCAGTTGACAACTGGGTTTCTCTCTTTACCCTATTTCTACTGCTGCTTAGTGTCACTCTTTTCGTTTCTTGTGTTTGGCCAAAAATTCCATACTGCTCTAAAAATTTCTTTCACTAGAGATGAACCAGAACGAGCTCCAGTTTCAATCCTGATTGAACCACCTAGGGATGGGCGATACCAGCATTTTTTTCCTTTTGATACAACACCATTAATTTATGGGACTTTTTCTTTGATACTGATACCGACACTTTTTGCCCCAAATCACGATTGCAGTTTTATTAACAACTTTATTGCAAGGGCAATATGAAATATGAATAAAACTCATGAACATAAACACTTCAAAGAAATGCTTATAAAATGATAATAAAATAGAACAATGAGTAAAGTAAAAAAAAATAAAATGATTTTTTTTTCAATTATAATAAAAATAATTAAGACTTAAAATGAATGCAAAATTAATTCAGTTTCTTAATTTGGTGAAAATTCTCAACTAGATTCAAGTACTTTTTACTTCTGAAATGTTTCACCATTCATCCAAATTCTATGGTAGTACCAAGCAGCATATACAGTGTGTGTGTATTTTTTTCACTATGCAATTATTTTATTATTTATTTATTTTATTTTTACACTATTATTTTACACACTTATATAGTGCTTATTTTGTTTATTTTTCAAATTTTATGCTGCTTGGTATCACCACAGAATTTGGATGAATGGTGTAACACCTCTTCTGCCCCCCCCCCCCGACACTGCTGAGCTCACTGCACAGGAGCGGGTGCTTGGCTGCACAGTGAGTCTTCTGCTCTGACATCTGACAGGCTGCCATAATCATGTGACACGGCAGACCATGTGGGGCAGCAATCATGTGGGGCGGCAGTGGCTCAGGAGGTAGAGCGGGTCGTCCAATAACCGCATGGTTGGCGATTCGAATCCTGCTCTCCCCGGATATCCTGCCGTTGTGTCCCTGGGCAAGACACTTCCCCCCCCAATTGCTCCTGGTGGGTCTGGAAGCGCCATGTTAGGTAGCATGCCACCATCAGTGTGTGAATGTGTGTGTGAATGGGTGGATAGCAGGATCTGTAAAGCGTTTTGGTCATCAAGAGATGAGAATAAAAGCGCTATATAAATGAATGCCATTTACCATCTCTAAAATATGCTTAGGCTGGTTTTTCACTGGTTTTCACACATAAATTTAATGCCTAAAACTCTTAGAAGTGAAAACAAATTGCACGTTTTGTATTAACACGGTGGTATTGCGATATTTTAAAAAGCATCGACTCCAAAGTATCGACCAGCTGTATCGAAGTATCTATACTTATGTATCGATACGCCCATCCCTAAGACCACCCAATTTTACCACATTTAATCTCATTGATGGACTGTGGTCTGTGGATAGTGTCACACCGATAATGTTGGTGGATCAAACTGAAAAGTCTGTAAGTCTAGTAAGATGAAAGCACCCTAAATTTCTGATATAGATAATCTTCAAAATCTAAGAGGTTCTGTTGTGACCAAAACACTTAAAGAACCATGCTCTCTGTGTGATTTAATAATTTTGTAGAGATCTCTGGGATATCAAATATCTCCATGAGTGTATAGGTATTAAAATAAAATTGATATACCAAGAAAGTACAGTAAAATTTAAGCTGGATTCATGCTGCACCTCTGCTGTGTAACCGGAAACCTCGTGTGATGAAATTTATGTCATTATCTCCACTCCGCTAGTGTCCGCAGTGCTCGACCATGGACGACCGCATGCAGCCCAAGTTTTGTGACCGTGCCACCTGCCCACTGTGTTGTACCAATATGGCGTTGGGTGTACCCTGGGTGTAGTGGGGGTGACGACCCCACCTTTCCGGTTCCGCTATCAGCAGGGGTATAAAGCGCTAAGACAGAAGAGCACTGTCTCTTTCACCGTCGACCCCTTGGCCTGTACGGAGCACCTTGTGTCACTGTGGTTTGTGTTAATAAAGTTATGTTCAACTGCACCTTCACCCTGTTCCTTATCAACCCAAGTTATGGACATAACATTTGGCAACGAGGAGAAAGGTATGGACAGAGCTGTTTCCACTTTTCGGCCATTTTTGGAGGTTCCGGGTGACACCCCCATCCCCTGAGCTAGGTGGTACATGGCTTTCCAGAATTATCTGGAGGCCCTTAACCTCGGTGAGCTTGAAAAACTGCGTGCAAGAGAGATTTTGGTCCATAATCTTGGCATGGAGGGTCAAAAACTCCTCAGCACAATAGGAGAGGCTAATAGCTTTGAGGATGTGGCCGGACTGATGGTGCACTGCTTTCACGCTCCGGAAGACATCATAGTCCAGAGAGTTCAGTTTTGGCAGCGACACCAGCGGACAGGAGAGTTGGTGCAGCGCTACGTTGCAGACCTGCGTCAGCTGGCGGGAGAGTGCCGGTTTGGAGCCCTGGAGGAAGAGATGGTCCGTGATCAACTGGTGGAGAACGCTCTTTGTTCTGCGGCACGATCGAGGCTCCTGACTTATCCGGGTGAACTGACGTTAGCCACGGCAATTGAGATAGTGCAGCAGTTTGAGGACAAACACTGTGGCAAGTGTGGTCTTCTGCACCCTTTCGCCAGGGCCTACAAAAATTTTGAGCAAGGGGACTGAAGACGTAGGGCGGATTCCCCCACAGCGACGCCTACAGTTGTTCATACTGTCTCCCCGAGCACAGATGGACGAATCTACTGCAATGTTTTGCTGGATGGTGTTGAAGTGCCGTTGATGGTAGACACGGGAGCAGTAGCTTTGGTGTTGAACTGGTCCACTGTGAGGAGTCTGTTCACGCATTACCACGTGAGTGACCTGTCGACACCTTACTTTGGCTATGGAGGAATTAAGTTGGCCATTGCGGGTTCGCTGGAATTGACGGCGAGGTACAAGTCGTGACGATGTCGAGCATCCAATTCATGGTGACTGCCACTGGGTTGAACATCATGGGGTGTGATATGTTCTACGGCCTGGGATTCACGATCACCAGCGGCGTCAGAGAAGAGTGGTCGGGCTGCAGATTATGGGAGCAACCTGCTCCGCACGTGGAGGAAGACACAGTTTGGGACAGTGACTGGCCTGGTATTCTGGGAGGTGTGCACGACCAGCATCATGGAGCACCATCACGGGAGGAGTCCGATGTTAGTGTCCAAGTTGCCCTGGATGTGGGAACTGGATGGTACAGCGGAACACCCGGGACTGCTGATGGAGCCAAGACGCTAGCCCCCTCGACTTCCAGAGTTTGTCCTGGTGATACCTTGATGCAGGGAGCTGCAGTGGCTGTGCCGGCGTTTGGGATGAAAGAGAGCCGGGCAGGACTGGCCGGCGCAATTTCACAAAACGCCGACTAACGACACTGGAGACCAAGGAGGGCTCCGAATCGGATGGGTGACAAGGTTTGACCCAGGGCGGAAGCCCGGTCACGATATGGTGGTCATCTGAAGCCAAATCGAGCTCCTCTGCGCATTGGTGATGAGGTTCAGCCTAGGGAAGAAGCTTGGATGAGGGGCACCCACAAGAAAAGAAAGCGGTGAGATGACCAGGGGCGGCTGTGGGTGATGGCTGCCCGGGAGGACGGCTACCTGAGACTGTTCGATGAATCATGGAGACACCCTAACGAGCTACGGCAAGTGGATGAGAAGAAACACCGACTTGGCTTGTCCCCAGAGACGACGAGGTGAATGCACTCTGGGAGGGATCCACCAGATGGAAATCCAGGGGGGTGGGTTTCCTATTGGTACTGCAAGGTGACTGTGGTGGGGGGGGGGGGAGGGGGGTGCTATTGGCATAGTGTGGTGGAGTTGCTAATTTGCCATTTTACCCTAAAGTCATGAAGTTAGTATGTGCCTGTTGCATTTTGCCCTGTGTAAAAGAAAAAAAAAAAAGGAATCCCCAACACTGTTTATATTGTGTTCAAAATATGTTGTTCGTGTGACTTACCCAAGTTATGGGGTGGGTGTGTTGGGGTGGGGGCTGGCAACAACTTATGGGTGGACATACTGACTGTTTGTGTTGTTAGTTCTTATTGTTAGGAGAGTTCTGATTGTGTGCATATATGTTCTGGAATTGTTTTGTTTTTTTTAGGAACACGGCCATTTTGTTTTACAGACTGTATCATTTCAACGACGTGTTGAGGTGGGTCGGCTGTCTACCTGCCCCCCTCTAGTTTGTTTATGTTGTGTGGATGGATAGGCCTGTACACACACACACACACACACACACACACATATATATATATATATATATATATTGTACATAGGTGTTATTGCTATTAGCGCATGAGTCAGGTTGAAATTTGGGAGGGCCTAATTGGCGTGTCTGACATTTTTCTATGGGGGGGGTACCAGTATGGCGTTGGGAGTACCCTGGATGTAGTGGGGGTGATGGCCCCTCCTTTCCGGTTCCGCCGTCATAAGGGGTATAAAGGGCTAAGGCGGAAGAGCACTGTCTCTTTCACCGTGGACTCCTTGGCTTGTACGGAGCACCTTGTGTCATTGTGGTTTGTGTTAATAAAGTTACGTTCAACTGCACCTTCAGCCTGTTCCTTATCAATCCAAGTTATGGACATAACACCCACGACCTGAATGCGCTGAAAAGCGCATGCGCAAGACTGAACACCCCATTCACAAGGTGGCGATATCGGCACAACATACCAAGACAAAGTAGATGAAGAAGACAACGAGGAAGCGGAAGACGAGAATAAACATACATAGATCATACATAAATACTTCTGCAGCAGCAGCAGCATCTTCATGGAAAAGGAGTGAAAACCAGGAAGTCAAGCAGCAGAAAGCAAGCAGAGTTTCTTCGTTGGTGAAAATCCTGGCACGGCAGCGCATTGGCGCTACCTATCGGGCAGGAGTGAAACTACAAATGATGGTTGTCCGCACGCGTCAACTGCTTGGCCTGGGTAATGGATAAGGGATAAGGACCTGTACTTGTATAGCACTTTTCTAGTCCCAAAGACCACTCAAAGCGCTTCACTAGTACTAACCCTCTATTCTAAGGGCCTATAGGAGACAGATTTCTAGGGACAATTCAGAGCAACAATTAACCTAACATGCATGTCTTTGGATTGTGGGAGGAAACCGGAGCCCCTGGAGTAAACCCATGCAGCACAGGGTACATGAAAAAAGTCAGCATGAACAGCTCCACGTGCGTGCCGGGTTTGTCCAAAGCACACGTGGACCAAAACGGACTAGAGGGGAAATGCAGCATGAATAAGGCTTTATGCTACTACTGTATATGTTGTAGCAAACTCAAGCCAGATTGAACTTTTATTCTCTTCTTGAAAAAGAGAGGTTGCCTCTCAGTGGACCTTCCTTGAATAAATAAAGGTTAAATAAACATAAAATAAATCTTCCTCCATGAACTTTATTATGACTGTCTATCTCTGTTCCGAGACTCACCCCCATCACTGACTCCAAAGATCACTATTTGGATGGACAGAACCTGCCTCTCCCCCAAAGATGCTGGGATAGGCTCCAGCCCCCCGTGACCCAAAAAGGATTAAGCGGAAGAAGATGGATGGATGGATGGATGGATGGATGGAACCAGCCTTCTCCCTTCACCAATGCAGGCTCTTCACACATCAGTGTGAAAAGGAGTAGAGAAGGTGTACAAAAGACCCCCTGCTAAGAACAGAAGGAAATCTCCCACATGGGATTTTGTGAGTATGGGGTATCGGGCTCTCTGTTGTTTGCGGATGATGTTGTCCTGCTGGCTTCATCCAGCAATGACCTACAGTTCTTACTGGGACGGTTTGCCGCTGAGTGTGAAGCAGCTGGGATGAGAATCAGCATCTCCAAGTCTGAGTCCATAGTCCTCAGCCGGAAAAAGATGGATTGTCCTCTCCAGGTTGGGGACAGGCTCCTGCCCCAAGTGGAGGAGTTTAAGTATCTTGGGGTCTTATTCACGAGTGAGGGGAGAATGGAGCGAGAGATTGACAGATGGATTGGAGCAGCATCTGCAGTGATACAGACGTTGTACCGATTTGTTGTGGTAAAGAGGGAGCTGAACTCTAAGGCAAAGCTGTCGATTTACTAGTCAATCTATGTTCCTACCCTCACCTATAGTCACGAGCTTTGGGTAATGACCGAAAGAACAAGATCACGGATACAAGCGGCTGAAATGAGCTTTCTTCGTAGGATTGCTGGACTCACCCTCAGAGATACGGTGAGGAGCTCAGTCATCCGGGAGAGGCTCAGAGTAGAACCGCTGCTCCTCCACATTGAAAGGAGCCAGTTGAGGTGGTATGGGCATCTGATCAGGATGCATCCTGGACGCCTCCCACTTGAGGTGTTTCGGGCACGTCCCACTGGGAGGAGACCCCGGGGCAGACCCAGGACTCGCTGGAGAGACTATATCTCCCAGCTGGTTTGGGAACACCTTGGTATCCTCTCTGAAGAGAGGTGGCTGGAGAGAGTGAAGTCTGAGCTTCTTTGCTTGAGCTGCTGCCTCCACGACCCGGACCTCCGGAGAAGCGGTAGAAGATGGATGGATGGATGGGATTTTGTGACAGTAGCTACCCGAAGAGAGGCTTCTGAGACTGTTTGCATTGTTTGTGTATCAGAATATTTGCCCATGCTTTTCCTCATCATGAATTATTATAGATTAGATCAAAATTATTTAGAAAACCAGAGTGTTTTGCAAGCTTTATCATTTCTAGAAATTCTGTTCTGTGTGTGTTATAGGATCCACCTGTGATAACCTAATGTGTGACATGTGACTCCTTCCTCCAACCAGCTCCCTGAATGAAGACACCCCCCGTCCCCCCCGGGCAAGCTGGCTCATAAAAGGGGTAGAGAGTTAGTCATGCACTTCCTGATTGGTGAGTTCATAGTAAACCCCGCCCCTATCTGCGCATCTGATCTGCTCCCCTTATCACACACTAGCCATGTTTACATGGACACAAATAACCGGATTAAAAGCCTGATCGGAATAAAAATGCTTCATGTAAACACACCAATCTGAATATTCTGACCTGATCACACTCATTCAAATCAAAATTTCCTTCCTAATTCCTATTGAGACGGGTGGGTTATGCCAATTGTTAATCCAATTGGTGTGCATATAAACACTTATTCCGAAGTTTGGGTAGAAAATATGTTTACTGTGCATGTCTGCATGTCAGTCACGCGTCGACGTGACATATTTCCACCTTTACAGCAGCTAGTGGAAAACATGGCGGGAGTAAAACAAAACTGGTCTGTATTGTCCTGCTGTCTCCCTCTGTTCGTCATATGCAGAAGTATGTACTGCTGGGCTTGTAGCTTCATTACGGAGACCAGCAGAAGCAAAAGTACAGTCTGAATAACATAATACTGTCATAAACCCTCCATGCGCTCTTCCATTGCGCACGGAGGAGAGAAGGAGAAATGAGGATTTAAATGCAGGAGTTACCACACACATATTTATTGAACGACAGTTGAAGGAAACCATACAAAATGGCAGAGCAGCTCGGGCTAACACAGAGTTCTCTTAAGATGCTAGGCTGTACAGGGGGAAAGTGTAGCAGTTGTGCCGCGTAAGGAAATGCTACCAGCGTAGCGACACAACAGCACAGAGAAATGCTAAAGAGACTAACAGCCTTAGCAATCCAGGTCCTCCCAGTAGAACAACGAGCATAGTCCTTCAACGACTGCTGGTCACACGACGAAGAACGACGGTGTGACTCGTACAGTGGTCCAGCATTCTTTGTCTAGTAACGAGCTGCTTATGAACAAGCACAGCTGGCCAAACAAATTGCAAACACCTGGGCAAGGCGCAGGGAAGATAATTACCGGGACTGTGAACAGCTGATGTAGTCAGAGGGAGAGCGAGGGGGCGTGGCTAGACTGACAGACTGTCAGCAGCATGAGAGAAAGTAGGTCACTGATGCTGACTAACAGCTGCCGGTCAGGCAGTGGCTAAGGATATGGAACCATTACAAAAATACACAAAAATGCACATAGCCAGTAAAACCAAAACCCACAAGGAGATCAAGGCTGAACCGGGGAAGGCCAAGCCGGCTCGGCTCATGACAAATACAGGTCCATTTCAAAAGAGAAAGACACAAAGCGGGGTTTGTTTACATCGGAAGTGGCTTCTTCTTCTACTTTTTCCGGAATGTCGGATAATTGTGTGCATGTCAAAATGATTTAGTCCATTCAAACGTGTGACACATGGAAACCCACGTCCTAATTGATCAACTTTTTCAGGATCCATGTAAACGGTACAGTTCTGATCTAAATTGTAATCAGATTGAAGAAATTTTGCACATGTAACCGTGGTTACTGAGACTCTTCCTCTTTTTCCTCTGGCCTTTGTGGCCTTTTGGCCCATTCACACAGCTCTTCTGTTTTTACACAAGGTAAATACAGCTCTCTACTCCTTAGAATTCTTTCTTTTCCTAAATTTTACACTTATAAACCTTCCCCTAAAGTTTGCTGTCTTTTCTTAAAAAGACATGTAAAAATTAATTTTGGACAGTTAGCAGAATCTTTCCGTTAACCAATCAATAATCACAAAAGAAATGCTATTCCTCAGTTTATCTTTTCATTGAATCACCCAGGGAGTCAGAGAACACAGCCCAGAGGAATCCACAGCTACATATAGGCAAGTTACTGGGTGTTTAGCAGTAACTTTCCAACAAGAGTCCCCAACAAAAGTCTGGTTTTTGTCCAAACTGGTTTCAACCGGTCCACTCAGCGTTATCCTCTCCAGATGTCTTCATCTCAGCACTTTTATGGCTTACACTTCAGTTCTTCACGACCCTCATGCCCATATATGGAAGCAGGAACAGAGACCTCTTGCAGAGCCTGTGTGTGTGTGTGTGTGTGTGTGTGTGTGTGCGCGCGCGCATGTGTGTGGAGCTAAAAGGTATGTGCATACAAGCACTGTGTAATACCTAATTAACTAATCTTCACTATTTATTTATTTATTACAACAATTTCCTCTCTTGACTCCATTTTCATGGAGTCGATAACTATAATAAACAAGTATCAGGCATCTGATGTTATTTTTATGTGTGATGACTGAAAACCCTTTAACCTCTTCCAGTATATACTTTCATGAGTAATTATTGTAATGCAATTTCTTTTCAGTCTTCATTCTTTGAGTATTTATACAGGAAAAATTCTCACCTCATTTCTACTACCTTTGGCAACCATAAAAATGAGTCATCATTTACAAACATTCAGTATTACAATTTCAATATCAAAAATAAAAACTTAAAAAACTTCCAATAAATGTATTTACACAATTTTCAGCTGTTACATCATGCTTTAGTCATTATAGGCATACTGTCAATACCAACATTTTTCTCTCAGAGACACTGGTAGACATGATTTAAACCTGACTGTCGTCATCACTTGAATTCTTGTCGCTCTCCTCCTGCTGAGCTAATATGAGATTCTGGTGTGCAACAGCAGCATGTACTGTTTTTTTTTTTTTTGTTTTTTCAATAAGGCCTCTACAACAGGGAATGCAGCAACATCCTACACATATAAAGATGGCAATTCTAATCATAATATTATGTTTTTTTAATCACTCCTGCCCACCGTCCAAAGAAGGATTGTAGCCAGGCAGTGAAGACATTGGGTTCATACTCAGTATCTTGGCCAAACTCAGTCCTAAGAATATTCTTTCCAACCCCTGTCCAAGGAAATAATGCAAGTGTGACCTTTTGGCCAACGCTCTAATGTTTAAATTCAACTGGTATATCCGTTGCCCAGACTGCATCATATGGTTTGTATTCCAGGTCCCTCTTTCAACACCCTGACTGTCTGACTTAATCCAGATACATCATGATAGTGTGGTCAGTCAGTCATACAGGCGTGCAGACACTTACCCAGTTAGAGGGCAGGTGTGAGTAGACCCTATGCCCACAGAGCCACCATCCCTCATTTAGTTCAAAGGCGTTGTTCTCCCCTGGCACCATTGACACTAGGACTACGACTGCGGAGGATGGGTTGAAGGAACTGTTTAAAATGTTCCCAAGTCCTGAGCAGGAGAAATTTGTTTTATTTGTCCTACTAGCAAGGAACTCTGTATATCCTCACCAATAGTTAGTTGTGAATACACTGCTGTGGTGATGTGGATCAGGTAACCAGTCATATTCCAAATGTTCTACATATCTTGGTGTGTGTTTGAATATAATGTTATTGCTTCACAATTAGGATTATGATAAATAGTAGACCATGCCTACACTCTCTAAGGGGTCTTTCCCAGGTACATTTACTCCAACATAATATTGTTCAGCATCAGACAACTTCGGAGATGTTATAGTTATTCTGATAGGGTTACAAATTGTGCATTCCTTACGGCCGTATGTGAAGCTCGTGTTCGCAGCACATGCCCATGGTAGGGTGACTGTATAATGCATATGTGGTTTCTTAATTTATGATGGGTGTTAGAGTATTAAGAGTCATTGGGTCTTGTGTGACTGAACACATCAGCCCAGTTACATGGAGGAATGCACATGTACTTATGACTCTTTTCATACATCACAGATTCATATTCACATTGCATGGAGTAGTCACAATTATATATATCAAAATAGTCAAACTGGCCTACACAAGCTTTATCTTCAGTGCACGTTATGGTAGGTGGTGTCCCTTTATCTTTGATGTTGATGTTTATTGATCTGCCAGTTACCTTTAAAATAGCTACTGAGCTGCACAACAACCGTATCAGGACCACAACAAGTACAAGCACGAACAGCACACATGTGAGCCATTCATAAAAACTGGAATCTACATCAGCAATCTCTGAGGGGTCTTTCATCGTCAGCCATTTTGAGTGTACTCTCTCTGCTGTGGACTCTTAATTCTTCACCAAAGTTTGAGACAATCAGGTCAGCTAAAATACCTAACTCCCTTTGTAGCACCAGACTTCCTCCACAACAACAACACTCTCTATGCCATTCCCCCTATAGCTTGTATGGTTTGTTTTGATAATAATTTACAGTGTGTAAGGTGTACCCAAGTGTCTCTGCCTTGTGCTTTTAAAGCTGTTGGAATTGACAATATTACCTTATGTGGACCCTGCCAGGGGGCTTCTGACCAGGTCTTCTTTTTTTAACAGTCTTTTTAAGGACTTGGTCTCCTGGTTTCACTGTGATGCTTTCTTCTGTGTGCTCCTTCCTAGGGAGGAACAGCATGAACAGAATATTTCTGAGTCAACATTTTTAACATGTAATTTGTTAAACAATCTCTTCATCTTCTGGGTTGAATGATCTAAGAGGGGGTACTAATTAAAGCTTTTCATGTAAACTTCAAATGGAGATAAACCTTCTGTTGTAGGAATTATTCTCATATAAAATATTATCAGTGGTAAACAATAAATCCAATTCTGTCCTGTTTGTGCCATTGTTTTCTTAATCTTTCTATAATGGTCCAGTTATGTAATTCCACAAATCCTGCAGACTGTGGGTGATATGCTGCATGGTGTTTCAAATCACTATTCAACAGTTTCCCTAAATGTGAAATAATTTGGCTACAAAATGAGTACCATTATCTAAATAAATTTTCTATCTGATCCCATACCTTGGAATAATGTCTGTTTGTATTTTTTTAGCTCCTGTAATTGCATCTGGATTTTTACAAGGAAAACTAAACAATATCACTTCCCTTCACATTTGTTTAGCTCAATGAAGTCCATGCAAATGTTCTGAAATGGGTATGTTGATGATGGAAAACTACCCTTCTCTGGCCTTGACATTGCCCTGGGCATTACTTTTTGCACAAATAAAATTTTGTAGCAAAATTTTCAAACCCCTAGGCTGTGATAACTAATAACCAATAACACCATCCCTCCCTTGGAAACATGACAAAGTCCATGCGTTCAAGTAGCAGCATAGTGAAATAATTTTTGTGGGAGGATTGGTTTTACTCTTTGGTCAGGTATAAATCTGGGAACCTTGATTAAAAACAGCACCTTTATTTAGCCACCTATAGACTCCAGCCTACGGAAATATGTTTTGTTTGCATTTTTCTTCATCAGGAGATGCAGTGATATGTCATAGAGGAGCAATTGGCTCCTATTAGGAGGTGTAAAATGTGCAAGATTTGCTAACATTGCCTGAGAAAAAATTATAGGAGACTCACAGTAACCCTGTGGTAGTCTGATGAATGTGTACTTTTTGTTCTCAGATGTGAATGCAAACCAGAATTGATGAGCTGGGTGTACCAGTATGCTAAAAATGCATTGCTAATGACTACCACTGTGAAAAATTGCATTTGGAGTTGTAGTTCATTCAACAATGTGTGTGATCCTGGTACACAATGAGTACAAAGAATTATAGCTTTGTTAATTCCTGCAGGTCCTGCATCATCAGGATGTTTCCCACAGGAATGGGGAGGCTGAGCATGACACTATGACATCTGCTACTTTTAGCTCTTTTATGACCTGTTTAACAACTTTTTGAACTTCTAGATGGATAGGTTATTGTCTTTTATATGGTCTATAGTGTGCCTTTGATGTTACCGTGATATATTTTGCTCCCATTTATTAGACCAACATCTGTTTTATCATTTTACGATAATGAATTTGGAATTTGAACTTCAAATTTGCTCATCCTCTCTTCTGTTAATGTTAAGATTGGTCATGTAGGAGATTTCTGGGTGTCAATGTGCACAGCCTTTTGTGCTGTGGTTCCCCAGTTAAGTGACAATGCATATGTTTCTAATTTAGGAGAATATTCTATCTTAAAGTCAGATGTTGGCTTTCCATGGATGGCTATATTCCTCAGCAGAGGTGACAAAATGTCCAACATTTTTCCAATCTATGTGTTTGGGTCTGACCTGTGAGATGTGTGGAACCCCTCATTGTTTATAATGTCTCTTATCCTCATCAGATAAGATAACGGATGCTTCCACACATCCTCTTGGTGACCAGTACAAGTTTTTTATGACCAATTTGGATGATGGATTTGCAAAAAATGTTTGTTCATAACTTGGATCAGGTCCACTCAATTGCCTGTAATGCATTGTTCAATGATATTTATCTGAAGATTGCCAATAAGTTAGGAACTGTGGATGTAAAATACTGTGTAGCTCTTCTACACAGGTCTCATATCACTGAACATGGTCCAGCCGTGACCGGTTCGAGTGAGTATCAGTATTTCAGTTTGGAAGTCTTATAAACTATGTTTACTTCCTCAACATGTGGGTAGCCTCTGACAAAATGAACCACCCTTCAACAATGTTACCAGTAGTAGGATCCTTTATTTTCACAGATTTGACAGATATAGTTTGCCATTTGCAAATTTAACTGTTACCTTTGATTCTGACTTTGCCAAGCCCTGAATGTCATTACCTGAAGTTACTGATCTACATGCACCTGTGTCACACAAATTTATTGGAGTACCTTGAACTTCCAACATTACTTCTGGTAAACACTATATTGTTAACATTAGGTCAAAGTCAGGTAAATGGAAAATGTCTGCTGTGTCAATTTCCTGTATATGTGTAGGAGTGAGTCCACTTATCTGTTTTAGTCTTAATTATGCAGTCCAGTTTTGTTGTAGTGGATGTGGTTCATGGGCTCCTCCTCCTCCCAGCGGCTGGTCTTGCCATCACTCAGTTTCTATTGTGGGGGTGCATTCCCTGCTCAGCCATGGCCCCTCCTCCTCCACTGCTCACTTGATGCCCTCCTCCCCCTCCTCCTCCTCCTCCACCTCAGCTTCCTTGATAAAAGACAGATTCATGGGGAGCCCCAGCCCCCCATGGGTAAGCAATTACATAGATAGGTGCAGGTTTTTCTTTAATTTTTTTATTTTCCTTTCATACCTAGATTCCCAATCTTTGGACACAGTACATCAATCTGTTAATATCGTGAAATTTAGTACAATGTCAAACAAAATTTACAAGTGATCCAGACCAGCTAAGAGTTTTGTATAAATAGTTTGCTGTTATCCTTGTAACACTCCTCTATTAAATAGGGACTATTACAAAAAAAAAAAAACGGGGTTGAAATAAATCTAGACAAGCCAATATGTTTTGTTTTGTTTTGTTTTTTTTGTGGGTCATTATTGCAACTCAAGGTGAACCAGTGTTATTTACACAGCAAATAAATTATCCACACCCCAAACTGTTTTAAACCAAACACAAGTGTCCTATACAATATTCAGTCCTTTTTATATAACCAAAATATCGGCGCTAAACCATCAGTGACAAGGTCCAAATCTTCACCAGCACAAAAAAGAAGAAAAAGAAAAGAGTCCAAATAATGTCCCTCAAAAAATAACAGGACATCACTGTTTTTTAGTCACAACAAAAACCCCTGAGCTCAGGGAAAGTGCAGTTGGTAAATGAGGAGAAGAAAATATAGGAACGCTCTCACTGGCCTGTGGTCCCGTCGCCCCTAAGTCCAGGTGCGCTGTGGATTCCTGCTAGACCGAGCATCCTGCTTTTTGGGCCAAACCAACTCCCCCATTCACTGGAGTGGATGCACCGCCTCCCGCAGATCTCTCGTAGCCTCCCTGTGGTCCGGCACTCCTTTGGCTGCTCCAGTCATCTGAGAAAGGCCTTCCTCCTCTCGTCTCTCCTCTCTCCTCTGTGTGTCTTGCGGTGTCTTCTGCCTTTCTCTTATCCTGCCACCAGCTGTTGGAAATCAGCTGATTACCCGTCACGCGACCAGCTGATGTGACAGATTGATTATTTTTTCAACATAAATAAATGCAACCCGATAGTGGAACTTAGCTATGAAAGAGGCACAAACACTGAATGGAGCATTTAAATATTGCATCTTATCATTTATGATAACTAGGCTTTCCCTTTATGCATTTAACATTTTATCCATACAAGGTGCGATGCAATAACATATGTGGCAGTGCTACATCCTAACCTTAGTTTTCACTAAATAACTACATTTTATTTGTCTGAATCAAGTCTAAGAGTTTAATCCCTGTAAACTAGATTTCATACTTTGATTCAGGTTATAATTAAAAATAATTAAGGATAATTAAAACATTATCATTTCATGTACGACCAAATCATATCAGATGCAAACGTTGTTTTCCCAGTAACATGTAAGAGCACACTGCTCCATTATTCTGTAGGTCAGTGCAGTGACAAATGTTTTGTTCAACACGACAGTAATGTTTGGCTGATCGCTAATTGAACAACTTACATAGGATCAGATGAATATAATTCTGATTTTTATTGCTTTGACATGAAGTGTGCACCTTGCTTCTGGGTTATAGTCACTGATGGGCAGTAACGCATTAGAAGTAACGCGTTACTGTAATCCAATTACTTTTTCAAGTAAAGAGTAAAGTAAGGGATTATAATTGCAAAAAAAGTAGTTAGATTACTGTTACTTTCCCGCAAGCAGGCTGTGTTACTGCATTACTAAACCGTGATGTTGTTTTGTGAGACTGTCTCATGACAATGACGAATGAGCAGCGCGACGTCAATGGTAAACAACAGACACGTGTAGTGATCAACAAGAGACAACATGGAGTGCGGGGGAGAGCAGGGCAATGCAGCGTATAATGCTTGGAAGTACCGACATTACTTTGAGTTTGACTCAGTAAAAGGTGACAAAAACATTTGCGTCCTCTGCACACTCTGTGTGGGAAGAAAACTTTTATCTACAGCGAAAAATTCCACCTCAAATCTGAGCAAGCACCTAGCAAGCCGGCACAGGAATGTGAAACTCACTGAGAAACCCCCGGATCCCCCCACTGACATGCCCGCTGCAGCTACTGTCACGCCGCACCGCTCATCAACGGCGCCACCTGCTCACACACCTGTCAGTCATCGGCGGCGAGGGATATAAGCCGCCTCGCCCTGAGCTTCGGTCTGAAGCCGTAGACTTCATTTCCCTTCCATGGGCTTCTACCACATTCTCTTCAGCATCCTCGTCACCGGTAAGAAAATCACTTACCTCATCTCTCCAGTCTGCTCCCCTGTGCACAGGTGGATTCCTCGGCGGCGGACAATCCCGTCCCTCGTCTCTCCTCGCTGCTGCACCGAGCCCTGCAGGTGGCTGTCTCCCGGGCTTCCATCCTTGAAGCGCCAGTCATCTGTCCTAACAAGTAAGCTTCTCTCCCTCGCCTATTCTCCTCCTGTGTTGGTGTGTGCTCATCACCCTGTGTCTGATTTCTCCCATAGGGTTGCCGGCTGAACGGTCTCCTGCCTCTGGGTCCGAAGCAGACGCCACCACCAACACATTAACATTCCGCAGACACGCACCCAAACATCCCTGTTGTTAATAAACAGTTTGAACTACTCTGAGCCTGTGTGTGTGCGTCTCCTGAGCCGAACGTTATGTCAGTACGGCTTCAGCAGAGCGGCTCGGCAGACGGCGGGCTCGCACACCGGTTTACCATCCTCGAGGCTCGGGTGGATCAGATTGTTTATCAGCAACAGGTGGTTCTTAATCAATTATTAGAATTAACTAACCGATTGAACCGCTTGGACCCCCAACAGCCGTTCCTCCCGACTCGTCAGGGTGGCGCGACTCCTGCTGTTCCAGCGGCTGTCCAGCCGGCTCCAGTGGCACCGGTTCGGCTCACACCAATTCCGACCCCCCGCCCGCTTTAGCAGTATGCTCGGCGGAGCGCGGGGGTTCATTATGCAGTGTGAGTCCGTGTTCCACCGTGTGCCCGGAGATTTTCCCTCGGATCACAGCCGAATTGGTTACATAGGGATTCTTCTGGAGGGGCGTGCGTTAACTTGGACCTACGCCGTAATGGCGAGGCCCAGTTATGCCACCCTCACCTATGATCAATTCGTGAGGCGCTTTCTGGAGGTCTTTGACCATTCTCAAACCAAAACGGTCCAGGTCGATCGGCTTCTCGCTCTCCAGCAGGGAAGCCAGTTGGCAGTGGACCACTCGGTCGACTTCCGGGTAGCGGCGGAGGAATTGGGCTGGGAGGAACGCTCCCTCTGTGGCCTGTTCCTCCGCAGCCTCAATAGTGATCTGAGGGATGAACTGGCTGGTCGGGATATCCCTGGGACGCTAGCGGAGCTGACGTCCTTAGCGGTAAGTTTGGATAACAGGCTGCGCGAGCGCTCCTCGGGGCGGAAGTCTTCTTCTTCTCGCCCTCGTGGAGCCTCGCCTCACCTGTTCCAAGCTCGCCCCCTGGCGGCGCTGCCAGCATCGTGCCCCGAGGAGTCGGAGCCGATGGTGACGGGCTGGACTAAACTTTCCCCTGTGGAGAAACAACGCCGCCGTGAGTTGGGCCTCTGCATGTATTGCGGAGGCGACCAACACACCGTGGAGCGTTGTCCACGGAAAGCCAGTCGGTGGGGTCCGCGAGTCACTGTTGGAAGCCTCGCGGACGTCAGTCGGTTAGGATCACTCACCCAATTGAAGCTGCCCATCCGTTTCTGCCATAACCCCACTGGGCACCTCACCCACGCACTGGTGGATTCGGGCGCAGAAGGCAGCTTCATTTCACAAAGCCTGGCAACCCGATTGGGCATCCGCTGCCAGGCACTCAACACTCCCATCTCCCTAGTCCACCTCTCCCATGCCACCCTTGGGAGAGTGACACATCAAACTGTCCCCCTACCGGTCATCATCTCGGGAAACCACCGGGAGGAGATGACCTTTTACGTCCTTCCCAACTCTGTGTCGCCCGTCATCCTGGGGTATCCCTGGCTCCGCCTTCACAATCCGGTCCTGGATTGGAGATCAGCTGGGGTATCGGCATGGAGTACATTTTGCCTGGGCACCTGCCTCCAGTCCGCTGCCTGCTCGCCGTCCACTCCTCCCCCCGCGACGGACGCTGCACCCCCGGACCTGTCCCTGGTGCCTCCGGAGTTTCACGACCTGGGTATGGTGTTCAGTAAAGCGAAAGCTATGTCTCTTCCCCCTCATCGGCCCTACGACTGTGCCATCAACCTCCGCCAGGGGGCGCCGTTACCTTCTGGTCGGCTCTACAGCCTGTCAGCGCCGGAGAAGGAGACGATGAACACATATCTGAAGGAGTCATTAAACGCCGGGATAATCCGCCCATCATCGTCACCCGTGGGGGCAGGGTTCTTCTTCGTGGGAAAAAAGGATGGGTCCCTCCGCCCTTGTATCGACTACCGGGCCCTCAATAATATCACGGAGAAGGACCGTTACACCCTGCCTCTCATGGACACTGCTTTCCACTCCCTCCAGGGGGCGACCTGGTTCACCAAGCTGGACCTACGCAGCGCTTACCACCTTGTCCGGATCCGGGAGGGAGATGAGTGGAAAACGGCCTTCCGTACCCCGAACGGCCACTTTGAATACCTGGTGATGCCGTTCGGGTTGACCAATGCTCCTGCAGTCTTCCAGCGCCTCATTAATGACGTCCTCCGGGACTTCATTGGCCTTTTCGTGTTCGTCTACCTGGACGATATTCTCATCTTCTCCAAGTCCAGGGATGAGCACCAGGTCCACGTGAGGCGGGTCCTCCAAAGGCTGCTGGAGAATCGTCTGTACGTAAAGGCAGAAAAGTGTGAATTTTACGCCAGGAGTGCGTCCTTCCTGGGGTTCATCATCGCCCACGATAAGGTGCTCCCTGACCCAGAGAAGGTAAAGGCGGTGGTGGAATGGCCTACACCTGCATCCCGGAAGCAGGTGCAGCAATTTGTTGGCTTCGCCAATTTCTACCGCCGCTTTGTCCCCAACTTCAGTACCATCGTTGGACCACTGACCCGCCTCACGTCCCCGAAGGTCCCGTTCCGGTGAACCGAAGAGGTCGCTGCCGCCTTTGAGGCGCTGAAGGCGGAATTCTCCTCCTCCCGGGTCCTTCGCCAGGTCGACCCCACGCTGCAGTGCATCGTCGAGGTAGACGCTTCGGACACGGGAGTGGGAGCAGTGCTGTCCCAGCGGTCACCGGACGATGGCGCCAAACGACCGTGCGCCTTCTTCTCCCGGCGCTTGTCCCCGGCGGAGAGGAACTACGATGTGGGGGACAGAGAGCTCTTGGCCATCAAGCTCGCCCTGCAGGAGTGGCGCCACTGGCTAGAGGGGGCGAACCTGCCTGGTCCTTATGGACCACAAGAACTTGGAGTATTTACGATCTGCCAAGCGCCTGAACGCCCGCCAGGCGCGCTGGTCTCTGTTCTTCGCCAGGTTCCAATTTTCTATCACCTTCAGGCCTGGCTCTAAGAACGGCCTGCCTGACGCCCTCTCTAGGCAGTTCACTCCCGTGGAATCGGAGGAGACGCCCCACTCCATCCTGCCCGGGTCGTGCGTCGTGGGAGCCATCTCGTGGGATATCGAGGCAAAGATCCGGAAGGCACAGGAGGTGGAACCTGATCCTGGCGGCGGACCTGAGGGAAGACTGTTCGTCCCATCTGCGGTCCGAGGAGAGGTCATCCACTGGCTCCACACCTCCTGGCTCACCTGTCATCCCGGCACCTCCCGGATGATCAGCCTCCTCCAACGGTCTTTTTGGTGGCCAGGCCTGCGGAGGGATGCAGCCCGCTACGCCCGGGCTTGCCCAGTCTGTGCCACCAGCAAGTCAGGAAATGCCCCTCCAGCGGGTCTGCTCCAGCCTCTGCCCGTCCCCGGCAGGCCCTGGTCGCATATCGCACTGGATTTCATCGCCGGACTCCCCGTTTCCAGCTCCTTTAACACCATCCTAAGCAGTCTTACACACCTCTCTGCAGCTCCTCTTCATCCGCCACCCCTCAGCTTAGCCCCTGTCTTCCCCATCAGAGAATCGTTGTCTGCTCCCTCCAAAGTAAATAAAAATATAATGTATAAGCATCCCAAAGTGATAAAGCAAAATATTGGTAAAACTCAAATTAAACATAAAGCCTCTAAATTGAATGATTTGGCCTCTGTTCCTCCTCATAATTTAAAAATTAAATGTGGTTTATTAAATATTAGGTCTCTAACTCCCAAGTCTCTGTTAGTCCATGATCTGTTAATTGATCATCAGATTGATTTAATTTCCCTTACAGAGACTTGGTTAGGGCAAGAGGATTATGTTGGTTTAAATGAATCAACTCCCTCTGGTTATTTAAACTGTCAAAATCCCAGAAGTTCTGGTCGTGGAGGAGGAGTAGCATCAATTTACCATTCCAAATTACTAGTTAATGTAAAGCAAAAAACATGTTATAATTCCTTTGAGGGCCTGGTCCTCAGTGTTGGGCACTTTAGCAATTCCAGGTTAAACCCAATTTTATTTGCCATAGTTTATCGTCCCCCATCAACTTATTCAGAATTTTTATCCGAATTTGCTGATTTCTTTGCTGATTTAGTGCTGAAATCTGATAGAATAATTATAGTAGGGGACTTTAATATACATGTGGATGTAGATAGTGACTGCCTTAATGTGGCTTTTAATTCAATATTAGACTCGATTGGGTTTTCTCAGAAAGTAGGAAATTCTACTCATTACCTCCACCATACATTGGACCTTGTTCTGACATATGGCATAGAAATAGAAAATCTTGTAGTGTCTCCTCATAACCCTGTACTGTCAGACCATTGTCTGTTAACCTTTGATTTTACTATTTCTGACTATTTGGCTCCTAAAGAAAAATATTATCACAGTAGATGCCTCTCAGATGATGCTGTTTCCAAATTTATGCAGATTGTTTCCTCTATGCCATGTGTCAACACAACGGAAATAAGCTATAGACAGCTTGCTCCTTCTGTAATTGATAACATGGTGGATAGTGTTTCAGCTTCTCTGCATCAGGCTCTAGACTTGGTGGCCCCCTTAAAAAAGAAAAAGTCTAATCAGAGATTTTTAACTCCTTGGTTCAACACAGAAACTCGTAGCTTAAAACAGAAGACTCGTCAATTAGAAAGAAAATGGCGCTCTACTAATTTAGATGAAATCTATTTAGCTTGGAGAAATCATCTTTTAATTTATAAAAAATCTCTTAGAAAAGCTAGAACGAGTTATTACTCTGCATTAATAGAAGAGAACAAGAATAATCCCAGGTTTCTTTTCAGTACTGTAGCCAGGTTGACAAAGAGTCAGGACTCTGTCAATCCTAGCATCCCCTTAGAGCTTACTAGTCAGAACTTTATGAACTTTTTCAATAATAAAATTTCATCCATCAGAGATAAAATCAATCAGATTCTTCCCACAGTTAACTTAAATACTGTAACTACTACAACTCCTTCTATTGATGTCTGTCTTGATGAGTTTACTCCAATCGACCTTTGTGAGTTAGACAAAATAGTTTCCTCATCCAAACCTTCAACTTGTCTTTTAGACCCTATTCCTACCAGGTTATTTAAAGAAGTCTTCCCACTTATTGGTAGCTTTATTCTTCATATAATCAATTCTTCATTAACTTTAGGCCATGTACCACAGGCTTTTAAAACGGCTGTAATTAAACCCTTACTCAAAAAGCCAACGCTAGATCCAGGAGCTTTAGCTAACTATAGACCAATCTCTAATCTCCCTTTCATTTCAAAAATCTTAGAAAGAGTTGTTGCTACGCAATTATTTGACCACCTGCAGGCAAATGGTTTACTTGAGGAGTTTCAATCTGGGTTTAGAATCCATCATAGTACTGAAACAGCCTTAGCGAAGGTCACTAACGACCTCCTCATTGCATCTGATAATGGACTAGTTTCTGTACTTGTCCTTTTAGATCTTAGTGCAGCTTTTGATACTATTGATCATAATATTCTACTTGATAGATTAGAACACTATGTTGGACTTAATGGAACTTCGTTGCAGTGGTTTAGATCTTATTTATCTGATAGGTTCCAGTTTGTTCATGTAAATGATGAGTTTTCTCTCAGCTCAAAGCTTAGTCATGGAGTTCCACAGGGATCTGTACTTGGCCCTACTCTTTTTAGTTTATATATGCTTCCGTTAGGCAACATTATTAGAAAGCACTGTATACATTTTCACTGTTATGCAGATGACACACAATTATACCTGTCAATGAAGCCAGATGATACTAATCAATTAGCCAAGTTAGAAGCCTGTCTTAAGGAAATCAAAGCTTGGATGACTTGTAATTTCCTGCTATTAAATTCAGATAAGACTGAAGTCATTCTTGTTGGTCCAAAAAACCTTAGAAATTCCTTTCCAAATCAAACTTTCAGTTTGGATGCAGTTACTCTTTCTCTTAATAGCTCTGTGAGGAACCTTGGAGTTATTTTTGATCAGGATTTGTCCTTCAATTCACATATTAAATTTGTTTCTAAGACTGCCTTCTATCATTTGCATAATATTGCCAAGATTAGGAGCATCTTGTCTCAGAGTGATGCTGAGAAGCTGATCCACGCTTTTGTTAGCTCGAGATTAGATTATTGTAATTCTTTATTATCAGGCTGTCCTAAAACATCTTTAAAAAGTCTTCAGCTGATCCAAAATGCTGCAGCAAGAGTTTTAACAGGTACTAGAAAGAGAGATCATATCTCTCCGGTTCTGGCCTCCCTTCATTGGCTTCCCATAGAGTTTAGAATTAAGTTTAAAATCCTTCTTCTTACTTACAAAGCTCTAAACAATCAGGCTCCTTTTTATTTAAAAGATCTGATACTACCGTATCATCCTAACAGAGCACTACGCTCCCAAAATGCAGGTTTACTTGTAATACCTAGAATCTCCAAAAGTACAATGGGAGGCAGAGCCTTCAGTTATCAAGCTCCTCTCCTGTGGAATCAGCTGCCAATCTGGATTCGGGAGTCAGACTCGATCTCTGTTTTTAAGAATAGGGCTAAAACCTACCTTTTTGATATAGCCTACAATTAGGGAGGGATCATGTGTTTCTGAACCCTCCCTTAGTTATGCTGCTAATAGGTTTAGTCAGCCGGGGGACCTCCAGTAATGCACTGGGCCTCACTCCTTTCCTCACTCTCTATGAAATATTTTTTTTTTTTTGCTGGTCATTAACATTTGTTTGTTCTCTCCCATAGATTGAGTCCCCATCGTGCTGTTTGCTCTCTACATGTCTGTTCTTTTCTTCTTCTCTGTCCCCTCACCCCCCAGCCAGTCGCAGCAGATGACTGCCCCTCCCTGAGCCTGGTTCTGCTGGAGGTTTCTTCCTGTTAAAAGGGAGTTTTTCCTCCACCGTCGCCAAGTGCTTGCTCACAGGGGATCGCCTGATTGCTGGGGTCTTTCTGCAACTGTGGGGGTCTTCCCTACAGTTGATAGTGCTATGAGATGACTGTTGTTGTGAAATGGTGCTATATAAATAAAGTTGAATTGAATTGAATTGAATCCTGACCATCATGGACCGTTTCTCCAAGACGGCACACTTCGTCCCCCTGCGAGGTCTCCCTACCGCCCTGGAGACGGCGGGCCTCCTCATCCAACACGTGGTCAGGCTGCACGGGATTCCGGTGGACGTGGTCTCGGACCGGGGTCCCCAATTTTCATCCGAGGTTTGGAGGTCCTTTTGCAACGCCATCGGAGCCAAGGTGAGCCTCTCCTCCGGCCATCACCCCCAGTCTAACGGGCAGTGTGAGAGGACCAATCAGGAGCTGGAGGCTGCGCTCCACTGTGTTGCAAGATCCAAGCCGACGTCATGGAGCAACCATCTCGCCTGGGTGGAGTACGCCCACAACACCGCCCGCTCTTCTGCAACGGGGATGTCCCCCTTCAAGGCGTCCCTGGGTTACGACCCCCCGCTGCTTCCAGCGCAGGAGAGCGAGGTAACTGTCCCGTCAGTTAGGGCGCACGTGAGGCAGTTCCGCTCCACCTGGGCCGCCGCGCGTCATGCGCTTTTACGCACAGCGGAGCGCAACAGGACCGTGGCGGACCGGCGTAGAAGACCTGCCCCGGCGTACAGAGTTGGGCAACTTGTCTACGTTTCCACCCAGGACGTCACCCTAAAAGGCGAGAGGAGAAAGCTGGCACAACGCTTCATGGGTCCCTTTCCCATCACCCGGATCATCAACCCGGTGGCTGTGCGCGTGGCTATTCCCCCCTCCCTCCGCATCCATCCCACTTTCCACGTGTCGAAGGTGAAGCTGGCAGTTACCGACCCCCTTTGCCTTCCTCCTGCAGCGCGACCCGCACCCCGGATGGTTGGTGGCCATCCGGCCTGGTCCGTCTCCTCCATCCTGGACTCCCGGCGCCGGGGTCGTGGGTTGCAATACTTGGTGGACTGGGAGGGCTATGGGCCCGAGCATCGACAGTGGGTGCCCCCGTCGTTTGTGTTGGACCCATCGCTCATCGCGGACTTCCACCAAGCGCACCCGGATAAGCCATCGCCAGGAGGCGCTGCTAGAGGGGGGAGTACTGTCACGCCGCGCCGCTCATCAACGGCGCCACCTGCTCACACACCTGTCAGTCATTGGCGGCGAGGGATATAAGCAGCCTCGCCCTGAGCTTCGGTCTGAAGCCGTAGACTTCATTTCCCTTCCATGGGCTTCTACCACATTCTCTTCAGCATCCTCGTCACCGGTAAGAAAATCACTTACCTCATCTCTCCAGTCTGCTCCCCTGTGCACAGGTGGATTCCTCGGCGGCGGACAATCCCGTCCCTCGTCTCTCCTCGCTGCTGCACCGAGCCCTGCAGGTGGCTGTCTCCCGGGCTTCCATCCTTGAAGCGCCAGTCATCTGTCCTAACAAGTAAGCTTCTCTCCCTCGCCTATTCTCCTCCTGTGTTGGTGTGTGCTCATCACCCTGTGTCTGATTTCTCCCATAGGGTTGCCGGCTGAACGGTCTCCTGCCTCTGGGTCCGAAGCAGACGCCACCACCAACACATTAACATTCCGCAGACACGCACCCAAACATCCCTGTTGTTAATAAACAGTTTGAACTACTCTGAGCCTGTGTGTGTGCGTCTCCTGAGCCGAACGTTATGTCAGCTACCACTTCCACTTCCACTGGGCAAAACTCCAAGGGCCCCTCTCCTGCTTAACAGGTGAAAAAGGACTTAAAAGCGACAGGACTTAGTGCCGCTGAACTGAAGAAGCTCGTCGCTGGTTCTCTCTCTAGAATGACAGCCAGGCTTCCAGATGTCATTGTAAAGGTAAGATTATTATTTGATAATTGATTTGAGTGGATTTGTTGAATTTATTATACCATTCATGGTGGGCAGATGTTACACTTCGTTAGTTTTAAGCAGTGAGTACAATTATTAAAATGATAGAATATAATAAAAGATCAATTATTCATCCCCTGTTCAATATCAGGGATATTGATAATCATTAATCATGAATATTAATCTAACATCAACAGAAGATTGAAATAAAGAGGTCAAAACAGCCTCAACCAAAATTAAATCTCATACAGTATTGATAGCACATGAGATGGTTTAGGTCAGTAAAGCCCACAAAATAATTAAAATAGCCGATTATACAGCAAAATAAATATATTCTTAGTTATATCATATTGTATTTTACAGGCCATCAAAATTTGTTTTGATGCTGTACTGGATAGCCAAGAAAGACTTCTTGCAGCGGCCACTTGTCCCAAGTTCAAACTTCGATGGCTGACAGATGAGCGTAGGAGAGAGCATGTGAAGGAGCTTCTGAAAAGGAGGACGGAACAGATTGTCTGATAGGAGGTTTGAGAAGCTTCTGCTGATGTGATATAACCACTGTTTCACCCTGAAAGAAAACAAAAAAAACATAGGGCCTTGTCAGGGTAGCCATAAAATGAGACTGGACTAACAGCCTAAATGTGGCATGCAAACAGCATTTTTTGTTTTGGTAAACTCATTATTACTCCTCTGCACTTTACCAACTGTTAAAAGATGTAAATGTTAATAATTTGGAATACAGTCAGGAGAGACTTTGATTTTAATTATTTTATTGCTGTATTTTATTTACATCTATTCGAATGAAGGAGTATACACACAATAAAGATTTTTATTTTATATGCTGGAATATGCAGAAATATAAGTTAACAGACTTGCTTTATTTTATTAATATATGGTGGAATGTGTAGAAAATAGGTTTAAATGTTCAACAATTTTCTTCAACTTAGACTGTTGCATTTAATTTAATTTTTGCTTGAAGCTTGCTAGAAGTGAATGAAACTGCTGGTCAGTTACTGTGAAACGTGATTTTAGCAGCAGTTTTAGGCGTCAGTTATGCAATCTTCAATTCTCGTGAACACGTGCTGACTACAGATGATTCACGAATGCTGTTTACACATGCTTGGAGAACTTACGAGCAGTTTGTTGAATCTGGAGTGGCTGGTTAGTACTAACACAGCTTACTGGCAAAATACACATGATTTATGCATACTAACACTAAAATGTTCTTGAATGAGACCCAATATTTGAGCCGCTATCAGAAAAGAAAATTAAATACTTTAAGACCGTTTTAATGCCGTTTGATGGTTCCAAGGTTGTCATAGCCAGGAGCAGCACTGGGGTTAAGCTCCCAGTGCTCATAAAATGCTCCTTACAGCGTGCGTCTCGAAAAGCCTCTGACAACTAAGTCCAACTCCTAGCCTACCCATGTGGTTTAGTCTCTAAGCCCGGCGGAACTGCTTTTACTAATAGGAGAAGGGGCGAGGGCAGATCTCTGGCGCCTTAAAACCAGATGCTTCGGGTAGATGGTGGCTCATCAACCTGGGAAGGTAGCCCATCTAGGGGAAGGTAAACCCTGATTTCAAACCTCCGCTGCCTTGCGGCACACCCGGTCACGGGAAAGGCTTCGGGAGTCAACCCTGAGGAAAAATCCGGAGTCGGAGCCCCTAAGGCAGTTCTCTGTTGTGCTCAACATCGTTCTGGCAGCTCCTGTGATGGCGCTGGTGCCAAACTATAGCAGCCCTGCTGTTCCTTTGGATTCATCAGTGACGTGGAGGGGGGGACATGCTGCATGGGTAACATCTTGTCCTCCATATCTTCCTGCCCAGGCTTGAATCTTACCAACGCCCAACGCTGGAAGGTAGAACACCCGTGCACATCGGCCTGTTCAGCCACAGGCGGTGCTGTTCCAGCAGAGTAGACGTTTAGGATTCTCTTCCATGGTCATCATAGACCGACGGAGGCCGACGACAATGCCGTTTGATCAAATTCAAGTCCTCACATTTGGAAATAGAAAAAACAACAATATGATATATTTTACTTACGTGTGGTTGGTTTGATCATCTTTGTCCCGTCACTCGATGTCCCTTCCTTTATTTTTATTGTAGTTACGGAGGGAGAAGGGGATCGTTAGGCGATGGCGTGGAGGGGGTGGCCCCAGCCAATTCAAGTGGGTCTGAAGAGGAACTCACATGGTTGCTGGGGTAGGGAGGTGGATCCAGCCCAGGACTACAGCCACCGTCATTGTCTCGGATTAATGGAGAAACAGACAAACCATTATACATATTATATATATATATATATATATATATATATATATATATATACTGTATATATAATATAATTTTTTCCTCAGTTTTTTTATTATTATATTTTGTTTTTATCTCACCGTTGTAGCGTCTCAGTCTTACGTTTTTTTCTTTCCTTCTTCCAACCACTTCTGCACCTCGGTCAATCCATACTTTTCCCTTATACCCTGCACTAAACTTCCACGTTCATCAGCCTTCAATTTTCCTCTAAAACCAAACTTCCTTCTCCATTTCTGTCCAGTCTCAACACACAAACTTCACCATACACGCACAACAATAACAATCTCCACAACATTTATTTCTCTTCTTATTTTTCCCATTTTTCTTCAGTACTGTTTGAATTGCCCCTATTTTATATATTCTCCACCTAGGATTTTCACAACAACATATTCCTTTTTATAATTAGGAATAAATCTACTTATTCTTTCCTCTGCCCAGATTAAAGTTGAACCTCTTCACTTTCCAGCTGATTGGGGGTAGCCTCTCTGTTGCTTCACTGCTTCAAGCCCACTGTTGAGCAGGTACGGGAGGACTTTGTTTGCCGTGCACAGACTTAGAGCTCCCTTTCAGCCGGAGAGATACTAAGGTCCCATTAGAAAAATTTCCTCTTAAGGATTCAACAATCAGGCAGAGTAAAAGTTTTAAGCAGATTTATTGACAAAAAGCATAAGCAGCCAATGAAGCACCATTCATTCTGGACCAGAGTTCAGAGTGGAGTGTGCCGACACTCAAACACAGTTGGGGCATTAGTTTATGTGACCCTGGAAAGTGATCCTGCATTTCACCTACCTTCGCTGTTTTTGGCATAGACACTTTAAATGGTTTTAAATTTAGGTTATTCTGAATAATATGGATTTGTTACCATGGGATGACGCCGGGCCCCGGCGCTCAGACCATGTCCCTTATCCCTGCCTCTCATTGGACAGCATCTCAGCAGGCTCCCAGCTGTCAGTGTTACGGGACGGCTGGGGCCAATTAATCCTCATCAGCTGGGGCACTGCCAATGAGGATAAAAAGGAGCAGCCTCGATCACTCGGGGCTGCGACATAAGCACTGCTAGGCTGGAGCCCCTTCGTCTGGCGCCAGTCCCTGCCTCATCTTCAGCACAACTCGTAAGTGTCTTCCCATAAGGAGTATTGTGCCTTTGTACCCCCATGTCCGGTGCTAGCCCGCTACTGGCCTTACTGTGTCACTTGGGAGTACCATCCTGTATGAGTGTTCTGTGTATTGGAGTCCTTTGCCCAGTGCCAGCTCTTTACTCTTCTGGCTGCTTAACCCGTGAGTGTTACCCGCTGTGAGCTCTCTTGTTGTGTACCCCTACGCCCGGTGCCAGCGGTTCTCTCTGTCGCTGTACTGCTCATGAGTGTTATTGTGTATGAGCATCTGTGCTTTCCTCATCCCTCACCCTTACCTTCAATAAAACATCACAACTCACTGGCTCGCCCTTGGCTCTCATTGTGTGGCTCCCCAGAGCCACACGTAACAGGATTGCTTTAAAGCTAATTTGGAAGCTCAATTTGGTTATAAATTGGCTTAACTCTTTAGCTGTCCCAGTCGCCCTTTGACTGTCACTCTTTCGCCATATGGCGACTGTGACAGTTAAAGGGTGGTCAAGACCCCTAGTGGTCAAGAGTGGTAAAAAAATTTTGTCAATAAAATAGTTCAGATTTCCAAGGCTATAACTTGAAAGTTGCAAGAGATAATGGCTTACTGTCAATTAGAAAGATGTAGAATATGATCCAAAGTTTCAGATAGGAATAAATTTATGCATCTACTTTGCATAATGTCACGGCAGCTATATAAATTGCATAACTCAGTCAAAAGTGGACTTTGGACACATTTACACAAAGAATGGTTCGATTTTTTTTTTACACCATTTTGTCTACAGGGGTATGTTTTTATCTAATCTTCAAAGTATATGAACAAGAAAAGCAATAAAATGTAAAAAAAAAACCACACACACAAATTTGTCACTTACCTGTGGCGGGGGGGGGGGCTCACTCGCTAGCGTGGTCAGTCCGTTTTCACCCATCGTGGTCGTTGTTTTGCATTTGGTTGGTCATTTACGCTCTCTACCACATCTACAAACTCTTATGATTATCCCACGTGAATTTTGTTTGTATTATGCAGCTATTTTCCCTGTATGATGCAGTTTCTTTGAGGATCCATGATAATGATGGGTGCGGCCATCTTGGTGTTGTGAGCTCAGTTTTCGCCCATCGTGGTCATTGTTTTGCATTTGGTCGGTCATTTACACTCTCTACAACATCTACAAACCCTAATGAATATCCCACGTGAATTTCGTTTGTATTACATGGCTATTTTTCCTGTATGATGCAGTTTCTGTGGGGATTGCTGTTGCCATGACCATCGTGGCGGCAGCCACATTGGTGTTGTGAGCTCAAAGCGGAAAAAGGAAGAAGAATAATGAGGATTTCTCCTTCTTTGCTGTATTCCGTGTCAGGCATGATTCCTCCAACGCGTGCCTGCCACCTTCTGAACTGTCAGATCAGTACAGATCAGTACAAGTTCTCAGTATAGCCGGGGGACATCAGAGTGAGTTGACAGGCACAGTTGCTGCACTGTGCCATTGGGGGCATGCGACCCGTCCATGAAATGTGGACAGTTAAAGAGTTAACAGATTAACACTCTGTTTAATTTGGAGGTAAATTTATGAAAGAATCCAATTCTTATAGCTGACCACAAGATGGAGGCAGTTCCTTCTGCACTCAAGGAGGAGGAGACACAGTGACGTCACTTGGAAGCATTCGAGCTGCCTCAGCTCCAAGACAGCACCCAGTACAATTCACCCTGGTGGTTTTCAAAATGGCATTTGCACTGCTTAATCTGCACATGCACAGTTCTCATGCAATGGGAATGTTACGTGGCCATTTAGGTCACGTGTAAGTGTGAGCGTGCAACTTGGTCATGAAGCCTGTTGACCACAAACCACGCCTTGTTTTTTTCAAAGAAACTGGAGAGCCGTCTCCCCCAAACTCAGCTTTATTCATGCAAGAATAATCTTACAATTTTAACTTCATGTTCAATTCAGCACTGTTACTTAAAAAATTTCCTCCCAGTAACTTTTATCATGCTTTAACCCCTTGCACTCTGGTCAATTTCCCTAAAAACGCCTAAAAATAACGTACCCAAAGTAAATCAAAAGCTGTTCTTCAACCCTTTGCAGCATCTTCATGTGGTTGGTCTCATTTAAAAGAAAACACTTTGAATTTTTTGGCAAAACAGTCATAATCTCTCTAAGTGCTCCGGCCACTGAGTAACAGTCATCTAAACATACTGAACTTGAAGAAAATAAATTTTGCCTGGGTGTTTTTTTTTGGATACAAATGCTTGCAAATAACACAAAGCTGTCAGATCCGGGCTGAAAAATGCAACAGAAATGTAGAACCAAGTGTTATCTAGCTGAGGTCAAAATTTTGTAACAATACCACAAAAAATGAACATATTACACAGCTTTTTTCTTAGGTTGTTCCCAGGCGTTTTTGAACTGTGCCAAATTGTGCCAAATGGCACAGTTTGGAAAAATGTCTGTAACTTTTGAATGATTCAATATAGAAGCTTCATCTTGGGCTCTAATGAAAGGTGACACTCAGGGCTGTGTGTGTGTGTGTGTGTGTGTGTGTCAGGGGGGTTGTTTATTCATTCATTTATTCATGAATGAATGAATGAACAAACAAGCCCCCACACACAAAGAAGCATGCCACGTAAAAAATGTGTGGCTTTTTTTTACAAGAAAAAAATAACCTACAGTGCACTAAAAATTATTCTAAAATATCTGTAATGTAGAAGATAACAACTCCCACCCCCCACCCACCCCCACTACAGAGGACGGACATCGCCCATCGCCACATGACGGAACAGTCATGTGGCGATAAGGAATGCACACGTTTGCAAAAACTGGCAATGAGTCTTTTACAGCACTGTGGAGGAATTTTGGCCCACTCATCTTTGCAGAATTGTTGCAATTCAGCCACACTGGAGAGTTTTCAAGCATGAACCGCCATTTTAAGGTCATGCCACAGTATCTCAATCGGATTCAGGTCAGTACTTTGATTAGGCCGCTCCAAAGTCTTCATTTTGTTTTTCTTAAGCCATTCAGAGGTGGACTTGGTGATGTGTTTTGGATCATTGTCCGGCTGCAGAACCCAAGTGCACAGAACACAAGTCCTTCAGCTTGATGTTATGAACAGATGGCTGGACATTCTCCTTCAGGATTTTTTGGTAGACAGCAGAATTCATGGTTCTATTTACCCCAGCAAGTTTTCCAGGTCCTGAAGCAGCAAAACAGCCCCAGACCATCACACTACCACCACCATATTTTACTGTTGGTGTGAAGTTCCTTTTCTGAAATGCTGTGTTACTTTTACGCTGGATGTAATGGGACACACACCTTACCAAAAACCTAAACTTTTGTCTTGTCAGTCCACAGAGGAGTTTCCCAAAAGTCTTGGGGATCATCAAGATGTTTTCTGGCAAAACTGAGACAAGCCTTTATGTTCTTTTTACTCAGCAGTGGTTTTCGTCTTGGAACTCAGTCTCTTTCTTACGGTGGAGTCATAAACACTGACCTTAACTGAGGCAAGTGAGGCCTGCAGTTCTTTGGATGTTGTTGTGGGGTCTTTTGCGACCTCTTGGATGAGTCGTTGCTGCAGTCTTAGGGTAATTTTGGTCGGGTGGCCACTCCTGGAAAGGTTCACCACTCTTCCATGTTTTCATCATTTGTGGATAATGGCTCTCACTGTGGTTCACTGGAGTCCCAAAGCTTTATAAACGGCTTCATAACCTTTTCCAGACTGATAGAGCTCAATTACTTTGTTTCTCATTTGTTCCTGAATTTCTTTGGATTACAGCATGATGTCTAGCTTTTGAGGATCTTTTGGTCTACTTCACTTTGTCAGGCAGGTCCTATTTAAGTGATTTCTTGATTGAGAACAGGTATGGCAGTAATGAGGCCTGGGTGTGGCTAAAGAAATTGAACTCAGCTTTCCAAAGATGTGATAAACCACAGTTAATTTATGTTTTAACAGGGGGAATCACTTTTTCAGACAGGGCCATGTAGGTTTGCATTTTTTTACCCTTAATAATAAACACCTTCATTTAAAAACGGCATTGTGTGTTTACTTGTGTTATCTTTGTCTAATATTTAAATTTGTTTGATGATCTGAAACATTTAAATGTCATAAATCTCCCTTTTCAACAGCTAAGCAGGACACCAAAAGCTCTCTGCAAGTTTGCACATTTATTAATGTAAAGACGCACAAAAACACAACACTACAAATAACACATAAATGCAGGTGCTGGAAGAGAGCAGGGCTCAACGTCAACAGGGGTACAGAAGCCTGGGAATGCTGGGCAAAGGGGCAGAACCAGCCGGAGCACACCAAGAGAGATGCATGACAGCTGGAAATAAAGGGGAAAACTAACCTGGACGGTGCACACCCGTTCTCCTCGACAGGAACCAAAATACACTTAGTGTGGCAGAAACTGAGGGATGCAGCAATATAGAAGGACAAGACAACCAGGAGAGGTTGTCATGTGCCTTAAATACTGTTACATGATGTGTAACAGGTGTGGATGCAAGAGTGGAGAAAATAACAGAATGAATGACAGTTGTGCAGCTCCAAACAATTTGACAGCCGGAAGCTTCACAGCACTGTCAAAATAAAACATAAACCAGAAACCATAATGAAACAGCAACACAACCCCAAAATGTAAACATTACTACAAATACAGAACGACACAAACTGGACAGGATAAACAAAGAAACAGACAGAAAAATACTGAAGTTAAACTGAAGACTTGGCACGGTGCCCACCCATGCCCAGGATCATGACAGTGCCCCCTCAAGGGGTGAAGCACAGACACCCGAGGCAACATCAAAAAAAAGACAACACCCCCCCACAGGGAAGACACCCCCCACAAGAAAAACAACCCACCCCCCCGGGGGAGGGCAGGCACAGAGGGACAGAGACAAAACAAAAAAAAAACCCAAAAAGAAAACACTCCTGACCCACAACACTGTATAGCAGGTGGCAGCATGGGACTCTAAGCCCAACTGATTAGTGGATGTGACAGTTCGGGCAGCCTTTCAGAGTACCAAGACCACCGGCACATTGCTGGAGCACGTCGGGTGGCCTCTTCATGTTCCAGAACCATCTGAGCAGGAGGAGCAGCCCATAGGGTGGCCTCCCAGCATCCCTAAACCAGCGCCCCCCACAGAGCATGGGAGCCGGAAAGTGGCATCCTCCTAAGATGGGCGGCCAATCAGCGGGAACCTCCAGTGATGCCTGATGGCCCCCACCAAACCCCAGCAAAGGCAAGGGATACATGGTGACCTCAGGCACCGGCAGAGACAGAGGACCCTCAGCAACCTCGGGCGGAAGCACTGCACCCACGGAGGCCCCAGAGTGGGGCGCAGCACCCACAAAGGCACCGGATGGAGGGGGAGCAGCACCCATGGAGGCCCCGGACGGAGGGGGTGCAGCACCCACGGTGGCCCCAGACTGGGGCATAGCACCCATGGCAGCAAGGCTGACCCATGAGAGAACCAGACCAAGCAGGTGATCGACCAGCGGGGCACCAGGTGGGGGCCAGGAAGGTGCGCCCATGGTGACCTCAGACTGTGGCATAGCATTCATGGAGGCCCTGGGCTGGGGCAGAGCACCCACAGAGGCCCCGGGCTGGGGCGTCGCACCCACGGTGTCCTCAGATGGAGGCGTCACACCCACAGAGACCTCGGAAAGAGGGGGAGCACCCACGGCAACCTTGGGAGAAGGCTCAAACACAAGGGGGACAGGCACTGGGTCAGGATCACCGGCAGCAGTGGAGCCATGGCTGTACTTGGCCTTTCCCACCAATAGCCAGGCAAGAGCTCTCTAGGACAGATAGAGTGAAAACATAAAAGAGAACTTGCCTGAGCTCGAGCTCCACCGCCGTCCAGGATTCTGGCGATCCAGGCTGAGGCGTCTTGGCTCTCTCCGTCTGGGCATCCACACCTGACTCGGTGACCTCAGACAGGGGATGATGTCTTGGTTCTCTCCATCTGGATGTCCACACCTGACACAGCCACCTCAGACGGGGAGGAATGGAAAAACACCGGAACAGAGATACCAGCAGTGGTGCAGCTCAGGGAGGAGAATTCACGAGCAGAGGACAACTGCAGCCAGTTCTCCTCACCAAGAGCCAGACAAGAGTTCTCTAGATCTGCAGGTGTTAGGACAGAACAGAGTACTTTCCTGGACTCGAGCTCCACCACCGCCCAGGACTCCGGCGACTCTGCTGCGACGACCCTAGCAGCAAGTGTGATGGTGGATAAAGCCAATAGACCTCCAGTCTTGGCACCCCGCACTGGTGGATCTCCCAGCGGGATGGCTGACGCTAGAGGTAGCTTCACCGACGGTGCTGACTCCCGTGCCACTGAACCCATGGAACACTTGACTGTCGGCTCAGGATTCAGAGCACAGGTGGTGCTTTCCTCCCATCCCAGACCAGGACTGCAGGTTCCTCCATCGTCCAGCGGCTCCTTCCCAAGACAGGCAGATACTCGGAAGCCACAGAGGAATACATGGGAGAGGGAGGCGAGGGTGAATCAACAGCAGCAGGTTATGAAGACTCAGCTAAATTTGGTTGCTGTTGCTGAGCCTCATCACCGGGAAAAAGGCAAGGTATCTCATTATGATGGAAAAAGGAATGAAAACCCACCTGCCTTATTTTCCGGGGCATGATTGTTCCTGCTGCTGAAGTGGGACCAGCTGATGCTCCTCTGGCAACCAATGAAGTTGTCTGGGAAGGAGGCGGAGGCTCAGATTCTGACAAGGGAGGCGGGACGCCGGAGCTCGGGGCCACTTCCTTGTTGACCTGGCCCTCGGCACGGAAGATTGAAGGTCTCCAACCAGACTGTGAGGGTCCGTCCAGAGGATGGCGATGGTGTAAAGCAGGCTCGCGTACCTGGGGTAGCTGCCCAACCCCAGATGTGCCTCCACAATAGCCGCCATCCCCTCCACGCTCCTATGAACCTCCTTCAGTGAGCGAGAGGCGAGCACTGCATCAACAAAGTCCGGGGCTAAGTCCACTGCCCACAGTTCATCCATAGTGGAGCCACCGGCTACCAATTTGCCTCAGTTAGCGGGGCCCCAATGCGCCCGTAGCATGGGAAGCACGCGTAAAATGAAAAAATGACTACGGGAAAAGAAAAAACACAAACCCACAGAGGCTGGTGTCACACTAGTCATGTCCTTCTGTCATAAATCGCCATTTTCAAGGGCTAAGCAGGACACCAAATGCTTTGTGAATTTGCACATTTATTAACGTAAATACGCACAAAAACACAACACTACAAATAACACATAAATGCAGGTGCTGGAGGAGAGTGGGGCTCAACATCAGCAGGGGGACAGAAGCCTGGGAACGCCAGGCAAAGAGGCAGAACCAGCTGGAGCACACCCAGAGAGACGCAGGGCTCACGGCTGGAAATAAAGGGGAAAACTAACCTGGACGGAGCACACCCGTTCTCCTCAACAGCAACCAAAATACACTCAGCATGGCAGAAACTGAGGGATGCAGCAGTATAGAGGGACACAACAACCAGGAGAGGTTGTTGTGCCTAATACTTTCACCTTGCATATGTTGTTTTGCCACTATTTTTCCCTCCACTTATACTGTACTTACTGTGTAACTTGCAGGCTGCATTTTAAAGTGATACAAATTAATGTTTTCTTACATTTGACAAAAAATGCATAAAGTTGAAGATTCAGATGAGAAACTGTGCATTCAGTTTAGCTTCTAAATCAGCTTTTTTTTGGCGTGTCATATTATGTGAGGCAATTGCATGGCTGTTAAACCCTTCAGACACGGGCGAAGATCATTGAAAGATTGTTGAAAGATCTGTCTAAATTTTGATCTATCAATGATCTTCAGTGATTTCTACAGCCTCCTCAAAGTTTTGACTCAGTCCAAAGCACACAAGGATCTCCCAAATGATTCTAAAGATCAAAAATTGGCCCAATCTCTCAACAGTCTCTGTGCTGTGTAATATGTTCTAGGGCTGCAGCTAACGACTATTTTACGGCTTGGGTAACCACCCACTCTAATTGAAAATTACTTCAGTAATCTGATACCTTTTTTTTTTTAAAGAAACTTGCACTAACCAACATTTGCAGAACTTTCTTTTCTAAAGAGCAGTAATAATTGTACAAGATACTCAATAAAACAGGTACGCATTTATTGCAATGCTTATTGCAATGTTTATTGCATAGAACATAACTTTAAACTGTGCGTTAATAATAATAATAATAATAATACATCAGTCTTATATAGCGCTTTTCTAAATACTCAAAGACGCTTTACAAAGCAGCATAGGGACAAACATATAGAGGACGAGTAAACAGACAAGGTAGGTACACATAGGTAGAAGAGGCAGTCAGTTTTTGTAGGTAGATTTGAAAAGATGGGTTTTGAGTTCACTTTTAAAAGAAGCAAGTGTGTTGGCAGACCGGATGTGAAGGGGCAAGGAATTCCAGAGGGTTGGTGCGGCAATGGCGAATGATCTATCACCCAGGGTGCGGAATTTTGTCTTGGTGATGGGGGTAAGAAGGTGAGCGTCAGCAGAGCGGAGGAGACGAGTGGGAGAATGACGAGACAGAAGGTCCGTTAGGTATGAGGGGGCGAGGTTATGAAGAGCTTTATAGGTTACACCATACAGTTACACCATAAAGTTCCTTTCGCTAGCCGTTAACATCTGTTAGGGTTAGCATATGGATGCTAATGTGGTGGCTATATGTTTTTTGGTCTTATAAGCATAATTAGCGTAGCTGAGTACATTCTATTCATCTTAATTTAAAATCTCAATCACGTACCTTGTCTTGGGTGCGCTGGCTGTGCATGATGTAGGATGCTTTCTGCTGAGACACTGTAACATCCAACGTTGTAGCATGCTAGCTCCCCACTAGGCTTTACCATACACACACTGCACAATGTTTTACTTCAATTTGAGCTTGAAATGATTCCAGACTTGAGATACTTCTGTCACTTTTTAAAATTTTCTTTATCTTTGCCGGCCCGTCACTATGCCACTCTTCCATGGCGCCATTAAACAAATCTGCATTTTGTTTAGGTAGTGTGACCAGAAGAAGGTTGCACCAGAAGAAGGTCATATAAACTGGAAGTGGTACAAAACGATACGACGATGCATAAATTTTGGATCGAGAATTTTTTGTCACCAAATTATTCAAATTATTCAAATTATTCGAGCAGTCATTGCAGCCCTAATATGTTCAGCTGCAGGCTATATTACGATCACCTGTAATCTAATGATAATTATGACCTTCAAACATGGAGGGTGAAACGAGGCATCCTGGCAGAACTAAAAACACCTGCCACAGGTCTGTGGTGGACCACTCCCAGTTACATGGGGTGAGACTGGACATCCTGGCAGATAAACACATCTGTCGCAAGGCCTGTGGTGGACTGTGCCAGTCAGTGCATCGTGGCATGCACTACACAAAGAGCAGAGATAAACAAACCTATCATCTGGTCAGTCACTGCAGCAGATACTGGAGTCAGTTTGTCTTGGCCTGTCCTTGCCATTGATAATACCGCTATCTGCCAAGAATGTGCTACTGGACCAACACATTGCCTTTTGGAATATTTGGCACAAACACAACACTGCTCATCACCAAAAGAACACCATACTTACAGTGAAGCATGGTGGTGGCAGCATCATGTTTTGGGGCTGTTTTTCTTCACCTGGTGCAGGGGCCTTAGTCAAGGTGGAGGGAATTATGAAAAGTTCCAAATACCAGTTAGTGTTGCCACAAAACGTTCATGCTTCTGCTAGAAAGCTGAAGATGAAGAGGAACTTCACCTTTCAGCATGACAATGACCCAAAGCACACACCCAAATCCACAAAAGAATGGCTTCACCAGAAGAAGATTAAGGTTTTGGAATGGCCCAGCCAGAGTCCAATCGAGCATCTGTGGGATGATCTGAAAAGGGCTGTGCACAGGAGATGTCCTCGCAATCTGACAGATTTGGAGCATTTTTGCAAAGAAGAGTGGGCACATATTGCCACATCAAGATGTGCCACACTGATAGACTCCTATCCAAAAAAACTGAGTGCTGTAATAAAAGCCAAAGATGCTGCAACAAAGTACTAGTTTAAGGGTGTGCATATTTATGCAATCAGGTTATTGTAAGTTTTTTATTTTTTATTTTTCCCCTTAAAAGATTTGTCAGAATCAGAATCAGAATCAGAATCAGCTTTATTGCCAAGTATATTTACAAGTAAACACACAAGGAATTTGACTTGACATAAGACGCGCACGTTAGGCGCATCCAATGACGCGTCGCCATACAAGGCGCCTGTCAACAGTGGAGGTAAAGAGGGGGGAGGAGGGGGAGGAAAACACAATAGGAGAGAGAAAAAACATAGTAATCAGAATAAACGCTCATATGTGAGCCAAATTTTGACTACACAGAAAAAAACCCTCATGCATTAGCATACAATAGAATTCACAAGACACAAGAGAGCAGTGTACAGTATCTTTAATCAGTTCATGAATCAATGTGTGTGCGGTGTTGAGCAGTGTTGATGATAATAAGAGAGACCCAAGGACCCTTGGCAGAAGATGTTTTGTCTGTCTGGCGCCCAGTCTTATCTGGCGCTGCAGCTGGCTGTCCAAGGCCTTGTGCTCATGATTTTGAAAAAAACACAGACTGCAGACAGCCAGGAGGAATTTTCATGGGGAATAATAGTGCCAAATAGGACTGATCACAGAGAAGACTTGTATTTCTTCTGTAGATTCAGTACATTAATCCTTCATTGCGCAGCTTTGAATTCGTCGTGGAAAGACCTGAGCGAACCCATGATGTAATCCACCTTACGAGACAGTTCTCCAGTAGTCGCTATCATGGTCTTCTCCAGTTTCTCAATTTGTTGGATGCACCTCGCCTGGCCAGCATTTTGATAGGTTGAATCCATCTTCAGCAATTTGCGGTAAACCAAGACAATTCCTGTCCCAATCAGAATTATCCCAATCACCAAGATTACGAAGATAAACAGATCTTCAATATCTTCGATAGAAAGATTAGAGAGACACAGCATTTCCATTTACCCGTGTCACATAGATAGCCCACTGGAGCCGTTCCAGCGGGGCAGACAGCTTCCCCCGGAGCACTTTTCCTTGTTGAAAAAATAGTGTCAATTGTGTTCAAAGCCCAGCTTATTAACTCCATAATTTCTTTTCGGCGGTCGCAGTTAGACGCAGGCAGACAACAGCAAGCTGGGATCTAGTAATAACAGGAGGGGAGGAAAAAATCAGCAGGAGAGAAGAAAAAAGCGTCTGCTCTCTTGGGAGGGCGGAAGTAGAGAGCCAGTCCAGTTTGTTTTTCAATTGGGTTGTATAGGTTATAGGTCACATTTAAAAAAAAAAAAAAAAAGTTTTGAAATGATTTATCTTGGTCTCATTTTTTTACATCACAAAAACCTGGCATTTGAACAGGTGTGTGTAGGCTTTTTATATCCACTGTATGTTGTCGAGGGCAACTTGCCCCCGGTAGAGTCTCTCAAGGCAACCTGGTCCTGGGTGAAGGGCCAGACCAAGAGCCGTCTAGTGGCTCTCCATTAAAAACATTACATCAAGGACCCAGTGTGCCCAAAGGATGCACATGGGCCCACCCTCCAGTGGGCTCCCCACCTGCAAGAGGGATCATGGGAATCATGGTGCTATGTGGACTGATACCCCCGCGACCTGGATCCCCGGATAAGCGATAGAAGATGGATGGATGGATGATTTCATAGTTTTTCCAACACCAAGAGGCTCTTGCTTTCATGCCTATGTAGATTTTGTTGCGGTAAAGCAACACGACTTCATGCTGTGTCTGTTAAAGAAAGAAAGAAAGAAAGAAAGAAAGAAAGAAAGAAAGAAAGAAAGAAAGAAAGAAAGAAAACACTCAGATGTAAAGTACTCATTTTTAGACAAGGGTATTGCTGTACATTCCTGGTGACATGATAGAGATGTTGGTCTGGATCTCCTGAGACTGGCATAGCAGCTGCTTCTGTTGATGTCATTTGTCTCTCTGAAAACACAAGCTACGAGAGATTCATCTCTACTGAAAAAAGTCTCTAGGTCTTCCAGTATTTAATGTTACTTCCAGCATTTTAATTTCAGTCATTAAATGAAATGCCCACACACATGATTTATATATTTTAAAAATGCATGCACAATTGTATTGATGCTAATTACCGTAGTATATTCTATATCCTCTGCAGCAGGGATTTTCAACCACTGTGCCGCAGCACACTAGTGTGCTGTGATAGATTATCAGGTGTGATGCAGGAAATTGTCTAACGCCACTTAACTGGTCCAAAAAAATGATTATTTAGTTCCATCCATCAATCTTCTACCGTTTAATGCTTTTCAGGTCGCGGCTGGGGCTGGAGGCTGTCCCAGTGTTTTGGGGTGAGAGGCACACCCTGGACAGATCCCCAGTCCATCACAGGGCCAACACAGAGAGATAGACAACCATTCACTCTCACATTCATACCTAAGGACAATTTAGAATCTCCAATAGATGCCAGTTAACCTAACTTGCATGTCTTTTAGCCGATGGGAGGAAACTGGAGTACCTGGAGAAACTCCACACAGAAGGGTCACTGACCATCAGGGGTGGATTTAACCCCGTGACCTTCTTGCTGTGCTGCCACAGTGTTAACCACTGTACCACCGAGCTGCTGATTACTAATTAAGCACTTTGAGTGGCAGATTATTTAGTTGTTGCAAATAATCTGCAGTTGTGTGTTTGTGCCTGCACTGTAGTGGCTGTTCTATGTCAGTGAGTGGCAGTATGAATGCAATAATTACGATCTTCTTCTTTGCAGTTTTGACATAAAATTTGTTCTATAGAGGTGGGGTTACCTTCACTATTTCTGCAGCTGCATTGTACCTCAGTGTTGCCACATGGGAAATGAAGAAATATCGTAGTATCACTTTAAAATTATCATATTTTGACCCAAACTATCATATGTACTAAGATAACTTGGAAAAATCACAGGCTAGGACAGTGCATTTAAAAACAAAGCTATTCTATATGTATGGAAGTGCAGTAACTTAAGGAATAAATACAGAGGCTCAGTCATTTGAATTAAACAACTGCTGTATGCATTGAAACACATACCCACCCACACAGTGAATTGCACCTTTTTGAACAACCACTGCTTCTGTCCCTAAATGTAGGGTCTAACTCCAGGCAGGGTGATAAAGCTGCTGTACCCATTGGATTTACTTTGTTTTCTTACCAGTGTCTGTGTCTGTGCTGCTGGACTCTTTTCTTTTCTTTTTTTAGTACTTTTTTCCTCCGAGTCCCAACTCATGTTCGCTGATTTTTTTTTTTTTTTTATTTGCTGCAGTGTCAGTGCAGCTGCCCAAACAAATGTGAGCTAAGCGCTGCTGATGTGATTTGCACATTTGGTGGTGAGGAGGTGCCAACCCGGTATGAGCTGATCAGCTGTGAGCATCAGTTTCTAGTGATGTGTGGGTTGTTACATAAATAAAATGACATTTTTTTTTGGGGGGGGGGGGTGCAGAAATGCCAAAACTATCGTATACTTGACCTTTTTTAAAACTATTGATTGTATAGAAGAAGAAGCCATCTCTGTTGTCATTCAGTCCATCTGAACCACAGCAGAACAAAATTATGTTTCTCCTATCTACAATGTTAATCACATCTAGAATCAGAGCAGCTGCTACCATGCAAAGCACCACCGCAAACAACTTCTCCTTCCCCCATTCTGTTACGCTGAGCCCCAAGCTAGAAGGCAGGAAGTCCCATTTTTATATGGTCTTTGGTATGATGCAGCCTGTGGGGAGCGTGAAATGAAAACGCTGAATGGTTTCATAATTCAGGCTTTATTCTTGAAGTCACATCCCCATCAAATCTCTCAGTAGAAATAATAGGCTGAACACAGTCAGTACCTCTCTATTTATACAAGTGACAACAAAGGCTTCATCACACATCCCTGTTACATCCCCCTCCTGTCTCTAAACCCCCCTCCTGGTCTCTCAGTCTCCCAACTGGCCTCAGGGGGTCAGGAAGCCCTCTCCAGCCTCTGCCGCTGTGTCTCCACGTCCAGGTGTTCTCCACAGGCGGTCCAGGCCCATTGTCCTCTTCTCAGGCGTGAGGTCAGCACATATGTAATCTCAACTTCGTCTTGGGCTTACACAATATGCAGGTATGAATATATAAGCCACAGCCCCCCCCCCCAAACACCGAAGAATGGACCATACATTCGGGTTTCCAATAAAAAAAATTAATACAGGATGGCATCAATGGCATAACTATACTACGTGCTCACATTAAAAAGGAAATTCAGGAACCACATCAACAGTACAGCCTACACAGCATGATCACACTAACATTGCAGTGGTAACTCTCACAGCATAGTCTATACAACTTGATTAAAAACTCAGTGCCAACACCAACAGCATAGCTTATACCACATTATTCCATCACCCTCAGTCTGCACGTCGTCTGGGTTTTAACCGTCTTCCGAATCTGCTGTACGTAGGTTTCGCTGTCTTAGCGGCGCTGTCCTGCAAGGAATCTGCAGTCTGAGGAAGAGAATGGTTATTTGACCCCTGTGGGGGGGCCGAGACGTGGTCCTTGGGGGGTCTACCCCGCCGCGGTGCCCTCGCCACCCGTACAGACTCATCGTTCATCACAAAAGCAGGCTTAAGTCTGTCAATACTGACTGTCTCTTTCCTGTCACCCAAATCTAGCACAAACTGCTTATCACCAGATTCCAGCACTCTAAATGGTCCATCATATGGTGGACGGAGAGTCTGTTTTAAAGCATCGTGCCTAACAAAAACGAACTCGACATTTTTTAAAGCCTGGGGAACAAAAACCCGGGGAAAAGTGTGATGAACGGGGCCCGGGAGCATGTCTGCTTCCGCGCCGCTTAGTGGCCTCAGAGCTGGGAGGCGCTCCGGCCCTGGATGCTCTGGTAAGAACTCACCGGGAAGCCTGAGAGGTTGTGCAAACACTAACTCTGCTGGGGAGGCATTCAGATCCTCCTTGGGCGCAGAACGCAACCCCAATAAGACCCATGGTAGTTTGTTTACCCAATCTCCATCCGTAAGCGACGCTCTGAGGGCTGCCTTCAACGACCTATGAAAACGCTCGCATAAACCATTAGCTTGGGGGTGATACGCGGTAGTGCGATGGATTGTTGTCCCCAAGCTGCTGGCCATCGCCGACCAAAGCTCGAAGACAAACTGGGGGCCTCTGTCTGACGTAATGTCCGATGGAACCCCAAAATGCGCTACCCAGAAAGTTAAAAAAAACTCGAGCCACTTCTGCAGCCGTGGTTGAAGTTAAAGGGACCGCTTCCGGCCAACGCGTGGTTCGGTCCACCATTGTCAAAAGATGTGTGAACCCGTGCGACGACGGTAGGGGGCCCACGAGGTCGACATGCACGTGGTCGAACCTCCTGGCCGGGATTTGGAACGGTTCTAACTGAGCTTTTGTGTGTTTATGGATTTTGGCCCGCTGGCAGGCCATGCAGGTCTTTGCCCACTCTTTCACGTGCTTGCGCAGGCTCGGCCGAACAAACTTCTCTGCCACCATTTTCACAGACGAGCGTGCTCCCGGGTGCGCGAGAGAGTGAACCGAGTCAAAAATGCGGCAGCGCCACGCAGCCGGGACTACCGGGCGTGGTCGCCCAGTCGATACGTCACAGATTAAGGGGGGCATACCGGTTTGCAAACTCCTGCTCTCCAGCCTTAACCCTGTTGGTCCAGACTGGAGCGCGCGCACGTCCGCATCTGTACTCTGCTCTGCCGCCATCGCTGCGTAATCGATCCCCACGTGAACTGGGGCCGCTCGCGCACCCGCGTTGTCATTTTGTCCCGCGGCCGCGGAAGTCTGCTCCACATCCGCGCGCACCGGTGCCGTGAACGCGCGAGAGAGGCAGTCTGCTACCATGTTGAGTTTACCCGCTACGTGCTGAATATCAGTGGTAAACTCCGAAATCGCGGCCAGTTGCCTCTGCTGCCGACCCGACCAAGGCTCTGACACTTTAGACATCGCAAAAGTGAGCGGTTTATGATCGACAAACGCAGTGAAACTCCGACCTTCCAGCCAGAACTGGAAGTGGTGGGTGGCCAAATGAAGCGCTAACAGCTCTCTGTCAAGCGTGCTGTATTTGCGCTCGGCATCATTTAAGGATTTGTTAAAAAACGCCAGTGGTTGCCAGACCCCGGCGACGTGCTGTTCCACGACCGCCCCTATGGTGACGTCTGATGCGTCTGTAGTAAGAGCTATGCGGGCCGAAGGGTCTGGATGAGCGAGCAGCGGGGCGTCAGCCAGGGCTTTTTTTACCTCCGCGAATGCGCGCTCCCGCTCAGGGGACCACTCGATCGGATTGGAGGGTTTTTTTTGTTTTTTGAGCGCGGCATATAAAGGCTGCATGAGCTGCGCTGCGCGGGGTAGGAAGCGGTTATAAAAATTTACCATGCCTAAAAACTCCTGTAATGATTTGACCGTTTGTGGGCGGGGAAAATCTTCCACTGCGCGCACCTTGCCCGGTAACGGAATCGCCCCGTCTGGGGAGACGCGGTGCCCCAAAAAATCGATCTGCGCCACGCCAAACTGGCACTTAGCCAGGTTAATAATTAACCCATGCTCTCCCAACCTCCGAAAAACGGTAGTGAGGTGTTTGTCGTGTTCCTCCTCTGAAGAACTAGCGACCAAAATGTCGTCGAGGTAGACAAACACGAAATTTAGGTCGCGCAGCACAGCATCCATCATGCGCTGGAATGTTTGTGCGGCGCCTTTAAGGCCAAAAGGCATTCGCAAAAATTCAAAAAGTCCGAAAGGAGTTATTACCGCTGTTTTAGGGATATCTTCGGGCTGGACCGGAACCTGGCGGTAGCCGCGGACCAGGTCTATCTTAGAAAAAATGCGCGCCCCCGCCAGATGCACCAAGAAATCTTGAATGTGCGGAATTGGGTAGCGGTCATGCGCCGTGGCGTTATTTAGTCTGCGGTAGTCGCCGCAAGGTCTCCAGGAGCCGTCAGCTTTAGGGACCATGTGTAGCGGCGAAGCCCATGGGCTCTTCGAACGGCGAATAATGCCCAGTTTTTCCAGGCTGGCGAACTCTTCGCGCGCAATGGAGAGTTTAGCCGCATCCAAACGCCGGGCTTTTGCGAAGACGGGGAGGCCCACTGTAGTGATAAAATGCTCCACCCCGTGTTTCACAACTGTTGCCGAAAAAGTAGGGACGGTGAGCGCTGGAAACTGGGTGAGGAGTGTGTGGAACTTACCACCTGCTGCGGCGACGTTGGTCTGTACTGGTGGTGGGGACACTCGAGCTGAACAGGGAAGAGAGTAAAAAGAGAGTGCATTTACCAGCCGCCTATTGGCAAGATCAACTAACAGACCATGTGAGCACAGAAAATCAGTGCCTAACATGTTGAAACTCACCGCCGCTATGACAAAAGTCCATTCATATGTGCGGCCATGTAAGCGTAAAGACAAAGTTCTTTTCCCGTAAGTGTTGATGCTTGAGCCGTTTGCCGCAGTGGCTCCGCTACCACGGGGTCCAGCCAACCGGTCAGCATAAGTTGGGGTGATGAAACTCACTTGGGCTCCGGTGTCTATGAGGAAATCTCGTCCGGAGCTCGCATCTGTGATGTAGAGCAGCTTGCTGTTTTCACCGAGAGTCGAAGCTGCTAACAACCCTCGGTCCTGCCGTTTCCCGAACTCCTGAAGCTGCAGGGCGGCACACACCTGCGTGCCCTCTCGGCAAACCTCCGATGATAAAAGCAGAGATCCTCTCCTCCGCTGCGTCGGGGCCGCGCCTCTGCCACTGAACCATCACCTCCACCTCGTCGAAGCCGCGCTGCTGCCGTTGTTGGCAGGGTTGGGTCTGCTGCCTCTGGCTCACCGCTGCCTTGGGTCGCCGCTGCCGTCGTCTGCTCGCTGCAGGCGTCCAGGATCCTCTCTGCCTCCTGGGCCAGCTCCCGGAAATCCTCCTGGGTCTCACAACGTATGCCGGCCAGCGCCCCTCTCATGTGCGCCGGGAGGTTAGTTAGGAAGATATACTGGAAAAGGAAACCATCGTTGTCTGACCCCCTCAGCTGTAGCGTGTCTTCCATCAGGGTGCTTGGCCTGTGTCCTTCCTGGTTGAGCAAAGCCAGGAGCCTCTTAGCCCTCACTTCGGCTGAGGGCGTGAAAAACTTGATGAGGGTAGCTTTCAACCTGCCGTATCTGTCGTTGGCGGGTGGCTGCTGTACCAAGCTCTGCACGCACCGAGCCGTGCGGTTGTCCAGCTTAGCGATGACATGGTGGAACTTAGTGTCATCCGCCGATACCCCTGCGAGCGCGAACTGTGACTCCGCTTGTAGGAACCACGACCGTGGATTGTCCTACCAGAATTCCGGCAGCTTGACGGCTACGACGCTCGCCAGGGCAGACTCCAGGGAGTCCGGAACGCGGAGATTCTCTCCAGGCATTCTCTACGTTGATAGGTCACCAATGTGGGGAGCGTGAAATGAAGACGCTGAATGGTTTCATAATTCAGGCTTTATTCTTGAAGTCACATCCCCATCAAATCTCTCAGTAGAAATAAGAGGCTGAACACAGTCAGTACCTCTCTATTTATACAAGTGACAACAAAGGCTTCATCACACATCCCTGTTACATCCCCCTCCTGTCTCTAAACCCCCCTCCTGGTCTCTCAGTCTCCCAACTGGCCTCAGGGGGTCAAGAAGCCCTCTCCAGCCTCTGCCGCCGTGTCTCCACGTCCAGGTGTTCTCCACAGGCGGTCCAGGCCCATTGTCCTCTTCTCAGGCGTGAGGTCAGCACATATGTACTCTCAACTTCGTCTTGGGCTTACACAATATGCAGGTATGAATATATAAGCCACACAGCCGGGACTTGAACCCCCAACCTCCTGATTGTGGGGCAGATGCTCTATCAACTAGGTCACCACTCCGGTGGACTGTATAAACTCTAAAACTATCATATAAATATGATAATTATCATATATCTGGCAAACACTGTTGTACCTGTCTGTGTAAATCTGTTTAATCTTTGTTCTTTCAATATTTTGTTTATGACACAAAAACAAAACAATTGGGAATAGACATTATATCAACTTGGTCTTGTCAAAATAAAATCTGAATTTAGCCAAAACTGGATTAGGGATATGGTTTTGTTCGTTGTTTTATTTTATTACGTTATTGTTTTGCCCACAGCCGGAAGTGCATTTAACTTTTTTTTTCATAACCATGCGTTTGAGCTAACTCACTGATCTCTATCCACCTTATTCCTGAGGGTGCCGCTGTAGGAACGATTATGGGCGGAGCTTCCGGTTTTGGCTGACATAGTGTTAAATCAGTCAGTAAGAGTGGAGTAGCAAGGGCATTTAAAATAGCATTTTTAAAAGTTTTTCAAATTCATTTTAGTGTATAGTCCACATACATGTTTTGCACTCAAGTGGCAGCTAATTTCAGCACTTGTAGTTTTTGTATTTTTGAATAGTTCTGGTACTTGCTGCTGTTTGTGGTGTGAGGCTCCTCACAAGCACAGCTAAATCTGTGACTTCAACAGCAATAAGTAGATCATGCACTGAAAACTAAAGGATTGTTTGTGTGATCGGTGGTACAGACACAGCAGCACCAGATATGTTTTTACTTGTATGAATGTCACAGATCTGACGTTTTACCTCAAATTTAACCCTTTAACTGCCCAAGTTAAATGGACGGGTCACGCGCCCCCAGTGGCACAGTGCAGCAACTGCACATGTCAACTTATTGACTGAGTTATGTAATTTATATAGCTGCCGCAACATTATGCAAATTAGATGCGTAAATTTATTCCTATCTGTGTGGATCATATACTATATCTTTCTATTTGACAGTAAGTCATTATCTCTTGTAACTTTCAAGTTATAGCCTTGGAAATCTGAACTATTTTATTGACAAATGTTTTGCCACTCTTGACCATGGGGGGGGGCCTTGAGTTGCCTTGCATTGCCCCAGGCTCCATATGGCACCTAGGGCAGTTAAAGGGTTAAAACACCTAAGTACGGTGTTATGGTTCTTTGTGGCTCTGACTAGACTCTACATCTGCTCTGAGGTAAATTTGATTATGTCAAACATATTTTAACAAAATGCAACCAACTTTATTGCGGTGGAAACATTGATATATCTCAGAGCTTTTATTTGTTTACAGAGTTAGCATCTTAGCAGCGGCACTAACAAACGGAGCTATTGTCTGCGAGGCCACTTGATAAGGTCATCTTCCCATCCCTAGATAGTCATGGAAAGTGGTATGATTATATTACTGTTTTTGAGGTGCAGAAGGCTGTTTTCCCGCATTTCTGATGCCAAAGTCATTGTTTTTTAACAAGAAAAAGTGTCCCTTTTCAGTGACAACCATACGTTCTAAACTAGTACTGGAAGTTGCTACCATAATTCACGCAAGGCATCATGGGTCCTAGGAATAAGGTGGATAGAAAACTGGATAGATCATTGGCCGTCAGAAGCCACCAGAAACTCTGTGGCCGCCATATTAGTACACCCAAAACACTCATCGAGTAAATGGAGAATGAACAGGCTTAGTAGTAAATGGTGTCACTTTTACCTAAATAACTTCCCAAAAAATTAACAGATTTTGAACTTCTTGGTATGCAGACACAGTTTATAATCTAGCACAATCAGTGAACTATAGAAATCGAGTTGGCATTATGCTTAGTGGCCGTGGAAAGGTTGGATAATCGGAAAAGTCAAGCCAAGGCGAATAGTTCTGTGAGTAATGCATACAGTAAGTGCATTTAGGCATGTTGTCATAATAATAGTCCTAATGATAATCCTATATGAGTAAATTAAAATATCATGCAGTGCTTTAATCTTGCTATTAAGTGCCTAGGCCTAATCTAATTAGCAAAATATGATGACCAGCATGCTGAATAAATTAATTTATTCAGCATGCTGGTCATCATACAGTGTAAATATCCGTGAACTCATAATTTATTTGTGACGCTGGTCATCAATGTAAAATGGTCATGATGGTGGTACATATATGATGACTGAATTATTTATAATATACTTAGTAGGAATAGTGATCACCAAGGACATCTAAGGAGGATTTCTGATTGCTGATCATCTGACAGTGTTGATTATTCCTGATGCTGGTCATCAGCTACTGATTACTAATAACACTGGAACTATTCTACATGCCCATTTTTGTTGATTACCAATCACCTTTAACTGCACCATTGCCTGGTCCCAAATCCAGAATGTGTAGACAGGAGGGAAGGTGTTATGTTTTGTATCAGAATCCTAAAATTGATTAATATAATTATATAAGAATTAGCATTAGGTCTTGAGTTTTATTCCATTTGGACCTATTCATCACAGTGTGACAAATTATTTCAATATATTGTTAGTCTATACTAGTTGAGTAGGCTATGTATAGCAAGGCCTAGAGCTATATCATCACAGGAAATAAAGTATGTGAGGCCTTTTTTCTCAAATTTTTTCCTCAATTTAAATAAGACCTTTGTGAAAAGTTGTAATCCCATATTTTGCAAATTAGATTAGGCCAAGCCACTTAATAGCAAGATTAAAGCACTGCATGATATTTTAATTTACTCATAAAGAACTATCATTAGGACTGTTATGAAGACAACATGCCTAAACACAGGAACTGCATGTGTTACTCACAGAACTACTCACCTCGGCTTGACCTTTCCAATTATCCAGCCATCCCACAGCCGCTAAACATAATGTCAACTGAATTTCTATTGTTCACTGGTTGAGCAAAATTATAGGCTGTGTCTCCATACTAAGAAGTTAAAAATATAACAGTTCTGTGGAAGTTATTAGGGTAAAAGTGGCACTGTTTACTACTAAACCCATTCATTCTCAATAGACTTGCTGCGTGTTTTGGGTGTACTAATATGGCGGCCAGGTGGCTTGACTCGGCGCTGTACTCGCGAATGGAGTGTGTGCTATCCAGTTTTTCTGTAGAGATCAGTGAGCTAACCTCATCGTAGCACTGTTAGCCATGAAGAACAAACCTTGAGTTCATATTCTGGGTTTGAACCACCACAGCCAATAGGACGGTGATGGGCTGTAATTGAAGACTGAATCATTTGTCAGTGAGGTAGGGAAAAAAAGTTTGCTTCTTGTGGGGGCATGGTGTGACAATTCTCCACCCAGAGAAGGCAGATGGGGAGGGGGGGGACAATGGACCGAAAGAGGAGGTATCACCAGGGGGTATCGGACGGGACAGTAAGGACTATGCTCCCACCGGGGAGAGGAGGAATGGCCGGAGCCGCTGGAAGAGGAAAGGGTGTGAAAGTGGCGCTGGCGTTATGTCATGTTAATGTGCTGCACAGGTCTTTGTTCTAAACAACGATGTATTATGGTCGGAAGTTCCGGGTCTCAATGCATGGTATTAAAGATATGAGACCCGGGAGCGCTTTTGCTGTACTGTATGTTGGAGAAGGAATAAAGTTTATGTGTTGTCCAGCTCATTTCCTCACCTGCTTCTTTTCTCCACATTGGTGACCACAAGACGTGCCATGGAAAGCAAGCCGAGCACAGCCCCAGAGACTACCTGGAGGGACAGTACCAGCGCTGGGTGCGCCGGCTCAGTCAAGCTCACAGACTTCTGGCTTCACAACCCGACGGCGTGGTTTTTGCACATAGAAGCCCATTTCGCACTCCATGGGATAACAACAGACGATACCAAGTATTACTATGTGGCCGCTGCACTGGATGTTCACGCCACGCAACAGGCGATGAGCCTGCTCCAGGAGCCGCCGGCTCAAGGGAAATATGAAGCGCTCAAGAGGATGCTACTCCAGCGCTATACCCTTTCTGACAGTGAGAAGGTAGAGAGACTCCTAACGCATTCGGAGTTAGGTGACAGATCAGCAGTGGAGCTCATGGAGAGCATGTTGGCGCTGAGGGGGAAGGACGATGAATCTTTCTTGTTCACCCACTTGTTCCTCAGGAACCTACCGGCTACAGTGAGGGCGATCCTGGCCAACTCGCCGCGGCTGGTTGCCAAGCACTACTGCGCCCTGGCACAGGAAGCAGACCGCATCATTTTGGCGACCAGAACTCGCAGCGTGCAGGCAGTGGCACCGGCATCCATGAGGGACTCCAGCGAGATCAAGGAGTCATTAGTGGTAGCCAGGACGGACACCAGGAGACAAAGGAATAGGGTGATCTGTTTTTATCATTGCCGTTTCGGCTCGAATGCCAAACGCTACCTGTTGGCATGCCAATTCGGGAAGACGGCACATTTGGCATTCAGTTGCAGCTGCAACCGCTGGTGACAGGAACAAACTGCTTTATGTCATGGACACACATTCGGGGAGGCGGTTTTTGGTGGACTCCAGCTCCCAGAAGAACCTCATTATGCCAGTCAGCGCAGACAGGGTGGCAGGACTCAGCTGTCCTGAGCTCACGGCCAGAATCAGAATCAGAATCAGAATGAGATTTATTGCCATTGTTCATGTAGTACACAAACTAGGAATTTGTCTCAGTGCAATGCTGCAACATTAAACATGGAGTAGCACTAAAGATAAAAATAAAAAACTATGCATGCAATAAAAGGTAGAATATGAATAAGTAATACTAATCTATGCAATTTTTAAATATATTAACAAGCAGCAGATATTGTGGAGTTCCACATAGTGCAGTCGGTAGTGCAAAAAGAAAACAGTGATAATTGTCATGAGTCCGGTTGAGCTGCTGTACGTAGTGCACGAGAGTCTAATAAGTCACTTAGTGTTCAGCAGTCTGATGGCAGAGGGGAAGAAGCTGTTCATGTAGCGGGAGGTTTTAGTCTGAATGGACCGAAGTCTTCTGCCTGAGGGGAGGGGGGCAAACAGTGCGTGTCCAGAGTGTGAAGGGTCGGCTATGATCCAACCTGCACGCCTCCGGGTCCTGGAGATGTACAGGTCCTGGAGGGATGGGAGCTTGCAGCCGATCACCTTCTCAGCAGTGCGCACAACGCGCTGCAGTCTTAGTCTGTCCCTGGCGGTGGCTCCTGCATACCACACGGTGATGGAGGTGGTGAGGATGGACTCGATGATGGCCGTGTAGAACTGCACCAACATCTTGGTGGGTAGCTTGAGCTTCCTCAGCTGCCGCAGGAAGAACATCCTCTGCTGGGCCTTTTTGATGAGGGAGCTGATGGTCGGCTCCCACTTGAGGTCCCGGGTGATGGTGGTGCCCAGGAAGCGGAAGGAATCCGCAGTGGTGATGGCCGCCAACAGATCCACCATCAGGACATCTGGCAAGCAGACAATGACAATATGCTTACATGGATGCAACTTTCAGTGGGACTTTGTGGTAGCTGCGTGTTCCGCCCCCATTTTAGGCACAGATTTTTTATGTGCTGATGGGTTGTTAGTAGATGCTGCTAATAGGTGATTAGTGGATGCTGTCTCTTTCACCTCACTGCCCTGTACAGCTTAGTGAGCTGGGTCGACAACACTGGCTAATGTTATAGCTCCAGGGGGTAAGTACCAACAGTTACTCGCACAGTTCCCAACACTCATGGTCCTGACTTTTTCGGTTACTATAACAAAACACGGGGTCGAACATTTCATAACTACAAAAGGCCCGCCGGTGTTTGCGCGACCTCGGCGCCTGGACATAGCTAAACTGGCCAGTGCAGGCAAGGAGTTCGCCAACATAGAGCAGATGGGCATCGTCGGGCACTCCAACAGCCCGTGGGCTTCCCCGCTACACATGGTGCCTAAAGCTGACGGGTCATGGCGACCGTGCGGCGATTTCCGGCACTTGAACAATGCCACGGAACACGATCACCATCCTATTCCGCACATCCAGGATTTTTCCGTGCACCTGGCCGGGGCGCATGTTTTTTCGAAAGTGGATCTGGTCCGCGGATACCATCAGGTCCTGGCGTGCACGGAAGATGTTCCGAAAAAACAGTATTAACTCCTTTCAGCCTTTTCAAGTTTTTACGCATGCTGTTTGGATTAAAAGGCATGGACGCAGTGCTTTGTGACTTGTCCGTCGTTTTCTTCTACTTAGATGTCATTCTGGTGGCTAGCGCGTCCGAGGAAGAGCACATCGCCCATCTCAAGATGGTTTTCCAGAGGTCGGAAATGCATGGGTTGATAGTTAACCCGGCGAAGTGCCAGTTTGGTGTGCCAGTGATTGATTTTTTGGGCCATAGCATTTAGCCAGAGGGCACGATTCCATTACTGGATAAGGTGCGCTCTAGTCAGACTTTCCGCACCCGCAGACCGTGAGCACACTACAGGAGTTTTTGGGAATGGTTAATTTTTATAACTGTTTCCTTCCCCGGGCAGCCCAGCTGATGCAGCCCAGCTGATGCAGCCGTTGTATGCCAAGCTTAAAAAAAAGAAGTGCACAGAAACCATCAACTGGACTCCCGAGCGAGTCCAGGCTTTTACAAACGCCAAAACAGCGCTGGCAGGTGCCGTGTTACTAGCCCACCCGGATCCGTCTGCACAGATAGCACTCACTATGGATGCGTCTGATGTTGCCATAGGGGCAGTGATGGAGCAGTACGTCTCAGGTTCATGGCAGCTGCTCGCAGTTTTCAGCCAAACTTTGCGCGACAACGAACACAAATACAGCATGTTCGATAGAGAATTGCTGGCTCTCCACCTGGCCATTTCCAGTTTTGGCTAGAGGGGCGTGAGTTCACCACATTCGTGGATCATAAGCCGCTGACGTACATGATGTCCAAGGTCTCGAAACCATGGTTGGCCCAGCAGCAACGGCATTTGGCCGCAATTTCGGAGTTTACTGCCAACATTCAACACGTTGCCGGTAAGCTGAACATCGTGGCCGATTGTCTGTCACGCACGTTAGTCTCCCCGGTCTATATGGGAATAGAATTCCTTGTGATGGCTGTAGAGCAAGCAGGGGACACGGACATTTGCGTGCTCCAGTCTGCGCCTACTGGGTTAAGGCTGGAGAGCAGGGTGGTGCAAGAAGGGTGTCCTCCCTTGCTCTACGACGTCTCTACCGGCCGCCTGTACCCAGTGGTTCCAAGCTATTGGCGCTGTCGCGTTTTTGAGTCAGTCCATTCCCTTTCGCATCCGGGAGTGTGCGCTTCGGTGAAGCTAGTGGGGGCAAAATTTGTCTGGCTGTGCTTGCGCAAGGACGTGAAAGAGTGGACTGCAACTTGCGTCGCGTGCCAGCGGGCCAAAGTGCACAAGGACACCAGAGCCCCCCTCAAGCCATTCCAAATCCTGGCCAGGAGGTTCGACCACGTCCACGTGGATTTGGTGGGACCCCTCCCACCGTCGCAAGGTTTCACGCAAACTTTTAACAATCGTGGACCGTACCATGCGCTGGTCTGAAGTGGTCCTGCTGACTTCCACCACATCCACAGAAGTGGCTTGTGCTTTTTTGGTGGCTTGGGTTGCACGGTTTGGATCCCCATCGGACATCACTTCCGACAGGGGTCCACAATTCATTTCGGAATTCTGGTCCGCAATGGCCCAGAGCCTGGGGGTCAAAATTTGCCGCACTACTGTGTACAACCCCCAAGCTAATGGGTTATGCAAGCGTTTTCATAGGTGGATTAAAGCAGCGCTCAGAGCTTCGTTCACAGACACAAATTGGGTCTACCACCTGCCCTTGGTTCTATTAGGGTTGCGCTCTGCACCTAAGGGGGATTTGGCAGCCTCCCCGGCAGAAATCATTTTTTCTCAGCCGCTGCGGATCCCCAGAGAGTTTTTACCAGAAAAACCCGCACCCGAGGCTGATCCGCCTGCACAATTTTTGAACAGTCACAGAGGCTTTTAACATACCGGGCCCAGCCCACCATTGTTTTCCCCTCACCTTCATCTCAAAAAGCTTGCAGAACGCCAGTTTTGTTTTTGTCAGGCACGATGCGCACCGGACTCCGCTGCGCCCACCATACAACGGACCGTTCAGGGTGTTGGAACCTGGAGCAAAGCATTTTGTGTTAGACTTGGGGGGACGTAGGGAGACCGTCTGCATCGACAGGCTGAGGCTCGCTTTTGTGTTGGCAGATGAGCAGGTGGTGTTGGCCCAAGCTCCCCGGTGCGAACACCCACCGTTGGTGGCTCTGCAAGTTGGCGATCCCTCGGCAGGGACCTGGGCTCACGAAGATAATGTGTTTTCTCCCCCTCCCTTTTCCCCTACACAGACTGACATACCTTCCTCTACACCTCACCAGTAGGGTGGTTCGAATGGATCGTCGACCACCCACTACAGCCACTATGGGCGCCAGCTCAAGCCCAAAGGACAGGGGGTTAGTGCCCTTTCTGGGTGTTCGGGGGGTGGGGCTGTGTGGGAGTCCTCCACCCAGAGAAGGCAGCTGGGGAGGGGGGAACAATAGACCAAAAGAGGAGGTGTCACCGGGGGGTATCAGACAGGACAGCAAGGACTATACACCCCCAGGGGAGAGGCGGAATGGCCGGAGCTGCTGGAAGTGGAAATGGTGTGAGAGCGGTGCCAGCGTTATGTCATGTTAATGTGCCACATAGGTCTTTGTTCTAAACAACTATGTACTATGGTCAGAAGTTCCAGGTCTCAATGCATGGTATTAAAGATATAAAGGAGGAATGCACAGAGACTCGGGGGCTCTTTTGCTGTACTGTATGTTGGAGTAAGAAAAAAGTTTATGTGTCGTTCAGCTCGTTGCCTTGCCTGCTTCCTTTCTCCACATTCTGACCATTCTGCCTAAATATTAAGATATAATTATTTCAAATTGAATTGATTTTGATATTTTTACTGCAGTCATATGACTCAAGTATGCATTTTAGAATGTTAAAACACACAAAGACACAATGTTTGAGTAAATGGGCCTTTAAATAACTAATGCTTTATGTTTCATACATTGCACATATAAAAAATCCTTTAAAAAGAAGAAATCTCTATTGTCATTCAGTCCATACAGCCAATCATGTACAGTACAACAAAATTGCGTTTCTCCTATCTACAATGTTAATTACACGTACAATCAGAGGAGTCACAGCCACAAACAACTTCTTCCCCTATTCTGTTAAGCTGAGCACCAAGCTAGAAGGTGGGAAGTACCATTTTTATATGGTCTTTGGTATGACCCGGCCAGAACTTGAACCCCCAACCTCCCAGTTGTGGGGTGGATCCTCTATCAACTAGGCCACCACTAAAGCTACAAAAAGAACTATAATTTCTAAAATTAAATTAGAATTGTCCAAAATTGGAAGTATTCACAGTTATGTATTAAGTTTAGTTCAGTTTTACTTCAGCTTTTTCTTTGTCTATGACACTGGAAGAAAGGCATCAGAAAAATAAAAGCAGAAGATGAATGGAGGGGGTGAAACACAGGAAGATGGTCACTGAAGAGAAGACATAGGGGAGTGATCAATGGAGAACAGCAAAAAGACCGCAGGTACTGTATATGCATCATCAAAGATTGTTGTTCTAGGTAACATAAAGCCAGTGGGACATAGACAGAGATAAAGAAAAACCCATGAATTCTTGACACAGGGGAAACAAGTTGCAATGATTTATTCAGCAGACTGCCTTTAAAGAGTAAGGACAATGTAGAAATACACCCTTTATTACTAATAGTCAAAGTGTGTCTGTGTGCTTCGGCAGGGGAACAGGTGGGATGTAACACAAAGGTTTGAATGCAGATGCCACCAGCTGCCGTGCAGGGATTGAAGCTCGCATCTCGAGAGGTCTCAGGAGACAGAAGGAGCTTTACAGATGGAGGGTAAAAATAGTAATGGCATTGAAACAGAGACCAAACCGTGCTGCCAATATCAACTCACCAGTGTGGAGAGAGACAAAAATCACACTGATATAGCTGCCAACAATCCCAGGAGTCTCTTAGTTTTACAATCAACATAGAAAGGTTTTTCAGGCTGGGTTTTGTCAATAATAAATTTGAGTGCATTGTTTTGCAAATGTGTCAATGTACTATTAATCTCAAGCATCTCTGGCGTATACATACAGAAATATAAACATTAGATTACAAACAATTTTCAGAAATTTTCAGTTTTCACCTATTCATAGCAACTATAAGGGCCATATTACGGCAATCTAATAAACAGTCGATTGTCCATTTTGCTATTACAGCAATGCAAAAACTAATTTTGTGCCTGTTGCAAAGAGGCTGTCCAAATGCTCTTAATTATTCAAAGGTGTTTTGGGCATAATGTGAAATAAATCAATCATCTTTGCTGTCATTCCCTTTAATAAAGAAGGGCACAAGATCCAAGGTGAAATACTAATATGACAGCATTTAAATGTTGTGATGGGGACAGTGTAGGATCGTTCACAAAGTGAAAATATGTTTAAGGACCATACACAGCAAGGAGCTTAAAAAGAGCTTTTAGATCTTCTTATCCACAGCCCTGCTCAGAATGCGGAGACATATTTATAATCATGCACAGATGAGAGCTGTGCAGTTCAGAGGTTATGCCAGTCTTTCTGTTTGTCCATGATTTTGACAGAGATGTAAAAATTCCTTTGGTTAAATTACTTTAACTAAACACAAAAACTGCCAGGAATCCTTGGTGAGGTAAGGGATTATGACAGATTTTTACAAAATCAGCCTGTAAAAATAATGGACACTGAGAAATTCTTGCTTCGGTGTAGAAACGGGCATACAGTGCATCCGGAAAGTATTCACAGCGCTTAATTTTTTTCCACATTTTGTTATGTTACAGCCTTATTCCTAAAGGGATTAAATTCGTTTTTTTCCTCAAAATTCGACACACAATACCCCATAATGACAACGTGAAAAAAGGTTTTTTGGGTTTTTTTTTTTTAGATTTTTGCAAATTTATTAAAAATAAAAAACTAAGAAATCACATGTACATAAGTATTCACAGCCTTTCCCATGAAGATCAAAATTGAGCTCAGGTGCATCCTGTTTCCACTGATCATCCTTGAGATGTTTCTACAGCTTAATTGGAGTTCACCTGTGGTAAATTCAGTTGATTGGACATGATTTGAAAAGGCACACACCTGTCTATATAAGGTCCGACAGTTGACAGTGTGTGTCAGAGCACAAACCAAGCATGAAGTCAAAGGAACTGTCTGTAGACCTCCGAGACAGGATTGTCTCAAGGCACAAATCTCTGGAAGGGTACAGAAAACTTTCTACTGCTTTGAAGGTCCCAGTGAGCACAGTGGCATCCATCATCTGTAAATGAAAGAAGTTCTGAACCACCGGCACTCTACCTAGAGCTGGCCAGCCATCTAAATTAAGCGATTGGGGGAGAAGGGCCTTATTCAGGGAGGTGACCAAGAACCCGATAGTCACTCTTTCAGAGCTCTATCATTCCTCTGTGAAGAGAGGAGAACCTTCCAGAAGGACAATCATCTCTGCAGCAATCCACCAATCAGGCCTGTATGGTAGAGTGGCCAGACGGAAGCCACTCCTTCATAAAAGGCACATGGCAACCCGCCTGGAGTTTGCCAAAAGGCACCTCAAGGATTCTCAGACCATGAGAAACAAAATTCTCTGGTCTGATGAGACAAAGATTAAACTCTTTGACGTGAATGCCAGGAGTCATGTTTGGAGGAAACCAGGCACCATTCATAACCTTGCCATTGTTGGTAGCAGCATCATGCTGTGGTGATGTTTTTCAGTGGCAGGAACTGGGAGACTAGTCAGGATAGAGGGAAAGATGAATGCAGTAATGTACAGAGACATCCCGGATAAAAACCTGCTCCAGAGTGCTCTTGACCTCAGACTGGGGTGACGGTTCATCTTTCAGCAGGACAACGACCCTAAGTACACAGCCAAGATATCAAAGGAGTGGCTTCTGGACAACTCTGTGAATGTCCTTGAGTGGCCCAGCCAGAGCTCAGACTTGAATCCAATTGAACATCTCTGGAGAGATCTGAAAATGACACCGACGCTTCCCATCCAACTTGATGGAGCTTGAGAGGTGCTGCAAAGAGGAATGGGCGAAACTGCCCAAAGATAGGTGTGTCAAGCTTGTGATATCATATTCAAAAAGACTTGAGGCTGTAATTGCTGCCAAAGGTGCATCAACAAACTATTGAGCAAAGGCTGTGAATACTTATGTACATGTGATTTATTACTTTTTTTTATTTTTAATAAATTTGCAAAAATCTCAAAAAAAAACTTTTTTCCACATTGTCGTTATGGGGCATTGTGTGTAGAAATTTGAGGAAAAAAATTAATTTAATTCCTTTTGGAATAAGGCTGTAACATAACAAAATGTGGAAAAAGTGAAGCACTGTGAATACTTTCCAGATGCACTATAAGTGCATGCTCACACCTTTTAAACACACTGCTGAAATAGCAGTTGTGCTGCTGACTTCAAACCAGCTTTTTGAAGATCAAAAGTACATTGGAAAAAAATGCACCTTGATACCAATGCTTCAAACTTGGCAACGAGCCTCATCCATTTTACAGCAGTCCCTTCCTCCTCCTAGTGCAAGTCACAGCCACAGTCATTTCCTAATTAGGCAGTGACGGTGAACAACTGAAAACTAGACAATGCATTGACAAACTAACAAAAGCATGAAGCTGGATTCACACTATAGTGTTTGGACGGACTTTACAGACGTTTTGAAAAGTCAGAGAAATTAGTCCAAACGTTGGTGAAATTATGTTCATGGGCAGGTTTTTTTTAATCCAGCGCACACTAACTTTTACGAACTTTTACAAACTTTTATGAACTTTTGCTAGCATTTGCCACCGTTGCATTCAGTACTGGCAAACTTTTGCCAACTTAGGCTAGTGTATGTGTAGCTGTTGCCAACTTAGGTTAGCTTAAGCAAACGAATACTCAGCACAGGTCTGCTGACATCAGCGTCAGGTGACGCTTGTATAACGATCAGCGTTTGTGGAGGCTTCCTGCCATTCTAGACCTGCTTTCTTGGCTGGATTCACACTACAAGATTTGGACCAACTTTTACTGACATTTTGGCAAATGTATGGCTCTGCTGGCAAAAGTTGATAATGTGGAGCATGTAAACGAAGAGGCGGATTTGGCTCAGACGATTTATTACACAACTCACACAACAAGCATAGACAGAATGACATCTCAGCAGAGACTCTTCTCTTAAATAACATGGCATTCCTCTAGAAGCTTCTAACACACAAAAAGTGACCTTCGTGTCACATTGCATTCACTTCATTCATTCTTCACACCTCCCTGTTATCTCACTAGGGAACCCTTGCTCTTTGTTCTTGTCTAAGATGGTAAACATTTATGCTCTCCCCATGTGCCGCCATAATAAAAGTTAATGATAGTTGGTGTTTGTTAGCAAACGGCGGCAAAAGTTGTATTCCTTGAAAATTTTCAGCATGCTGAAAATTTGCCAACGTTTGGAAATAAACGTTGGTGAAAGTTCTGCTCAGTTTGTAAAAGTTCCTGTACGCTGGGCTAAGTTATGCAGTGTCCGTTTAAGTCGGCGTAAGTTAAGTTCCATTGGCAAATGTTGACTGAAATGCCGGTGGAAGCAGATGTTTTTTGACCGAAACTCACTTCAGACATGCACGGACGAAAGAGAAATGGAGAGAAGGGGGAATTTTAAAAAAAAGGGAGGGGGAAAATATATATATATATATAAATAATCTCCCAAAAATGTGACACCCCAAAAGAAAAAAAAATCTCATTGAGAAATTTAATGTTCTTAATTTTCTGCTTCGTGCGTAATCATTCTCCAGGATTTATTGGTTCGGCTTCCATTGTGGGGACTCAAACAGCGCTGATGTAGTATCAAAAAGTAAATGGCATTTAACGGGATTTTATGTTATTTTAATGGAGAGAGTTGTAACAGTAAAAACATAATCACCCGTCATTTTATTTATATTTTTTTTGTATATTTTATTGATCCCCAGAGGGAAATTCAGGGCATCCACAGTATGGCGCCAATTCCTTCACCATTCACACCTAGGGCCACTTTAGCATCTTCAATTAACCTAACTTGCATTTTTTTCGCTTGTGGGAGGAAACTGGCAGCTATCAAGACAACACAGGATGGTAAAGCCCCAGGAAGGGATGGAATTCCAGCAGAAGTGTGGAAATTTGGTGGTGTTCAGCTGACCAACTGCCTGCACAAGCTCATCCAAGAGATATGGGATGCCCAGAAAGTACCTCAAGACTGGAAGGATGCAAGTATTGTGCCTTTGTTCAAGAAAGGTGACAGGAAAGATTGTGGCAGTTACCGAGGTATATCACTGCTAGCCACTGTTGGCAAGATTCTCTCACGTGTACTATTTAACAGACTCAGTGAACACATCTCGCAGAATGTACTACCGGAAACCCAGTGCGGCTTTAGAAGTGGAAGAAGCACAATGGACATGATTTTCTGCTTGAAACAGGTTCAAGAAAAGTGTATCGAACAGAACATGCCACTTTATGTAGTCTTCATAGACTTCAGTAAAGCCTTCGATACTGTTTCGCGACAAGGACTTTGGCAGGTACTCAAGAAATATGGTTGTACAGAGAAGTTTGTCAGCCTGATCGAGGCACTCCATACAGGTATGCAAGCAAACATGGCAATGAGTGGTTCAGTATCTAAAGACTTTTCAGTAAGCAGCAGGGTGAAACAAGGGTGTGTGCTGGCACCTACACTCTTCTCGCTATATCTGGCAGCCATGCTTGAGGTGGCCTTCAAAGACACTTCAGAAGGAGTATACATTCAAACAAGGAAAGAAGCAGACTTGTTCAATGTGGCACAGTTTAAAGCCAAGAGTAAGACATCGATAAAGGTAGTAAGAGAAATGCTCTTTGGCGACGACAGTGCTCTAGTTGCACACCGCGTGGAAGATATGCAATCCTTAGTGGAGAAATTTACAAGAGCAGCTAGCCAATTCAGCCTCCAAATCAACATCAAGAAGACAGAGTGCCTTTATCAACCACCAAAGTTCCAGTTATCAACATCACTACCAGAAGAGATCAGCATTGGTACAGAGCCACTAGTCAAGTGCAAAACTTTCAAGTACCTAGGGAGTACTGTTTCAGAGAATGCTAGGCTGGCGGATGAATTATTTCTCAGAATGGGAAGAGCGAGTGCTGTGTTTGGAAACTTGAGGGAGAGACTGTGGAACAATCGACATGTGTCTATCCGTGTGAAATGCAAAGTGTACAGAGCGACAGTACTGGCTACTCTATTCTACGGTGCTGAAACTTGGACTGTCTACAGAGTGCAGGTGAAGAAACTCCACGCGTACATGATGAGACACCTTTGAGCCATAATGAACATCTCATGGAAAGACAAGATAACCAACATAGAAGTGTTGAAACGAGGTGGTCTACCATCAATGGAGGACATGCTAATACAGATGAACCTGAGATGGCTCGGACGTGTTGAGAGGATGGACCACCAGTGTCTCCCTCGGCAGTTACTCTACTCACAGTTATACGAGGGCAAACGCAATCAGGGTAGACAAGGCTCAGATATAAAGACACTGTAAAAAGAAACTCAAAGAAGTTGGACATAGACAGGAGTTCCTGGCAGCAGAAGGCTAAGGACAGAGCTGTGTGGAGGAATCTGATCAGACCTAAATGAAACAGTCATTGTCGCCCATGACAGACTGCTGTGATGATGATGATGATGATGATGATGATGATGGAAGGAAACTGGAGCACACAGGGTAAAACCACGAAGACATGGGGAGAACATGCAAACTCCACACTGAGGGGTCACTGATGGTCAGGGATGGGATCGATCCCATGACCTTATGCTGCCACTGTGCTAACCACTGCTCGGTGATGCACGGGCTGCACGGTGGCGCAGTGGTTTAGCACTGTGGCAGCACAGTTTTACCCTCGGCCACGGGACCACGGGGATCATGAGATCGTGGGTTCGATTCCAGCCCCCGACCAACAGTGAGCTGTGTGGAGTTTGCATGTTCTCCCCATGTTGCGTGGGTTTACTCCGGGATTTCTCCGGTTTCCTCCCGCACACCAAAACATGTAGGTTTAGGGCGCTCGCGCACGCAGCGACCAGCAGCCGGTGGCTTGTCACCAGACTGCAAACCAAGTCTACCTACGGGTACAAATAAATAACAAAAAAAAAAAAAAAAAAAAAACCCACTGCTCCACCGAGCTGCCCATGATGATACACTAAATAGTTTTTTTTTTTGTTCCATCCACATTCACATTTTAATTGCGGCATTAGTATTGGAGTCTAGGCATTATTGTATTATTTGTTAGAGGAATGAATGAATGAATGAATGAATGAACGGGGAAAAGGGCATGCAAAAGTAACTACATAGGAATATAAAATGAAAATAAATAATGAAACATACAGTATGTCCAAGGGAGATGTGTTCACTCCAAAAGCAGGTCTAGAATGGCAAGAAGCCTCCATAACCATTGATCTTTATATAAGCGTTGCCTGACACTGATGTCAGCTGACCTGCACAGAGTATCAGTGTTACCAAGTCTGCTTATTATGAGCGACTTTGGGCTTGTTTTCCTCTAAAGTCGCTTGCAAATCTCATCAGTTGTGGGCTGTGGGTTTTTGGGCTTGATTTTTAGCGTGTTGTTGCTTATTTGGGCTTGCTTTGCTGTCTGTGTGACAGCTCAGTGGATAGCTCTCCCAGCCTATGTCACGCCCAGTGTTGCCAGATCTCACGAGAGAAATAAGCAACCAGCTCTATGGAAATAAGCCCAAAAAAATCCCAACAGGCAACCTACCACAATGTGTGAAAGAGAGGCTGCTTGATAACATATATTGATATATTATGGCGGCACATGGAGAGAGCATAATGTGTAACATCTTAGATAAGAACAAAGAGCAGAGGTTCCCTGATGAGATAACAGGGAGGTGTGAAGGATGAATGCAGTGTGATCTTTTGTGTATCAGAAACTTCTAGAAGGATGGTAAAGGATTAAGGAAGTGAATGCAATGTGACCTTTTGTGCGTTAGAAGCTTCTGGAGGAATGCCTTAGTATTTAAGAGAAGACTCTTTGCTGAGATGTCATTCCTGACTATGCTTCTGTGTGAGATGTTTAATAAACTGTCTGAGTCAAATCCGCCTCGTTATTTACACGCTCCACAATATCAGTTTATTTTTGTTTGCAGTGAATTGACTGTAAACATAGTCAGCATTGAATAAAGGAATTTTATAAACTCTAACTAAAGGAAAATACTGCATAAGCAACAGCAAATTTATAGTAAACACAGTCAACATAAAAACTTTGAATATACTAAATTTTTAAACTCTAATCAAAAGAAAAGGCATAAGTCTGCATAAGTAACAGCACTAAACACAATTACAATTTACTGATATGAGATGAGTTGTTTTCCGCTAGTTGTTTAAACAAAAACTAAATATTACTCTGTTATTATACAACAGCCAACAACTTTAATTACGTTGTGGAGAGTGCAAATAAGAAACCAGACTTGCACGGCAGACGAACTTTATTCACTCTCTCACTTCATTCATACATAGGAAAAGCACTCCTCTCATACACCAGGGTCTCTCCTTTTATATCACCCCACTCCTTCCCCCTGCTGCCTGAGATCTTGCATCACAATACATTCAACCCATCATCACCCCCACTGTCCCCGCAGCTACTCCTTCCTGCTGCATCACCACAACTTCTCCCATCACAATACCTATTGTCCTCATCTGTTTAATCCCCCATGCTCTACCGGCAGAGGGACTATTTGCCTCCCCTCTTGTGGTAGACTGCAAGTCTAATTTAAAACATTACTGGCACATGCCTCTAGGGGGAACTACCTGTATTGTTCAGCACTACTATTAAGGGGACACATTAGAACAAGAGTGTGAAAACCCCGCGCAGAATCCATGTTCAGTCATATTATGTGTGTTGCAGAAAAAACGGCAGAGTTAGCCAAAGAAATAACTCAAGTGTGATCATTGCTACACGGTAGGATATCACACAATTGGCGACGAGGATTAAAAGAAAAAAATCAGCGGCGAGAAACAGAGAACATTGCAAGTGTGGCGAACTCAAGTGACTCCAGTAGTTCGAGTGCAAGTTCAGAGGAGGAAAAACGAGGTTTCCCCACCACGACGAGCAATGGCGGCTGTAATCGGAACGGTAACCCCTTTTGATAACTCGACTCAGTCATGGGAAGAATATAGTGAAATGTTGGACTTTTTCTTCCAAGCTAATGAGATTGAGGAGCCAGACAAAAGGAAGGCTGTACTGTTGAGTGGAGTTGGTGCAACTACTTACAGCTTGTTGAGAAATTTAATAAGCCCTGCATTACCGAAAGATAAAACGTACGACCAGCTTACTGCTGAGCTTCAGAAGCACTTCAGCCCCAAACCGAGTGAAATCGTGCAACGATTCAAATTTAATTCACGCATAAGGAGGAACACTGAGTCCATAGCAGAGTATGTGGCAGAATTGAAGAAATTAACACTGCACTGTGATTACAAAGACTCATTGGAAGAAATGTTAAGAGACAGACTTGTGTGTGGAGTGAATGATGACCGAATGCAACGGCGACTTTTATTTGAAAAAAAACTCACTTTTGTGAAGGCTTTGGAATTATGCCAAGCGATGGAAACAGCATCTAAAGATGTGAGAGAAATGCAAAGGAAACTAGCAGAGGACACAGCAACGCATGTTCGTGTGCCTAAGACCCAAGTAGGTGTCCACAAAGTGTTGACTGACAAAACTCAGCACAAATTCCCCAGTTGTTATCGCTGCAAAGGCCAGCACAATGCTGCCGAGTGCAAATTTGCCACTGAGCTGTGTCATAATTGTGGCAAGCGAGGGCACATTAAGAAAGCATGTAGAATAAAGGTGGACAGCGCACAGGTGCTGAAAGCGACAGTTAATGGGCAAAAGTATGAAAACAAGGGCCCAGGAAAGGAACAGCGAGCGAATCAACTGAGAGGGGAGGGAGAAAGTGATACAGAAGACATGGATTTTCACACAATTTACAACACGTCAGAGGAGCTGACCAAGGTAGCGCCCATCACGCGTACCATGAATGTTAATGGAATGAAAGTAACATTTGAAGTTGATACAGGCTGTGGAGTAACCATATTAAGTAAACAGCAATATACACAACTGTGGAAGAAAACAGACACAGCAGAATTAAATCCCTGTTCATTAAAATTAAAAACATACACAGGAGAGAAGCTAGACGTGCTAGGCATGGCACAAGTGAAGGTGCAGCACGAAAACAAAGAAAAGGACTTACCTGTAGTAGTAGTTGGGAGCGAAGGACCAAATCTACTAGGGCGAAGTTGGCTACAAGAACTGGCCATGATTGATCAGTTGGTGAATAAAGTGGAATCTCAGCCCAAATTGCAGCTGGAGGAGATCCTCGAAAGACACGCTGAGGTGTTCAAAGAAGGCTTAGGACAGCTAAAAGGTGTCACTGCAAAGATTAATGTGGACAAGGAGGCCCAACCACGATTCTGCAAACCCCGACCGGTACCCTATGCAGTCAAGCCACTGGTTGAAAGCGAGCTACAGAGGCTGCTGGACGACAAGATCATTGAGCCAGTGCAGGTTGCAGAATGGGCGGCGCCCATAGTCCCAGTGAGAAAGCCGGATGGCTCCATTAGAATATGTGGAGATTACAAACTCACTGTCAATCGAGCATCACGGGTGGATCAGTATCCAATTCCTAAAGTGGAGGACCTCTTCGCACAGCTGAATGGCGGCCGACACTTCACGAAATTAGACATGAGTCACGCCTACCAACAAGTAGTCCTGGAAGAAGAATCAAGAAAGTATGTAACCATCAATACACACAAAGGCTTATATACCTACACACGCTTACCATTTGGAGTAGCTTCCAGTCCTGCTATATTCCAGAGAACTATGGAGGGCATCCTAGGTGGAATTCCGAATGTTGCCATTTATTTGGATGACATCCTTTGTACAGGACCAAATGAACAAGAACATCTGAAAACGCTGGAGGAAGTGCTTCAACGGTTGGAGAAAAGCGGTCTGAGGTTGAAAAGAAGCAAGTGTGAGTTCATGGGAAAAGAGGTGGTGTTCCTAGGCCACAAGATCAACGCCAGTGGTCTACACCCTCTAACAGACAAAGTGGAAGCCATTGCGGAGGCGCCTGAGCCACAAAATGTTACTGAGTTAAAAGCCTACCTGGGCTTGTTGAACTATTACCATAGGTTCCTCCCAAAGCTCTCCACGCTGCTGGCACCACTACATACCTTACTTAAGAAGGAAGAAAAATGGTCATGGGGGGTCAAGCAGCAGAAGGCGTTTGAAGAGTCCAAAGCGCTACTTCAGTCCTGTAGTGTGTTAGTGCACTATGATTCAAACAAACCACTCATCCTGGCGTGTGACGCATCACCCTACGGTGTGGGTGCTGTACTCTCTCATCGTATGGAGGATGGCTCAGAGAGACCCATAGGGTTCGTCTCAAGAACTCTTAGTGCAGCTGAGAAAAACTACTCCCAGCTAGACAAGGAGGGCCTTGCAGTAGTATTTGGTGTAAAAAAATTCCACAAATACCTGTACGGGAGACAGTTCGCTATAGTGACTGACCACAAGCCACTAATTTCACTGTTCAGTGAAATGAGAGCCATACCCCAGATGACATCTCAGAGAATTCAGAGATGGGCCGTTACATTAGCAGCGTATGAGTACACCATCGTTTACAAAGCCGGACGGGACCATACGAATGCTGACGCGATGAGTAGGCTACCCTTGGATGGAGGAAGAGACAGCACGCCTGAGGAGGAGGAGAGAGTGCTATTGTTTGAAGATATCGGCGTGCCCCTGGTGAACGCACAACAAATAAAGAAGTGGACAGACAAAGACCCTGTTCTAGCAAGAGTGCGAGAATACATCTTGCGAGGATGGCCGAAGATGAACAGTCCTGAGTTCATTCCCTATGCCCGACGACAGGATGAGCTCAGCACCCAGGAAGGTTGTATCCTGTGGGGAGGACGCGTGGTTGTTCCACCACCTGGTAGGAATGCCTTACTGCAACAACTACACCAAGCACACCCTGGCATCACTCGCATGAAAGCATTGGCGAGGAGTTACATGTGGTGGCCCAACATGGATGCAGAGGTGGAGGCGCTTGTGAAGTCATGTGCGGCATGCCAGGAGAACAGGAACAGTCCTCCAGCAGCCCCACTACATCCCTGGGAAGTTCCAGATAAACCATGGAGAAGAATTCACATTGACTACGCAGGTCCATGGATGGGAAGAATGTTCCTGATCATAGTTGACGCATACTCAAAGTGGATCGATGCATATTCTGTGAGTAGCTCTACTTCTACTGTTACCATTGAATGTCTTAGAAAGAGTTTCAGCCAACATGGGCTACCTGAAATCATAGTATCAGATAACGGTACATGTTTTACGAGTGAACAGTTCCAAGAGTTTTCTGAAAAGAATGGCATACGTCACATCACGACTGCGCCATACCATCCTTCTTCTAACGGCTTAGCCGAGAGGGCCGTGCAGACATTCAAGTCACTCATGAAAAAGATGACAGGAGACTCTATTGAAACCCGAATGTCGAGAGCTCTGTTCAGCTATCGAATAACACCCCAATCTACAACTGGCAAGTCACCAGCTGAGCTGTTGTGTGGAAGGAAGTTGAGGTCAACATTTGACTTAATACATCCAGACTTCAGAAACAAAGTGCATGATAAACAAGAGAAACAAAAAGGTTATCATGACATGCATGCTAGAGAGAGAATACTGAGAGAAGGAGACGTGGTCTACACCCGCAACTTTGGCTCAGGACCAGCCTGGGTACCAGGAGAAATAACAGAAAAGACAGGCCCTGTGTCATTCAAGGTGACATTAGGCCATGGACAAGTGGTGAGGCGACACATCGACCAAGTTCGTGGTAGGAGCTCCATTCCCCTGCCGATGGCACCAGAGGTGTTGTCTGACACCCATCCTGAGGAGAGCATCAACGAACCACCACTTCAGGTGAAACCTGAGGTAACCGTCTCTGCAGATTCTACGGGCAGCACTGCAGCAGCCGAAACAGTGGAGCAGTCTGAGTCTTCACCTGCAGTTGGCTCACCTGCCGTGAGAAGATCTCAGCGAGCTAGGAAAGCTCCAGACTACTTGAAGGACTATACTTAGTCAGTAGTGAGTTCCCCAGCCACAGGACAAGAATGCGTCCTGGAACCTCACTGGGATGCGGTAGTCAAACCAAATCCCCAGTTAGACTGTTATGTGTGTTATACATGTAAAAAAAAAAAAAAGAGAAAGAAATTATGTGTATGGCACATGTGTTTAAGAAGTTAAAAGTAACTGTGATTGTTTAGGGTTAAATGGGAGTTCCAGGATGTCTAGCATAATTGGCTAGTGTAATTAAAAGTAGTTTAATCTAGAGGGGAGGGATGTGGTAGACTGCAAGTCTAATTTAAAACATTACTGGCACATGCCTCTAGGGGGAACTACCTGTATTGTTCAGCACTACTATTAAGGGGACACATTAGAACAAGAGTGTGAAAACCCCGCGCAGAATCCATGTTCAGTCATATTATGTGTGTTGCAGAAAAAACGGCAGAGTTAGCCAAAGAAATAACTCAAGTGTGATCATTGCTACACGGTAGGATATCACACCTCTGCTTCCAGTCTGAGATGATTATCCCAGCGTGGGTTCCCTACAACGTGGACAGTTATCTTTTGAACTGGCTGTACACTGGCTGTGTACTTTCCCCCCTACTCTTCTCCGTTTATACCAATTCCTGCACCTCCTCCCACCAGTCTGTTAAGCTGATCAAGTTTGCGGACGACACCACCCTCATCGGGCTCATCTCCAACGGCGACGAGTCCGTCTACAGGAAAGAGGTGGCCCAGCTGGTGTCCTGGTGCAGCCACAACAACCTGCAGCTGAACGCTCTGAAGACAGCGGAGATGATCGTGGACTTCAGGAAAGTCACAACCCCCCTGCCCCCCCTCACCATCACAGGCTCTCCCATCACCATTGCAGATTCCTTCCGCTTCTTGGGCACCACCATCACCCGGGACCTCAAATGGGAGCCAACCATCAGCTCCCTCATCAAAAAGGCCCAGCAGAGGACGTTCTTTCTGCGGCAGCTGAGGAAGCTCAAGCTACCAACCAAGATGTTAGTGCAGTTCTACACGGCCATCATCGAGTCCATCCTCACCACCTCCATAACCGTGTGGTACGCAGGAGCCACTGCCAGGGACAGACTAAGGCTGCAGCGCGTCATGCGCACTGCCGAGAAGGTGATCGGCTGCAAGCTCCCATCTCTACAGGACCTGTACATCTCCAGGACCCGGAGGCGTGCAGGCCGAATCATAGCCGATCCTTCACACCCTGGTCACATACTGTTTGCCCCCCTCCCCTCAGGTAGAAGACTTCGGTCCATTCAGACTAAAACCTCCCGGCACATGAACAGCTTTTTCCCCTCTGCCATCAAACTGCTGAACATTAAGTGACTTATTGACTCTCGTGCACTATGTACAGCAGCTCAACCAGACTCATGTCATTCATCACTGTTTTTCTGTTGCATTATCAACTGCACTGTGGTACCCCATATTATCTGCTACTTGCTAATTTATTTAAAACTGCCTTGACTAGTACTACTCATTATTATTATTATTATTATTATTATTATTACTTATTATTCTACACTTATTGCATGTTTTTAGTCTTTTAGTTTTTTAGTTTATCTCTTTATCTCATCATGTTTTTAATGTTGCAGCATGGCACCGAGACAAATTCCTAGTTTGTGTACTACATGAACAATGGCAATAAATCTGATTCTGATTCTGATTCTGATTCTGAACTGACAAACATATGTGTAACTCATGGCAAAATTTGATCAGGATCAAAAGATAATTTTGCTCTTGCCATTCACTTCAATGGAGAATTTTTTTTAATTTTTTTTTCGATTTAAGGTCCCATATGCACTGATCTGTTTAAAAAACCTGGGGCGTGTTCAGTATGCAAAACAGTTTGCAACTGTTCGGAACTGTTCGTTAGTTTCCGTAACTGAACGACACAGTCGCTGCAAACCGTTTAATCTTTGGCTGAACTCTTTTGGAGTTGACTCGCATAGCAAACAAAGATGGCGACTAGATTCTTTTGTTTTCTTTAATTTTTGGAGCAATTCCATCAATTTAAGAGTAGAGGTTGTGTCAGTTTGTAAGTAAAACAATATCACGCATAAAATATTGTTTTTGGTGGGGGTATAACGGAGAATTCTTAGGTAATATGAAGCTGAAGTAGGCTACACTATACGCCGTAGTTACTAGGGTCCTCTACAGGCTGACAGAAGACCATAGATCTATACAACTACAGAATGCGCGAGCCGAACAGAAAAAATGTTCGCCGAGAACTGCCTGTTCAATCAGGTCAGTTCGCCTTGCAAACTATGTTCGACGAATTGTTTTGTCAACGCAGGCCCGGAAAGCTCACACCCCATTAGCGAGTACAGAGCCGAGTGAAGCCACAGGGCCGCCATATTAGTACACCCAAAATACTCAGCGAGTCAATGGAGAATGAATGGGTTTAGTAGTAAACGGTGCCACTTTTACGGTACTTCAATAACTTCCCAAACATTAACAGATTTTGAACTTCTTGGTATGGAGACACAGCTTATAATCTTGCGCAACTGGTGAACAATAGAAATCTACCAACTATAGATAGCTTGCCAGCTGTTCTGATCACATTAAAGCTCAATTTCTTATCAATGGTTGTGTGTTTTTGTGTAGTTTTCCTTTTGTGTGTGAGCTGAAAAGAAAAAAGTATTTCCCTATACTGTAAGAGAGGCTCTCACTCTTGTGATCAAGTATGCTATAATTAATATATAAAAGAAAGTACACAAAATAATTTAGAATAATCTTAATTTGTCAGGGTTTGAGGAATACTTTTAAGAAATTTGGCATTGAAATAATTTTTTCATATCTGTTTTTTCCACTAAAAAATGGGAAGCTTTGTAGTTCTACTTACTTGGTCATAAATTTTATTAATTTAAATATATAGGTTTTCTGTTGTTCATCTCAGGGACTCTCAAGAAAATACTGCATCTGTTAAATTGCAGAAGATACAGACAAGTTGACTTGTGTTGTTGTGTTTATATAATGAAGCACAAGCCCAAGTGTCCAACATTTCATATGTGAAAACATGACCTTTACATGACACTTTTAAAATAGAACTATTGTTGCATTTATTTACAGCATATTAGTCAATGAAGAAAATACATTTTAATTTATTCCATTTGTAATTGCATGCTGCATTCTCCAGAGGCAGTCTATAGATGAAATAGAAATCCTTGACCTCTAGAAGACCCGCCTGTAAATGACACAATGAGACCCGGATTAAAAAAAAAAAATAAGATTAAAAGAGTCCCACCTAAAATTTGTCTTTGTTCTTGCAACCCAATTTCAGTGATGCAAACCACTGAAATGTCTTCCCCCACCCTGCCTTTTCATGGAGAGCCAATCAAGATGTCAAGACGGTACATGACAATACAGCCAGCATAGATGTATGATCTTGAACCCGAGATGGGTCTGAGGTCAGACTGATATTGTCATAGCACTGACTTTTTAGTCTGATTACCATCGACCTGGCTGACAGGAGAACGTATTGACTGAGAATGTGAATGAGCTATCTCGGATATTTATGACCACTCCTCGCTCTTGCATTCTTGATGCTGAGGTAAAGGCCAGAGACAAATTGAGGTTGGCCCATGAATTGTTTAAACTTTATGCGAGTATATTTTTTTGAAACTTAATATACGTGTGGAGAAAACGGAACCTGTCCTCCAAAAGAAAACAACCATATCAAGCCTTTTCCCCAGTAGGATTTACAGCCTATATTTGTGTTTCAAAAAAAGCAACCTTTAACTGGTGTGAATTTTTTTTTGCATGAAGTGAGATGTGTGAACTGTTAAAAGTAGACCCTCACCCTCATTTTTAGTTACAGTATGTCCCCATCCCCAGCATGCCTACCAATGAGGATCTTAAGGTCCCATTTACTGCACCTTTTCCACATGTTGACAGTTCCCACAGGTCTAAATGAAATGTTTGTGACGTACTTGTGCTCACACTGTGTGCGTGGTGATGAGTTGTAATTGAGGACTGGATCATTTGTCAGTGACATAGGGGAAAAGAGCCAAGAAGAGTAAAACCGGCTTCTGCCCATTCTGGAAAAATGATGAGATTTTCTTTTCTAAATGGAGACATTTTGGTATTTTTGCTGTAATCATGACCCAAGAAACCATTTTAGGAGGATAAAAACCCACAAGCACACCATATTTGTGTGAATGGGACAATTGTTGAAATAATGAAAACTGACATTTGTAATGAAAAGACCCAAAAGTAGACACTGAATGGAGACAGCTTTGAAAAGTTTAACAATGATTTTACTGATCTGAAAGTGATGATTAGACACAAACTGGCAACCCAATGGAGAAGGAACCAGAGAAGAGTGCTAAGTTTAATACAGGTACTAATGATGCTGAATATTGAAATTAAGTCTCTGTTCCAGATGCTGTGACTTTAGAATGTGATGCTGTTGCTGGGCTGCTATTCTTCATCCAGTGTGGATTCTTCCTGTAATTGTTTTGGTGAGAATTGGGGTCTGAGAGGGGATGAGATTGTGCCTCAGGCCCAATAACTTTGAGGGTTAAAAGTTGCAATATTTGGTGAGTGACTTACAAGATTGAAATGATGGGTTTCCAGGTTTATCGGGTGCACCAGATTATCCAGATCTGACAGGGGAAAGGTGAGTAGACTTCTCGGAGATATGGATGCAGAGAAAAAGGTACTCAAAGAAACTCAAAAGAAATCAGCACTTTAATATTGAGGTGCAGGATGTTAAAAGGGAGTTCTGCGCTGTAAAAGTGAACAAAAGTCAGGGCCCTGATAATATACTGTATGTGGGCGCTTGGTAAAGTCCTGTGCACATGAACTGAGTCCTATATTTCATTACATTTTCAATAAGTCCTTCATCGGCCTCCGTCGGTCTATGATGACCATGGAAGAGAATCCTAAATGTCTACTCTGCTGGAACAGCACCGCCTGTGGCTGAACAGGCTGATGCGCACCGGTGTTCTACCTTCCAGCGTTGGGCGTTGGTCGGATTCAAGCCTGGGCAGGAAGATATGGAGGACAAGATGTTACCCATGCAGCATGTCCCCCCTCTCCACGTCACTGATGAATCCAAAGGAACAGCAGGGCTGCTATAGTTTGGCACCAGCGCCGTCGCAGGAGCTGCCAGAACGATGTTGAGCACAACAGAGAACTGCCTTAGGGGCTCCGACTCCGGATTTTTCCTCAGGGTTGACTCCCGAAGCCTTTCCCGTGACCGAGTGTGCCGCAAGGCAGCGGAGGTTTGAAATCAGGGTTTACCTTCCCCTAGATGGGCTACCTTCCCAGGTTGACAAGCCACCATCTAAGATAAGAGATAAGATAAGCCTTTATTAGTCCCACAACGGGGAAATTCCAGGATTGCAACAGCACAGGGATAGCAACACTCAGAGCAACAATCAGAAGGCAAGAAAAAAACAAGCAAGCAAGAGCAGCTAATATACATATGTACGTATTACTATAAAATATATATATATACACACACACACAGACACACAGTGCAGAGCATTGTAGCTGGATGGAATAAATATATGAATATATGAACACACAGTGCAGAGCATTGTAGCTAGATGGAATAAATATGTAAATATATAAACACCCACAGTACGGAGCATTGCAGCTAGGTGGAATAAATATGCAAGTATATAAACACACACAGTGCGGAGCAATGTAGCTAGATGGAATAATATGTAGATATATAAATATATAAACACACCCAGTGCTGAGCATTGTAGCTAGATGGAATAAATATGTAAATATATAAACACACACAGTGCAGAGCATTGTTGCTAGATGGAATGAAACAGCATAACCGTCTACTTAGTTATCCTACATGGTATGATTATGTGCCCATACATATTCTCACCCTCCATAGCGACCGGTATGTTCCTAGTTGTATGCCGGAGGGGACCATAGTGTAAGTCTATTGCATCTTTTGCATTCAAAAAACTATTAGTTTGTTACGTCTTTTTGCTATCTCTGCGAGCAGCCCTGCTTAGGTTGTACAGTCTGACAGCCGTTGGTAGGAAGGACCTACGAAACCTCTCGGTTGTGCACCTGGGATGATGTAGTCTGCTGCTAAATGAGCTCCTCAGTGCATTCAGTATGTCCTGCATAGGGTGGAACTCGGACTCCAGCAGAGATGACAGTTTAGCCACCGTCCTTCTCTCTCCTATCTCCTCCATCGGATCAAGGCGCTGCCCCAGGACAGAGCTAGCTTTCTTAATCAGTTTGTTCAGTCTCTTCCTATTGGCTGCAGTAATGCCACTGCCCCAGCAGACCACTCCAAAAGTGATGGCTGATGCCACCACCGTGTCATAGAATGACTTCAGCAGCGCCCCTTGTACACCAAAAGACCTGAGTCTCCTCAGCAGGAACAGCCTGCGCTGTCCCTTCTTGTAGAGTGCATCAGTATTGTGTGACCAGTCTAGTTTATTGTTCAGATGAATACCCAGGTACTTATAGGATGTCACCATCTCGATGTCTGTTCCCTGTATATTTACTGGTACTGTGAGGGGCTGCCCATGCCTGCGGCAGTCCACCACCAGCTCCTTAGTTTTCCTCGCGTTGATCTGGAGGCAGTTCCGATGGCACCAGTCCACAAAGTCCTGGATAAGCCCTCTGTACTCAGCTTCATCTCCATTGGAGATGAGGCCAACGATCGCAGAGTCATCAGAGAACTTCTGTAGATGGCAGTGTGTTGTGTTGTGTGAGAAGTCCGCAGTATAAAGAGTGAACAGGAAGGGAGCCAGCACCGTTCCCTGGGGGGCCCCCGTGCTACTGATGATCGTGTCGGACACACAGTCCCGGGTTCTCACAAACTGAGGCCGGTTCGTGAGGTAGTCCAGGATCCATGATGACAGGTGCTGGTCCACCCCTGCGCGCAGCAGCTTGTCCTTCAGGATCATCGGTTGGATGGTGTTGAAAGCACTGGAGAAGTCAAAGAACATGATCCTCACCATATTCCCGGGCTTCTCCAGGTGGGACAGAGAACGGTGAAGGAGGAAGATCACCGCATCCTCCACCCCAATGCCATGCTGGTAGGCGAACTGGAGTGGATCCATCGCTGGTTCCACCAGGGGGCGGAGGTGAGCAAGGAGCAGTCTCTCCAGGGTCTTCATCAAGTGGGACGTCAAGGCCACCGGTCTGTAGCTGTTCAGGTCTTTGGGGTGGGAAGTTTTTGGTACAGGTACCACACAAGATGTTTTCCACAGCTGTGGTACCCTCCCCAGTTTCAGGCTCATGTTGAAGATATACGTCACAATCCCACACAGCAGGTCTGCACAGGACTTGAGGAGCTTTGCGCTGATGCCGTCCGGTCCCGGCGCCTTCCTCGCCTTGATCTTCCTCAGCTCCGTCCTCACCTGGGTCCTGGTCAGGGTCAGGATGGGGGGCTGTGTGTTGGGAGTGGGGGGGTGTTGGTGGAGTGGGGAGTGGGCAGCAGGACTTGATTTCTTTAGAGGCAGCAGTGGTTGTTGTGCAGTCAGGGGGGAGGGCGGTTGGTCAAATCTATTGAAAAACAGATTCAGGTTGTTCGCCCACTCCCTGCCCCCTGTGGCCTGGGGGGAGGTATTCTGGAGCCCCGAGATGGTTTTGAGGTTTCTCCAGACCCCGCTGATGTCGCTCTGTTGCAGCTTGTCCTCCATCTTCTTCCTGAAGCTGTCCTTGCCTTCTCTGATCTTTCTCCTCAGCTCCCTCTGTACGGACTTCAGCATCTCCCTGTTCCCTGACCTGAAGATCCTCTTCTTCTCTCTCAGAAGTGTTTTTATCTCAGGGTTGATCCAGGGTTTGTTGTTTGAGTGACGCCGTATGGTCTTGGTGGGAACGGATTTGTCCACACAGAAGCTGAGGTAGCCCGTGAAGGTGTGAATGAGGCCATCGATGTCCTCACCATGTGGATCGCAGAGCTGCTTCCAGGCGGTGGCTTCAAAACAGCCCTTTAGGGTGTCCATTGTCTCCTCAGACCATAACTCCACAGTGTGCATGGCCGGAGGTTGTCTGTGCACTAGGGGTTTGTACACCGGCCGGAGATGAACCAAGTTGTGATCCGATCTCCCGAGTGGGGGGAGTTGTGATGAGGTGTACGCCTCCTTAGTGTTTGCGTAGAATAAATCCAGTGTTTTATTGTCTCTAGTGTGGCATGTGACATACTGGGTGAACGTGGGTAGAATGGGAGACAGTGAAACATGGTTGAAATCGCCTGAGATGAGGAGAAGAGCATCTGGGTGTTCTGTCTGCAGCCTGCTGGTTACTGAATGGATGACGTCACGTGCTGTCCCAGCGTTCGCCGTCGGATTTGCATAAACAACAATGCAGATCACGTGTGAGTGTTCTCTCGGGAGATATGTAGGCCTCATGCTAACAGCTAGCAACTCAATGTCTTTGCTGCAGTGTCGTTGTTTAACAGTGATATGTCCCGGTCTGCACCAGTTGTTGTTAACATACATTATCACTCCACCGCCCCTAGCCTTGCCACTGTCTGGTGTTCGGTCAGCTCGTATCATGTGAAAACCCTCCAGCTCAATGTTAGCATCTGCTGCTAGTTCAGTTAGCCACGTCTCAGTAAACAAAAGGAGAGAGCACTCCCGGTATGTGCTATCATAACGGGAGATAGCCGCTAGCTCATCTAACTTTCCCAGTATCGACCGTACATTTCCCATGACAACAGATGGAAGGGAGGGTCTGTACCTTATATTTTTTGTCCTCCGCCTTACTCCAGCCCGGCAGCCGCGGCGTTTTCGCCTCAGTTCTCTCGGTATGTCGAGTTTTTCCAATGGGACCGGGTGGCGGTTGAATGCTAGCAGCTGTTCTCTGCTGTATCGTATCCTGCTATAAACAGTGGCTCCGTCCACCGGCTCAGGAGACATTTAGGACGATCTGTGTGTCCGTGATATAAGTGGGGTGAAAAAAAAGACGGATCAAAAGAGAGAGGAAGGGAAAAAGACTCGGAATCGAGCCGCTGTTGCAAAAGGCAGCCTACTCGTGTGGCGCCGAGAGAAAAAAAAAAAAAAAAAAAAAAAAACCTACCCGAAGCATCTGGTTTTAAGGCGCCAGAGATCCGCCCTCGCCCCTTCTCCTATTAGTAAAAGCAGTTCCGCCGGGCTTAGAGACTAAACCACACGGGCAGGCTAGGAGTTGGACTTAGTTGTCAGAGGCTTTTCGAGACGCACGCCGTAAGGAGCATTTTATGAGCACTGGGAGCTTAACTCCAGTGCCGCTCCTGGCTATGACAACCTTGGAACCAAGGTTACAGACACAACATGTGCCTAAGATCTGGAAAGAAGCCGTGGTTGTTCCCGTTCCAAAATCCAGCTGTCCTAAAACGGTAAACGACTTTAGACCAGTTGCTTTGACTTCAATTTTAATGAAAATTTTTGAAAAACTGGTCAGATGTGAGGTCCTAAAGCAGACTGAGCATGCATTGGATCCTCTGCAGTTTGCCTATAGGCCTCACAGAGGAGTGGAGGATGCCACTGTCACTCTGTTTAACATGCTTTTTAAACATCTGGATTTTAATGGGACACACGCCAGGCTTTTATTTGTGGACTTTTCCTCCGTCTTTAATACAATCCAACCTCATATCTTAGCTGAAAGGCTCCTGCAACAATTTGATTTGAGCAATAATCTGGTGGGTTGGATTCTGGATTTTTTAACCAACAGGACACAGAGAGTAAGGGTCAATGGTACATTGTCTGACCTAAAGTGCTCTTCTACTGGCTCTCCTCAGGGGTGTGTGTTGTCACCACTACTCTTCATCCTGTACACAAACATGTGTCGGAGCAGACATGACAACAGACATATCATAAAGTATGCTGATGATTCAGTTATTGTCAGTCTCCTCCAGGATGGTGAGAGTGGCCACGGCCCAGTAGTTGATGATTTTGTTCACTGGTGTGAGGATTCCTACCTGCAGCTGAATACAACAAAAACTAAAGACATGATTATTGACTTTAGGAGGAAAACTCCCAGGCTCAAAGTCACCGTACTAAAAGGCCAGACCACCGAATGTGTACAATCCTACAAATATCTTGGGACGATTATTGATAGTAATTTAAAGTTTGAGGAGAACTGTGAAAGGGTGTGCAAAAAGGGTCAGCAACATTTGCATTGCTTGAGAAAACTTGCACGCTTCCAAATTGACCGAACCATAATGACAATGTTTTATCGGGCTTTTATTGAATCTGTTTTATCCTTTTCTTTAGTGTCATGGTTTGGTCAGATAAAACTGAAACAGAGGAAATCCTTGGATCAGGTAGTTAGATGGTCCAGTCGTTTGCTTGGTGAGTCACAGCTGAGCCTGACATCCCTGTACACCAGACAAGTACAGAGGATGGCTACCTCCATTTTAAATGATGACTCCCACCCTTTGCACTGCAACTTTCAGCTTCTTCCCTCAAGACGGAGGTTTGCTGTTCCAAAAAGTAAAACCCAGCGCTACAGAAACAGCTTTATTCCTGCTGCTGTCAAAGAGTTGAACAAGCTGTAATAATATATTGTACATAATTTAGGTACCTATTTATTAACTCCATTTTATATTTACTTATTTTTGTAGGATGTTACTTGGGTTCTAAATATTTTATTGAGTTTTAGACCTTTGAGTTTTTAACCTCTTTGACTAGTTTTTAACTTTTAATATGACTCTTCTCTCTTACCTCTGGTTTTTCTCTCATCTCTTTGTCTTTTTATACCCTGATTGATGGAGCCTTGAGTATTTTTATCATGTTCATAGTCAATTTCATGTGTGCCTGTGTTTGTGTCTATGTTGAATGTAATTTGTGGCTTGTAAATATGGATATCACCAGACTGCAAAACAAATCTACCTACAGGTACAAATAAAGTAACCTGAACCTGAAGGTAAGGGGAAATTAATCAGAGTCTTAAGATTTCCAGTGGCAGGAGAAGATGAAGGAGGTAGGCACAAGCCCACAACCAGGTTGGCACACAAGCATGGAGGGCACACTAGACTGCTGGCCTTAGAGTCCAACATTTCCACGAGGAGGAACAGGAAGCACCTGCTAATAAAGGCTGTGGTTGATGGGAAACAGGTGAGCAGTCAGCGCAGCTGTGGACAGTTAATCAAGGTGGAAGAAATGTGCACAAACTTGAAATACTGCAAAATCTGGTGCTTTTAGACATATCAGGAATGTAGTAACTCACTTTCACTAACCACATAGATTGGAGGACTTAAGAAAGTAACTATAACATGATAAAAAATATGGCTAAATTGAAACTACAGATAACTCATCTGTGGATCACCACCTTAACATGATGAAGGGGTTTGTGTTCCCTAAACATCCCACAAGCAATGTTGTTGGGGGTATCTTGCCCCTGGCAGGGTCTCCCAAGACAAATTGATCCTGGGTGAAGGGCCAGACCAAGAGCAGTCCAGCAAATCTCTATGAAAAAAATTAGAACAAGGACACAGTGTACCCAAAGGAGCTACATGGGTCCATCCTCGTGTAGGCTCACCACCTGTAGGAAGGATCAGGGGAATCATGGCGCCATGTGAACTGGGTGGCAGTCAGGGCTACTCTGGTTGAGCTGCTGCTGCGACCCACAGCCCTGGGTAAGTGGTAGAAGATGGATGGATGAACTACAGATAACTTGCTGGCTCTTCTGGAAGTGTGGGCAGGTGCCAAGTCCTGCTGGAAAATGAAATCAGCATCTCCATAAAGCTTGTCAGCAGAGGGAAGCATAAAGTGCTCTAAAATTTCCTGGTTGAGGATTGCACCGACTTTGGACTTGATAACACACAGTGGGCCAACACCAGCAGATGACCTCTTTTCAGATGAAAGTAAATTTTGCATTTCATTTGGAAATCAAGGTCCCAGAGTCTGGAGGAAGAGTGGAGAGGCACAGAATCCAAGTTCCTTGAGGTCCAGTGTGAAGTTTCCACAGTCAGTCATGATTTGGGGAGTCATGTTATCTGCTGGTGTTGGTCCACTGTGTTTTATCAAGTCCAAAGTCAGCATAGCCATCTATAAAGAAATTTTAGAGCACTTCATGCTTCCCTCTGCTGACAAGCTTTATGGAGATGCTGATTTCATTTTCCAGCAGGACTTGGCACCTGCCCACACTGCCAAAAGTACCAATACCTGGTTTAATGAGCATGGTATCACTACTTAACTGGCCAGCAAACTCTCCTGATCTAAGCCCCACAGAGAATCTATGGCATATTGTCAAGAGGAAGATGAGAGACAGCAGACCCAACAATGCAGATGAACTGAAGGCCGCTATCAAAGCAACCTGGGCCTCCATAACACCTCAGCAGTACCACAGGTTGATCGCCTTCATGCTACGCCACATTGATGCAGTAATTCATGCAAAAAGAGCCCCAACCAAGTACTGAGTGTGTACATGGACCTACTTTTTTTTTTTTAGTCAGCCAACATTTCTATTAAAATCATTTTTTAATTCATTTTATATAATATTCTAATTTTTTGAGAAACTGAACTTTGGGTTTTCATTAGTTATAAGCCATAACCATCAGAATTAAAAGAAACAAACACCTGAAATATATCACACTGTGTATAATGAATTTATACAATATAGGAGTTTCATTTTTTAAATTGAATTACTCAAATAAATCAACTTTTCAATCACATTCTAATTTATTGAGATGTGCCTGTAATAAAACTATTGACATCTATTAAGAGTTTTTTCTTTAAACTGTTCATATTTGGGGACATCTTTAGTTGGAGTCGTTTCGTCCTCGGGATGACTTTGTCTAAATGTGTCTGAAAGTTGATGTTAGATGCATCTAGTAAATGGTGTTTATATGTGTTTGGACAGCAGAAACAAGTTTCTGCTCAATTCATTTTTCAAGCTTCTGCTCATTCGTAACTTCCTGTCAGGCTGAATGCTAGAGGAAAAAAAAATGTCAGAAAACAGAGGAGAAAGAATGCACCACTGTTATTTTGTCAGTGTCATTTGTTCAGTGCTTTGACAGGGATGGGCTGGGTGGGTGAGGAAAGAGTCGACAGGGTGGGTGTGGTGGGGCTGCTTGGACCTTGAATTCACGCAAGCAAGAGAATGGACCCAGCCGAGCAGTGGGCTGGCAAGGCAGGGAAAATAAACAGCGGGCTTGAAGAATCAATTCAGCGTGCCTGTCAGAAGACTGTCAAACTCCCTTCCATGATGGACAGTCTGGATGTCCACAGTCTATTTGACGGCAGGCTGTGGAGTGGTGAGTAAGTGAACCATACCAGGCCGAGCAAAGACAATATGAAGAGGCAGTGCAGTGCAATATCTGCTGTTGCCTTGCTAGATCAGCATAAACATCAAGGCCATTCTGGTGTGGCCTGCGGGGTCTTCTGGGGAGAACTACATCATGTAGGTGTGTTTGTTTGTGTGCGTAGGTTGTCAGTATGTGCATGGAATTTCAATGTCTTACATAAACATATCCATCTTGCTCTAAGTGTAATCTGTTAAGGAATTTCAAGCTCAAAATTTTAATTAACTCATTTCAGGTACTTATGGGTCAATTTGTTTTCCACGGCACACACATACGCCTACATGAGCAGCTGGGATTAATTCACAGACAATCCGAGAGAGGGATGCCGTTGTAAGTAATTAACAGCTGGTTTTGTTCTCAAAATTATGCAGAGCAACCCCAAAACAAACATTATCGTCTGTAATTATTCATAATTATCACCCATGTGGTAGCCATGCTGAGCCACCCACAAAGACAACAGGTCTTTACTGTATATGGGTCTGCAATTTCAGAATGGAACTCATCCAAGAGCTGGTGCAGACAGATAATAACATTAAGTTCTGGATTCATTTTTTACCCATGTGCTTGAATTGTCATCATAGTTCAGTGCGTACACTAACATTACAACTAGCTATCAAGTTAAAGATATAATCTCATAGCCACTTATTTTTAGTTTTTATTGGCTTTGTTTTATGAGCCCAAAGATAAGAGTTTAAATATCATTGCCCATGGTTAACCAGGGGGCTACAAAACGCTTGTAAAAAGAAAAATTATTTCTATAAAAATTTCATTAAATTAAGAACTAAAGAGACTGAAAAAAGATATAAAACATATAAAAATAAATTAACTGAAATAATACAAACTAGTAAAAAATTATACTATATGAAAATGTTAAATGAAAATAAAAATATAAAAGGAGTCTGGGATATATTAAATAAATTAAGGAAAAATGGACCTAAGGAAAAAAAAATATATCCAGAGTATTTTACTGATAATTGTGGTGATAATTATGATAAGAACATGGTAGTAAATAAAATGAATAAATTTTTTGTAAATGTTGGACCAGAGTTGGCAGCAAAAATTCCAAACCAAGGAAGAGACACTGTGAGTGAAATATTGATTGGAAATAACCCTCGGTCAGTCTTTCTCTCAGCGGTGGATGAACTAGAGGTAAAATCTGTTGTTGAAAAGTGTAAAAATAAATTATCTACTGATTGTGATGGTATTGATATGGCACTAGTAAAAAGAACTGTTGATGGCATATTAAAACCATTTACATATATTTGTAATCTATCATTTCAAACTGGCTCATTCCCTCAGAAAATGAAGATAGCAAAAGAAATACCATTATTCAAGCAAGGAAATAAACACCACTACACAAACTACAGACCAGCATCGCTCTTCCCACAATTTTCAAAGATTCTGGAAAAACTTTTCAACAGCAGATTAGAGGACTTTCTAAATAAACATGAGCTGCTTAATCAGAATCAATATGGATTTAGAGCAAAGAGTACAACATCATTGGCAATAATGGAAGCAACAGAGGAAATAATAAATGCATTAGATAAAGAAAAAAATATGCAGTTGGTGTATTTATAGATTTTAGAAAAGCATTTGATACAATAAATCATTCAATATTTCTTGATAAACTGCAAATGTATGGTATTAGGGGAATGGCAGTGAATTGGGTTACAAGTTACTTATCTGAGAGACAACAGTTTCTGAAGATGGGAGAATATCTGTCGGGATGTATGGGAATTGCCTGTGGGTTCCCCCAGGAGTCAGTATTGGGCCCCAAATTATTTAACATATATTCATTCATTCATCTTCTTCCGCTTAATCCTTTTCAGGTTGCGGGGGAGCTGGAGCCTATCCCAGCATCTTTGGGCGAGAGGCTGGGTACAGCCTGGACAGATCGCCAGTCCATTGCAGGGCCAACACAGAGACAGACAACCATTCACTCTCACAGTCATACCTAAGGACAATTTAGAATCCCCAGTTTTGATGCCAATTAACCTAACTTGCATGTTTTTGGCATGTGGGAGGAAACCGGAGAAATCCTGGAGTAAACGCATGCAGACACGGGGAGAACATGCAAATTCCACACAGATCACTGTTAGTCAGGGGCTGGGATCGAACCCAGCATCCCCCGGCCAAGGGTGAGTTGCTGTGCTGCCGCAGTGCTAACCACTCCGCTATGCGCCACCCTATTTAACATATATATAAATTATATATTCCAAGTTTCTAAATTATTAAAAATAATATTACTTGACAATGATACTAATATTTTTTTTTCTGGAAATAATTATAATCAACTAATCCATACTCTAAATAATGAATTAAATAAGCTTAAAAAATGAATGGATAGTAATAAATTATCACTAAATATAGATAAAACTAAGGTAAAGATATTTGGTAATTGTAAAAATAAAGAAGATAAGATAAGATAAGATAAGCCTTTATTAGTCCCACTATGGGGAAATTCCAGGATTGCAACAGCACAGGGATAGCAACACTCAGAGCAACAATCAGAAGGCAAGAAAAAAAAAAAAAGATATACATATTTATATAGATAATGTAATTATTGAAAATATTAAGGAGATCAAATTTTGGGGTGTAATACTAGATGATAAAATTAGTTGGAAACCACACATCAGATACATACAAAACAAAGTCGCAAAAAATCTTGCAATTATAAATAAAATTAAGCAAGTCCGAGATGACAAATCACTTCATATCTTGTATTGCCCATTAGTACTTCCATTCTTGACCTATTGTATAGAGGTCTGGGGTAACAATTATAAAAGTAAACTTAATTCATTGCTAATATTACAAAAAAGGGCAGTCCGTGTTATACACAAAGTCGGGCATCTTGAACATACTAATTTATTGTTTTTACATTCAAAGTTATTGAAATTACAGGATCTGGTTGATTATTATACAGCACAGTTAATGTTTAAAGTCAGTAAAAACTTTTTGCCACACAATATACAAAATCTTTTCAGTGAGAGAGAAGGGAAATACAATTTACGGGGGAATACAAAATTTAAAATGCATCTACTAAGATCTACTAGGAAAGGTTTTTGTGTGTCTGTGTGTGAGGTGAAATTGTGGAATGGGTTGGGGGAGAAACACAGGCAATGTCCAAACATCCCTATATTTAAATCAACATATAAAGAAATGATTTTTGAGCAATATAAAAATAAAGGACAGTAATATTACAATGTGTCTTCAATGAAGAAAGGTTGTTATTGTTGAATATATATGCTGAGTACCATTATTATGGATATCATTATTACTAGAATATTACAACAGTATTATAGTATTAGGATTGTTGTTTGGGATCAGTCCGGCAAGGTCTCCGCCTTTGACCGCCACCTAATCCATATAGCACCGGACCCCCATGATCCCTCCTGCAGGTGGTGAGCCCACTGGAGGGCGGACCCATGTAACTCCTTCGGACTGAGCCCGGCCGGGTCCCATGGGTGGAAACCCAGCCACCAGACGCTAGCCATCGAACCCCTCTCCCAGGCCTGGCTCCAGGGTGGGGCCCCGGTAACCCCATACCGGGCGGGGTACACTGAATCCTTGATATAGAATTTATCATGAGAGTCTGTTGGATCGTTCTTAGTCTGGCCCTTCACCCAGGACCAGTTTGTCTTGGGTGACCCTATCAGAGGCAAATTGCTCCAGACAACATAGCTCCTGGGATCACTGGGGCACACAACCCCCCCCCCCCAACCACAATAAGGTGACAATCCATGAGGGGGAGCGAGAGATTGGCAGACGGATTGGAGCAGCATCTGCAGTGATGCGGACGTTGTACCGGTCTGTTGTGGAGATTAGTTCTAAGGCAAAGCTGTTGATTTACCAGTCAATCTACGTTCCTTCTCTCACCTATGGCCACGAGCTTTGGGTAATGACCTAAAGAACAAGATCGCGGATACAAGCGGCTGAAATGAGCTTTCTCCGTAGGATTGCTGGACTCACCCTCAGAGATAGGGTGAGGAGCTCAGTCATCCGGGAGAGGCTCAGAGTAGAACCGCTGCTCCTCCACATTGAAAGGAGCCAGCTGAGGTGGTATGGGCATCTGATTAGGATGCCTCCTGGACGCCTCCCACTTGAGGTGTTTCAGGCACATCCCACTGGGAGGAGACCCCGGGGCAGACCCAGGACTCGGTGGAGAGACTGTGTCTCCCAGCTGGTCTGGGAACGCCTTGGTATCCTCTCTGAAGAGCTGGAGCAGGTGGCTGGGGAGAGGGAAGTCTGGGCTTTTCTGCTTGAACTGCTGTCTCCACGACCCGGACCTCCGGAAAAGCGGTAGAAGATGGATGGATGGATGGATGGATGGATTGTTGCTAGGATGAAATTATTTGAAGTATTATATAGGCCAGGTGGTATTATTATTATTATTATTATTATTATTATTATTATTATTATTATTATTATTGTAACTACTATATGGCTACCTATTATTATAGTTATTATTATTATATGGTTACTTATTGTGCCTAGGTATTGTAAGCCATGTAGGGGTATATGGTGGTATATATGGTGATTATGATGATGATAATATTGTCTATAATTATATTAAACATACCAGAAGTATTTATTTATTATTAACAATTATTATTAGATGTTGGTGTTATTGTCAATATAAACAAACATTGTTGTATCATTTGTATTGCATAATTTAATTGTAAGATGTATTATGTATTATGGTATTGTATAATGAATGTAACTGTGGGATGAATAATGACTAGAATGATATTATAATTAATTGGGTATGGAGAAGGGGTGGGACTATATAAGCGTTGGCTTCTTCCCACTCCTTTTGAACAAGGTATTTTTTTTTTTTTTTTTTTTTTGGTTTTGATATTTGTTTTAAAAAAATTTTTGTCTGGATGTTCAAATAAAATCAATCAATCAATCAATCAATCAATCAATCAATCAGCTAAACCTCTTTTAATCATGTGAAATTTGTTACTTACCCTTTCGTAATTTGAATTACACACAGGTCAAATTATGCTGTTTTTCACATCTTGCTGAATCCAATGATTAAATGATTATAGTAAACCCTAGCCCAATCTTTATCCCGAGCAGCAGATTTTCTCAACACAAAACACAGTATCAGAATTGGTATAGGTGATTTCCTACCGTATTTGCAAGTTGCCTTTGTCACGTTCGGGGTTGTTCAACCCCGTCCACGACCTGTGGCTGTAGGTTTTGATTATTGCTTATTAATTGCAGCTGGCAGCCTTGCTCTCCACCAGTCCTAGAGCCATGCCTCCTCCTCTCACCAGTCATTCACCAGCTGTATGGTTCACCCCCCCCCCCCCACACACACACACAGAGTTTCAATCAGTCACGCACCTGCTTGCCACACGGCTGTGTACACTTGCCTTCGTTAATGTATTGGGTACTTATAGGGAGGCAGTGTGACCAGTCAGTGTGGCAGCTTAAACTCAATTTTGGACTTCCTGGCTCGCAGACTGTTGGTTTTACCCCCTGGACTGAACTGTGTAGTTACTCCAGAGCCTTTCCATTCCTATGCGTACAGTATGTATGTCCTTCTATTATTGCCTTTCCCTCTGCCCCTGTTCTGTTTGGAGCGCGATTGGCTTTTCTTCCCCGCCAACAAAGCTTGAAGCCGGTTGTCTGCTCATTTATTTGTGACTGTTATATGGATATTGTGTACATTTTCCTTTCATTAATAAACACGCTACATTACTGCACGTTGGGCTCGCACCAATTTATATGTTTGCTGCAAGATTATGCAGCGGACATGGCAGTAAGCTGCTATCAAAAGAGCCCAAGCAGTAAGTAGCGTGTTACGCTCATTTTTTGTGTGTTTTTCCTACCTGCTGCCGGAGCCATGATGAACTTCTGGAGCGACGCGGAGCTGCACGGACTGGGCCGTTTGGAGGAAGCCCTTTTTCAGACACAGGGGCAGTATTCCTCCGAGGCTGTTCTTGCCGTCCAGGATACCGCAGCGGAGGTATTACAGGAATGTCCTGACCTGTTGTTTTTCCCTGAGTCTGCGGACATTCTCCATTCCAACCTCGCGCTGCGTAGAGAGGAGCCTGGGAGGGAATTGCCAGCGACGGAGCAGCGCCTGACATGGAAGAGGCGTTTATGCCAAGAAAGGCATTCCTCCTCTTTCAGCTCTTCCGCTCCAGCCCCGCCCTCGTCTCCAGAACTCGGTCCCGCTCATTCTCCGGGAGGGTGGGAGAAACACAGACTGACTTTGCTGGTAGAGATTGATCGCCGTTTGGAGGAGGAGGACTTGGCGGCTACCCCTCCCTCTCCAGCGCCATCCAGGGAGGCATCTCAACAACATATGGAGGAGCCCAGTTCCGCCATAGCCATCGCGAGGAGCGTTTCCTCGCTGGCTGCAGCAGCAAACATCACAAACCAGGAGAACAGGCAAGTAATCTCTTCATGTGTTTCCAAAATTATTGAAAATTCTTGCCTGATCCCTGGTAGAGGATCTCTGGGTGCACAGTCCCCAGAGATCTCTCCACCTGCTGCAGCTTTGAACTGCTCACCAGCCCTCTCCCTGCTTTTTCCTGTTTCCTCCGAGAGTACACCAACGCAGGAGGTGCAGAGGTCCAGGAGGATCATTCCCCCATGGCAATGGTGAGCCAGACCCCAGCCGCCGCGCCGGAGGAATCTCCAGCACGGGTCACGACGGCTGAGATAATGACTGCAGAGACCATAATGCCTGCTGCGGAGGCCGCCACAACAGAGTCAGCGCCCAAGCTGCACCTCCAGGAGGCCGAGCCAGTTGAGACATCGCCCGGATTGCCGGAGTCCTGGATGGCGGTAGAGCTTGAGCTAAGGCAAGTGCTCTATTTCGTCTTTCTCCTTTCTATTATAGAGCATTTTTGCCTAGCTTTAGGTGAGGAGAGCCAGCTGCAGCCACACGCTGCACCTGAACTGTCCTCGCCGGGCTCTGCCGCTGCTGGTGACCTGGACTCTTCCACCTCTGCATCTGAGTCCTCTTTTAGGGTCGCCGGAGAGAGGTCCACATTGCCGGATGAGACCAAGGATCCAGGCTCGCCACTAGAGGTGACCGTGGCTGCAACCTTTCCTGGTGAGGTCGACCGGGATTTAGCTCCCCGTCTGTCGAAGGCTGTAGTTTGGGTTCCACCTCAGCCTGGGTCTCTGTGGGTGCTGTGTCCCAGCCAGGGACCACCGTGGGTGCTGCGCTCTGGCCTTGGTCCGCCAGGGGCACCATGCCTCAGCCCAAGGTCCACCGAGGGTGCAGCGTGGGCCCAGCTGGGTCCCATTGAGGGTGCAGCTGAGTCCCAGTCCCAAGCCGGGTCCCATCGAGGGTGCAGCTGAGTCCCAGTCCCAAGCCAGGTCCCATCGAGGGTGCAGCCGAGTCCCAGTCTCAAGCTGGGACCATCGAGTGTGCAGCCAAGTTCCAGTCCCAAGCTGGGACCATCGAGGGTGCAGCTGGCCAGCTTGGGGACACCGAGGTCCCTTCCTCCCTTCTAGAGGTCCTCGGGGTGCCCCTTCCTCTTCCACCAGGCTCCGCCATGGTCTGCCTGGCCCCGCAACCAGGAACCGCAGCGGGTCCCCTTCTTCAGTCCGGCCACCCACCTTTCAGTCTTCCGGTGGGTAGGCCGCTGCCTTATCTCTCCGTCCGGGCCTGGTGGCTCAACTACGTGGGCCAGCCACCCGAAGGACTGGGTTCCTGGGTCAAGTGGCCCTTTTTCTCTGGCAGGCTGCCTGATACCATTCTGCAGGCCGCCTGCTGGCCCTGGGACTTTGGCCGGCCTCCTGAACTTATGGCCACCTGCTGGGCCTTGGACTCCGGCCAGCCCCCTGAACTGTGGGACTTTTGGGGGTGGAGTGGGTTAGTCTAGTTTTGGGGTTGGGAAGTGTGTTCTTGTGTTGTATTGTGATGTTTATCTGTTCTTGATTTATCCATCCTAACCTGTTTTCCCCCACCTCCCACCCTGGTTTGTTGTATTGGCCTTTTTTTGGGGGGGGGAGCAGGTTGTATTTTCCGTTTTGATGGTACGGTGGGTGTCTGGTACCCACCTCTTGGGTGGGGGATCTCTGTCATGTTCAGAGTTGTTCAACCCCGTCCACAACCTGTGGCTGTAGGTTTTGATTAGTGCTTATCAATTCCAGCTGGCAGATTGAGCCTTGCTCTCCGCCAGTCCTACAGCCACGCCTCCTCCTCTCACTAGTCATTCACCAGCTGTATGGTTCACCACATGCGCGCACACACACACACACACACACACACACACACACACACACACACACAGAGTTTCAATCAGTCACGCACCTGCTTGCCACGCGGCTGTGTCCACTTGCCTTCATTAGTGTATTGGGTACTTGTAGGGAGACTGTGACCAGTCAATGTGGCAGCTTAAACTCAATCTTGGACTTCCTGGCTCGCAGACTGTTGGTTTTACCCCCTGGACTGAACTGTGTAATTACTCCAGAGCCTTTCTGCTCCTATGCGTATGTATGTCCTTCTAATATTGCCTTTCCCTCCGCTCCTGTTCTGTTTGGAGCACGATTGGCTTTTCTTCTCCACCAACAAAGCTTGAAGCCGGTTGTCTGCTCATTTATTCATGACTGTTATATGGATATTGTGTGCATTTTCCTTTCGTTAATAAACACGCTACATTACTGCACGTTGGGCTCGCACCAATTTATATGTTCGCTGTGAGATTACACAGCGGACATGACAACCTTGGCACTGAAGTTTCACAGCAACCCCAAACCATGATGGGTCCTCCACCGTGCTGCATCACTGTGGTGAGTTTCACACCAGTCTCTGGTGTGCAGTGTTTTTTGTTTTTGAAATGTTAATTTCTGGCTGAACATTCAACATTTGATTGTATAAAACATTGTCATAGGAATGTTGTAAAACATCCAAGTCATGGTTGAAATTTATTTATATGGTATCCCTTTTTCCAATTTAATAGCAGGTTTTCTTTAGTGACTTCCTAATTACACACTGATGGGTTTCTCTCTCTCTTTTTTTTTTTTCCAAAATATAGTAAAGACAGCAAAAAAGTATCTAGTTAGAGTCTGCACAGAGATTGCTGTGGGTGTTTTTGTTATGTTTTTTACCTATTTTAGGAATGAACATTATACTCCTTCTGTTATGTTTGGAGGACACCCACTCTCCCTGGGAGAGTAGCAACACTGAATTTCATCCAGCTGCACACTGTTTGTCTTACTGTTGATTGATGAACACCAAGGTGTTATGTAACCTTTTTTTTAAAACAATTTTTAGAGAAGTTGCTTGTTCATGAACAATTTAAAAGGCACATATTTTTATTTGTATAGCCCAGGGGTGTCCAATCATGTGCCATGGAGGGCAAAAACCCTGCAGGTTTTCTCTTCTCCCCAGTCTCTTCAGCAGGTGTTTTCACTGATCAGCAATCAGTGGGAAGAAGTTCAGTGAAACCTGCTGTTGAAGACACTGGTTGGAGGTAAAGTCTGCAGGGTCTTGGCCCTCCATGGCACATGATTGGACACTCCTGGTATAGGCGGACACCTCAACAATATTCTAATCCATGTGGCGGTTGTACATGTCTTTAGTTTGGAGGTTAACTTCTTTTTGACAGCTTGCACTATTGATGAATACACTATTTTCAATACAGACAAAATGCACAAGACTTGTATCAAAGTAAACTTTTCTGCAATGTTGATTTACCTGATGACATACTGTATATCTTACATACCTATGTACAACACTTCCACTAAAGCCAAAAGTGGCTACATCAGCCATAAAAGCTGGGCATTTAGCAGTGTCCCTCAAAGATCCACTCTATAAAAATGCAAGAAACCTTTTGCATAATTTGTCAAGCAATTCTAGCTCAGCTGCTGTTGCTTAGAGGGTTTAAAATGTGTATGTCCAATGCCTTCTTATAACCACTGAACAAAGTGTTTGTGTTTAAACATTTCTTGTTTACTTACAAGCACCTTGCTCCTTGGTATGTCTTATTCTATGATTGTGAAGTTTTTGTTAAGAAAATAATTAAGTCCTGATCATCTTCTCACTGTGGGCCATATAGTCTTTAAACTTAAGCTGCTCAAATCTTTTGCCTTCAGGCAAACTTATGCCATCAATCTACCTACCCACTGATTAATGCAACTGCAGTTCGCTGATCAAATTACTGATCTAATATTACAGCACCCTAGAACCTTGTTGCAGTGCTGCATGGTCTCAATGTCATTAAAAATTCACAGTTCTTAAAAGAAATCAAGAAAAAAACAACAGTCATACTTGCAGTAATAATTGGGCAAGGCTCTTAATAGTAAAATGTCTTTACAGGAATATTGTTGCTGAGAATGTATTCAGATAGTCTTGTGTCCACAGTATCTACTATGGGTGTAACGGTGCTCGAATTAATATTCTGATTTTTCGGTACGCCACCCACAGTACGGTCCAGATGCGTACCGAGGTATGACACGGACTGTATTGAGTGACGGACAGAAAATGTAGCTGTCATATCACGCCCCCTCCTCCTCTCAGTTTCCACGTCTTCGGCCACCTGTCAGCAGACTTCTGCAGCATTCCGCCCCGGTGAAGAATGACTGAAGTTGGGCTACTTTTAAACACAACACTGGTTAGGTTAGTGAGTTTTTAGTGAGTAAAGTTAGCGCTTCTTATTTTCAGTGAGCGACTGTCTCAGCTTTAGAAAACTGATTAAACTGTTAGCATGTGCTAACATTACCTGTCGGACAATAATGACCGAATATTATCCTCTTCCCTTGCAGACTTGTTGACTTTAGGCACATTCATGTTAAGCGACTGAGGGTTTAGGGCTGTCCCAGTCTACTGGGTTTTCTCAATGTAAAGCTCCTGATTGGTCACCTGTTCCTCACTGACCACCCCTTCACCCCTGCTCCAACCCACAAAAAAATACTGCCTTGACATGAATCTTTGTCAAAATAAAAATACATGAAATAAAGACCAAGTTTATACTTAATCACACCCAGTTTAGTAGTTTAAATAATTTAGGGTAGTGTGTGTGTGGGTGGGATTGTGCCATTTAAAAAAAGCCGATTTAATTAATTATAAGAGGCTGCCGGTCACATGTTTTAATTTCAAAGAAATTAAAAATATGGTTAAAATATATGGGTTGAAAATATACGTATATTTTTATTAAAACTGTAACACTGAAAATAAAAAAAACACTGTTTGAACCTCTTTATTTCAACAAGAAAATATTCCTAAATGTAGACGTAAAAAATGAACAAGAATGCAACCATTTAAAACCAAATGGGATTTTATTTTAAAAAACTTACAAACTGAAAAACAAAAAAGTTACAGACACTGGACACACACCTGAACGTCCAGGATCTTTTTTTTTTTATCGTTTGTTAATACACTACTGTTTGTTTCTGTTTTAGTTCTGTCTTTAATCAGTTTTTTATTCTGTCCTATTTTTTGTGATGATTTATATGTACACTATTATACAGTATACACTATTTTTGTTTCTTAACTCTTTCAACAAAGTTCATTTAAAAAAAAAAAAAAAAACTTATATTGTTGCCAAGGTAAAGTGAAGTGTGCCTCATTTCTGACATTTTGATCCACTTCATACCCTCACAAACTCACACACTCGAGCACTACTGATGAAAGCCGCCAAAGTCTACAAGGGCTCAGGGCTTGAGGGTTTAGGGAGGAGACTGAGATTTGGCCAATTTCTCTTGAATGATACTTACAGCTGAGCTGCTCTTTTCTATTCTCTTAGGGATCTTCTCTGTTAATGCTGCAATAATATTAGTCCTCATTCTGAACATTAGTGCCTCTTGGTAAATTAGAATACCATAATTTGTAATTTAATTTAAAAAAAGATAACCATGATCATCACAAATAAATTAAAACAGCATAAATATTTTACTGTATGTGTAGTGAAGACTCACATTCCTCTGTAACTTAAAGCAATTGTAAACTGTAATTTTGGACCAGAAAGAGATCTTTTAATTTTTATTCTGAAGCCTAATTATTAAACTTTTAAACTTCTAGACTCAGCAAGGTTTCAAATAGGATGGACTAGTTTGTTACTTTCTTTTTGAATTTTATTACCCCAGTTTGTTTTGAACAGTAGAGTTACAACTGCAGTAGAAGCTGATTTTTGAGTTTTATTTCTTTAGTTTTTGGATTAAAAGACCGAACTTTAATGTCTGTGATTTAATTGTGTTGCTACAAACACTTTTGATTAAGCTGTTAAGTTCAAGTTTCCAACTCATGTTTCATGGGTCATTATTTTATTTAGCTATGAGAACTTTTTATAACAGGCTGTTCAAACTTCTATTGTTGCACTTGTCTGCATCGTTCATTTCCTAAAAAGAGAATTTATTTATTGTATACATTTTAATTTTGTTTATTTGAGAATATTTTTTTATTGGAGAATTGACTGCTGGCAGTTTGCACTTTTTTTGTCAGTAAAGCTGTTCCCACTTATACAAAAGATAAGCAGTTTTATGTTTTGCATTTTGTTTCCTTACTGGACCAAAAATTAATCGAACCATGACCTTGAAACCAAGGTACGTACCGAACCGTGATTTTAGGCGTACGGTACCGTTACACCCCTAGTATCTACATCTACAAGAAAATAAGTAAACTACTCATACAAGTATTTGACCTTTTGGGGGAGAGTTTTAGTCATATGTTGAAGTCAATAGATTAGAGACAGTGCATTTTATTCCTTGGGCATAATATACCACAGTTTTGTAAATGCCACTGATGTGTCAGAGAAACACAGCATTATTTGGGGATGGGTGCACAGTTCAACAATTTATCCATCCAAATATGCTAGATGCAGACATTTCCTTGCAGTGCTTTGCTGTCTTAGTTAAAAGCTGTCATATCTTTTTTTGTGCCTACACCACAGGTCAGCACCCTTTTCTACAGAAAAATCCAATTTGACACATTTTAGCCAAAGAAATTGAAGAGCCACAAAACACACCAGAGCCTAAAAACTTAAGGTTAAATAGTTACAGTTTGTAATTTGTAAATTTGCAAACTTGCCAATGTAAAATTCGAACCTTTTTCTGGTAAATGTTTTTTTTTTCTTTTTTTCTCATAAATTTACTTGTTTTACATTTAAATTTGTTTAACTTTTTTCTCCTTAAACATACAATTTTTTATGTTACTTTGTGACTCTTTTTCTTGTAAATTTTCATCATTTTAAGAAAATTCAAACTTTTTCAAGCATAAATTTACATCTGAACAGCACGGACAGCACTGGGAATATAAAATTCACACACGAAGAGGAAGAAAATGGCACCATAGCCTTTCTGGACATGAAAATCCACCATAACGATGACAGCAGTATAAAAATCACAATCTACAGGAAACCAACCCACACAGATCAATACCTACTATGGACATCAGAACACCCCCACAGCACACAAACTATCAGTTGTCAGGACGTTCTATGAATTGGCTACCATCATCACAGACCAAGAAGACAGACAGAAGGAGGAAAACCACATAAAACATGCACTCATACGCTGCCAATATCCAGTATGGGCCATAAACAAATGGAAACAGCAAGTCAAAAACAAAGAAAACAAACAGGAAACAAGACACAGAACAAAAGTCGAAATCAAAAACAAGGACACCATAACTATACCATACATCCGAGGGATACCAGAACCAATTCAAAGGATCATGAAAAAATACAAAATAAACACAGCAGTAAAACCACACAAAAAATTAAGAGAGTTATTAGTACACCCCAAGCACAAAATAGAACAAGACACAAAATGCAATGTAATATACAGTATGAAATATCATGCAGATCATGCAACAAAACCTACATTGGAGAAACCGGAAGATCGTTCACCACAAGGAAAAAAGAACACCAGAAGGAATGTGAGAAGGAAACACAAGGACGACTCGCAAGATCACAAAAAGAAAAGGCAGAACAAGAAACATTAAAATCAGCAATATCAGATCACTGCAAAAGAAATAATCACATCATGGACTGGGACAACGCAAAAATTATTGGATCGGAGAGCAACAGACACAAACGCTGGATCAAGGAGGCCATAGAAATCAGGAAGCGGGGAAAAGACACCATGAACGGAGATGAGGGGGCCTTTATGCTTTCCCACACCTGGGACCACATTCTCCAGAGACCATCGGACGGCGGAAAGCGGGGCCAGCTCGGTGGATCTGACAGGTCTGCCGGGCTGGTCCCGTTTACGAAAGTCAGCTGATAAAATGACACCTCCAAGCAATCAGCTGACACTTCTGACGAAGGCTGCAGTGAACAGTCGAAACATGTAAAGAAGGTAAAAACATCTCCTTTCTATTTTTGTCTTTAATTAGAACAAAAGGTAAATAAATTCACATCTTTTCCACCTAAATTCTAATTTGCAACTTTTCCCAAGTGAATTTGCAGCCTTTTTTTTTTGTGAAACTGGAATATTTTTTAACAGATTTGTGACACTCGTCTCCACCCACTCTAGCCTGCTTGCACTCCCTTCTTCACCTCTCTTGTGCATTTTCCATTGTTGTCATGATTACTAGAAATATCAACCCACGTGCAAGATGCTACACCAGAGAATGCACAGAGAGGCAAAGTTTTAAACACAATTTTATTGAAAAGAGTTGTTGCAAAGTTAGCGGAAAAAACACCTCAGTCACCAGAGGAGCGCCCAGCCTGGAATGAGGGAGATGAGAGCAGATTAGAATGAGGAGGGAGGCAGGTAATAATGAATCTTAGGAAAAACTCTTACGTGTGAGAGCAGAGAGCCCGACAAGGAGCCCAGGAAGGCAAGGATAAACTGGAACGGAAGCTGCAGATGAGTAGGGCTGGTGAGATGTCTGACCGGGTGGAGTAGACGATCTGGAGTGAAGACAATGGTGATGGAGCAGGTGAACACACAGCGAACTCCCAAGGACACACCGCGGAGATGGCAGCAACCTGAGGAGAGGAATACAGAGATGGATTATTCTCTGGGTTCCAAGACAATTAATACTTTACTTACTTAATTCTTTTATGGCAGTATACCCAACGAGCCAGTGCTGGAGCGTTCACAGACTGGTCCTTTTCAGCGCTGGCAGCAAGGAGACAGCAGGTGCGTCCACTCACGCAGGTGTATTGATTACCTGCATAGCCGAGGACCCTCCCACAGGATGGGAGGGGGAGTGCGCTCACCAGATCATAACAGTGCCTCCCCCAAGGGACACCTCCTGGCGGTCCATCGGGCTTGTTGGGATGGGCCCGGTGAAAGGTCTGGACCAGCCCCTTGTCATGGAAGTGTGACCGGGAAATCCATGACCTTTCTTCAGGTCTGTAGCCCTTCCAGTGGACCAAGTATTGTAGCCCCTGGCCCCGACAGCGAACGTCCAAAATTCTTTGAACAGTGTAGGTGGTCTGACCGTCAAGGATCTGAGGGGGAGGATGAGGCTGGGGGGGGGAGCAGAGAGGACTGGCAGAGAGGGGCTTGATCTTAGATGCGTGGAAGGTCGGATGGATACAGAGAGCCAGCAGAAGCTCCAAGCGGACTGTCACATCATTGATAATTCGGGAGATTGGAAATGGCCCCAGGAACCGAGGTGACAGCTTACGAGATTCCGTTTTTAGAGGCACCTGGTCCACCGACAGCCACACCTTCCGCCCAACCATGTATTTGGGTGCTGGAACCCGCCTGCAGTCTGCGTATTGTCGGTTCCGTTCGGTGGAACAGAGGAGCGCAGTCCGGGTGGCCCTCCACAGGCGACGACAATGGTGGGCATGGGACTCTACAGATGGCATGGCGACCTCCCTCTCCGCCATAGGCAATGGGGGGGGGCTGTACCCCATCGATGCCTCGAAGGGTGTTAATCCCGTAGCCGATGACACTGCAGAGTTGTGGGCGTACTCCACCCTGGTCAGATAAATGCTCCATGTAGATGGGTTGCAGGATGCCACACATCTGAGGGCAGCCTCCAGGGATTGGTTGGCACGTTCAGCCTGCCTATTGCTCTGAGGGTGGTATCCAGATGACAGGCTGACCGAGGTGCCCAAGGTACAGCAAAAAGACTTCCACACTTGAGATATGAATTGTGGTCATTGCAGTTCCTCTCAGCCGGCGTGAGCCGCCAAGAGAAATACACACATGGGTGGAGCTTCTGATCGGAGGTCGAATGCTGCGAGAGGACAGCGCTCACCTCCGATTCAGAAGCGTCCACCTCTACAACGAACTGGAACTGAGGGTTGACCTGGGCCAAGATGGGAGTATTGGAAAATAGGCTCTTCAGTTTAAGGAAGGCCCGTTCAGCTGCCTCGGACCAGGTGAAAGGCACCTTGACCGAGGTCAGCCGTGTAAGAGGCTGTGCTTCCCCACTGTAATTTCTAATGAAGCGATGGTAGAAATTAGCAAATCCTAGGAAGCGCTGAAGCTCCTTACGGGACTGGGGTGTTGTCCAATCAAGCACATTCTTCACCTTGACCGGATCGGCCCTCAGCTCTCCCTCAGCAACAATAAAGCCCAGGAAGGAAGTGCAGCTGGAGGAAAACTCACACTTTTCGGCCTTCACAAAGAGCTGGTTTTCCAGGAGCCACTGTAACATAGCCCTGACATGGACTGAGTGCTCCTCTGGTGTGCACGAAAAAATCAAAATATCGTCAAGGTAGACAAAAACGAATTGATTAACCATATTGCGCAGGACATCATTCATCATTCGCTGGAAGACAGCGGAGGCATTGGTGAGCCCAAAGGGCATCACAAGATATTCAAACTGCCCCAGGTGAGTTTTAAATGCCGTCTCCCATTCGTCCCCCACTTGAATGCGGACTAAATGGTACGCATTACGCAAATCCAATTTAGTAAACACCCACGTGCGCTGAAGGAGCTCGAATGCAGAGTTGATCAGGGGCAAAGGGTATTTATCTTTGACAGTAATGGCATTTAACTCGTGGAAATCTATGCACAGCTGCAGAAATCCATCCTTCTTTCCGACAAAGAAAAAACCCTGCCCCAAGAGGAGCCGAGGAGGGCCGAATGAGGCTGACATTCAAAGAGTCCTTTATATAACTTTCCATCGCCTCCCTCTCGGGTCCAGAAAGGCTGTAGAGCTGGCTGGACAGCAACCGCGCACCCGGGAGAAGGTTGATAGCACAGTCATAAGAGCGGTGAAGAGGCAAAGAAAGGGCTCTTGACTTGCTAAAGACCTCCCCAAGGTCATGGTAGACCTCGGGTATGAGGCTGAGATCCGGCAGCTCCACCGGAGGAGAGGAGATGGAAAGGGACGGTGAACACTCAGCCAAGCAGAGACAGGATGCTAAACAGAAAGGGGTCCAGGAAGAAATGAAATTTTGTGCCCAATTGATGATAAAGTTATGCTTCTGGAGCTACGGCTACCCCAGAACCACCGGGGAAGATGAAATAGGGAGAATAAAGAACAAAATGGTCTCCCGGTAGTTCCCAGACAGAAGGACAGGAATCAGTGTGTGTGCTTAGTAATAGATGCCACACAACTCCCAGATAGTGCTGCAACATTTAGTTGTGGGAATCCCAATTTCCTGCACGAGCCGCAAAGAGATGAAATTTTGCTCTGCCCCTGAATCAATTAATGCCAAAACCCTCCTCTCGACCCCTGGCAACTGAATGAGGGCCAGAATGGAAAAGTTACAGGGGGATGAATAGAGTTCCCACCCATCAGACCCCCCCCCCCCCACGTCTACTGATGAGCCGCGTCTTTTGGCTTAAGGTGGTAATTAAATATTTTGTGCTCAAGCGAGCCACAATACATGCAAGCACCGGCTCTCCTCTGTCGCTGGTGCTCCTCTGGAGTCAGTCGGACTCGGCCAAGCACCATAGCCTCAGAGGAGGAGTCAGTCTTGCCTATGCCAGTAGCCGAGGAGAACATACACGAGACAGGCGGGCCGGAGGAGGCCTTCCACTCCTTCACACGCTCGCAGTAGCGATTATCCAAACTAACGGCTTGATCCATAAGCTCATCCAGGGAGGAGGGAGCAGCATGAATTGCCAGGTCGTCGTGAAGGTTGGTACTGAGATCCTGGAGGAAGGCACTTCTTAAGGAAACGTCATTCCAACCAGAATCTGCCGCAAAGACCCGAAACTCCACAGAGTAATCAGCTGCTGACCGACCACCCTGGCGGAGTGACAACACACGACTCATGATGTTGCCCTCACTCTCCGAGTGATTGAAAGCCCAGGAAAACTCACTATTAAATCTATTAAAAGTGTAATGAGGGCCCTCCACACTATCTAAAATAGACTGAGCCCAGCTGAGGGTTCGGTCTCATAGCAGGAAGGTCATAAAATGAATTTTAGATGTGTCGTCCAGGTACTCCCCACCCATCTGCCGCAGATACAGCTGAACCTGACACAAAACCCCTTACATTTCCTCACCTCCCCCACATACGGGGCAGGTGAGGGAACAGAGGTGGTTCGGTGGATGGTAGAAGAAACTGGAATGGCAGGCGGAGGGAGAGGGTCCGAATGAGACATGTGACTAAGGTGTTCGTGACCGTGCTCAACTGCTGCATAATGGTCTGCAGCTGTTCAGTCAGCACGGCCACTTGCCTCTCTGTAACGCCGAGATGGTAAAGGGCGGAGTGCTCCGCTGACGTAGCACCAGCTGAGCCTAATTCGTGGCTGGCTCATTCTGTCATGATTACTAGAAATATCAGCCCACGTGCAAGAGATATACCAGAGAATGCACACAACGCAGAGAGGCAAAGTTTTAAACACAATTTTATTGAAAAGAGTTGTTGCAAAGCTAGCGGAAAAAACACCTCACTCGCCAGAGGAGCGCCCAGCCTGTAATGACGGAGACGAGAGCAGATTAGAACGAGGAGGGAGGCAGGTAATAATGAATCATAGGAAAAACTCTTACGTGTGAGAGCAGAGAGCCCGACGAGGAACCCAGGAAGGCAAGGATAAATTGGAACGGAAGTTGCGGATGAGTAGGGCTGGTGAGATGTCTGACCTGGTGGGGTAGACAATCTGGAGTGAAGACGATGATGAAGGAGCAGGTGAGCGCACAACGAACCCCGGCAACACACTGCAGAAATGGCAGCAACCTGAGAAGGAGGAAGAGAGAGACAGATTATTCTCTGGGTTCCAAGACAATTAATACTTTACTTACTTAATTCTTTTATGGCCATATACCCAATGAGCCAGCGCTGGAGCATTCACAGACTGGTCCTTTTCAGCGCTGGCAGAAAGGAAACAGCAGGTGCGTCCACTCACGCAGGTGTATTGATTACCTGCGGAGCCAGGGACCCTCCCACAGGACAGGAGGGGGAGTGCGCTCACCAAATCATAACAAAATCATGATTTTCTAATTTACTGCAATGCACCAGTACAACTGAGATGAAAGCCGAAGATGAAATCTGTTCAACTGCTGCTGAAAATCATTGAGGGTCATCGTCCTACAGTACAGGACTGTGGTCTGCTTTGGAACATTAAATGTCAGAGCTGATACAAGGCAGAACATAATTATTTAGCTACATAATGTTAATAAATTATCATAAATGATAGCTATTATATTTTCTCCTGGTAATGTAATTAAGAATATATTTTAGAGTTCAATCTAATTGATATACATATTTAAAAAATAATTTATTTATTTTTGTGGTTTTAATTACCGTAATTTTACCTGTTGACTTTAACATGAGTTAAAGTCTTATTTTATCTGGTCATAGTCCTTTTTCTGTCTCGTGAAGATTCTCAAGTAAAAGGTAAAGAAAATACAACAACAAAGATAAAAAATAAAGTTTGATCTCTGTCAAAAATGTCAGCAAAAAAAAAACCCAAAATCCTCAACTGATGCTGTCATGGTTGCTTGGCAACAGGGTAGTGCATGGTCATGCAAACATACGTCCTCCAAAGACTAAACCGTCTCATTGAACAGTCATAAATCAGCCTTAAGATGCAACCTACCTGACCTTTGAATGCTCTGGCCTTCTGGGCTGCGGTCTGAGGCTGCAACACCTGAAATGAGACACAGCCACTGTGAGAAGAACCTTGGTGGAGGTATGCATTCTCCAATCATCACCAAAATGTAATGGGTTTCTCTCTAGCCCAAGGACCACCTCTGATGAAAATTTCATCCAAATCCATCTAGTAGTTTTTGTGTAATCCTGCTGCACAAATACAAACGAGGTTCTTGGTGGAGGTACGCACTTGGCCCAAGGGCTTCTTCTGTTGAAAATCTCATCAAAATCCATGAAGTAGTTTTTGCATAATCCTGCTAATAAACAGAAAAACAAACAACACCCCTCCCCGATCACATTACCTCCTTGGTGGAGGTAATTAAAAACCTGTACAGATAACTGGAAAACTACAAAGAGCATGTCTTACCTTTTTTTAAGTGCTTTCTTCTGGCCTTCTTCAATGAAAAATCCTTCATTATGTCCTTTAAGTCCAGCTCACGAATAACGTCATACTCTATGGACACCAATGTGAGGTTACACAGTTTAAGCAGCATGCTTGATCTAGTCTACTTTTTACCAAGCTCCGAGTCTACTGTCCCACGCACAACTATCTGATGTAAGCAATGATGACCTTACATCAGACCTGGCTTTTCCTGTGCTGGTCTCCTTCTCTCAGCTTGCCTTTTCCACTGACCTGCTCTCTTTCGGCAGGATCTGGTGGTGTTCTCCTCCAGGTGAGTGCTTTAATGGCCCATCTGTCTCCTCGGTGCAGTAATTAGCAGCCCTGCCTCCACTCGTTGCTCCAGCTTAGAAAAATCCTTTACACTTTGGGATTTTTTTGAGCAATTCGTTTTCCCTAAGCTCTTTTCCTCTCAATAATTTTATAAGCACCACTCACAAACTTTTTTCCGGCCATTTTGACCAAGCTAATTACTTCTTACCTCTCACTGGTGCTTGTAGTCAAAACAATTCCTCTGATAGGCTATTGTTACATGGTACCCAAGTGGGCCACATGTAAAGTGGACCAATCAGCAACCAGCCACACACACACACACACACACACACACACACACACAAATATCAAGTGATGAACATAGAATTTGACCAATTAACAACAATGTGATCTTTTTTGTTGGCTCATGATAGGCCACTGATCTTCATAGGCCCCTGGGCTTCAGCCCAGCCTAGCCCATTCAGTAAGGTGGCCTTGATCACATACACATGGTGTATAAGAACTTACCAGCTCTCACTTATCAAAAGTGCATAGAAATCGGCACACATTTGGGTGTAAATATGATTATACGGAAGGGTCCACATAGTATTTATGAAACCGTGCGAATCTGGTCAATCTCATTGTACAATCATTCACTCATTGATTAAATCTGGCAGATGGATCTGAGCATCATTTGAATACCACGCCCAGGTCTTGCCCTCAGAATTTAGGACACGGGAACATGAGACAGCAAAAAGAGAAAATTTTCGGAAGTAGAAATTGACTATAAGAAAAGTGAAAGATAATAACCTCAAAACTCATTTTAAATGCAATCGAACCACATTATGGGGGAGACTGGTGGTGCGTAACACCATTGATTTGACTCTGATCAGTCCCTCCAGGATTTCGTGGGATTTTTTTGATTGTTGTGGCCCCAAAGTGTCATGGCCCCCAATCACGGCACCTGTGTGCGCACCTGCCGGTTATTGTCTGCGGCCTATTTATACCCATCAGGACCAGTGCTGGGCACGGAGTCGTCTGATTCCTTTGGTGAATCACGCCACTATCTGCCTCTGTGCTTCCCTGCACCGAATTCTCCTGCCTTTGGCTTCCAAGCCCAGCAGAACGACATCCGGGTCTATTTACCCGGGCCAACAACCAAGTAAGCTCTAAAGCTGCTAATCTGTCCATTTCCCCTGTGCACAGGCGGAGCCCGCCACGGCGGACCTCCTTCTCCCTCCAGGCGGCGGACTTATCCCTCTCCTGCTAGGTAACCCGTGGACACTGTCTCCCTGGCTGCAGCTTCGGTGCGACCTGAAGACTCCTCTACATCTGTTGACAGTAAGCCTAGTAACATCTGACGTGCTGCATAGGTGTACTGTTGCTAACGGCCCTTGTCTCTGTTTCAGGGTTGCCAGTCTGTACGGTGCTCTGCCGGCCCAGCAGGAATATACAGATTGCACACACTACATTACACCTCATAACCGCACTCACGCATCCACGCACTCACGTTAACAAATAAAGAACGTTAATTGTGTTTATTCTGAGTCGTGTCTGTCTGTTGGTCACCTGAACCATGTCAAAAAGCCTGAATTTGTGGGAGCTTTTTTTAAAAAGTTGTAATAAAAGTTGCGATGTTTTGAGAGGTTTTTTTTTGCACTAAAAGTTGAGGGTGGAATTACAAATTTTAAAGCAGATGCTTTTTGCCATAGCTTACTGCAATGATATTCTATATAACACCACAAGAAAAGCTATGGATTGTCAAAAAATTCCTATTAAACAGTGATTTGTAAATTAAGGAGAAATTTCTGTTATATAGAAAAAATATTTTGTTCAACAGCAAACACAGACTTTAACACAATGTCCATTACAACAGCGAAATTGCATTGAATGCATGTTAAAGAGTATCGATTTGGGAATTATTGGCAGCACCTTTGTTAGAAAAAAACTGTCATTTGTGTACTCTAGTTGCTGTGGTATTATGGGCAGAGGTGCAATGTTTTGTTTACGCCTCTGGGTGGCACACCTTTATTATGCTGGAGACGCAAGCTGGTGTCATCACGTTTTTACAGGGTGTGAAAAGTTTCCACGATGTCTGGGGTTTTTTTTGGCATTCTTCCTCCTTCTGTTCTGTGTTAAAGAACAACATGTTCAATAAATATGCCTGACGGCTAAAGTGGGATATTGCCTCTGTCCAATTTATCCCACCGAGTTCATTGCTAAAGAAGCTGCAGCCAAGCTCAGCTCAACAGGTTATGGGCCCAGCAGTCACTCGGGGAAGAGTTTGATGTGTTCATTACCGATAGAAAGTCGCAACAAACAATGTGCTAACAGGATAGCATCATGGATCAGCAAGGAACAAGTATGTCACCTCGACTCATGTTTGACGGAGATGAGACTAAATATGAACTGTGGAAGACTAAAGTCTTGGGACATTTTCACTTATTGGGATTAAAGAATACAGTTCTGACAGAACCAGATGGCGAAGCCGAAGTCGTGGAAGATGGTAAAAAGAGCGCCTATGCGTATGCCGAGCTAATTCAACTTTTGGACGATAAGAGCCTCTCGTTAGTTATGAGAGATGCACCTGACAATCCAAGAAAAGCAGTGAAGATATTGAGGGAGCACTATGCCGGGAAGGGGAAACCCCAGATAATGAACTTGTACACCATGCTGATATCGCTTCTGAAGGCCAGTGGCGAAAGTGTTACAGACTACATCATAAGGACAGAGACTGCCAGTACAGCGCTGCAGAATGCTCGTTAAACCTTGGGAGATGGTCTGCTAATTGCTATGGTCTTAAAGGGGCTGCCTGAAAGTTGTAAACCATTTGCATCACACGTAGCACATAATGAGGACGATATACAGTAACTTTTGCAGAATTCAAAACAAAGCTGCGAAGTTTTGAAGTATGTCTTCAGAGAAAATTTGTACAAACCCAAAATAGGAACCCTGATAAAAGAGCAAATGCTCCTTTACAGATGGCACACACAGGCCTAGCAGGTCCAGTAGCTACTGAGTCTATAGATGGTTATAAATACGTGCAGTCATTCACAGATGATTATTCAAATGCTGTATTTGTATGCTTCATCCATCCATCCATCCATCTTCTACTGCTTTTCTGGAGGTCCGGGTCACAGAGGCAGCAGTTCAAGCAGAGAAGCCCAGACTTCCCTCTCCCCAGCCACCTGCTCCAGCTCTTCCGAGAGGATACCAAGGCGTTTCCAGACCAGATGGGAGACATAGTCTCTCCACTGAGTCCTGGGTGCCCCGGGGTGTCCTCCCAGTGGGACGTGCCCAAAACACCTCAAGTGGAAGGCGTCCAGGAGGCATCCTTATCAGATGCCCACACCACCTCAACTGGCTCCTTTCAAAGTGGAGCAGCAGCGGTTCTACTCTGAGCCTCTCCTGGATGACTGAGCTCCTCACCCTATCTCTGAGGGTGAGTCCAGCAATCCTACGGAGAAAGCTCATTTCAGCCGCTTGTGTCCGCGATCTCGTTCTTTCAGTCATTACCCAAAGCTCATGACCATAGGTGAGAGTAGGAACGTAGATTGACTGGTAAATCGACAGCTTTGCCTTAGAGCTTAATTCCCACTTCACCACAAAAGCCCGGTACAATGTCCACATCACTGCAGATGCTGCTCCAATCCGTCTGTCAATTGATATTTGTATACTTTCTAAAGACAAAAAGTGATAAGGTGCAGGCAACAGAAAAATTTCTAGCAGATACAGCAGTTTATGGGAAAGTGAAGTGCATCAGGTCTGACAACGGTAAAGAATTCACATGCAGTGATATTCAAACACTGTTAAGGAAGAATGGTATTAAACATGAGATGTCAGCACCATATTCACCGCACCAGAATGGTACTGCAGAAAGAGGCTGGCATACTCTTTTTGAGATGGGTAGATGTATGCTGACTGAGAGTCAACTACCAAAATGTCTGTGGAATTATGCTGTCCAAATGGTGGCCAAAGTACGCAACAGATGCTTTAATAAGCGCACAGGGAGGACCCCTTACCAAATGCTGACAGATAAAAAGCCAAATTTGTCAAAAATGCAGAAGTTTGGATCTGTGTGTTACACATACAAACAGGACAAGGGGAAACTTGACTCCAGGTGCAACCAAGGACTTTTTGTAGGTTATGACAAAAACAGTCCCACCTATTTGGTGCATCATCCAGATACTGAGAAGGTACAAAAACACAGACTTGTTAAGTTTGCAGACAAGGTAAATGCGGAAAAGTAAATGCAAACAGTCATGACAGAACCAAATGACAGTTATGACAGAGTTAGACAGCATAGGGCTGACAGAGCCACACAGGGAATTTATGAGAGAATGGAGAAAGCTCAAGAGCCAAGTGTGGGAAACAAAAATCCACAAGATGTTACTTCTGATGAGAGTAACCAAAATGAGTCAAATGTGATGAATGGGGAATCTACCAGTGCAAGATATCCTACTAGGGACAGGAAAAACCTAGTCACTTAAAGGATTTTGTAACTGAAAATGTAGATAGCGATGAAATTCATACCACCACTGATTACTGTTACAGAGTGATGTTTGGTGTCCCACATACGTTTAAAGAAGCTATGCAATCATCTAACTCAAAACACTGAGTTAAAGCAATGGATGAAGAAATACAGTCAGTAAAAGAAAACAATACATTTACCCTGATTACTCTGCCAAAGGGCAATAAAACAGTGGGGGGTAAGTGGGTATATCCGGTTAAAAATGACATTGATGGCAGAAATAAGTACAAAGCAAGATTTGTAGCCAAAGGCTACAGCCAAAAGATGGAAATTGACCATGGTGAAACTTTTTCTCCAACAGCCAGCTTGACAAGTATAAGAGTGTTGTTACAAAAAGTAGCACAGGAGAGCATGCTTCTTCACCAAATGGATGTAAAGACAGTTTACTTAAATGCCCCCATCAACTATGAGATCTACAATGATCAGCCAGAGGGTTATGAGGTAGAATGGGAAGGTCTGGTGTGTAAGATGGAAAAATCTTTGTATGGTTTGAAACAGTCTGGTCAAAATTGGAATAGGATTCTACACGACTATCTGACTGAGAACGATTTCACGCAAAACCCAGCAGACAACTGTTTATGCCAAGAAGACAAACCATAGGAAAGTAATTGTGATCATATGGGCTGATGATTTGATAATTGCAGATGACAATGATAAAATAATGAAGGATGTAAAAGAGATGTTTTCAGCCAAATTTAAAATGAAGGATTTGGGCAAACTAAAACTTTTTCTTGGTATCAGTTTCACTCAGTCTGATGGATGTGTGAAGATGTCACAGGAAACATATGCCTACAAGATATTGGAAAGGTTTAATATGGAAAACTGTAAAACCAGAGAAACTCCCTGTGATCAAAAGCTGTGTTACACAGAGAATGCTGTAGAGATGAGTGATGTTAAGGTGTATGTATAGGGAGGCTGTAGGAAGCCTTATATATCTGACAATATGTACACGGCCTTACCTGAGTTTTGTAGTGAGCAAGCTGTCACAATATTTTTGTGAACCTACAGAGGAAGAGTGGGTAACTTTGAAGCATGTATTCAGGTATCTTAAAGACACTGTAAAGAAAGAGCTATGCTTCGGGAGAAATGACAGTGAAAATTAAGGCCTAGTAGCCTATAGTGATGCTGATTGGGCATCTGATACTACCGACAGGCTTAGTACCACAGGGTACTGTATAGGCCTTAGTAAAAACAGCTCTCTAGTGTTATGGAAAACTGGAAAGCAGCCCACAGTGCCACTCTCTACCTGCGAGGCAGAATACATGGCACTGGCCTCTACCATGCAAGAATGCATATATCTAGAGCAGCTACTGAAAGGTATGGATGATTATAAATACACACCAACAGTAGTGTATGAGGATAACCAGGGAACAATCGCCTTAGCCAAAAACCCTGTAAGCAGATAGAGATGCAAACAGGTGGACATAAAGTACCACTTTATAAGGTCCATTGTAAATGAGGGAAGAGTAACCCTGTTGTAATGCACTACTGAAGAGATGGTTGCAAATATTATGGCCAAGCCAGCAACTAAGTTCAAACTTAAGAAGTTTGCAAGTATTATATTTGGTGCTTAGAAAAATGTGGAAGAGGGTCACATCTGTATTTTATTTTTATTGATTCATTTTTGTCTGTGTAACCAACATGTGGTTACTGAGCCTGTTATGAAGTAGTGTAATTCCCCTCCCTGCCTGAGGGTGGTGCATACACCATAGGGAGATCCTCTCCTGCATTACTTCCTTTCTGGTGAAGCATTGCCTTGAGAGCACGCGTCAACCTACAAGAACGTTGGATTGCAATCTGTGTGAACATTACGTGGATAAGCCACAACTGTCCGCGGACTCTCTCATTGTGAACTCCGATTGGTCTTTTTGACCCGGAGTTGAGATCTGAACCTTTGGGTTCAGTGGCAAGCCAACCCAAGACAAACTGATTGTGGAGGAGCGGTGTGGCCAGCTGCAGGGTCCATCCCCAGAGAACAACGTGTTGATCCATCCCATCACTCATGATACAGATGACTGACTCTCAAAATCTACCCGGGTAGTGTTGGACATTGAATAGAGACAATTCAAACAAATACACTCTCATACACACACACCAGTGACTTGAGCTTTTTCCCATAGAGGAGCAGTGCATATTGGGAACTGAACTAATTCTGGCACCTTACCTTTTGCTAAGAAACCCTCCCAAAGGGGATGATTTTATTTTATTTTATTTGTGGGGCCCATTTAATGTGCACCTGTGCACTCTAGGAAGCCGGCTTAGGTAGGCAGGAAGTGTGATGGTTTCTTTATGTGCAATACAGTTTTATGGACACTACCTTATCTTGACTCTTGTGTCTGGTTTCTCTGCTAACACTACTCTTGCAGGCTCCTTAGTCGTTCTGGATCTTCTTGATACTGACCTATTATTAAATTATAACTAATCTACTATCTATTAGTTATACCAATCAGTGGAGTATCGTTATATCTGGATTTCAGCAACCCGAGTACAAGTGGGGGTGTTAGAAAAAATTGTCATTTGTGTACTCTAGTTGATGTAGCATTATGGGCAGAGGTGCAATGTTTTGATCATGCCACTGGGTGGCACACCTTTATTATGCTGGAGACGCAAGCTGGCATCATCCCGTTTTTTACAGGGCGTGAAACGTCTCCACGACGTCCGTTTTTTTTTTTTTGTTTTTTTTTTTTGCGTGCTTCCTCTTTCTGTTCTTTGTTAAAGAACAACGTGTTCAATAAATCTGCCTGACGGCTAAAGTGGAATATTGCCTCTGTCCAGTTTATCCAACCAAGCTCATCACTAAAGAAGCTGCAGCCATGCTCAGCTCAACAACTTTCATTTCAAAACTCCTTAACTACAGCAGTCCCCAACCACTTGGTACCGAGCGCAGAGGGAAAAAGAAATAATTTATTCTGTTGCTCTGTATTGTCTATCAGAGTGTGTTTTTCTGAAAAAAATTACAGACCGTAGTCTCTCTCTTTCCATGCCTGACTCTTACCTGTCTGTCTATCTGCTGCGCATCTTGACACACACCTGTCTCATCAGACACTGATCTTTCATTTACCGGGAGTCCTGAAGGGGGGTGTTGATCCGTGTCCACTCCAGACCGTGAGATTCAGTTCATTGACAAGATGTAGTAATGATTTTACCACTAAAGGTGCATAACATGTTCAAACACTGGCTGTAGTGTTAGATTTACTCATTTGTTTGTGGTTTTACGGCATTTCTGTTCTGTTTGCATGCTCCTGCGAGGGTGGCTTTCAGGCGGACAACGTATTTAAACACAGTCCCGGGACTTCGTGCATGTGGTCAGGACGGAGATAAGAGGAGACATCCACCAGCAGGCCAGGGGAGACGGAGGAAAGGACAGTGTGGGAAACCTCGCGGGTGAGAGCTTTTTTTTTAAAATCACACACTGTTTTTTGCTGATGTGTTCTGTTAATACTCACTGTAAACACAGAAGTGAGCGCGGTGCAGCGACTCATTTGATTGGTTAGACTGAGCAGCTGAGCGCTACTCAGGGACAAATTTGATTGGCGAAATTGGCGGAGGTTGACAAGGATTGGCCAAAATTGCAGGAAAGTTGCTGTGATTGGACAAAGTTCTAAGGTCACGCAGTACTCACGCTGATTGGCTGACTTCCATGAACTTGACGCAATCGCAACATTGCAAAATCTTGGAGGGACTGTCTGATCTACAACTGAGGATTATAATATATATTTGTGGCCTATTGTTTGAGTTAGATGACTGTTTGACTAAATATTGTCCATTTTGTCATTTTAAAGCGTACTTGTCAGACATGAGACTTTATTACCATTTAGAAGTGCAGAAAGACGTCCCATATCCAGAAGAGCTATCTGATGAGTGCTGTGTTTATTGGCTCAGCTCAGCCACTCTCTGGCATCTCTCAGTAATGTGTAGAAGCTCACAGAGCAAAATTAAACAATTTCTCCACATCTTCTCTGCTATTTTATATTAATTTCTCTTGCTAATTCTGAATAATTTTTTTTTTTAATCCCCGATGCAGCAGATCATCTCAGCCGGACACTTCTGTGCATATAGCTGTGTTGTGGATTAGTTAATGGATAACTTGTAAGGGATAGCTATTATGATAACTATTAACTGTACTACATAACAGAAAAATTGGACAAAGAAATACTTTTTAGAATATTATTTTAACACAATGTTCACACAGGAGACTCCTTACAGTACATATATGTAAATATAGTAATAAACCAACAACTAAAAACTCTGCAGCTCAACTGCAACGATAAAAAATATTCCAAAAAAATTCAGTTTTATCCACCTTATTCCTAGCCCCCATGATGCCTTACATGAATTATGGACACAACTTCCAGTACTAGTTTAGAAAGTGTGGTTGTCACTGAAACGCAACACTTTTCCTTGTTAGAAAACAATAACTTCGGCATCACAAATGTGGGAACACGGCCTTTAGCACCTCAAAAAGAGTAATATAATCATACCACTTCACACAACTATGGAGGGATGAGAAGATGACCTTAAAAAGTGGCCTGGCAGACAGTAGCTCCGTTAGTTAGCTCCGCTGCTAATATGCTAATGGTGTAAACAAATAAAAGTTACAAGATATATCAATGTTTCCACTGCAATAAAGTCAGTTGCATTTTGTTAAAGTATGTTGGACATAATCAAATTTGCCTTAGAACAGATGTAGAGTCTAGTCAGAGCCACAAAGAACCACAACACCGTGCTTGGGCATTTTAATGTCAGGGAAAATACAGTCACAGCTGTTTGTTTTACCATGAAATTAAAATGCTCATGCTGCTGTCATGCCATGAGTGCTTGTTATTTAATTTAACACGTACAAACATTTTCTGACAATTGTTCAAAATTTTATTGATCTATATATTGTGATTAGGGAGGGATCATGTGTTTTCTGAACCCTCCCTTAGTTATGCTGCTAATAGGTTTAGTCAGCCGGGGGACCTCCAGTAATGCACTGGGCCTCACTCCTTTCCTCACTCTCTATGAAATATTTTTTTTTTTGCTGGTCATTAACATTTGTTTGTTCTCTCCCATAGATTGAGTCCCCATCGTGCTGTTTGCTCTCTACATGTCTGTTCTTTTCTTCTTCTCTATCCCCTCACCCCCCAGCCAGTCGCAGCAGATGACTGCCCCTCCCTGAGCCTGGTTCTGCTGGAGGTTTCTTCCTGTTAAAAGGGAGTTTTTCCTCTCCACCGTCGCCAAGTGCTTGCTCACAGGGGATCGCCTGATTGCTGGGGTCTTTCTGCAACTGTGGGGGTCCTCCCTACAGTTGATAGTGCTATGAGATGACTGTTGTTGTGAAATGGCGCTATATAAATAAAGTTGAATTGAATTGAATTGAATTGAATTGAATTGATAATTTAAAAATTAATGCATGCTGAAGCTGCTCTCCATATCGTTCCAATGCAGTGCAATAAAACAAAACAAAACACATATTTGATATCTTTCTTAAATCGTTAAGCCTTAGGAAGCAAACTGTTACTATTTTTTTATTTATTATTTTACTTCATGCAGCCTTGCATCTGGTGACATATGAACGTCAGATCTGTGACATTCATACAAGTGAAAACATATCTGGTGCTGTTGTGTGTGTACCACCGATCACACAAACAATCCTTGATGTTATATGTGGGATTTGACTCTCAGGGCTTGCCGTAGCCTGGCTGAGGGGTGGGGGTTAATGACGTCAGGCGGGCTACGGCTGTAGTATATATTGTGTTGTTCATAATGATAAAGTCAGTTTGGTGTTCGGTTGAGAGAGGCTCCTGTCTCATATTATTCAGACATAACATTTGGCGACGAGGATTAAAATGAGGGCGTGTATCAAACAACCACCTCCATTCTTGCAGTCTCTGGGCATGCCAGCTGTGCCGTGGGCCCACTGAAGGGAGATGTTTGGTGTGTATGTGGCTGTGGCCGGCCTGGGTGACACCGATGAGGAGAGACGGAGGAGCCTGATGGTCCACCACCTCGGTGAGGAGGGCCTGCGGATATTCTTTGGGCTGTGTGGCAATGGCTCGCGGAAAGACGGTTTGGGATTGATGGACTGTGTTTTTGGAGATCATTCCACCGTCCCGGCGCGGAGGTATGAGTTTTTTGATCGCCAACAGCGAATGGGTGAGTCCACTCACTCCTTTTTTACGGAGCTGCGCAGCCTAGCAAAAGAGTGCGCCTTCGGGCTTATCGAGGAGGAGCTGGTTCGGGAAAAGCTAGCTCACTACTAACAACGTGGCTAAAGAGCAAGCTAAAGCTAACTAGAGATCCTCCATCGATGGAAAACGTGTTTGAACTGGTTAGGCAGAGTGAGTCCACAGTTCAGGGGAGTTCGCCAGTGTTGGCTAAAGGGAGTGTAGCCACTCAAGTTTCCCCACCAAGCACAGCTGTTAGCAAGGTGGCTAATTTTCCGGGGCGGACCCCCAAGAGGCAGCGGACTGGGGTGCGGGACAGGGCCTATTCTGTCACCACTAAATCATCGGCGGCGGAGTCCAGAAGCACAACACAGGTGTGTGTGGCACGCGCAAAGAAGGGACCATTGAAATGGTATGTACTAGAACTCAACGGAGTTGACGTGCCACTTATGGTGGACTCAGGGGCCAGCAGGTCCATTCTAAGCATGGCTACTTTGAAGAGACTTTTCCCAAATAAAACCATCAACGCTGGGACAGTGAGAATGTTTGGATACGGCCACACCGAGATCAAAATGGCAGGCACGGTCGATTTCTCAGTGAAATGTGGGTCGAAGACAGTCCCTATGTTCAATTTCCAAATCTCACGCCAGGGGGCAGACTTGCCAGGGATAGATCTGCTGGGTGATTTGGGATTTTCCATCAAGGACCCAGAGGGTTCAGCGGTACTGACAGTATACCCCGAATGGCATGTCCACTGTTCAGAGGCCTGGGATGCATCAGCACGTTCCACCACCGCCCGATCGTGGACCCAAGTGTGACGCCAAAAATTCAACTGCTACGGTGGCTTCCCCTCGCCCTACGGGACGATGTTACGGCAAATTTGACCAAACTGCTGGAAGCAGGCATCATTGAGAGAGTGGACGTGTCACCCTGGATATCAAATATCGTGGTGGCCAAGAAACAATCAGGTGGCATCCGCCCATGTATCAATCTCAGGATGGTAAATAAGGCGATCATCCCGGACAAATACCCGCTCCCAACGATGGAGGAACTTACTGCAACATTCAGCGGTTCACAAGTGTTCACGAAGCTGGAACTTTGTCAGGGTTTCCTGCAGGTGCCCCTCCATCCAGCCAGCAGGAACCTGATGGCATTTGTAATCCACATGGGTGTGTTCAGGTACACCTGCATGCCGTTTGGTCTGAGTTCAGCGCCCAGCTGTTTCCAGAAAATAATGTCCATGATCCTGGCTGACCTCAAGGGTGTGGTGGCATATCTTGATGGCATCATGGTACATGGCACGTCACGTGAGGAACACGATGACCAGTTGGGACGGGTGTTAACAGTGCTACAGGAACATGGAGTCACCCTGAATGGAGAAAAGTGTATTTTTGCGGTGGACTCAGTCGAGTTTGTGGGGTTCCGGTTGACGGGAAGGGGGGTTAGCTGTGGCCCTTACATTCGAACATGAAGGCCGGTCTTGCGCCTCCCAGAACCATCGACACCTGCACAGATTTCCTTGTTTCTGGGTATGGTGAACTTTTATGGGCATTTTATTCCCTGCTACTCGGAAACAATTGGACCCCTCTAGGCGTTATTGAAACAGGATGCACCATGGCAATGGACCCCAGCCTGTTCAGAGGTGGTTACTAAGCTGAAGTGGCAACTCACTTCCTCTCCGGTGCTGGCCCATTTTGATCCAAAATGGCCTACCATTGTGACCTGCGACGCGTCTGGCTTAACAGTGGGGGCAGTTATGTCCCAGGTGCAGGATGGCACGGAATGACCGGTGGCATTCGCATCAAGGTATCTCTCAGCAGCTGATCAAAAGTCCACTGTGGGTGAGAGAGTGGCACTCGCCTGCATCTGGGCGTGCGAATGGTGGCATATTTACCTCTATGGGCGCCATTTCACTCTACGGACAGACCACCGAGCGCTGACGACATTACTGGAGACGTCGGTTCCAGGACACAGACCTTTGCGGATCCACAGGTGGACGGATAGGCTGAGGGCTTACAATTTTACCACCCAGTTCACTCCTGGCAAGGATATCATCGTGGCGGATCTCCTGTCCTGCGCCACAGCCAACTCCGTACTATCGGACGACAACGATGATGTCCATCCAACAGAGATGGATCTGGTTAATATGCTGCATGGGGCCCTCCGGGATATAGTATCTCCCCAGGAACTTCGGGCGGAGTCAGAACAAGACCCCGTGCTGTCACAACTGTGCTCGGTGATTAGAGAGGGTTGGCCCACAAAGGTGCAGATGGGCTGGCACCCTTCCACCGGTTTAAAGACAAACTGAGCTATTGGGATGGCGTGTGTGTGGCGAGGGGACAAAGCACGGTAATCCCGGTATCTCTGAGGCTGCGTGTACTAGCGATGCTCCACGAAGGCCACCTGGGCATGGTCAGGGTAAATCAGCGCTGCAGGGATTCTGTTTGGTGGCCGGGTATTGATAAGGACATTGAAGCTATGGTGAAAAACTGTGTTCCGTGTTTGGAGAGCGGGCAGACCGGCGGACCACCCCCTCCACCCCTGCGGCCGCTGTCATACCCAGAAGGCCCTTGGAAACACATACAGTTGGACATTTGTGGTGAACTGCATGCAGCACCCCTGAACAGTCGGTTCCTGCTCGTGGCCTACGACTTGTTCTCAAAGTGGCCGGAGGTGTTACCTACTAACTCAGTCACGACAGATGTGGTTACGGGTTTCCTCTCATCACTGTTTGCCAGGTGGGGGTTCCCGAACGTGATCATGACTGACAATGACCCACAGTTAACCTCTGGGGCGTTTGAAGAGTTCTTGAGCGGTAGGGGCGTGGAACACATTAAAACCACGTTCTACCATCCCCAGGCCAATTGGGGCATTGAACACTTCAACAAAACCCTGAAAAACAGACTGAGAGCCCATTTGGTGGACAGTTTTGCATTTCCAGATGCCCTCCAGAGTACACTGCTTCACTACAGGGCAACAGCCCATGCTACTACACAATGCTCCCCGGCAGCTCTCATGCTGGGACGGGACCTGCTTCTACCTTTGGATCGACTTAGGCCACCCACGACTCACTCTCCAAGGAATATGGACTCTACACGGGACCGGGTCACTGCACAACAGTGTAAAATGAAGTGACGATTTGATAGGAAGCACAGAGTAAGAGCCCATGGACTGAAGGTGTCAGCCCGAGTTTGGATTAGACACCCTAACCGCACACATAAGCTGCAGCCACTCTGGACGGGGCCCCTGCGGAACATGAGGCAATGGGGACAGGACATGTTCAAGCTCACAGATGGGTTGCCGTGGCACTCCAGCAGACTCAGAAAGTCTCCACCGGAACAGAGGACTGGAACTATGACGAGACAGCCTGACATGAGGTGAGACTTGTTGGACTGGGGTGCTAAGAACTTACAGACATGGCTGACGGTGCCTGGTGCAGAGTCCCCGCCTAGGGGATGCCCAGCTAGGGTTCATCAGAGGCCCAGGTATCTTGCGGATTATGTATTAAAGACAGCAATAACTGATGCGTGTTGGGACTAAGCGGCAGAATAATACGCTCCAGCACACTGGGGCGTTCTGGTTGTCTACCCAGACACCCGTTTGGTTGGCTGAGTTTTACATATTTAGTGTTATATAAATATATTGTGGAGAGAAATAACCAGGCCAAACTTTACCGAGCAGATGAAACTTTATTCCACTCTCTCTGACATTCACCAGAATCAGACAACTTCCCATCATGTTGAAGGCACTCTCTTTTATATTACAGCACTAACACTTCTCTGCTACCTGGGATGCTGCATTAACATGTCACTCCCCCACTCTCCACCTTTGATCTGCCATTTCAGTCTGAGGGAAAACTACTGAGTAACTACTGAGTGGGTTTCCCACATCGCCCCCCCCCCCCCAGAGTCTCAGACTGAGTCTTAACCCCATGTCCTTTGGGCTTCAGCCTCCGTCCATAGCTGCTGTAATGGGGGTCTTCGGCTCCGAGGCGCTGCTGTGCCGGTGGGGGGTTCCTGGGGGGGTGTCTGTCTGTGGTGGGACAATGGGGAGGGGGGAAACACCTTCAGCATGCTCGTGTGACTGATATGATGATTCATTTACCTGGAGAGTTCTCCGTGGGGGTCTTCCACGCCGAGGAGCTCGGGCCAACACCACCTGCTCATCTGCTAAAACAAAGGCGGGCTTAAGCCTGTCTATACAGATTGTCTCCCGGCGACCCCCCAAGTCTAACACAAAATGTTTGTCCACGGGTTCCAGCACTCTGAACGGGCCATCGCAAGGCGGTTGCAATGGGGTCCGGTGGCCATTGTGCCTGTCAAATACGAACAACGCGTCCTTCAAGGTTTTTGGCACAAAAGCGCGTGGAAAACAGTGGTAGGCCGGGCCGGGTAGCGTCCCTGCCTCTGTGCTATGTCTTGAACGCGGGGATGGATCAGTGTTCGGCGCGAGGTTATCCAGAAAAAATTCCCCGGGGAGCCGCAGAGGCTGGGAAAAAACCAGCTCTGCTGGGGACGATGCCAAATCCTCCTTCGGTGCAGAACGCAACCCTAATAGAACCCACGGCAACCGGTCCACCCAATTTGCATCCGTAAGCGAAGTTCTGAGCGCTGCTTTAAGTGACCTATGGAAACGCTCGCATAATCCATTGGCCTGTGGATTGTACGCGGTCGTGCGATGAATTGAGACACCTAGGCTCCGGGCCATGGTGGACCAGAGGTCGGAAACAAACTGCGGGCCCCAAAGAGCACCGAAATGTGCCACCCATGTTGTCAAAAAAGTGCCACATCTGCGGACGCGGTGGAAGCTAGCGGGACTGTTTCGGGCCAGCGCGTGGTGCGGTCCACCACTGTCAGGAGGTGTGTGAACTCCTGCGATGGCGGAAGGGGGCCCACGAGGTCCACGTGAACGTGGTCAAACCTCTTAGCCGGGATATGTAACGGCTCCAAAGGGGCCTTCGTGTGCCTGTGCACCTTGGCTTGTTGGCACGCTACACAGGCTGCGGCCCACTCTTTCACCTGTTTGTGCAGGCTCGGCCAGACGAAATTTGCGGCCACTATTTTGACTGACGCGCACACTCCTGGGTGCGTCAGGGAGTGAACTGACTCAAAAACGCGGCGGCGCCAAGCGCGTGGGACCACCAGTCGCGGGCGGCCTGTAGAGACGTCACAGACTGGGGGGGGGGGGGCATGTTGCAGCACTCTGCTCTCCAGCCTTAACCCTGTTGGTCCAGACTGGAGCATGCAAATATCCGCATCGCCGATCTGCACTGCGGCCATGGCCGTGTAATCTATCCCCACGTAGACTGGGGCCACTAATGCGCGCAAGAGGCAGTCAGCCACCACGTTGAGTTTACCAGCCACATGTCGAATGTTGGTCGTAAACTCTGAGATCGCGGGCCAGCCGTCTCTGCTGCCGGGCTGACCATGGTTCTGAAACCTTGGCCATCGCGTACATAAGTGGCTTGTGGTCCACGAACGCAATGAAGGTGCGCTCTTCCAGCCGGAACTGGTAGTGGCGTATGGCCAGGTGGAGAGCCAGTAACTCTCTGTCGAACGTGCTGTATTTACGTTCATTGTCGTGCAAAGACTTGCTGAAAAAGGCGAGCGGCTGCCAAGAACCAGCGACGCACTGCTCCACGATGGCCCCTATGGCCACATCTGATGCGTCGGTAGTGAGCACTATCCTAGCTGCCGGGTCTGGGTGCGCCAGTAGTGCGGCGTTCGCCAGAGCTGTTTTAACCTCAGAAAATGCTTGTTCTCACTCAGGAGTCCAGTCAACCCTGTCCCCCGGTTTCTGTTTCTTAAGCGCGGCGTACAACAGCTGCATGAGCTGGGCTGCACAGGGGAGGAAACGATTGTAGAAGTTAACCATCCCCAAAAACTCCTGCAGCACCCTGACCGTCTGAGGCCGGGAAAAATTTGCCACGGCACACACCATGTCCGGCAAGGGTATCGCGCCTTCCGGTGTGATGCGGTGTCCCAAAAAATTGATACCCGTCACCCCGAACTGGCACTTCACCCATGCTCCTCCAACCTCTGGAAAACTGTCCTGAGGTGGGCTACGTGTTCGTCCTCAGACGCACTGGCCACCAGGATGTCATCCAGGTAAACAAACACAAACGGCAGATCGCACAACACCGCATCCATCATGTGTTGGAATGTCTGCGCCGTGCCTTTTAGACTGAAAGGCATGCATAAAAACTCAAACAGACCAAATGGGGTTATTACTGTCATTTTAGGTATGTCCTCAGCATGCACTGGGACCTGGTGGTAACCGCGGACCAGGTCTATCTTGGAAAAAATGCGTGCCCCGGTGAGGTGAATGGAAAAATCCTGAATATGAGGGATGGGGTAGCGATCGTGCGCTGTGGCGTTGTTTAATCTGCGGAAATCTCCGCAAGGTCGCCACAATCCCTCAGCCTTAGGAACCATATGTAGCGGGGATGCCCATGGGCTGTTTGAGCGCCTGATGATGCCCAACTTTTCCAAGTTGGCAAACTCCTCGCGCGCTATGGCCAGTTTAGCTGCGTCCAGGCGCCGAGGTCGTGCGAAAACGGGCGGCCCCATAGTGGTAATGAAGTGCTCCACCCCGTGTTTAGTGACGGTTGCCAAAAACGTCGGGACCGTGAGTGCTGGGAGCTGGTTGAGTAGTGTGTGGAACTTACCCCCTGGAGCTGTGATTTTGGCTAGGGGAGAGAATCAAAAGATATTGCGTTAATCAGGCGTCTGTTAGCAACATCGACTAGTAGTCTGTGTGCACACAAAAAAAATCAGCGCCTAAAATGGGGAAGCTGCATGCCGCTATGACGAATGTCCATTGGTATGTATGGCTGTGCAAGGATACAGTCAGTGTCCTCTCTCCAAAAAGTCTTAATGTCTGAGCTGTTTGCGGCCTTCAGCTCGGAGCCGCTAGTTCCCACCAGCCAGTCAGCGTAGGACGGCAGGATGAGGCTCTTTTGGGAGCCGGAGTCTACGAGGAACTGTCTCCCCGAGTGTGAGTCTGTCACAGAGAGCAGCTTGCTTGCTTCACTGGCGGTCGCAGCTGCTACCGACTGCCAGTCCCGGCCTTTCCCGAACGCTTGAATTGGCACGGTGGCACGCATCGGTGTGCGTCCTCTCCAAAACGGCAGTGGTAGAAACAGCGTGTTTCTTCGGTGCTTCTTGGCCCCTGCTGCAGCCACCATCGCTGGCTCCTCGCCTCCGCTGGCTGTCTCGGTGGGTTCCGATGCCACTGCGTGCACTGTGAGGGCTCTGGTAATGAGGATGATCCAATCTGCCTCTTGGGCTAGAGCCCGGTAGTTGCGCGCGGCCAGCAGTGGCAAATTGGCAAGGACCGCTCTGGCCACTGTCGGGAGGTTCCGGAGGAAAAGGTGAGCAAAGAGAAAATGTCTGTCATCTGTGCCCATCAACGCCAACATCTTCTCCATCAATTCGACTGCCGACCCGTCTCCTAACTCAGAGCACGTCAGGAGCCTCTCCGCTCTCTCACAGTCCGAGAGCATGTAGCGATGGGTCAACGTGGTTTTGAGAGCACCGTATTTGTCGCGGGCTGGTGGCTGTTGGAGCAGGCTCACCACCTGCTGAGTTGTGCATGCGTCCAGCGCTGCGACCATGTAGTAATATCTGGTGTCATCTGCCATTATTCCCCGGAGCGCGAACTGGGCCTCGGTGTGGAGGAACCAAGACTTCAGGTCATGTAGCCAAAAGTCTGGGAGTTTGACCGAAATGGCACACGCGTTGCTGGCACTTCCCGCCCGGGTCGTCTCCGGGGTGTTCGCCTCGCGTTCCATTGTGCGTCAAGGGTCACCAGTGTGGGGAGAAATAACCAGGCCGAACTTTTCCAAGCAGATGAAACTTTATTCCACTCTCTCTCACATTCACCAGAATCAGACACCTTCTCACCAGGTTGCAGGCACTCTCTTTTATATCACAGCACTAACACTTCTCTGCTACCTGGGGTGCTGCATTAACATATCACTCCCCACACTCCCCACCTTTGATCTGCCACTTCAATCTGAGGGAAAACTACTGAGTAACTACTGAGTGGGTTCCCCACAATATATATGAAAGACAAACGGGGAGACAACATTGTGTTTAGTTTTCTGTTCTGGGGGGTTCTTTCACTTTATGGGGGGGTGGTTATATGTGGGATTTGACTCTCGGGGCTTGCCATAGCCTGGCCGAGGGGTGGGGGTTAATGACGTCAGGCGGCTACAGCTGTAGTATATATTGTGTTGTTCATAATAATAAAGTCAGTTCGAGGTTCAGTTGAGAGAGGCTCCCGTCTCACGTTATTCATACATAACACTTTAGTTTTCAGTGCATGATCTACTCATTGCTGTTGAAGCCACAGATTTAGCTCTGCTTGTGAGGAGCCTCACCCCCCGAACAGCAGTAAGTACCAGAACTACGCAAAAACATTTAGAAATACAAAAACTACAAGTGCTGAAATTATCTGCCACTTGACTACAAAACACGTATGTGGACTATACATTAAAACGAATTAGAAACACTTTTAAAAATGCTATTTTAAATGTCCCGCTACGTCACTCTTGCTGACTGATTTAACAATACTTCAGCCGAAACCGGAAGATGCGCCCATAATCGTTTCTACAGCAGCGCCCTCAGGAATAAGGTGGATACATTCCATTAAATAACTTTTTTTTTAAAGTCTGCTTAAGTCTGTTTTAATATTGGCTGCAGTAATATAAATATGAATAAAACATTTATAATTACTAACAGCAGGCTCTTTAGTCTTAAAAGTAAATCGACAAATCTCTCATCTAAATATAACACAAGGTAAACATATCACCTGAAAGGTTGAACTGTTCATTATAAGATGGTATGGTGACATAATTCACCCACACAACCAGGTTTCTCTGCTGCATGGGAGTCTACAGCAACTTGAAAATTTGCCTTCCCCAATGGACCACATTGAGATTGATAAATATCGATCTGCACGTTGAAAATGATCGTATGACCATTTTTCAGTCTTATGCATGTTTGATAAATGAGGGCCACTGAGTTTTCAGTAGGTTCCTTAAAATGTGACAGCCCATAGCACCTATATTGCAAGTGGAGAGGTACTGTATATACACTGCAGTGTTGGCTGAGGCATATAACAAGAGTTAAATGATCCCTGCAGATATTTTTTTCACTTTCATGAATGTTCCCCAGCACTGTGTTTATGCTAATAAGAAGCCATAGAATCTATTTTCACTGGGGTTTTCTGGATGAAAATCTGCACAAGCTGTGGAACCACCTGAATGTATTATTCGACCATCCATGCTATCAGCAATGCAGCATAAATGGCATAGGAGTGTTTCTATGTGGGACACTGCTCCTCATCTTGACCTACAGGGAAGTCCATGTTAGGATTGCCCCTCCGGGGCAATGAAGGTGAAGACTCACATGCGAGGTGGATTTGATAAACCATGATTTATTGTGCTGAACAGAACAGAAAGCAAAGCAGGGAATGGCAATAGGTACAGAAAACATGAAGCAGAGAGACAAAAGGTAAACGGATACAACAAAGGGTAAACACACAGACCCAGGACCAAACAGGGGATGACACAGAATTCAATTCAATTCAATTCAATTCAACTTTATTTATATAGCGCCATTTCACAACAACAGTCATCTCATAGCACTATCAACTGAAGAGGGAATCCCCACAGTTGCAGAAAGACCCCAGCAATCAGGCGATCCCCTGTGAGCAAGCACTTGGTAACGGTGGAGAGGAAAAACTCCCTTTTAACAGGAAAAAAACCTCCAGCAGAACCAGGCTCTGGGAGGAGCAGTCATCTGCTGCAACTGGCTGGGGGGTGAGGGGATAGAGAAGAAGAAAAGAACAGACATATAGAGAGCAAACAGCACGATGGGGACTCAATCTATGGGAGAGAACAAACAGATGTTAATGACCAGCAAAAAAAAAAAATATTTCATTGAGAGTGAGGAAAGGAGTGAGGCCCAGTGCATTACTGGAGGTCCCCCGGCTGACTAAACCTATTAGCAGCATAACTAAGGGAGGGTTCAGAAACACATAAGAAGAAGGATTTTAAACTTAATTCTAAACTCTATAGGAAGCCAATGAAGGGAGGCCAGAACCGGAGAGATATGATCTCTCTTTCTAGTACCTGTTAAAACTCTTGCTGCAGCATTTTGGATCAGCTGAAGACTTTTTAAAGATGTTTTAGGACAGCCTGATAATAAAGAATTACAATAATCTAATCTCGAGCTAACAAAAGCGTGGATCAGTTTCTCAGCATCACTCTGAGACAAGATGGTCCTAATCTTGGCAATATTACGCAAATGGTAGAAGGCAGTCTTAGAAACAAATTTAATATGTGAATTGAAGGACAAATCCTGATCAAAAATAACTCCAAGGTTCCTCACAGAGCTATTAAGAGAAAGAGTAACCGCATCCAAACTGAAAGTTTGATTTGGAAAGGAATTTCTAAGGTTTTTTGGACCAACAAAAATGACTTCAGTCTTATCTGAATTTAATAGCAGGAAATTACAAGTCATCCAAGCTTTGATTTCCTTAAGACAGGCTTCTAACTTGGTTAATTGATTACTATCATCTGGCTTCATTGACAGGTATAATTGTGTGTCATCTGCATATCAATGAAAATGTATACAGTGCTTTCTAATAATGTTGCCTAACGGACGCATATATAAACTAAAAAGAGTAGGGCCTAGCACAGATCCCTGTGGAACTCCATGACTAAGCTTTGAGTTGAAAGAAAACTCATTATTTACATGAACAAACTGGAACCTATCAGATAAATAAGATCTAAACCACTGCAACGAAGTTCCATTAAGTCCAACATAGTGTTCTAATCTATCAAGTAGAATATTATGATCGATAGTATCAAAAGCTGCACTAAGGTCTAAAAGGACAAGTACAGAAACTAGTCTATTATCAGATGCAATGAGGAGGTCGTTAGTGACCTTCGCTAAGGCTGTTTCAGTACTATGATGGATTCTAAACCCAGATTGAAACTCTTCAAGTAAACCATTTCCCTGCAGGTGGTCAAATAATTGCGTAGCAACAACTCTTGCTGTCACAGAAGACAGCAATAGGGGACTCAGGGGAACACTGAGGGCAATAAATGCAAACAAATACTCATGATGAATGCAAATCAGGAGGAAAAACAGAACATAAGTGAACATAGTTAAGTTTAGTTTAGTTTATTGGTTTATTTGTCAGGGACCATGTACAGGAAAAACATTAAACACAGAGTAAAGATGCTCTGTACCAGATTATAGTGTTCTCACTAATTTCCATCTGTAGTCCCTGAGGCAGGCAGGAAGATATTAAAAGGAAAAAAACAGCACATATAGAAAGCAATTCAGGTTGGGTTTCAGAAACTGTTGATCCTGGAACAAGAAGGGAGTAAGTTTAAAAAGTAAAAAGATAAGAGAAATGGCACACATAAAAATAATTTGAGTCCAATTTCAAATCCCATTTTAGGGACAGAGTCAATGCTGGCAGGCTTAATTACTTAAAATCCATTTTTTAGTCTCTGTAATTTGTTCTTGTCTTCAAAGCAGTGGGGAGCTTGTTCCATTCCGTTACAGCTTTGTATGAGAAAGCTGATTGTTCAAAAGCAGTTTTACGTAAGGATATGCAACAATGCCACCTAGAGGAAGTCCTTGTTATTCTGGTATTTTGTTCAGAAGTCAGGTACACAAAAGTCTTAAGAGGCGGGGGTGCTGAACCATGTTTAATTTTAGAGGCCAACCGTATATTTGGTCACAAGTCAACAGTACGACTCTGAAACCCTTGGAATCCCTGTATAAATGATCCATCAAAATTCTGGATAAGAAGACACAACAGTATCACCAATGTGGTATACTGCCAAACACAAGATGTTAAGCTTTGAAAATATGATTATGTATGCAAATATTGATTGATTGATTGATTGATTGATTGATTGATTGATTGATTGATTGATTGATTGATTGATTGATTGATTGATTTTGAACATCCAGACAATTTTTTTTTTTGTCTGGATGTTCAAATAAATAAAATGTTTTATTATTGTATTTGTGTATGGTTTTGTCTGTATCCTGTTATCTGAGTGTGTCCTTTGTTTCTGTCACAGTTCCCCGTGCGCCATTGTACGGCGCACGAGGGAGAGAATGAAAAACCCAATTGCGTGAGTAGAAGGTGCCATATTTATGAAACTTAGTCTCTTAGTTAACAGTTCAGCTTAACCACAAAAATACAGAGAATATGCAGATGATGACATTAAGCTCACCTGACATGCAGGGCGGCAGCCGGATGCTCTATAGCCCGGTCAATAGGAAGCCTAGTGCCGCAGGACTGCTATACGCACAAAGGGAAAGGTGATCATGACACGTACGGGCCTGGAGCAATTCCAGGGCAATCCGTGCAGTCTGGAGGATGAGGAAGGTGAACAGGGTCGGCCGATAACACCAAGGGGTTAACCAAACTTAAAGTGGTGGGCTAAATACAAAGGAGGTGATGACAACACATATGTGGAGAGCTAGCTGCTGCGTATGGAGGTGAATGCGCCGACACTCTCTTTCCACAAATGCAGTGAACAAATACTCCTGAAGCTAACGAGGAAAGAGATTTGCCGGTGCGAAAAAGCGTGGGCTGAACTTGATTGGGCCTGGTGTGTGTGAGAGCGTGCATGAGTGTATGAGTGGGAATGAATGGAGCGTGTGCATGTGTGTGTGTGGAAGTGTGTATGTGTGTGAACACCCGTGACAGTACAGCTGATGGCACTTGACAGGAGGAGGGGGTGTGCCCAAGCTGTCAGGGAGCGGAGGCCCAATAGCTCCCTGAAGCGCCAGGTGGAAAATAGGGCAAAATATAGCAATAAGTCAGTGCTGGGTTTGGAACAGCCAAACCCAGATTCATGACAGTTTCTGTTTGTTTTGAGTTGTCCTGTTATTACCTCCGCCAGGCCGAAAAGGCCAGGAGGAGGTTATGTTTTTGCCGGAGTTTGTGTGTTTGTCTGTCTGTCTGTCTGTCTGTCTGTCTGTCTGTTTGTCTGTTGGTTAGCAAGATAACTCAAAAAGTCTTGGACGGATTTCCATGAAACTTTCAGGCGTTGTTGGAAATGGTACAAGGAAGAACTGATTAAATTTTGGGGGTGATCCGGTTCACCGTCTGGATACAGGAATTTTTTAAAGCATTTTTCAACACTGTGACATACAGCCATTTTCAACATGTGCGCAGGCGCAATAGAGGGCGCTGGTCGACGTGTCTGATGAACACAAACTCCGCCTTCTTCAAAGTTTTAGGCACAAAAGCGCACAGAAAACAGGGCTCGCCAGAGTGCCTGTGTTTGCACTACGCTGCAAAAGCTGACACGGGCAGCTGTCCGGCGTCGGATTATTTGGCAGAAATTCCCCGGCCAGCCATAGGGGCTGCGCAAAAACCAGCTCTCTGCCGGGGGAGGCTTCCAAATCCTCTTTTTTCCGCGGACCGCAAACCCAATAAAACCCACGGCAACCATTATCGCACCTTCTTTTGTCCAGCGGCTCCGGAACAGAGAGGAATCCCGGCGCCAGTAATGCTGCGCCTGATATGTCTCACTCTAATGCTAAAAGTGACTGCATCAGGGATTTACCACCTTGAATGAATGAATGAATGAATGAATGGCCTGGGCCCGCCGCAAAACCTCACACGGGCAACTGTCCGCCGACGGATTGTTTGGCAGAAATTCCCCGGCCAGCCATAGGAGCTGCGCATTTGGCACAAATTCACCGGCCAGCCATAGGCGCTGCGCAAAAACGAGCTCTCTGCCGGCGAAGCCTCTAAATTCTCGTTTGCCGCGGAGCGCAACCCCCCAAAAAATAATATTGTAGCGAACTCAATATGAGCACCCTACTTGGCTTGCCAAGTGGCTTGACCCTATTGGCGACACAGGTACAGTGCGGGACTCCGGAGCGTGAGTTCGAACCTCCCGGTGGGACGTCGCCATGTCGAGCAGCACGTTACAATATAATATAAAACCCACGGCAACCTGTCTACTCAATTTGCATCTGTCAGTGGAGGAGATGGACACAACAGCAACACTTCAGTTTATTACCTCCGCCAAGGAGGCAATGCTTTTACTACTGAACCACTAATCCTATCACTATCAGATTGATTGTCATTGATTAATTGTGTGTTTATTGCACTGTCCCTGTCAAATAAACAAATAATCATTGTGAATCTAATTGCTAGTCATATGTTTACATGCTCAAGGAATCTGAAAACGTACACACAAACACTGTATGGGGGGAATTGTGGCGCTTGGCGGAGGTCTGCGCTCTCCGAGTGCTTTTCTAGTTGTATCTTAGTTTGGTCATGACAGTCTTGTTTATTATTTTATGGATCATCTTGTATTTCATATTATATACTCTTGTATTTGGACTTCAGCCTTCTCTCACCCCCGCCTCTAGTTTCCTGTTGAGTTAGTGACATTTATTATTATTCCCAGCATCATTAGCATTCTTGTTTAGACTTTATCTTGTCTTTGCCTTGATAGGTTATTATTATTTTCTCTGTCTGTATTTTGTCTGGATCTCATTTTGTATTCATGTTCTCCTGTGCTTTTATTTTGACAGCGTTATTTATTTACTTCTTTTGTTTCAAGTTCTGTGCCCCGGCTGTCACAGCTGTTATTAGTTTGGTCTGATTGTCCTCACTCTTGTTACACACACCTGTCATCATTTGTTGTCATTTCTTTGTCCTATTTAAGGGCCACTGCACCGAACTGTGGTGCAGTGTCCTTCTCAGTGCTCAGACATGAGTCCCACGTCTTATTTCACCCTATTATCCTACGTGTATCCCACTCTAGTTACCATGTCTACCTGACGTGCGCTCCACGTCTCAGCCTCAGTGCTGTTCTTCTTTCCTCATGTCCTTTGTTGTAAGTTTTTGCTCCTTGTTATATTTGTGTGTTTTTATTAAACCCTGCAAACTCACAGCTCCAGTGTTTGGGTCTCCTTCCTGCCTGCCTGGCAATTTATGACAGGTAGACTGGGTCTGCAGTCCAGTTAATAGGACAATTTTTGGAGCATTAGATAGATCTCCTTTAACATAATATACAGTCTGTAAACATAGTATTGCTCAGATGCTGAACTTGTTTAGTTGGGAATTCTATGAAAGTTCATTTTTTTGCAGTCAGTCTCGAGTCATCATTTGAAAGATTTCTTTTGGCACCTTTGGGTTAACTAATTTTTTTCAGCCTCATTTCTATAACTAAAATGTTTTCTTTATTGTCAACAAGTGCAGGGATATACTGTATGGAGAACTGTATGTAGCTAAAACACATGCAACAGAAGTGTTTTGGTTTTTATATAGCATGCCGTTGCAGTAATGGTTGCTTTTATTCCAATGGGTTCCTTTTAGCATATAAACAGCACTGTGAAACATTTGTGTGAGTGAAAAAAAATATCCACATGGACCACTGATCCCAGTGGACTGTTGTTGTGGAAATGTACTGTATGTTGGACCAATGAGATCCTCTGTTTCAGGTGTCACTTCCAGGCAAAAATGAGGAGGTATACAAAAGAAAGTAATAATAATTTTAAAAAATTAAACACCATAATGTTAGCCCTGTGATGGACTGGCAATCTGTCCAGGGTGTACCCTGCCTCTCGTCCAAAGATGCTGGGATAGGCTCCAGTCCCCCCGCAACCCGAAAAGGATTAAGCAGAAGAAGATGGATGGATGGATGGACCTTATATAATAAAAACTCCTATTCAAGGACAGCATGTGGCTGGAGACTGGCAAGAAGTTACACTACAGTGATGGTATGTTATATGTTAGTACAGATAGGAGCCAATGTTAGCCACAACAGCTAGCAAAAGCATCATATCTGACATTCATATTGAACCTAACACAATGAAAGAACCTTAGTGAGCAAGCTCACATACCCCATGCATCTGCATATCAGGCGTCCCTAATGAGAACTGTGATCAACATAAAATTGACCACAGAAAATAAGTCCCCCCTCCCAAAAAAATGTAACTCCTCATTTGATTCAGAGCTTCTGTATAAACTGGAAGTTAATCTGATCAGAAGTGTAGAAACTACAGTGGCGATAACAGAAAAGGATCCCTCCCCAAAATAAATGGAACCTCTCATTAGATGTATCTGCAAATCGAACGCATCTAGGGTATTGATTAGTTAAAGCTTCTGTATACATTTGAAGTCAATCCAATCAGAAATGTATAAGCTACAGTGGCATAAAATGTTAAATGAATGGATGAACGAACAATCGGACGGACAGGTCAAAAACATTTTACCCTCCACAATTTTTTTTTTTTTGGAGGGGGGTTAATTGTTAAGTGACACTCCAGCAAAACTCATTTTTTCTGTTGTTAACATGTCTGTAACATGTTTTTTTGTGACTTACAAGACATATCCAGCGCAAAATCTGACCGCAGTCTTAAGTCTGTGTTTTTCTGCTGTGAATTTTCAGTTAAGCTCCCTCCCCAAACCGGCAATTTTGGACAGAGTGTTTCTAGCTACGTAAGCATTCCTGCTTAGCCTGATTGGTTATAACATTCACCAATCAGGCTAAGCACTGGGCTTGACGACAGACCTGAGTTCATTCCCCCGGGGGAACAGGAAGGAGCTGAGGAGCAATGATTTTGTGTGTGTGGTGGGGGGTGTTTTCCTAGTTGACAAGATGGCAGATACCTGTTCAGTTTTTTGGCTGTATGAGCAAGAAATCCTCTTCTTTTAAATTATATATCTTACTGTCAAAACAGAGGCCTCCAAAGTTTGCAACCAGCAATTTCTGTTTATTCCAACAATCTTCACAGGCAATGACTCCAACGCACATCCGATACCCCACACAAACCAAATGAAAACACCTGTTAATATACTCAGTGAGGTAATTAACCTAATTGGCACATACCATAATCCCAGGTAAGACAATGAACATTTCATCTTCCCACATATACCCAATAATATCTAAAAAACACATAAATACATAAATAATTTCCCCACAATATTTACAGAATAAATAACACCATAAATACACCATAAATAATACAATAAATAATTGAAACCCCTATTTACATATGAAACTCCTCCTTTACTCCACCATCCTATACTACCTCCTGCTGGTATCCTTTAAAAGCCCTCAAACCCCTGAGGAGTCTTTTGCCCGGATACCACCAGGAAGCATGCTGGCAATGGTACGTGGTTTCAAGATTAATCAATTGCTTCACCCAATTAACATAATTAATATTAACAATTATCTCACAAAAGGATTCAGTCAAAACACATTCTACAATTATATGTGCATTTTTACAGTCCAATATATCTTAACATTTGCAAATATAAATCCTTTTACACATATAATGTTCAATTACCAGACCATACAGTGGCAACACTCCATTGTCACACTTACCTACAGACATAAAAATATGACAGCAATGATTAATTTTATTTGGAAAAATCCTCAGTGTCCCTGCTAAAATACAAAAGAGAGGACAAAGGTGCCAAGAAAGCCACCCGTCCACGTGTGGTGCAATGGCTGGGGTAAACCAGCTGTTGCGGTCATGTTTTCACGGCAGCGGTCATACTGGACCACCAGCCCCAGCAAGAATGTTCCTCAAGTTGAATTGCCTTCTTGGAGCCCTCTTCTTCGCACAATTGTTGGGTGGGAGTGAGTGGAGCTAATTACAATATTAATAAATCTGCACATACTTAAGTAGGTGGAAGATGTAAAAAGCGCTTTCCAAGCAATTCTAAGGCAATGACATTTTTTTGTGTGTATAAAATGCCACAATATACTGTTTTGAGCAATACACATTTGATTTTTATCCTTTTTTTTGTTTGTTTGTTTTGTTTTTTTGGTGGTTTTTGAGCCGTCGGAGTGCTTCTTTAATAACATTGTTATTGGTCAAAATGTGAAACAATTTGCTGTTGGCATGACCAAATTACGTCACTGTCAGCTGAAAATATTGCTTGAAGTGGAACAAGCAGAACAAAAATGCAACTCTGGACACCAAAATTTTGCACTGGACCAGTGTGAAATCATCATCATCATCATCATCATCATCATCATCATAGCAGTCTGTCGTGGGCGACAATGACTTTCATTTAGGTCTGATCAGATTCCTCCACGCAGCCCTGTCCTTAGCCTTCCGCTGCCAGGAACTCCTGTCTATATCCAACTTCTTCAAGTTTCTTTTTACAGTGTCTTTAAATCTGAGCCTTGGTCTACCCTGATTGTGTTTGCCCTTGCATAACTGTGAGTAGAGTATCTATCGAGGGAGACGCTGGTAGTCCATCCTCTCAACGTGTCTGAGCCATCTCAGGTTCGTCTGTATTAGCATGTCCTCCATTGATGGTAGACCAGCTTGTTTCAACACTTCTATGTTAGTTATCTTGTCTTTCCATGAGATGTTCATAATGACTGGAAAGTGTCTTATCATGTACACATCGAGTTTCTTTACCTGCGCTCTGTAGACAGTCCAAGTTTCAGCACCATACAATAGAGTAGTCAGTACTGTCGCTCTGTACACTTTGCATTTCACACAGATAGACACATGTCGATTGTTCCACAGTCTCTCCCTCAAGTTTCCAAACACCGCGCTCGCTCTTCCCATTCCAAGAGATAGTTCATCTGCCAGCCTAGCATTCTCTGAAACCGTACTCCCAAGATACTTGAAAGTCTTACACTTGACTAGTGGCTCTGTACCAATGCTGATCTCTTCTGGTAGTGATGATGAAAACTGGAACTTTGGTGGTTGATAAAGGCACTCTGTCTTCTTGATGTTGATTTTGAGGCTGAACTGGTTAGCTGCTCTTGCAAATTTCTCCACTAAAGATTGCATATCTTCTGCACTGTGTGCAACTAGAGCACTGTCGATGGCAAAGAGCATTTTTCTTACTACCTTTATCGATGTCTTACTCTTGGCTTTAAACTGTGCCACACTGAACAAATCTGCTTCTTTCCTTGTTTGAATGTATACTCCTTCTGAAGTGTCTTTGAAGGTGTTAGAATAATTTTGAGCTTAAATTATTCAAAGTCAAATAATCAGGTGGAAAGTTGAATTTATGTACATTTATTACAAAAATATAAGGAGTCACCCCATTGGCCACCTTGGGGGAGAGGTTATGAGGCATGACATTCAGACACACCTAGAATCTCTAAAGGATCCATTCTTCTAAGTCTGATATATATAGGTAGGAGAAAGGAGAGAGAGGATGAGGATAAGGGAAGGGACAGAACGGGACAGTCCTGATAACTGAGCTTATCCAGGCGGACGTCAGACACTCTGGAGACATGGGTCATGAAGACATGAGATCCATAAAACTAACAGAATGTCCATGAAACACTAATCTATAAGATGAGGAGTTCCCGTGCATTCCTGTTACATGAAACAGGACATGTCAAAGAGATTATAATAAATGGCTTAGATCATTCCTTACGCATGTACTAACCCTGTCTGAACTCTCTGAAATTGCTCACAGAAACAGGCCAAGAATATATAAACTTATCCTATATGGAATGCACATATAAACATTAAACATGACATATGAAAGGTATGATACTTCTCAAATATAATAATACATTATTAATATCAATAATAGTATAGATAATATGGAATTTTTCTATCAGAAGGCCACCTCAAGCATGGCTCCCAGATATAGCGAGAACAGTGCAGGCGCCAGCACACACCCTTGTTTCACCCCGTTACTTACTGAAAAGTCTTTAGACACTGAACCACTCATTGCCACATTTGCTTGCATACCTGTATGGAGTGCCTCAATCAGGCTGACAAACTTCTCTGTACAGCCATATTTCTTGAGTGCCTGCCAAAGTCCTTGTCACGATACAGTATCGAAGGCTTTACTGAAGTCATTGAAGACTACATAAAGCGACATGTTCTGTTAGATACACTTTTCATGAACCTGTTTCAAGCAGAAAATCATGTCCATTGTGCTTCTTCCACTTCTAAAGCTGCACTGGGTTTCTGGTAGTACATTCTGCAAAATGTGTTCATTGAGTCTGTTCAGCAGTACACGTGAGAGAATCTTACCAACAGTGGCTAGCAGTGATATACCTCGGAAATTTCCACAATCTTTCCTATCACCTTTCTTGAACAAAGGCACAATACTTGCATCCTTCCAGTCTTGGGGTACTTTCTGGGCATCCCATATCTCTTGGATGAGCTTGTGTAAGCAGTTGGTCAGCTGACCACCAAATTTCCACACTTCTGCTGGAATTCCATCTCTTCCTGGAGCTTTACCATCCTGTGTTGTCCTGATAGCTGCCATTAGTTCATCAAGATTTGGTGGTTCATCCAGACTTGATACAGCTGGTCGTTGCACCAGAGCTTCTTTAGCCTTTTCAGTGAGATCTCCAGGGTTGTTCAGTTGGTCAAAGTGGTCTGCAAATCTGTCCAGGATCTTGTCTTTCTCCTGCAGAACCGTTTCACCATCCATAGCCTTTAGTTGGATCAATCCTCTTGGTTTAGGGCCGTAGATTTCTCTCAAACCTGTGAAGAATGTTTTCATGTCCTTCCTGTCTGCTGCAGTTTGAAGTTCCTCGCTTTTTCATCCCACCAGTTGGACTTCATCTCTCTGGTGTACTTCTGTAGCTCACTCTGAGCCTTTGAGTATTTCTTCTTCTTCGACCGTGTGTTACACTGTAGATTTTCCTGCCTAGCTGTATTCCTTGCTTCTAGTAGTTTCTTCAGATGTTCATCATGCTCATCAAACCAATCTTGATGTTTCCTCTCAGGGTGGTCTAAAACATCTCTCGCAGTCTGATACACCATATCCTCCAGTGTTGCCCATTTCTCTTCTATGTCATTCTTTGAGTTGCTGCTGTCCCAGTCTTTCAAGTTTTCGTCCATTTCCTGTTTAAATTCTTCCTGCTTCTTTTGGCCTTTCAGTGGACTTGTGTTTAGCTTCCGTGGTGGCTTCATACCCATCCTGCAGTGCTGTTTTTGTCTGCAAATCCTTAATCTAGATCTCAGCATAACATGATCAGTACCACAGTCTGCACCTCTCATTGCTCTGGTGTCCAATACATCCCTTCTGTCTCTCTGCCTTACTATGATGTGGTCTAACAAGTGCCAGTGCTTGGATCTTGGGTGCATCCATGTCTTCTTGTGTGTGTCCTTGTGCTTAAATAGAGTGTTGGTTATCACAAGGTTGTACTCTGAACATAGTGCAAGTAGAAGTTCTCCATTAGCATTGCACTTGCCTACTCCATGACTGCCTAGCACTCCTTTCCATTTCTCAGTGTCCAAACCAACTCTAGCATTAAAATCTCCAACAAGTATCAGCCTGTCATCAGTCGGTACACGCCTGATAGTCTCACGTAAATCACTGTAGAACTTTTCCTTCGCCTCCTCTGTGTTGGTCATTGTTGGGGCATACACACTGATGAGTGTCGCATACATCTTCCACTGTAGTGGGAATCTCATAGTCATTATCCTGTCGTTGATCGGCACTGGTTCCTCATCAAGCATTGCTGCTATCTCCTTTCTAACTGCAAAGCCAACTCCTGTTTCTCTCCTTTCTTGAGTTGATTTCCCACTCCAAAAGAAGATGTACCCATGGTCTTCCAAGCTGTCATATCTAGGAAATCCTGTTCCACTAAGTGCAGCTATGTCTACATTGTACCTGTTCATTTCCAGGGCCACAAGCGCGGTCTGTCTTTCTGGGCGCTGTGATGTTGTTCTGTCCAACAGAGTGTGTACATTCCATTCTGCTACACACAAGGCTGCTGTTTTCCTCTTCCTGCTCCTAACTTACTTTTCACTGCCTGTGTGAACAGATCAGCGTGGACTTTGTTGATCCGGGCAACGTCGGAGCCGGTATGAGTTGCTTTCTGACTGACCATTTCATGAAACAGCTTGCAAAGTATTTGCATACTGCTAGCTTTTGCTGGACTAGCAGCACATTCTTGGCAGATAGAGGTATTATCAGTGGCAAGGACAAGCCAACACAAACTGACTCCAGTATCTGTTGCAGTGACTGAACAAATGATAGGTTTGTTTATCTCTGCTCTTTGTGTAGTGCATGTCACGATGCACCGACTGGCACAGTCCACCACAGACCTTGCGACAGATGTGTTTATCTGCCAGGATGTCCAGTCTCACTCCGTGTAACTGGGAGTGGTCCACCACAGACCTGTGGCAGATATTGTTTTTAGTTCTGCCAGGATGCCCCGTTTCACCCTCCATGCCCTCGGAAGGGCAGAGTTGCCGGTTGAGTCGCCGACAGCCCGACCCATGAGACAGGCAGTGACGTGCAGAAAAATCAGGGGCAGATTTTCCACACTGCCACATTACATTTTTGCATTGCAGCAGTGTGAAATATCAGAAATTCCTGTTTTTTTATGATTCACTGGGTTGTTTACTCATCCTCGGCTCCTTCTCAAAGTAAAACAATAGTTTCTGTGTCAGTTCTGAACCGGGGGGTTTGAGCCAATCAAGACAGGCATTTTTGCAGAAAAAGAGGTCCAATGCCCTGTAAATAAAAATCACCATAAAGCAAGATAAAAGTACCAAAGGCAAAATAGGTTACTGCTTCATGTTTATATTAGCAAAGATAATTTTAAGTGAAAAATTTGATTAAAATAACAGTAAATGCTATATTTCCTCTAAAATAGAAAGCTAGTTATTCGTAGACATGAGACCATTTGTAAAAATGTGTAGAATTGGTTGTCACTGCGAGTTAGTAGTGATGGAATCCACAGTTCACTAAAATGTACTGAGTCACTTCTGGTATGCTTGCTTAAAAGATCCATTCAAAGCATCCATATACTGACTCACTCAGTGCTGCACCTGAGCTCCAACTGCCTACCGCTCATTGAACTGAGAGTCAGCCAGGCTTGTTTACTGCCTAGGCGGGTGATTCAGCTGGTGATCCCTGGCTTCCTGTACAGTTCTGGTAATATGATTCAGTACAGTACTGCAAACTGCGCAGCGAACATATGAAATGGCAGCAAGCCCAAAATGCAGAGTAAGTAATGTGTTTATTTACAATGGGTGGATGTGTAGAATGTCCAAATACAGTCACACTGGCAAGGGAAAGACACCCGGCTACAAACTTAGTTGGTTCAACAGGAATTCCTAATGTGCTCCAGTTGACCAGGAGCGGAGAAAAAGGCACGAGGAAAGACTTACTACGGTGTCGGAGCGGAAAGGCTATAAAGGAACAACACGATTCAGTCCGAGGGAAAACCAACAGAAGCAAGTCTGGATGTCCAAGGTTGACATCGCTAAGTTGCCACAACAGCTGGTCACATTCTACCCTATAAATACACAACCCCAGAATGAGGGCAAGTGGACACAGCTGTGTGGCCACCCGGTGCGTGACTGATTGAACAATGTGTGTGTGCATGCGTGAGTGTGAATGTGAGTGTGTGTGTATGTGTGCGTGCGTGCGTGCATGAGTGTGTGTGCATGCATGAGTGTGTGAGTGTGTATGTGGTGAACCAGACCGCTGGTGGATGCCTGGTGAGGAGGAGGCATGGCTGTGGGACTGATGGAGAGCAAGGCTCAATCCATCAGCTGGAATTAATAATCAGTAATTAAACCCAACAGCCACAAGTCATGCTCGGGGTGATGACCCCGTACATGACAAGTACGTATGTTCACCCATAAAAACTAGTACATTCAAATGAATCATTCAGAAACATTGCCGCACTACTAGTCAGTCACATGTGGTTAAGTTTAAAGTTACCAAAAAATCAATTTTTTTCTTAACATGTCTGTAATATGTGTCTTGTGACTAACAAGACATATCAAGGCAGTTGTAAGTCCCAAGTCTGTATTTTTCTGCTAAGACATTTAGTTCCTACCTACGGCTGTCAGACTGTACAACCTAAGCAGGGCTGCTCGCAGAGATAGCAAAAAGACGTAACAACCTAATAGTATTGAATGCAAAAGATGCAATAGACTTACACAATGGTCCCCTCCAGTATACAACTAGGAAAATACCGGTCGCTATGGAGGGTGAGAATATGTATGGGTACATAATCATACCATGCAGGATAACTAAGTAGACGGTTGTGCTGTTTCATTCCATCTAGCTACAATGCTCCGCACTGTGTGTGTTTATATATTTACATATTTATTCCATCTAGCAACAATGCTCCGCACTGTGTGTCTATATATATATATTTATATTTATATGTACATATGTATACTTGCTGCTCTTGTTTTTTTCTCTTGCCTTCTGATTGTTGCTCTGAGTGTTGCTATCCCTGTGCTGTTGCAATCCTGGAATTTCCCCATTGTGGGACTAATAAAGGCTTATCTTATCTTATCTTATCTTATCTTATCTTATCTTATCTTAGTTAAGCTCCTCCCAGTGAAAAAAGGCAAGTTTAGATGGACCATTTTTAGTTACATCACTATAACAGGTCCGTAGTGTAGAGCCAACCAGGACTATGAACTGTGTCTGGCCTCGGGGGAAGACAGCAGAACTAAAGACTGAAGTTAGCCTTCAGGCCCAGTTGGTATTTCTGGACAGCTGGTTTGAAAATTTGACCCAAATTAAGATGGGTTTTACCATTAAACTGCTTTTAAGGGCCAGTGCACTGTATCATTAGCCTGGGCCACTGTGGAGACAACTGAGCATGTCCTTCAACTGGTCTTTTTATAACAGGATTATTCTGCTAGCCACTCTGAGCCTTGTGAGATGTGGGTGGGCCTATTCACAGATCCTGGCATTTGAAGGAGGAGGAAAGAGTGAAAAAATTTTGACACAAAACTGTAAGACAATGAAATTCTTTTCTTTTGTAGAGCAAATGGCATAAGATACCATTTTTTGACAACGTAGATTTGTTTTTATAGGGGATTTATATCCAGTGGAGTCTGTCTTCAAGGGATGATTAGATGCCAATTCATTGTAGTTACCTCAAAGATATTATGGATCACTGTGTTGTTACTTTTCCTTTCAGTCCATCAAAGACATCTGCTTTGTAGCTTTGCTCAGTACTGGATAAGACCTGCAAAAAAGTTGCTGTTAGCTGATAACTTAGAAATACATATCACTGTGTATTTATAGTTGCTTCTGTCTTCAAAATACAGAATGAAGACAGTGATTTATTCAGGGTTAACATTGCAAGCCTACAAACCTATGGGTGATGGCAGGGCAGCAACATTCATCTTTTCTATGCAGTCTTTTTTGCATGTTTAAAACACAGCCTTTGTACAGTTGAAACTCTGACCTTGATTTTTTTTAATAAGCGACACACAACAAAAACAACCTTACTTGGCATTGCTGAACTTCATTTGATTAGAGTTTAAGCTTACCTCTTTTGGCAGTGCGAGTGCACATTACAAAAATCAACCCAGAGATTAGCTTGCAGACAAAAAGCAAGAAATATCAAATGTTTCTTTAAATAAGCTAGAACAGTTTAATGAGGTTAAAACATCATTTTAGCAGTGTTGGGTCTCATATTGCCAAAGAAATGCACAAATATTTTAGCGAGACAGTCCAAACATCACAGAGACCCATGAGAAAATGCGATATTTCTGCTTTGTTGACTAAAAAAACCCTTCAAAACAGGAAGACAACACAACCCCTCTTTTCACTAGTAGCTCGGAAAAAAAAGGTAAACCCTCTTCTCACTTCCCTGCAGTCATGCTTGAGACAAATCCCCCAAATACCAAGGTGAGAAATAAACCTGTATCAGGCAGGCAAATATCTGAGTCCTAAAAATAACTCTTATCTGATCGGTATTATTAAAATCCGTGACTTTCTCATCCGCAGCTCATTTGTCATCATCATTACAGACAGCATATCCTAATCTTCATCAGCTTCATAATGATAATCACCTTCAAAGTTATCATTATCAGCATAACTGCTATTACTTCACCTGTGACATCAATAATAATAATACATTGCCATTGCAGACATCCCCCACTATCATTAAACTTTGTCATTAATATTTTTCTGACTTCATCAAAGGAAATGGCTGATCAGGGTTTGGCTATTTATAGTAAATCATTGCATATTTCAGTCGTGTTCTGCAATGGAGAATTTAACATTGAGAAATCAAAAGGACTCAATGCATACATGGACACCAAGTGAATGGAGCAAAAATATTTAAAAATCACACATACAGTGCTGTGAAAAAGTATTTGCCTGCTTTCTCATTTCTTCTATTTTAGCATATTTCTCACACTTAAATGTTTCAGATCATCAAACAAATTTTTATATGCGACAAACATAACCGGAGTATATACAAAATACAGTTATCATGATTTCATTTATTAAGGGAAAAAAAGCTAGTCAAAACTACCTGGCTCTATATGAAAAAGTAATTGCTCCCCTTGTTACATCATGAATTAACTGTGATTAACCACATTTTTTGAAAGCTGAGTTCAATTTCACTTGCCACACCCAAGACTGATTACAGCCAGACCTGTTGAATCAAGAAATCACTTAAATAGAACCTGTTTGACAAGGTGAAGTAGGCTAAAAGATCTCAAAAAGCAACACATCATGCTGTGATCTAAAGAAATTCAAGAACAGATAAGAAACAAAAAAAAACAGAACATCTAAAGACCTGCAGGCCTCACTTGCCTCAGTTTGGACACTGGTCCATGATTCAACATAAAGAAAGAGACGGGACACAAATGGCATCAATGAGCGAAAACCACTGCTGACCATAAAGAGCACAAAGGCTCGTCTCACATTTGCAAAAAAAAAAAAAAAAAATATCTTGATGATCCCCAAGACTTTTGGGAAAATATTCTGCGGATTGATTTGAAAGGTATGTGTCCCCTTATATCTGGTATAAAACTAACACAGCATTTCATAAAAAGATTATCACAGCAACAGTCAAACATTGTGGTGGTAGTGTGATGTTCTGGGGCTGCTCTGCTGCTTCAGGACCTGGACAACTTGCCGTAATTGATGGAACCATGGATTCTGCTCTCTACCAGAAAATCCTGAAGGAGAATGTTCACCCATCAGTTCATGACCTCAAGCTCAATCCTTCCAATGTGGCTGAATTAAAACAATTCTACAAAGAAGAGTGGCCAAAATTCCTCAACAGTGATGTAAAAGACTCTTTGCCAGTTATCACAAATGCTAGATTTCCAAGTGTGACACAACCAGATATTAATTGTTGGGAGCAATTACTTTTTCACATAGAGCCAGGTAGGTTTGGATAGATTTTTTTCTCTTAATAAATGAAATCACCATTTTAAAACTGCATTTTGTATTTACTCAGGTTATCTTTGTCTAATATCAACATTTGTCTCATGATCTGAAACATTTAAGTGTGACAAATATGGAAAAAATATAAGAAATTAGGAAGGGACAAATACTTTTATACAGCACTGTTTGGGGTATCCAAACCACTGCCATGTCCTTATGTGGAGATTTGTTGAGAGGATCGGACTGGAATCTGATTGGACTGACTACCCAGCTGTAATCTGAGCAGTTGGTAATTGGTAATGAGTGATTCTGAAGCATGAACTAGTTAATGCAGCATTCTGCCTGGGCAAAACTGTTGCTTCATGAACATCAGTCAGCATTTACACTATCAGTCTACCTCTATTGTGTTTCAACAGAAATGACAACGGTAACTCAAAGCTTGCAGTCAGTCAAAGAAAAGACCAGGGTCAACACCACCCAGGAGGTTTAAATGAGATTAAACATTGTCCATGCTATTCTGTTCTGTTCCTAAAACATTCTTGCTATGGAAAATTGTAATTTTGGCGTGTTCTCATGTGAGACTGATTCATTCAAAGTCTAGCACTATGACAGCTTTTATGCACCATGACACTATTCTCACCTTGGGCCTCACTAAAAAGTTTCAGTACTAAAGAGGGTATGTATACTAAGGGTCAAGTCGAAAACTGTGTTCTCAGCTAAAATGAGCTAAAATAGTCTGAGCCAGCAAGGCAGAGCATGGCCTTCAAACTTCCCAAATGCCAAGTCACTCAAAGGCTGCAAAATGGATATGAAATGAAATTAAGATCTGTTACATTCTCAAAGATATTAGCAGATGAAAGTGGAGCTTTTTGAATGCAAGACAAAAGGTGGACATTAAGGCTGACAAAGAAATCTAGAAAATCTTATGGCAACGTGTTATGATCCTTACAAGTTGCACCTTGTAAAGGGAACTTATCAGGCTTTCCAATGATATATTACCAATTGGTATTACTAAATGGGAGAAATAACTGACTGGAATAATATTTCTGAACTTTTTTTTTGAGGAGTTTATATTCAAAGGAATGGTGTGGACAAGTCTGTAAAGACCAAAAGACAGTAATCTATGTTTCAGCCATACAAGAACCACCATATGAGCAGCACTCACCTGCATCAAATACTGTTTCCAAGAAGAGGTTTGTTCTTTCAAGCAAGTAGCAAAGGACTACTACTTAAAATAAGTTTTTAAAAGAGTTTATTTCTAGGAAGATGCATGAGCTAGATTGGAGGCTGTGGTTTGGGAAGGGATTTGATAAAGACTTGCCTCTTGTGCCTCTGAGGGAAGCTGATGAAATGAGGAGAGGCAACCAGAGAGGAAGTTGAGGTGTTGTCCCCAATTACTGACACAATTCATTAAAACTTAACTCTGTTTACGAAATATACAACACCATTAGTTTGTCTCAGAGATTTATGCTGATTGATACCTCTAAAATACACACTGAAAAAAGCTTGCAGTTTATTCTAAAATATAATTTTTACAGGTCTAAGCAGGAAAAGCTTTGTTATGCTTGACCAAACCCTTTGACATTTAAAAGAAATTAAACCCATTTACTTTAACAACAGCATTAGTACTTTATAATTTCTCCCATGATCACCATACAACCACCCAAACCCTTTCATCGTAATTCACTGACCCCTGGGTGCTTCATCATCAGAACTATGAACGGTATTTCCAGTAATATTCTACAGAGGTGCGGGAAAAATTGAAATATTTCCGTGCTCCATGAACAGCGGTGAAAATGTCAAGGAAAACAGCCCACAGGAGAAAGAGAGCAAAACAAACCGGGGCGATAGCGAGTTTGATCTGCTATTTATGACAAAGCGGGAAAACAAAGCAGGACTATCAAATCGATAGCTTCCTAAATCACCTAAGAGAGGAGGGCTCGCAGAGGCTCCCAGGCAGCAATCCAGCTTAGGGGCTCGCTGTTTATGGATGCACCCACCCACACATATTCGGTTCATGCACACACCCAGAACAACCCTGAAATCCTAAAAAAACTTGCACATCTTAAGGTATCTCTCAGGAAAAAATAAACACCCACACTCTTTCTCTCTCGCTCTCACGCACGTACAGTAATCCTGCTTTCTGTCACATGTGGACGTGCACTCAGACATCCCCAGTGACAATCCCCCAAACAAAATCCTAAAAGCATGCCTCTCTCTGTCTTTTGCACACATGCAAAAAGCGCACACATCGAGGCACACTCCTCACCCATATGCACTCGACTTCGCTTTTCACCGGGAACATCAGAAATAAACAATCCTCTCGTCTGCCACACACCCACAGATGTACACATTAATATAGTTTCACTTACTCTCGCATGCACTCCCAATAATAAAAAGAAAGCCCCTCCAACTCATACGCAACCACAAAACCCTGCTGAGATTGTGTCACCGCTTGATCCAGTTTCACCAGGAAAGTATATTATGCTCGTATTTTTTAGGGAAAGGCTGTGTGTTGAAATACGACATGGGGGGGGGGGGGGGGGTTGTAAATATGCGCCGTAAACAGCAGAATGGAGATATACTGAGCAAATAAAAATGATTTATCCCAGTTTTGATTGTAACTTGCAGTCGTGTATTGTTCACTCACATCTTGCTATAAATAGTTTAGCCGCAATTTTTGTCTCCTAAATTACATTTAGTGCCAGGCTTCGGCATGGCTTCACTTACTTGAGGAAGTGAGTTTCTGGGCAGAACAAGCACACAGTCGATGAGTTTTTTCTTTTATTACTATTATTATTTGAGAGAACTGCATTGCTTGTGGTCCTTTGTAGTGTATGTGTGTGTGTATGTGTGTGTGTGTGTTTGAAGTTTCTGCTTTAATATGCTTGCATGCGCTGGGTAAGAGTTACTCCCCAAGTCCGCCGAGGATTGTTTGTTTACGAGTTCACCGCTAATGCTCATTCAGCAATTGGTAAGCGGTGTCACGGAGCAGTTGAGGTAAACGCCTGGTCAGCTATGTTTAGACCTTCCACCAAGGGGAAAGGCCTGATTCATATGCGCGGTCTCATCTGCATACATTACCGTGATCGGCGGCGACATGCAACCAGACCATGCCTGCACAGTCCCTCAGCGGGTGGTAATTACGTCCACAGCGCTCAGTTCGTTCCCCAAGAGAAAGGATCAGAATGACAGGTTAGAGAACGAGAGAGGGATGAAATTAAGCACTGACAAAGAGGAAATGACAGGAAGAGAAGGAGTGAATGAGCATCGCTGTCAAAGACGGGATGAGACAGAAGAGAGGACAGTCAGAAATAAACAGAGCCATGAGTGGAATGTTTGTCGAGTTGAAGGGCTGAAGAAAAGAGAGAAGTTACATGGTATATGGTATGCTGTCATAGCTGTGTGAGCGGGCCTGCTGGTGGGTGAGCAATGGTGAAAAGGAAGAGGAGGATGACGGGTGAAAGAAAGCAGAGACCAGAGCCGTTTTCTCCCTCAAGCAGAAGGCAGAATGTGAATACCTAATCAATAGCCATCAGACACAGGAGGATTTATTGTCTTGAGCTGCAGGACCCAGACACCCCAAGGCAAGTCGAGTGTTCAGACCTGAGCAATGGAGCACGAACCTTGCAACGCAGCAAGTGGCTGTGATACAAGCAATATCGGGGTCAAAAGAGGACAATCCTGCTGCATTTAACTCTTTTTTGCAGAACACTTTTTGTTAGACAAACTGAATTTAATTTAGGTGACTCTGACAAATGCATTTTGAATTTGATAACTCTTTTTTATTGCAGATGCCATTCTGTCAGATATTGATCATGTATCACAGATGCAAAGTAGCAGCAGTCCTACTTTAGCCCCCATAATGTCCTCCCAGTTGCCTAACACCTTTTGTCTTCTGGGGTCAAAAATGACCCCGCCTGGTTTGCTTGTTAGTTAAAGCATATAGTATAAATTCTCAATCAGCTGTGTGTTAGTGTCACACATTTAGTCTTACTTCAGTCCAACCCATTACCACAATTTGTTTCCCTTTGTTTTGGAATTTAGGGCTAATAGACCTTGTTTACATTTGAGTTGACCATCATGTTTTTCTGGAGTCATTCTGACCCCAAGGACATTATGAAGATTATAAAATAAGCTTGAAATCTACTTGAAAAAATTGCTTTGATTTGCAGGATAGTTGCAAGCACTGATATGTATTTAGTTTGATTTTGAGGTGATTGATGAAAAAACAATACCACAAAAGAAGACTTGCCCTATCCATCAGAATGATGGATATCAAAGAATGCATCTGTTGTGCTTCAGTCAGGAGGCTAATTTGCATCTCATTTGGACTTACCTTCTTTGAAGAGAATGAAGAATGGAAAAGCAGTGGGTCCAGCTGACATACCTGTGGAGGTATGGAGATGTTTAGGAGAGATGACAGTGGGCTTTTTAACCAGATTGTTTAACAATCTTGGAGAGTGAGAGGATGCCCGAGGAGTGGAGATGTGTAGTAGTACCAGTTCTCAAGAACAAAGGTGATGCTCAGAGCTGTAGTAACTACAGAAGCATAAAGTTGATCAGTCCTGTATGAAGACATGGGAAAGAATTGTTGAAGCCAGGTTAAGAAGAGAGGCAATGATCAGAAAGCAGCAGTACAGTTTCATGTCAAGAAAGAGTACTACAGATGCAATGTTTGCTTTAAGAGTGTTGATGGAGAAGTATAGAGAAGGTCAGAAGGAGTTGCACTGTCTTTTTGGATCCAGAGAAAGCATATGACAGGGTGTCAAGAGAGGAAGTGTGGTACTGTGTGAGAAAGTCTGGAGTGGCAGAGAAGTATGTGAGGGTGGTGCAGGACATGTATGAGAACAGCGAGACATTGGTGAGGTGTGCTGTAGGAGTGACAGATGGATTCTAGGTGGGGGTGGGATTACATCAGGGATCTGCACTGAGCCCCTTCTTGGATGCCATTTTGATGGACAGGCTGACAGATGAGGTCAGACAGGAGTCTCCATGGACCATGATGTTTGCAGACAACACTGTGATCTGTAGTGAGAGTAGGGAGTAAGGGAAAGAGAACATGGAGAGGTGGAGGTATGCACTGGAGAGAAAAGGAATGAAAGTCAGAAGCAAGACAGAATACATGCGTGAATGACAGGGAGGCAGATGTAACGGTCAAGATGCAAGGAGCAGAGATAGTGAAGGTAGATGAGTTTAAATCCAAAAGCAATTGTTATGATCTGGCGAGCGCACTCCCCCTCCCATCCTGTGGGAGGGTCCCTGGCTCCGTAGGTAATCAATACACCTCCGTGAGTGGATGCACCTGCTGTCTCCTCACTGCCAGTGCTTAAAAGGACCAGTCTGTGAATGCTCCAGCGCTGGCTCGTTGGGTATACTGCCATAAAATAATTAAGTCAGTAAAGTATTAATTGTCTTGGAACCCAAAGAATAATCCGTCCCTCTCTTCCTCCTTCTCAAGTTGCTGTCATCTCTGCGGTGTGTCCCTGGGGGTTCGTTGTGCGCTCACCTGCTCCTTCATCATTGGCTTCAATCCAGATCGTCTACTCCACCCGGTCAGACATTTCACCAGCCCTACTCATCCGCAGCTTCCATTCCAATTTATCCTTGCCTTCCTGGGTTCCTCTTCGGGCTCTCTGCTCTCACTCATAAGAGTTTTTCCTATGATTTATTATTACCTGCCTCCCTCCTCGTTCTAATCTGCGCTCATCTCCCTCAATATAGGCTGGGCGCTCCTCTGGAGAGTGAGGTGTTTTTTCCGCTAACTTTGCAACAATTCTTTTCAATAAAATTGTGTTTACAACTTTGCCTCTCTGCGTTGTGTGCATTCTCTGGTATATATCTTGCACATGGGCTGATATTTCTAGTAATCATGACAGAGTTGTCATTTAATTTTAAAAACGAAAATCATTATCAATATTAAATCAGGTTTAACCTCTTGCACTCCGGGCAATTTTCCTAAAAATGCCAAAAAATAACGTGCCCAAAGTAAATCGAAAGCTGTTCTTCAACCCTTTGCAGCATCTTCATGGGGTTGGTCTCATTTAAAAGAAAACACTTTGAATTTTTTGGCAAAAAAAACATAATCTCTCTACGTGCTCCGGCCAGTGAGTTACAGTCATCTAAACATACTGAACTTGAAGAAAAAAAATTTGGACACGGTGTTTTTTTGGATACAAATGCTTGCAAATAACACACAGCTGTCCGATCCGGCTGAAAAATGCAACAGAAATGTAGAACCAAGTGTCATCCAGCTGAGATCCAAATTTGGTAACAATACCACAAAAAATGAATATTTTACACAGCTTTGTTCTCAGGCTGTTCCCAGGCGTTTTGGAACTGTGCCAAATTGTGCCAAATGGCACAGTTTGGAAAAACGTCTGTAACTTTTGAATAATTCAATGTAGAAGCTTCATTTTAGGCTCAAAGGAAAGGTCACACTCAGGGCTGTGTCTGTGTGTGTGTGTGGGGTGGGGGGTCGTCCCCCCCCCGCTACCAAGGACAGAGTTCAGCCCTCGCTACATGACAGATTACACTCGTTGCATGTTTCCACAGCAACGCTGTCACAGCGGCTTCCCCCCCCCCCGCTACTGTGTGTGTGTGGGGGGGGGGGGGTTGTCCCCCCCCCGCTCGCTACAGAGGATGGACTTCAGCCATCGCTACACAACAGATTAGCCTTATGTGGTGATGTAGGACAGCAGTGCAGTCACCGCGGCTCGCCCCCCCTCGCTGCAGAAGAATAGCGGGGGTGGGGGGGGCGTTCACAGCCTGTACACTGCGAGCAACCCCTTGTACCGCGGCGCACGAACTTCAGACTTCGTGAACCGCACAGCTGTAACTTACTGATCGGTCAAAAGTCATTTTGGATTACAATTTTCAGGGATAGAGAATAATTTAGCTTATAACACCTTACCTCTTCACAGCAGAGTCTTGGCGAACTTGTCTTCCTCATTGTCAGACGAACGCGACGCTGGTCCGCTCTGGTTCTGGTCTCGCGACTCGATCAAAACATAATTCCATTATTGCGGTTTTGTGCTTCCATGATTGCGGTTTTTGGCGAACGATTTTTATAACAGTAGTAATTAAAAAAAGACTGGCGAAGGCGTGTGTGTCACTCAGCCTTCGTCGTCAGCCTCCGTCGGTCTATAATGACCATGGAAAAAATCATAACGTCTACTCTGCTGGAACCAATACAAAATAAGCACCGCCTGTGGCCGAACATGCCGATCCACGAATGGCACTCCCTGTCACACAGGTTGCATTTGTGGATGGTCTCCATGCTGCTGGGTCTGTGGGGCTCTTCCTGTGTCCTTTTTTGATCCGCTCCAGCAGTCAGTCTTCACCCAGCCTTAAAAAAAACAGCTCACAAACTTCTCTGCTTCAATTGGCTCACTGCATTCAAAGCGTTGGGAGGCGGGTCCTCCTTCCTAGGTTTTCATTCATTGGCTCTTCAAGGTTTCAGAAACCCAATTCAAGGCTCTTATTAGTCGAATGAGAGGTCAATCAGATGAACTAATCTGTTCGCGGCTGTGTTTGCAGCTTTTTTTTTCAGTGGCGCTTGGAGGCCACACCACCTACACCACCACCATCAATATCCTTATCATGCATCATGCGCACGAGGGCGCACGAGTGCGCTCTCGTGCGCCCTCGTGCGCCTTAGGACGCAGAGACTTGCCCGCCCGCGGAACAACGGAGTGCAAGAGGTTAAAATGTTTCACTCTGTGTGTCATAAATATATGAAATTCTCTTTTGGAATTATCTTGCAAAAAAATAATCTTTTTCAAAAAACTACTTCACTGAAATGCAGTTTTTCTAACTATTAACCATAAACATGCAATATTTTTATTTAGCTTGTTTCAGATTGCAAAGTAAACTGCTAAAAAAATCACAATCAATAAAACAATTCATCAAATCTCTTTTATTGTGGTTATTTCAGTCAAATATCAGTTTTATAGCCCGTTCTCTTCACAGCTGACCCTCGGTTCCTGCAGGATCTCCACCATGGACCTCAGAAATAAATCAGAAAAAAGGAAAAAAAAATCTGAAAAATTTGATTGTCACTTCAGATGTGATGGACATTTTTAAGATCATCCATCCATCCATCCATCCATCTTCAACCGCTTTTCCGGAGGTCCGGGTCGCGGAGGCAGCAATTCAAGCAGAAAAGCCCAGACCTCCCTCTCCCCAGCCACCTGCTTCAGCTATTCAGAGAGGATACCAAGGCATTCCCAGACCAACTGGGAGACATAGTCTCTCCACCAAGTCCTGGGTCTGCCCCGGGGTCTCCTCCCAGTGGGAAGTGCCTGAAACACCTCAAGTGGGAGGTGTCCAGGAGGCATCCTAATCAGATGCCCATACCACCTCAATTGACTCCTTTCAATGCGGAAGAGCAGCAGTTCTACTCTGAGCCTCTCCCGGATGACTGAGCTCCTCACCCTATCTCTGAGGGTGAGTCCAGCAATCCTACGGAGAAAGCTCATTTCAGCCGCTTGTATCCGCGATCTTGTTCTTTCGGTCATTACCCAAAGCTCGCGACCACAGGTGAGAGTAGGAACGTAGATTGACTGGTAAATCGACAGCTTTGCCTTAGAACTAAGATCACTCTTCACCACAACAGACCGGTACAACGTCCACATCACTGCAGATGCTGCTCCGATCCATCTGTCAATCTCTCACTCCATTTTCCCCTCACTCATGAATAAGACCCCAAGATACAGTACTTACGTAAACTCCTCCACTTGGGGCAGGAGCCTGTCCCCAACCCGGAGAGGACAATCCACCTTTTTCTGGCTAAGGACCATGGACTCGGACTTGGAGGTGCTGATTCTCATCCCAGCCGCTTCACACTCAGCGGCAAACTGTCCCAGCAAGAGCTGTAGGTCATTGCTAGATGAAGCCAACAGGACAACATCATCTGCAAACAACAGAGATGAGATCCTGTGGTCATCAAGCATGACACCCTCCATTCCCTGGCTGCGTCTAGAAATCCTGTCCATAAAAATTATAAACAGGATCGGGGACAAAGGGCAGCCCTGGTGGAGTCCAACTCTCACTGGAAATGAGTCCGACCGAGTGTTGGCAATATGAACCAAACTCTCACAACAGTCGTACAGAGACCGAATAGCTCGTAACAACAAGCCCAATACCCCATACTCCCGAAGCACCCCCCACAAAAAACCACAAAGGACACAGTCAAATGCCTTCTCCAAGTCCACAAAACACATGTAAACTGGTTGGGCAAACTCCCACAAACCCTCAAGAATTCTCGAGAGGGTAAAGAGCTGGTCCGATGTGCCATGGCCAGGACGAAAACCACATTGCTCCTCCTGAATCCGAGATTCAACCAACGGCCAGACTCTCCTCTCCAGTACCTTGGCATAGACCTTCCCAGGGAGGCTGAGGAGTGTGATCCCTCTAAAGTTGGAGCACACCTTCCGGTCCCCTTTTTTGAAGAGAGGAACCACCACCCCGTTTGCCATGTGTCATATCCGGCTCTAGGGAGCCGGGCAATCAGAGCCAGGGACAAGCCAGTGAGTCGTGATGGTTTATTTTGGGTAAGGGATAAGGAGAGCACAGATACTCATGCAGAGGTACACTCACGGGTTGCACAGCGCAGAGGTAAGCAGCTCGTACCGGACGTGGGGGTAACAAGACGTACATACTCACAGCGGGATACAAACACAGGAATGCTGCAAGAGTATGAGCTGACACCAGACGAAGGGGCTTCAGCTTAGCAATGTGTTTATGTCGCAGCCCCGAGTCAGAGGCTGCTCCTATTTATCCTCATTGGCAGCGCCCCAGCTGATGAAGACTAATTGGCCCCAGCCGTCCATAATGCTGCCAGCTGGGAGCCTGCTGAGACGCTGCTCAATGGGAAGCAGGGATGAGGGAAAACATGGGCTGAGTGCCGAGACGGCATCTCAACCCATGGTGACAGAGTCCCCCCCTCAAGGTCGGGCTCCTGAACGACCAGAAACATCCCAGCCCCCCCCCCCACACACACACACCTAGGGTGGGAGGAAGGGAGGCAGGACCGGAGGGGAAGAAGCCAAGGGAAGGACAACACCAATGGGGCAATGTAGGGTAGCGGGAAAAAAAAAAAAACCTAAATACAACACTGACAAAACAGGGAATAATTAACCCAAGTACAGATGGGGAGAAGAACTGGGTCAGCACGCCGGTTACACACTACTCAGAGAGTACCAACAATGCGTGACCCAGAGCAAGGAAAAAAAAACACCAAAAAGGTACAGGGCAAAAATGCTGAGTATGGTCAAAAAAAGGGGAAACACAATACACAGCACCAATATAAGTACATACACACAGTCACCAAGAAAAGTGAAGGTGACTGGAACAAATGGACAATTACAGAGCATGGTGTTACGGAAAACAAGGCACATGACTCTATAATGAACAAACAGGACATAAAAAAGAAATACTGAGTGCAGGCAAAGAAAAACCCACACACACGAATATATAAATACCCACAGTCACCTAAAGAAATGAAAGTGACTGGAATAAATGGATAACTGCAGAGCATGGTCTGAAAGGAAACAAAACATAACTCTACAATGAAAAAACGAGGCTAAAAACATGGCACAAAAAGTAAAATGCTGAGCATGAGCGATGGAAAACACAGCACTATAAAAACAAATCCACCAACAGGACAAAATATTACACCCGAGTGACCTTCACAAAGATAAGAAAAAGTGACACCCGAGGAACATGGCAGGCAGAGTCCACAAATAGCCGAGATGGCTCCGGAGATCTCCCCGCCCATCGTCCCGTTGGCGAATCAGGGAAAGAGAAGTGTTCGGACGGCGAACTCCGGACCCAGATCCCAGGAATCCAGTCCACCGGCAGCCGAACCAGGCTGCCCAGAGGGAAACAGACCAGTGGGGGGAACTAGATCACCGAACCGAAAGTTCTGTGGGTCGGGTCGTCGACCCGCATCACTCAACCACCAGGACCGTTGAGACGGGCGAAGGATCAGAGCGGATCCCGGTGGAAGAGGCTCTGGGGAGAGCCGATGACGAGGGCGGCGGGCGTCAGGCCGCAGGGAAACGGACACCTCCTCACCGGACCTGGACAATACTGGGGCAGCACCCACGTCGGACCCCGATCGGGCCTCAGGTGAACCCACGTTGGACCCCGATTGGGTCTCGGGCGAACCCACGTTGGACACTGCACCAGAACCGACCTCCAACGTTGAACCCGGACCCTCCAGCACCACGAGGAACAGCAACTCCTCGCCGGTGACCCTGGAAGAAGGCTCAGAAGAGAAAACAGAACCGGGATCAGGATCACCGGCAGCGCCAGAACCTGGCGAGACGAGCTCAGACGCAGCGGGCGGCTGCACCCTGCTCGTCTCCCCTGGAGATAGGCTGAAGTGCTCAAAGATAAAAAGAGAGAAAAGAAAGGAGAGCACTCGCCTGATCTCGGGTTCTGACGCCGTCCAGGACTGCGAAGATCCAGGATCCGTCGTCAGGTCGCTGTCAGGCTCCCATCTAGCCGCGTCGGGCCCCGCAGCCAGCATGATGGTCAGCGCAGCTTGAGATTCCTCCGGCTCCGGTGACCCCGCCGACGATCCACTCGGCGTGAAGTCAGAAGAATCTCGTCCCGCTGGACCGAACCGCTCCTCCGTGGAGACCCGGGGACGCTCAATCGTCGGCGTAGACTCCACGCAGCAGTCAGTCCCCCTCCTCCGTCCGCAATGTAGCTGCGGAACCACAGGCCCTCTCCATATCCCACCACGTTGACCCGGAGCCGGGGACCGCTCGGCGGAGAGAGACACAGAGGATGTGGGATTAGGAATACAGGTTACAGCAGGTGGGGAGAGTTCAGGGAGCTGCGAACCCTGAACTTCTCCTCCAGGGATGTGACAGAGCAAATCATTAAGCAGGTGTGAAAAAACAATGACTTGCCTGCCCCCTGGAGGTTGAGTATCGCCTGCTGTAGTGGATTCTGCTTCTTCCTCTCCCCGCCCGGCGATAACGGAGGACCCCCCGGGAATTCGTCTGAGGATCGCCTGCGTTGTCTCCAGCAGAGAGCTCACCAGACCGGAATTCCAGGCACACACAGCAGTCAGGAAGCGCGTCGAGGAGGAGGGGAAAACAGCCGGGGTGAGCCAGCCCGAATGTCCAGGAATGACAGCGGGGAAATGAGGCTCAGGGAACGGGGCTGTAGAATCTCCACACAGACAAGGCGAAGAGGTGACAGCTGCGTGGGAGGAACTGTCCTGACGATGGCCCAGAACTGGATCCGGACGAGGTTCGTGCAGAGGTGACTCGGCGATGTGATGGTGGCTATTCCCGGGGAACGAAGCGAGGGGGAAACCCAGGATTCGCCGCTCCAGATTGGAGATCAAGGCGAGGAAGGCGCCGAGCACGGGAAAGCTTCGTAGCCCTGAAGTCCTCTCCATCAACCTCACTGCCGCCGCCACATGCCTGAAGGTGGTGACAGGAAACACAGTGGAGCTCGCGACAGCCACTCGACCCCCAGACATAACTGCTGTCAGCTGCGGCTCCTTGAAGGGAATCCCGAGTGACGTGGCGCAGGTCGGGGGAAGTCCTCTGGTTGGCGCGAACTCCCGGACTGGAATCGCGGCAGGAACGGGACTCCGAAGCGGGGAAAGACGTCGCCCACTTCGACTCCCTGCCGGGATTTCCATCCACCCCGTGGAGCTTCTCTCGCTGTGTACCTGCAGCGTCTATCCTGGCACTGTCCTCCAGATGGTACAGAGAGTGAGGGTGACAGTCCAGGAGTTCCTCAGCACGGCCCGGATGCCAGCGTCTCGCGTTGGAGGCGTCGTGCAGGGTGAAGAATGTCCCGTCGACAGCCTCCGAGATGGACCTCAGCTCGTCGCCCTGGCGCCAGAAGTGACTCCTGGGAAACGGCATGCTAGCAGCGCTGACACCCGGACAGAAAGGTACATTTCCACAGCGACTCACGGCCGCCGGCAACTCTTCTGGCTGCGACATACTGTCATATCCGGCTCTAGGGAGCCGGGCAATCAGAGCCAGGGACAAGCCAGTGAGTCGTGATGGTTTATTTTGGGTAAGGGATAAGGAGAGCACAGATACTCATGCAGAGGTACACTCACGGGTTGCACAGCGCAGAGGTAAGCAGCTCGTACCGGACGTGGGGGTAACAAGACGTACATACTCACAGCGGGATACAAACACAGGAATGCTGCAAGAGGAGTATGAGCTGACACCAGATGAAGGGGCTTCAGCTTAGCAATGTGTTTATGTCGCAGCCCCAAGTCAGAGGCTGCTCCTATTTATCCTCATTGGCAGCGCCCCAGCTGATGAAGACTAATTGGCCCCAGCCGTCCATAATGCTGCCAGCTGGGAGCCTGCTGAGACGCTGCTCAATGGGAAGCAGGGATGAGGGAAAACATGGGCTGAGTGCCGAGACGGCATCTCAACCCATGGTAACACCATGCCAAAGGCACTGCCCCCGACCTCCACGCAATGTTGCAGAGGCGTGTCAACCATGACAGCCCAACAACATTCAGGGCCTTGAGGTACTCAGGGCGAATCTCATCCACCCCTGGGGCCCGGCCACCAAGGAGATTTTTAACCACCTTGGCGACCTCAGCCCCTGTGATAGGCGAGTCATCCCCCTCGTCCACAAACCTTGCTTCCTCTGTCGAAGGCGTATCAGTGGGATTGAGGAGATCCTCGAAGTATTCCTTCCACCGCCCGACGATATCCCCAGTCGAAGTCAACAGCGCCAAGCCGCACCATACACAGTGTGGACAGGGAGCTGCTTTCCCCTCCTGAGCCGCCGGACAGTTTGCCAGAATCTCTTCGAGGCCGACCGAAAGTCTTGTTCCATGGCCTCACCAAACTCCTCCCATACCCAGGTTTTTGCTTCAGCAACCACCCGAGCTGCACTCCGCTTGGCCTGCCAGTACACCTCAGCTGCTTCAGGAGTCCCACAAGCCAACCAAGCTTGATAGAACTCCTCCTTCAGCTTAATGGCCCCCCTCACCACTGGTGTCCAGCACTTGGTTCGGGGGTTGCCACCACGAGATGCACCGACCACCTTGCGGCCGCAGCTCTGGGCTGCCACTTCAACAACAGAGGTGGAGAACATGGCCCATTCAGACTCCATGTCTCCAGACTCCCTCGGAATGTGGTTGAAGTTCTTCCGGAGGTGGGAGTTAAAGACCTCACGGACAGGGGCCTCAGCCAGACGTTCACAGCACACCCTCACTATACGTTTGGGTCTACCAGGTCTGAATGGCTTCCTCCCCCGCCATCGGATCCAACTCACCACCAGGTGGTGATCAGTTGACAACTCTGCACCTCTCTTTACCCGAGTGACCAAGACATACAGTCGCAGGTCTGATGACACGATAACAAAATCGATCATCGACCTGCGACCTAGGGTGTCCTGGTGCCAGGTGCACATATGGAAACCCTTATGCTTGAACATGGTGTTCGTTATGGACAAACTGTGGTTAGCACAGAAGTCCAATAACTGAACACCACTCGGGTTCAGATCGGACAGGCCGTTCCTCCCAATCACCCCCCTCCAGGTTTCACTGTCGTTGCCCACGTGCGCATTGACGTTCCCCAGTAGGACAATGGAGTCTCCAAGAGGAGCACCCTCCAGCACCCCAGTCACAGACTCCAAAAAGGGTGGGTACTCTGAAACATCATTTGGTGCATAGGCACAAATGATGGTCAGGACCCGTTCCCCAACCCGAAGGCGCAGGAAAGCAACCCTTTCATCCACCGGGGAAAACTCCAATATAGAGGCAGCAAGGTGGGGGGATACAAGAATACCCACCCCTGCTCGTCGCCTCTTGCCTGGGGCAACTCCAGAAAAGGCCAAGCTCCAGCCCCTCTCCAGGAGACTGGTCCTGGAACCAGAGCTGTGTGTTGAGGTGAGGCCGACTATATCTAGCCGGTATCTCTCAACCTCGTACTCCAGCTCAGGCTCCTTCCCCACCAGAGAGGTGACATCCCACATACCAAAAGCCAGTTTAGAAAGCTTGGGATCAGTCCGCCAAGGTCTCCACCTTTGACCGCCACCTAATCCACATAGCACCGGACCCCCATGGTCCCTCCTGCAGGTGCTGAGCCCACTGGAGGGCGGACCCATGTAACTCCTTCGGGCTGAGCCCAGCCGGGTCCCATGGGTGGAAACCCGGCCACCAGACACTAGCCATCGAGCCCCTCCCCCAGGCCTGGCTCCAAGGTGGGGCTCCGGTAACCCCATACTGGGCGGGGTACACTGAATCCTTGATCTAGAATTTATCATGAGAGTCTGTTGGATCGTTCTTAGTCTGGCCCTTCACCCTGGACCAGTTTGTCTTGGATGACCCTATCAGAGGCAAATTGCCTCAGACAGCATAGCTCCTGGGATCACTGGGGCACGCAAACCCCCCCACCACGATAAGGTGACGATCCATGAGGGGGCATTTTTAAGATCAGCATAATAAAATTTACAGATGCCCTGTCCCTCCTCAGCTTCATTAACTGCTCTGTTTTCTCTAAAAATAACCTGAGGTGGTTTTTTTACAGCATCACATAAGCAAATGAATAACATCGACTTCCCGATGTCTCTACAGGACTTTAAAAGTTATGTTATGTACACATATGTACATATGTGTACACATATGTACACATAAATATATAAATATATATATAATGTTGCAGCATTGCACCAAGACAAATTCCTAGTTTGTGTACTACATGAACAATGGCAATAAATCTGATTCTGATTCTGATTCTGATTCTGATATACACAGTGCGGAGCATTGTAGCTAGATGGAATAAACAGCTTAACCGTCTATTTAGTTACCCTATATGGTATGAATATGTACCCATACATATTGTCACCCTCCATAGCGACTGACATTGTCCTAGTTGTATACTGGAGGGGACCATTTGTGTAAGTCTGTTGCGTCTTTTGCATTCAATACTATTAGGTCGTCACGTTTTTTTTGCTATCTCTGCGTGCAGCCCTGCTTAGGTTATACAGTCTGAAAGCTGTATGTAGGAAGGACCTGCGAAACCTCTCGGTCGCGCATCTAGGATGATGTAGTCTACTGCTAAATGAGCTCCTCAGTGCGTTCAGTATGTCCTGCATAGGGTGGGACTCGGACTCCAGCAGAGATGACAGTCTAGCCACCATCCTTCTCTCTCCTAACTCCTCCACTGGGTCAAGGCTCTGCCCCAGGACAGAGCTAGCTTTCTTGATTAGTTTGTTCAGTCTCTTCCTATTGGCTGCTGTAATGCCGTTGCCCCAGCAGACCACTCCAAAAGTGATGGCTGATGCTACCACCATGTCGTAGAATGTCGTAATGTGCCACACAGTGCTTTGTGCAAATAACAATGTGTTATGGTTGGAATTTCCAAGTCTTGATGCATGAGAATAAAGAGATAAGAGGAATGCACGGAGACCAAGGATGCTTGTTTGCTGTAAATTATGTTGGAGAAGGAATAAAGTTTCTGTGTTGTCCAGCTCGTTGCCTTGCCTGCCTCCTTTCTCCACATTGGAAACCCAAAGACGTGCCATGGAAAGCGAGCCGAGCACCACCCCGGAGACTGCCTGGAGAGAGAGCACCAGCACCATGTGCATGGTCTCAGTCAAGCTCCCAGACTTCTGGCTTCACAACCCGGCCGCGTGGTTCTTGCACATAGAAGCCCAGTTCGCACTCCGCGGGATAAGAACGGACCATACCAGATATTACTACGTGGTCGCTGCGCTGGATGCGTGCACCACGCAACAGGTGACGAGCCTGCTCCAGGAGCCACCAGCCCAAGGAAAATATGAAGCGCTCAAGCGGATGCTTCTCCAGCGCTATACCCTTTCTGACAGTGAGAGGGCAGCGAGACTCCTAATGTGTTCGGAGTTAGGGGACAAGTCAGCAGTGGAGATGCATGTTGGCACTGAGGAGGAAGGATGACAAATCTTTCCTGTTCGCCCACTTGTTCCTCAGGAACCAACCGGCTACAGCGAGAGCGATCCTGGCCAACTCGCTGTGGCTGGTTGCTAAAGACTACCGCGCCCTGGTGCAAGAAGCGGACCGCATCGTCTTGGCGACCAGAGCTCCCAGTGTGTAGACAGTGTCAGCGGCATCCATGAAGGACTCCAGCGAGGTTGAGGAGCCGTTCGTGGTAGCCGGGACAGACACCAGAAGACGAAGGAACAGGCCAATCTGTTTTTATCATTGCTGTTTCGGCTCAAATGCCCAACGCTGCCTGTTGCCATGCCAATTCTAAAAGCCAGGAAGACAGCAGGTCCAGAATTCAGTAGCAGCTGCAACCGATGGTGACAGGAACAGACTGCTTTATGTCATGGACACACGTTCAGGGAGACGGTTTTTGGTGGACTCAGGCTTCCTAATCCTGCCGGTCAACGCAGACAGGGTGGCAGGACGCAGCGGTCTCGAGCTCACGGCCGCCAACGGATCCACCATCAGGACATTTGGCGAACGGACACTGACGATATGCTTACACGGATGCAACTTTCAGTGGGACTTTGTGATAGCTGCATATTCCGGACCCATTTTAGGTGCAGATTTTTTATGTGCTTATGAGTTGTTAGTCGATGTTGCTAATAGGAGATTAGTGGACGCTGTCTCTTTTAGCTCACTGCCCTGCACAGCTCGGGGAACTAGGTTGACAACACTGGCTAATGTTATAGCTCTAGGGGGTAAGTACCAACATTTGCTCGCACAGTTCCCAGCACTCACGGTCCCGACTTTTTTGGCTATTGTAACACGGGGTCAAGCACTTTATAATGACAAAAGGCTCACCGGTGTTTGAGTGTCCTCTGCGTTTAGACACAGCTAAACTGGCTGGCAAACACAAGAGGAGTTTGCCAACTTAGGTCAGTTGGGCGTCATCAGGCGCTCCAACAGCCCGTGGGCATCCCCGCTACACATGGTGCCTAAAGCCGACGGGTCGTGGCGACCATGCGGCAATTTACGGCGCTTGAATAATGCCACGGAACACGATCATTATCCCATTCCACACATCCGGGATTTTTCCATGCACCTGGCCAGGGCGCGTATTTTTTCGAAAGTGGATCTGTTCCGCAGATACTATCAGGTCCCGGTGCGCACGGAAGATGTTCCAAAAACAGCCATAATAACTCCTTTCGGCCTTTTCAAGTTTTTACACATGCCATTTGGATTAAAAGGTGTGGCGCAGACTTTCCAGAGGATGATGGACGCAGTGCTTCATGACTTGTCCTTTATTTTTGTCTATTTAGACGACATTCTGGTGGCTAGCGCGTCCAAGGAGGAGCACATCTCCCATCTCAAGATGGTTTTCCAGAGGTTGGAGGCGCACGGGCTGATAGTTAACCCGACAAAGTGCCAGTTCGGTGTGCCAGTGATTGATTTTTTGGGCCACCGCATTTCGCCGGAGGGCGCAATTCCGTTACCAGATAAGGTGCGCACTGTGTTGGACTTTCCGCACCCGCAGACTGTGAGAACACTACAGGAGTTTTTGGGAATGGTTAATTTTTATAACCATTTGTTCCCCCGGGCAGCCCAGCTGATGCAGCCATTGTATGCCACACTTAAAAAAAAGAAACCCACGGAAGCCATCAACTGGAAGCGAGTCCAGGCTTTTACTAATGCAAAAACAGCACTTGTAGATGCCATGTTGTTAGCCCACCCGGATCCATCTGCATGGACAGTGCTCATTACGGATGCATCAGATGTTGCCATAGAGGCAGTGGTGGAGCAGTGCTTCCCAGGTTTGTGGCAGCCACTCGCATTTTTCAGCCGCACTTTGCGCAACAATGAACGCAAGTACAGGCCGTTCGATAGAGAATTGCTGGCTCTCCACCTGGCAACGCACCATTTCCAGTTCTGGCTGGAGGGGCGCGAGTTCACCGCGTTCGTGGACCATAAGCCACTGACGTACACAATGTCCAAGGTCTCGAAACCGTGGTTGGCCCGGAAGCACCGGCATTTGGCCACAATTTCGGAGTTTACTACCGACATCCAACATGTTGCCAGTAAACTCAACATCGTGACCGATTGCCTGCTGCATGCATTAATGGCCCCGGTCTAAATGGGAATAGATTTCTCCGCCATGGCTGCAGAGCAAGCCGGGGACGCGGACATTTGTACGCTCCAGTCTGTGCCAACTGGATTAAGGCTAGAGAGCAGGGTGGTGCAAGAAGGGTGCCATCCCTTGCTCTGCGACGTCTCCAACGGCCACCTGCGCCCGGTGGTTCCGAGCTCTTGGTGCCGGCGTGCTTTCGAGTCAGTCCACTCCCTTTCGCATCTGGGAGTGCATGCTTCAGTGAAGCTAGTAGGGACGAAATTCGTCTGGCCACGCTTGTGCAAGGACAAAGAGTGGGCTGCAGCTTGCATCGCGTGCCAGCAGGCCAAAGTGCACAAGCACACCAGAGCCCCCCTCAAGCCATTCCAAATCCCGGCTAGGAGGTTTGACCACGTCATTGTGGATTTGGTGGGACCCCTCACGCCGTCGCAAGGTTTCAAGCACCATTTTAACAGTCGTGGACTGTACCACGTGCTGGCCTGAAGTGGTCCCGTTGGCTTCTACACGTGTGCGGGATTTGCGTGGGTTTTTTTGTCGGCTTGGGTTGCACGTTTCGGATCTCCATCAGACATCACGCCGGACAGGGGTCCACAATTCGTTTCAGAACTCTGGTCTGCGATGGCCCAGAGCCTGGGGGTCAAAATTCACCGCACTACTGCATAAAACCCCAGGCTAACTGGTGATGTGAGTGTTTTCATAGGTCCAAAGGAGCTCTCAGGGCTTCGCTCACTGGCACAAATTGGGTCGACTGCCTGTCCTGGGTTCTTTTATTGTTGCACTCCGCACCTAAGGAGGATTTGGCAGCCTCCCCAGCAGAACTCGTTTTTTCTCAGCTGCCGCGGATCCCCAGAGAGTTTATACCGGAAAACCCACGCAAATTTTTTACACAGTATGGAGGCTGTGAGCATACCGGGTCCGGCCCACCATTGTTTTCCCTGCACATTTGTCCCAAAAAGGGCGGTGCAGTGGAGCAGTGGTTAGCACTGCACCAGCACAGCAACTCACCCTTGGCCATGGGATCCCTGGTTCGATCCCAGCCCCTGACCAACAGTGATCTGTGTGGAGTTTGCATGTTCTCCCCGTATCTGCGTGGGTTTTCTCCGGGATTTCTCCGGTTTCCTCCCACAGGCCAAAAACATGCAGGTTAGGTTAATTGGAGACTCTAAAGTGGCCCTAGGTGTGAATGTGTGTGTGAATGGTTAAGGGATAGCGCCGTACCGTGGTTGCTTCATCCATCCAGGTGGATGCCCTCAATTTCCCCTCTGGGGATCAATAAAGTATACAAAATCCAAAAAAAAAAAAAAAAAAAAAGCTTGCAGAATGCCAGTTTTGTTTTTGTCAGGCACAATGCGTACCGGATCCCACTGCGCCCACCGTACGATGGGCCGTTCAGGGTGTTTGAACCGAAGCATTTTGTGTTTGACTTGGGGGGCCGTTGGGAGACCGTCTGCATTGACAGGCTGAAGCCGGCTTTTGTGCTGGCAGACGAGCAGGTGGTGTTGGCTCAAGCTCCCCAACGCGGACGCCCACCATTGGTGGCTCCGCAAGGTGGCGATCCCTCGGCAGGGACCTGCGCTCACGAAGCTAATGTGTCCCCACCCCCTCCCTCTTTCCCTCCACAGACTGACTTGCCCTCTGGTACACCTCACAAGCAGGGCTGTTCGACTGGATCAGTGACCCCCTGCTACAGCCGCTATGGGTGTCGGCTCAAGCCCAAAGGACGGGGGGGGGGGGGTGTTAGTGCCCCTTCTGGGTGTTCGGGGAGGGGCTGTGTGGGGACATAGTGTGGGGGGTTTCTCCAACCAGAGAAGGCAGGAGGAAGGGGAGAACAATGGACTGAAGGAGGAGGTGTCACCGGGGGGTATCAGACGGGACTGTTGGGTCTATACGCCCCCCGGGGAGACTAAGAGCTGCTGGAGTCACTGAGAGAAGAAGGGTGTTGGAGCGGCGCCGGCGTTATGTCATGTTAATGTGCCACACATTGCTTTGTTCAAACAGCAATGTATTATGGTCGGAAGTTCTGGGTCTGGATGCATGGAAATAAAGATATAAAAGAGGAATGCATGGGATTCTCTTTTGCTGTAAGTTTTGTTGGAGAAAGAATAAAATTTCATTTCTGTGTCGTTCAGCTCGTTGCCTCTCCTGCCTCCTTTCGCCACATTATATATTTTGTTCACAGAATAAACCTGAAAATGTATGTGATAATCTATGAGGTAATGAATCAAGGCTTATAAGCCACCACTCCGGAGTGGTGGCTTATAAGCCGCACTCAGACGCACTCAGCCGCACTCAGCCGCACTCAGACCCGCTGTATTTTTTTCACCCTGGAGGCGGATTTGGGGGGGGGGGGTCCTGATTAAGTCGAACGTGATTGGTGTATGCGGTCACCTACGACCCGATTGGTTCGTCAGCTAAAGCTGTTGTGAGAGATGCCGAAGAGGACTGACGATAAAAATGTAAGTTTATTTTAAAAAATGGGGCAAACCGAGGCTGCCAACAAATCTCAGATTTACCAAAAATAGAGAAGACTGTATTTAAAAAATGGCATACTCTTCCGATGCAGATCGATCAATGACACGAAAAATACACTTGGCCCAACACCTAGAAGGCAGTAGTATCTGTCACTGTAAAAATGAAAATCTTAGGAAGATAAAATATCCTAAATCAAAGCTATATGCTTGCTTTTCTCTCACAAGATAGTTTTGACAAGACAATAATTACTTTTTGTTGTGGTGTTTTCTGAAAGATTTTACTTGCTTTAAGATAGTTTTTACTTGTTTTAAAAAAATTAATCATACTTTGTTGGCAGATACCGTGGGCTGCACGGTGGCGCAGTGGTTTAGCACTGTGGCAGCGCAGTTTTACCCTCGGCCGGGGGATCGCGGGGATCATGAGATCGTGGGTTCGATCCCAGCCCCCGACCAACAGTGAGCTGTGTGGAGTTTGCATGTTCTCCCCGTGTTGCGTGGGTTTACTCCGGGATTTCTCCGGTTTCCTCCCGCACACCAAAAGCATGTAGGTTTAGGGCGCTCGTGCACGCAGCAACCGGCAGCCGGTGGCTTGTCACCAGACTGCAAAATAATCTACCTACGGGTACAAATAAGTAACAAAAAAAAAAAAAGATACTGTATTTTTTTTTTAACTTGAACTAAAATTATCTACAGTATTGCCAGAATTTTTTCCTTATTTTAAGTAAGATTATCTGCCAACAGAGCAAGAACATTTGACTTATCAAATTGCTTAAAACAAGTTAAAACTATCTGAAAGCATGTAAAATTTTCTCACACATAAACTGCACAGCAAGAATAAATATCTTGTCAGACAAAAAGACAAGCATAAACAGCCTTAATTTATTTCATTTTACTTATATTTGACTTTTTGCAGTGTAGTTGTGTTTTCTAGCTCACAGTTGCATTATTTCTCAAAAAGAAACAAAAATGTGGCCGTCGTGGCTCAGGAGGTACAGCAGGTTGCCCAATAACTGGAAGGTTGGCGGTTTGAATCCCAGTCACCCCACCTTGCTGTTATGTCCTTGGGCAAGACACTTTACCCACCTTGCCTCTAGTGTGTTCATGGTTCATGACACTGGTGTATGAATGTGAATAAATGTTCAGTTGGCGTGGATTGGCAGCCACATTTTTGTCAGTCTGCCCCATGGCAGCTGTGGCTACAGAAGTAGCTTACCACTATCACTGTCTGTGGAGTGAATGAATAATGGACTCATTGTAAAGTATTGGGTGTCATGAAAAGTGCTATATAAATGCAATCCATTATTAAAAACATAGCTATTACATATTTTTAAACTGACATTCTGTTGGGGGCGGGGGGGGGGGGGCTACAAAACCTCTCAACTCAAGGGCCTAATAACAAGTTAAAGTGGCCCTGTATGTGATGTATAGTCAAGGTGCTTCCTTTTTTGGCACGTTGGTTGGTTGCTATCTCGGGTCTTCAGGTTGGCCAGCCTGTCCCTCACAGTTGGATATTTCAAGCTTTAGTTGGATATGAAGAAAAAAAAGCATGGTCTTATGTCAGTCATTTCCCTTGTCTCTCAATGTAACGTTTTGTTGTCACCCCAGCCAGTCGCAGTTGCCTGGCACTAAAAAGCAACAATGTCATATAACATATAGTAATTAACAAATGTGTGCAAATTTGAACAATACTCTGAGCAATACTCTGAATTCTAAATGGTCCATGATTATTTTATTCTTTTAATTAAGGTTAACATAATAACCCAGCCAGACAAGCCAGTGTACTCCTAGTGCCCACATACCCAAGCCAGGTAAATGGGCACTAAATCTTTGCCAAAACATAGATAGATAGATAGATAGATAGATAGATAGATAGATAGATAGATAGATAGATAGATGTACTTTATTGATCCCAAACTGGGAAATTACAGTATAACATTCAATTCAATTTTATTTATATATTTATATAACGCCAAATCACAACACAGGTCATTTCAAGGCACTTTACAGAAAAGAGTGGGTTTAGGCCACACTCTTAGTTTATAGAACTCAGCAGAGACCCATAACAGCAAGCACTGCAGCGACACAGGCAAGGAAAAACTTCCCTTAAACGGGCAGAAACTTCGGGGGGAACCATAGCTCATAGAGGACGGCCATCCGCCTCAACCAGCTGGGTTGAGTAGCTACATTCAAAACAAACATACAAATACAACATTCAAAGCCAAACAGTCCAGTACCAAGCCTCGCCAGGCTGCACATGTGAGTGAAGGCCTGGCAGGGGCAACATTTCTAACTAAAGGCCTTATCAAAGAGAAAAGATTTCAACTTGCTCTTGAATAAAGAGAGAGTGTCTGCCTCCCGAACTGAACTGGGAAGATGGTTCCACAAGAAGGGAGCTTGATAGTTGAAAGCTCTAACTCCCAATCTACTTCTAGATACCTTGGGCTCTGGTTGGATGATAGGGAACTAAGAGTTCTTGCAGGTAAGAAGGAGCCATACCATTAAGAGTTTTATAGGTTAAGAGCAATAGCTTGAATTCAATTCTATATTTTATTGGGAGCCAATGTAAAGAAGCTAAGACTGGAGTAATGTGATCTCTTCTCCCTGTTCTCATAAGGATACGTGCAGCTGCATTCTGAGACAAGACTTTCATACCGGGTCGGTCAAGGCCCAGGTTAACAATGACCGCCACCGATGTTATTAACCGACAGGGTGCCGGTGGAAATTGGGCTACTGTTGGTCGAAGATCAAGGAGGAAAAGAGGGGGAAGTCGTGTTGGGAAGGAGAGAGAGAAAAGGAAAGGTAGAAGTGTGGAGGTGAGTGTAGGGATGTTAAATGTAGGGACTATGACTGGTAAAGGCAGAGAGTTGGCTGATATGATGGAGAGAAGGAAGGTGGCTATACTGTGTGATCAAGAAACCAGTTGGAAGGGATGCAAGGCTAGAAGCATTGGAGGTGGAGAAATGGAATAGGAGCAATCTTGAAGGAAGAGTATGTGAAGTGTTCAGGAGGTAAAGAGGGAGTCAGACAGGATCATGAGTCTGAAGCTAGAAGTCAAAGGTGTGATGTTGAATGTTGTCAGTGTGTATGCCAAACAAGTTGGATGCCAGGTAGAAGAGAAAGAGGAATGCTGGAGTAAGTTGGATGAACTGATAGAGAGTGTTCCCGTGGGGGAGAAAGTGGTTATTGGAGCTGACTTTAATGGGCATGTAGGTGAAGGGAACAGAGGTGATGAGGAGGTCCTGGGTAGGTATGGTCTTAAGGAGAGAAATGTGGAAGGACAGATGGTTGTGGATTTTGCAAAGAGGATGGAAATGGCCGCAGTGAACACATACTTCAAGAAGAGAGAGGAACATAGGGTGATGTACAAGAGTGGAGGAAGGTGCACACAGGTGGACTGCATCTTATGGAGAAGGAGAAATCTGAAAGTGATAGGAGACTGCAAGGTGGTGGCAGGGGAGAATGTAGCTAGACAGCATAGGATGGCAGTCTGTAGGATGACTTTGCAAAGCAAGAAGAGGAAAACAGTGAAGGCAGAGCCAAAGATTAAATGGGGGAAGTTACAGAAGGGAGAAGGTCACACAGAGTTCAGGAAGGAGTTAGGAAAAAAATTAGGTTAGGTGGTAGGAAAAAATTACATGATGACTGGGAAAGTACAGCAAAAGTATTGAAGAAAAAGGGTAGAAAGGTATGTGGTGTATCCAGTGGACAGAGGAAGGGAGACAAGGAGACTTGGTGGTGGAATGAGGAGGTACAGGAACGTATTCAATGGAAGATGTTAGCAAAGAAAAAGTGGAATAGTCCGGGAGATGAAGAAAGTAGACAGGAGTATTTGTAATCTAGGTGCGTGACAAAGTGAGAGGTGGCAAAGGCAAAGGAAAAGGAAAAGGCATGTAGTGAGTTGGAAGAGAGGCTGGACACTAAGAAAGGAGGAAAGGAGTTGTATCAATTGGCTAGACAGAGAGATCGAGCTGGAAAGGATGTACAGCAGGTTAGGTTGATTAAGGACAGAAATGGTAATGTATTAACAAATGGCCAGAGTGTGTTGAGAAGGTGGAAGGAGTACTTTGAAGAGCTGATGAATAAAGAAAATGAGAGAGAGAGGAGGATGGATAAAGGAAGGCTAGTGAAAAAGGAAGTCCCAAGGATCAGCAAGGCAGAAGTGAGGGCAGCTTTGAAGAGGATGAAGAATGGAAAGGTAGTTGGTCCAGATGACATACCTGTGGACGTATGGAGATGTTCAGGAGAGATGGCAGTGGACTTTTTAACCAGATTGTTTAACACAATCTTGGCGAGTGAGAGGATGCCTGAGGAATGGAAAAGAGGTGTTTTGGTACCAATTTGGTACCAATTTTCAAGAACAAAGCTGTAGTAACTACAGAGGCATAAAGTTGATCAGCCCGACTATGAAGATATGGGAAAGAGTTGTTGAAGCCAGGTTAAGAGGAAAAGTGACAATCAGTGAGCAGCAGTAAAGTTTCATGCCAAGAAAAGAGTACTACAGATGCAATGTTTGCTTTAGAAGTGTTGATGGAGAAGTATAGCGAAGGTCAGAAGGAGTTGCACTGTGTCTTTGGGGATCTAAAAAAAGCATATGATAGGATGCCAAGAGAGGAAGTGTGGTACTGTATGAGGAAGTCAGGAGTGACAGAGAAGTATGTGAGGGTGGTGCAGGACATGTATGAGGACAGCGAGATGGTGGTGAGGTGTGCTATAGGAGTGACGGATGGATTCAAGGTGGGGGTGGGATTACATCAGGGATTGGCTCTGAGCCCTTTCTTGTATGCCATGGTGATGGACAGGCTGACAGACGAGGTCAAGCAGGAGTCCCCGTGGACCATGATGTTTCCAGACAACACTGTGATTTGTAGTGAGAATAGGGAGCAGGTGGAAGAGAACCTGAGGAGGTGGAGGTATGCTGTGGAGAGAAGAGGAATGAAAGTCAGTAGAAGCAAGACAGAATACATGAGTGTGAATGAGAGGGAGGCAGGTGTAACGGTGAAGATGGAAGGAGTAGAGGTAGCGAAAGTAGATGAGTTTAAATACCTGGGGTCAGCCATCCAAAGCAATGGAAATGCACAAGAGAGGTGAAGAAGAGAGTGTAGGTAGAGTGGAGTAGGTGGAGACGAGTGCCGGGGTGATTTGTGACAGGATAGCAGCTAGAGTGAAAAGGAAGATTTACAAGACGGTAGTGAGACCTGCTATGATGTATGGTTTGGAGACGGTGGTGCTGACAAAAAGACAGGAGGTGGCGCTGGAGGTGGAATAGTTATAATAATAATAATAATAATAATAATAATGGATTAGATTTAGATGGCGCTTTATATGTCAAGTGACATCTCAAAGCCCTTACAATGAGTCCATTATTCATTCCCTTGAGACAGACATTGATAATGGTAAGTTACCTTTGTAGCCACAGCTGCCCTAGGGCAGACTGACGGAAATGTGGCCGCCAATACAGCCTCTCCGACCACTACCAAACATTTATACACATTCATACCTATTGTCATGGACACTGGAGGCAAGGTGGGTAAAGTGTCTTGCCCAGGGACACAACGGCAGGATGGCTGGGGACAGCGGGATTCGAACCGCCCACCCTCTGGTTATTGGATGACCCATTCTACCTCCTGAGCCACTGCCGCCCACATTTTCCTCCTCCGTTCCAATTTTGCTGAGCACCAAGCTGGACAGCAGGAGGTTCCATTTTTATATGGTCCTTGGCATGACCTGGACGGGACTTGAACCCCGACTTCCCAGTTGTGGGGCAGATGTTCTATCTCTAGGCCACCACTCCAAGCTGAAGATGCTATGATTTTCATTGGGAGTGACTAGGAGGGACAGGATTAGAAATGAGTATATCAGAGGGACAGCGCAGGTTGAGCAGTTTGGAGACAAAGTAAGAGCGGCAATGCTGAGATGGTTTGGACATGTGCAGAGGAGGAACAGTGGCTATATTGGACAAAGGATGTTGAAGCTGCCAGGCAGGAGGAAAAAAAGGAAGCCCATAGAAAAAATTGATGGATGTAGTGAAGGAGGACATGGAGAGGATTGATGTTACAGAGGAAGATGCAACGGATAGGGTGAGATGGAGGGAGATGATCCACTGTGGAGCAGCAAAAAGAAGAAGAAGAAGAATTAAGGTTAACATAATATTCAGGGCATTTGATCAACACATTGTAGCATTGTGCATAACCTTTATAATAATAAACCAGACCTCCAAAGACAGAGTAGCTCATTCCAGCCTGACAAAATCACCCTGGGAGTGTTCAGATCTCCTGACCATTGATGCCAACCTTAAGCATGGCCTAGATACAGATCCATCTAGGATGTGCTTAAAGTCAAGGTCAATGGCCTTCAAGGAGAAACATTTTTTTATGAAATCATAAATGCCCAGATCTTCTGACCTTTGATAATGAAGTTGACCTTTACCTCAGCCTGGATGCAGAACTTCCCTGAGTGTCATTGTGAGTGAGTTTCATGAAAATTGTGGTAAGTACCCAGATCTCCTGACATTTGACCATGACAGTGACTTTGAGCACAACCTTGATGCAGACCCTCCTGAGGGTCCTTGTGAGTGACTTTGGTGACTACTGGGGAAATTGCTTAGAAGGAGTAGCAATTTTCATGAAATCACCTAAGTGCCCAGATATCCAGACCTTTGACCTTGACCTTGAGCACAATTTGGATGCAGACTCACCTGAGGATCATACAGAGCCTAAGTCATGCCCCCTCTACTTCTGCATATGGGACCTTAAATCGGAAAAAAAATCTCCATTGAAATAACTAGCAAGAGAGAAATTATCTTTTTATATGTATATATACGTATATATATATTATTTACACATTTTAACAGGCTCATATATGAACACACAGACATATACAAAAACATAGACTTATTAAAATCAATAGGATCGGCCCTTCGCATATTACAACTAAACGTTGAAGGCCTATCTGCAGCCAAGCGAAGCCTTATCGAAGTCCTCACCTTCCAACATTCGATTGACGTAATCTGCCTCCAAGAGACTCATATTGGCACAGAGGAAGCTGGCCGCTTCACCATCAAAGGCTTTGACCTCCTGTGCTATGTTCTACATGCTAAACATGGACGTGCCACCTATGTGCGTTCTGACATAGTTGAAGCAAATCACCTGATAACAACACATTTCTCAGACACCATAATCATTGGTGGCTTCCATATTGTCAATGTGTACAAGCCCCCTAATGCCAACTGGGATCTGCAGGTCTTACCCACCCTACCCCACCCTGCCATCTATGTGGGGGACTTTAACAGCCATCACCCTGACTGGGGGTACCCAGCAGTGGACAGTGATGGGAAGGCACTTTCAGACTGGGCATCCAGAAATGACCTCGCTTTGATATACGACCCCAAACAAAGAGGAACCTTCCACTCTGCTAGGTGGAAGAAGGACTATTCTCCTGACCTGTGTTGGGTCAGCTCTTTGAATGGGGAGCCATATCCTACACAGATACTCATTCTTGATGATTTTCCACACAGCCAACACCGGCCCCTGCTTGTACACATTGGCCTACAAATTCCAGTCATATACAGCCCAAGGAAGATGCGCTGGAACTTCCGCAAAGCCAACTGGAAGAAATTCAGTGAAACTCTGGACCGGAGCGTTGTTACCATCCCACTCCACACCATCACTGTAGATGAAGCATACAACCGCTTCTGCAGCGCAATCTTCAAGGCTGCCCATACTGCAATCCCACGAGGCTACCGACCCCTCTATGTCCCATGTTTGGACGGAGAAAGTGCTGCCCTCCTACAATCCTATCAAACATCAGGGGACCCAGAGATAGCAGACCATCTCATTGAATCGCTAAATACAGCTCGGCGAAAGAAATGGGAGGAGACAGTTGCTGACCGGAGCTTTACCCACTCTAGCAGGAAATGTTGGAGCCTCATCCGTCGCCTAGGAGCTGCACAGAAGCCCCCTAGCCAAAGCCGAGCATCCGTCACACCCAACCAAGTTGCATCCCACCTACTGACTATCGCCAAAGCACCCCAAGACAAAGACACCAAAAGAGCAGTTACAACTGAGCTAAAAAAACACCAAAAAATGCCTGTAGAGGAAACGAACCCTGAACCCTTCGAGGCTGCTGAACTGGAGAAAGTCCTACAGAGCCTGAAATGTGGAAAGGCAGCAGGATACGATAACATCTTCCCAGAATTCATGAAAAATCTTGGCCCCCGAGCCCTAACCTGGTTGACACAATTCTACACAAGGATCACACAAACAAACTCGATCCCAAAGAAATGGCGGACAGCAAAGGTCATTGCCACCCCAAAACCTGGCAAAGACCACAAATTACCAGCAAGCTACCGCCCAATCTCCCTACTCAGCGTTCCTTACAAAATCATGGAGCGCCTAATTCTGCAACGCATTTCCCCAGAGGTAGAGGATATTCTAAGTGTGGATCAAGCAGGTTTCCGCAAGGACCGCAGTACAGGAGAACAAGTACTGGCCCTAACCACCTTCATCGAAAATGGCTTCGAGAGCAGACTGAAGACAGGGGCTGTGTTTCTCGACCTTACAGCCGCCTATGATACGGTCTGGCACAAAGGCCTCCTCCTGAAACTTATAAAGGCGATCCCTGCTTGGGCAACAGCAATTATAAAAACCCTGCTGACCAACCGAAGGTTCAGAGTCCACCTCAGTCAGAAGACAAGTGCATGGAGAATGCAGAAAAACGGACTCCCACAAGGCTCAGTTCTAGCTCCAACTCTGTTCAACCTCTACATAAACGACCTGCCTACTACAAAATCCCGCAAATTCACCTATGCAGACGACATCTGTTTGGCATTCCAAGCACCAGACTTTGAACCACTGGAACGGGTGCTCACGGAAGATCTTGCCAAACTGGACCAGTTCTGCAAAATCTGGCGTCTAAAACCAAGCCCAGCAAAAACCGTCTCCAGTGTATTCCATCTCCACAATGCAAAAGCTGCCAGAGAACTAAACATCCACCTGAGCGGACTCAAGCTTAAGCATGCCCCAAATCCAACTTATCTTGGAGTGACCCTTGATAGGACCTTATCCTTCAAGGAACATCTAAAGGGGACGGCTGCTAAGGTGAAGGTACGAAACAACCTGCTCTGCAAGCTCGCTGGTGCAAAATGGGGGGCGGCAGTCTCCACCCTGCGCACCTCAGCACTGGCCCTTTCATACTCTGTAGCAGAATATTGTGCCCCTGTCTGGTCCAGGTCATCTTACACACACCATGTAGACACCCAGCTCAACACAACCATGAGAACTATAACTGGAACAATCCGCTCAACACCACTCCCCTGGCTCTCTGTACTGTCAAACATAGCCCCTCCACACATCCGGCGAGCAGCATTAACTCAAAGGATGCTCCAAAAAGTTAAAGATTCTCCTCACTTACCAATCCATGCAGATATCTACACTCCACCCACTGCCCGACTTTCATCCAGACGGCCGATTTGGAAAAACCCTCCCCCAGCTGACTTTACCATCCAGACAGCTTGGCAAGAGGAATGGGAGACCAAGGAGGTCCCAAACAAACAGCTGGTGATAAACCCCAACCAACAGGTCCCGGGCACCAACCTCCCAAGGAGACAGTGGTCTACACTCAATCGCTTCAGGACTGGACATGGCCCCTGCTTGGCCAGCCTTTACAGATGGGGCAGTAGCCCTAGCCCTCTGTGCGCATGTGGAGAGGAGCAAACAATGGAACACATCATAGAGGCTTGCCCGCTCCAAAGACTGGAAGGAGGATTACACACCCTCCATACAGCAAACCAGGAGGCAACTGCTTGGCTTAAGGACTTTGCATTCGCTAAATAATAATTAAAATCAATAATTGTAAAGAAGGATACATATATATGTATATATATGCACATACACACACCCATATTACATGTACGTATATATAATGAATCTGCCAGTGAGTCACACTATTGTGTCGCCAAGTGACCATAAGTGCCCATTCATTAACATTGACATAACTTAAACCTTTAGGCGTTGCAATTGTCAGAGTAAGTAATAAAGGGACCCCAAATATCAGAGAATTTTTGCAATGAGTTGATTCTTGTAAACCTGAGTCTTTCCATCTGTATAACATTCATCATGTCCATCTACCACTGATGGAAAGATGGAGGGGAAGTGGCTTTCCACTCCCTCAAAATGTCTCTTGGCAACAGTCATGCCCAACATCAGTGACTGTTGTATGGATTTGCGAAGACGTTGAGTAAGTTGGGAACAGCCAAAGATAGCGAGAATTGTATCCAGGGGGAGAGTGATTTGATAAGCCATGGAATACCAAACACTCTGGACCATAAGTCAAAAAGTGAGGGAGAGAACCAAAAAGCATGGGACAATGTACCCACTGATGTTTGACATCTGTTACACAGTGGTGAAATAGAGGGATAAATTTTATGCAGTCGGTGCTTTGAGTAATGATTGGATCAGCTGGTGTTTACTGTTGACCGAGCAAGCCTGAACTGCTGACAGACTTCTGTCCCAAATGTCTCCGGACAATTCAATTCCCAACTCCTCCTCCCAAGCTGTCCTGATCGTCTCAGAAGAGGCAATGGAAACGCTGTCGAACATATTCATAAATTTAGAAACAAGGTGCCTGGAGTGAGGGGGTTCTTAATAAGATCAATGAAGACATGTTTCCCCGGAACTGCACCAGATTTATTAACTATGGATTGAACATAATGTCTGATTTCTGGATTGTCTGGATGTCTGTGGCAGGTTCTTCCTGCGGGTCCTTTTTTTCATCTGCTGCAGCAGTCTGTCTTCACCTGTCTTCACCTGTCTTCACGAGGGCGCTCTCGTGCACCCTCGTGCGCTCTAGGACGCAGAGATGTGCCCGTCCGCGGTACACCGGAGTGCAAGAGGTTAATATGATCATTAACTATTTTGAAAGGCGCATTTTCCAGGAAACCTGGTGAAAAAACATCTGAAATAGGCATAACTTCACTCTTGGACCAGTTTATAGTGTAGCCTGACAGTCTACCAAAAGAGATAATAAGGTCCATGAGAGGGAAAATTGATTTTTCTGAATTATCTAAATATAATATCATGTCGTCCACGTACAAACTGATGAGCGATTCAACTCCTCTGATCTTCAGGCCTACAATATTCAGATGATTTCTTATGCTTAGGACAAGGGGTTCAAGTGCAACTGCATAAAGGGCTGGTGATAAAGGTCAGCCCTGCTGAACCGAATGGTGTATAGAGAATGGAGTTGACCTGTTGTGGAGAGAGAAATAATCAGGCAGAGAGGTCCAGATCATATCAGGCTTTATTCACTCTCTCTCTACATTTCTCTAGAAACACAAGCAGCAAAAGAGTAACAGATCTCAGGCACCTCTGCTCTTAAATCATACCACTCGGTCAGCCTTCTCTGTGTGCTGCCTTAACATCAAAACCTTTGTAATTCCCATTCTCTCTGTCACTGTTCACATCAACACACCACCCCCACATCCACACACAAACCCCCCATGACAATTCCCTTTTATCTTTTAAGTCTGAGTGTGACTGAGTGTGAATATACTGAGAGGGATTCCAACCCACCCACCCACCCCCAGACTCAGACTGAGCCTTGACCCTCATGTCCTTTGGGCTTCAGCTTTCGTCCGTAGCGGCTGTAACGTGGGGTCTGCGGCTTCGAGGTTGGGGGTGCGTCCATCTGTAGGGGGACACTGGGAGGGAGGAAAACATCATTAGTATGCCCTTGTGACTGATCTGACGAGTCATTTACCTGGGGAGTTCTCAGTGGGGGTCGTCTGCGCCGAGGAGTTCAGGCCAGCACCACTTGCTCATCTGATAACATGAAAGCGGGCTTAAGCCTGTCTATACAGACTGTTTCTCTGCGTCCCCACAAGTCTAACACAAAATGTTTCTCGTCGGGTTCCAGCACTCTGAACGGGCCATCGTAGGGTGGGCGCGAGGGGGTCCGGTGGGCATCGTGCCTGACAAATACGAACGGCACATCCTTCAAGGCCTTTGGTACAAAAGCGCATGGAAAACAGTGGTGGATCGGACCGGGTACCGTCCCTGCAACTGCGTTACGCGGTGAAAGCAGGGATGGATCAGTGTTCGGTGAGGGGCTGTCCGGCAAAAATTCCCCTGGGAGCCGCAGCAGCTGGGAAAAAAACAGCTCTGCTGGGGAGGCTGCCAAATCCTCCTTCGGTGCTGAACGCAACCCTAATAGAACCCACGGCAACCAGTCCACCTAATTTGCATCCATAAGCGAAGCCCTGAGCGCTGCTTTAAGCGATCTATGGAAACGCTCGCATAACCCATTGGACTGGGGGTTGTACGCAGTCATGCGATGAAGTGACACGCCCAGGCTCCGGGCCATGGTGGACCAGAGGTCAGAAACAAATTGCGGGCCCCGATTGGACGTGATATCCGAAGGGGCTCCAAAACGTGCCACCCATGTCGTCAAAAAAGCGCGTGCAACTTCTGCAGACGCGGTGGAAGTTAGCGGGACTACTTCAGGCCAGCGCATGGTGCAGTCCACCACTGTCAGGAGGTGCGTGAACCCTTGCGATGGCGGGAGGGGGCCCACGAGGTCCACGTGAACTTGGTCGAACTGCTTAGCCGGGATATGGAACGGCTCCAAGGGGGCCTTTGTGTGCCTGTCCACTTTAGCTCGCTGGCACGCTACGCAGGCTGCAGCCCACTCTTTCACCTGTTTGCGCAGGCTCGGCCAGACAAACTTCGCTCCCACCATTTTGACTGACGCGCGCACTCCTGGGTGCGCCAGGGAGTGAACCGACTCAAAAGCGCCGCGGCGCCAAGCGCTTGGGACCACTGGGCGCGGGCGGCCCATGGAGACATCACAGATTGGGGGGGGGCCCGTCTTGCAGTACTCTGACCTCCAGCCTTAACCCTGTTGGTCCAGACTGGAGCGCGCAAACATCCGCATCGCCGCTCTGCGCAGCGGCCGTGGCCAAGTAATCTATCCCTACGTAGACTGGGGCCACTAATGCGAGCGAGAGGAAGTCCGCCATCACGTTGTGTTTACCGGCCACATGCTAAATGTCGATCGTAAACTCCGAGATCACGGCCAGCGGTCTCTGCTGCCGGCCCAACCATGGTTCTGAAACCTTGGCCATCACATACATTAGCAGCTTGTGGTCTGCAAATGCAGTGAAGGTGTGCCCTTCCAGCCAGAATTGAAAGTGGCGTATGGCCAGATGGAGAGCCAGTAACTCCCTGTCGAACACACTGTATTTATGTTCACTGTCGCACAAAGACCTGCTAAAAAAGGCGAGTGGCTGCCAAGAACCGGTAACGTGCTGCTCCACGACGGCCCCTATGGCCATGTCCGAGGCGTCGGTAGTGAGCACTATCTGAGCCGCCGGGTCCAGGTGCGCCAGCAGTGCAGCATTCGCCAGAGCTGTTTTAACCTCGGAAAACACCTGCTCCCGCTCAGGAGTCCAGTCGACTCTGTCCGCCAGTTTCCATTTCTTAATTCAGTTCTTCCATTTCTATGAGCTGGGCTGCACGGGGGAGGAAACGATTGTAGAAGTTAACCATCCCCAAAAACTCCTGCAGCGCTCTGACCGTCTGAGGCCGGGGAAAATTCACCACAGCACGCACCTTGTCCGGCAAGGGTGTCGCGCCCTCCGGTGAGATGCGGTGGCCCAAAAAATCAATCCCCACCACCCCGAGCTGGCACTTCGCCAGGTTGATTATTAATCCGTGCTCCTCCAACCTCTGGAAAACTGTCCTGAGGTGGGTTACGTGTTCATCCTCGGACGCACTGACCACGAGGATGTCGTCCAGGTAGACGAACACAAACGGCAGATCGCGCAACACTGCATCCATCATGCGTTGTAATGTCTGCGCCACGCCTCTTAACCTGAAAAGCATGCGTAAAAACTCAAACAGGCCAAACGGGGTTATTACTGCCACTTTAGGTATGTCCTCAGTGTGCACCGGGACCTGGTGGTAACTGTGGACCAGGTCTATCTTGGAAAAAATGCATGCCCCAGTGAGTTGAATGGAAAAATCCTGAATATGAGGGATGGGATAGCGGTCGTGCACTGTGGCATTGTTTAATCTGTGGAAATCTCCACATGGTCGCCACAATCCCTCGGCCTTAGGAACAATATGTAGCGGGGATGCCCATGGGCTGTTTGAGCGTCTGATGATGCCCAACCTTTCCAAGTTGGCAAACTCCTCGCATGCTATGGCCAGTTTAGCTGCATCCAGGCACTGAGGTCTTGCTAAAACGGGCGGCCCCGTGGTGGTAATGAAGTGCTCCACCCCGTGTTTAGTGATGGCCGCTGAAAACGTCGGGACCGTGAGTGCTGGGAACTGGGTGAGTAGTGCGTGGAACTTACCCCCTGGAGCTGTGACGTTGGCTAGTGTTGTTGGCCGGGCTCCTCGAGCTGTACAGGGGAGAGAATCAAAAGACATAGCGTTAATCAGGCGTCTGTTAGCAACATCGACTAGTAGTCCGTGTGCACACAAAAAATCAGTGCCTAAGATGGGGATGCATGCCGCTATGACGAATGTCCATTGGTATGCACGGCCGTGCAAGGATACAGTCAGCATCCTCTCTCCAAAAGTCTTAATGTCTGAGCCGTTTGCGGCCGTCAGCTCGGGGCCGCTAGTTCCCACCAGCCGGTCAGCGTAGGACAGCAGGATAAGGCTCTTTTGGGAGCTGGAGTCCATGAGGAACCGTCTCCTCGAGCATGAGTCTGTCACATAGAGCAGCTTGCTTGCTTCACCGGCGGTCACAGCTGCTACCGGCTGCCGGTCCTGCTGTTTTCCGAACACTTGAATTGGCACGGTGGCATGCACCGGCGTGCGCCCTCTCCAAAACGGCTGTGGTAGAAACAGAGCGTGTTTCTCCGGTGCTTCTTGGCCCCTGCTGCAGCCACCATCGCTGGCTCCTTGTCTCCGCTGGCCGTCTCGCTGGGGTCCGACGCCGCTCCGTTCACTGTGAGGGGTCTGGTGGTGAGGATAATCCGATCTGCCTCCTGGGCTAGCTCCCGGTAGTTGCGCACAGCCAGCAGCGGCAAATTGGCAAGGACCGCTCTGGCCGCCATCGAGAGGTTCCGGAGGAAAAGGTGAGCAAAGAGGAAATGCCCGTCATCTGTACCCATCAACGCCAACATCTTCTCCATCAATTCGACCGCCGACCCGTCTCCTAACTCGGAGCGCGTCAGGAGCCTCTCCGCTCACTCACAGTCCAAGAGCATGTAGCGCCGGGTCAGCACGGTTTTGAGAGCACCGTATTTGTCACGGGCTGGGGGCAGTTGGAGCAGGCTCCCCACCTGCTGAGTTGTGCGTGCATCCATCGCTGCGACCACGTAATAGTACCTGGTGTCATCTGCCGTTATTCCCGGGAGCGCGAACTGGGCCTCGGTGTGGAGGAACCAAGAATTGGGTCGTGTAGCCAAAAGTCTGGGAGTTTGACAGAAACGGCGCACGCGTTGCTGGTACCCGTCCAGGTCATCTCCGGGGTGTTCGCCTTGCGTTCCATTGTGTGTCAAGGGTCACCAGTGTGGAGAGAGAAATAATCAGGCAGAGAGGTCCAAATCATATCAGGCTTTATTCACTCTCGCTCTACATTTCTCTAGAAACACAAGCAGCAAAAGAGTAACAGATCTCAGGCACCTCAGCTCTTAAATCATACCACTCGGTCAGCCTTCTCTGTGTGCTGCCTTAACATCAAAGCCTTTGTAATTCCCATTCTCTTTGTCACTGTTCACATCAACACACCACCCCCACATCCACACACAAACCCCCCATGACAATTCCATTTTGTCTTTTAAATCTGAGTGTGACTGAGTGTGACTATACTGAGAGGGATTCCCACACCGTCACCATTTGTTAACACAGAACACATTGGATTGTCATATATCAATTTGACCCAGGCTATAAAAGAGTCACCAAATCCAAATCTAGTTAATGACTCTAACATGTAGGTCCACTTGACCTGATCAAAAGCTTTTTGTGCACCCAGTGACAAAATTGCTGCTCCTTTAGCTTTACTGTCATCAGCATAAATGGTGTTAAGGAGTCATCTTACATTAAAAAAAGAAAATCTGGCCAGGATGAACCCTGTTTGATCAGGATGGATGATTGATGATAGATATTTGTTTAACCGAATAGCCAACAATTTAGTGATTACCTTCCTATCAAAATGGAGTGAAATGGGCCTGTAACTGGCTGGGTCCATCTCATCTTTCCCTTTCTTTAAGATTAATTTAATATTGGCCTTATTTAATGTTTTAGGTAGGGCATTGTTCGCCTTTGACGTGAATGTCACTCTAAGTAAAAGAGGGGCAATAATATCACAAAACTTTTTATAAAATTCACAACTGAAGCCACCAGGTCCTGCTGCTTTACCAGATGAAAATGACTTAATGGCAGATTTTATCTTGTCCAATGTGAACTCAGAGTCTAAATCTTTCCTAGCTGTATCTGTGAGTTTGGGTAATATGAGGAAATCAAAAAAATCATTTAAATCAGAGTGAGAGGGGGAACATTTGGAACTATAGAGTTCACTATAAAATTCTTTAAAACAACCATTTTTATCTTTGGGGTTGGTTAGTAATGTACCTGTCTTTGATTTAATACAATGAATAGACCTTGACACCTGAACACCTTTAAGCTGTCATGTAAAGGCTTTTAAGGGTTTTCCCCCAGTTCAAAATGTTTCTGTTTTGGTTTTAGGAGGAGCTTATTTACTTGACCACCCAAGATACAGTTATACTCATATTTGAGTTTCATAATCTTATTATAATCTTCCATGGGATTTGAAGCCTGATACGCCATTTCAAGTGTGGGGAGAATGCTTTCAATCTCTTTTAAGTGCCCCTCCCTTTCTTTTTTAACAGCATATTCTTAAGAAATTATATACCCAGGAACCACTTTGGGCGTTTCCCAGAGGGTGGCGTCTGTCACCTCACCATTGTCATTTATTTCCATGAAATTTTTTTAACTGAGTGGTAATATAATTTGTGAATTTTTCATCTGAAAGTAATGATGGATTAAAACGCCAGGAATAAATCTGTTTAGAAAGGGAGAGTTTAAAGGAGATTGTCAAAGGACTATGATCTGAGATCAGAACTTTATGATATTTTGAATTAGTAACATGAGAAATCAGCTGGGAGTCCACCAAGAGATAGTCTATTCTGCTGTATGATTTGTGAACATGAGAATAAAATGAGTAGTCTTTCTGAGTAGGATGTTGGATTCTCCAAATATCATCCAAATTTTTAGATTTGAGCAGGTTATTTAGAACCTGGACTGAAGCTATATTTGGGGGAGGGCGAGAAGACAGCCTGTCCAAATAAGGATCCAAATAACAATTTAAATCACCACCAATTATTATATTTGAATTTGCCGTCGTCTGGGAGCAGCTCAAAGACCTTCTTGAAAAAATTTGGGACATTTATATTGGGACCATAAATGTTTAAAAATGTCAATGGAAGTGAATTTATAGTACCAGACTGTGATGGTTTGCTCTGGCTGCCTATCATCCTCAGCTGCTCCTCATCAGGGCCAGGGTTATTTAGACCGCGCAGCCCTCGGATCAGAGTGGAGTCGTCTATCTCTTCTCCTAATGAGACCAGCTCACGCCTTCATCCTCGTTCCAGAGAACCCTCACCTCAGCCTACTCTCATCTCAGTATCCTGCCTCCTGCCATCCGACGTTTGGAGGAATTCTTAGCTCTGCTCCAAGTAAGCCCTCGCTCTATTCACCTTCATCTGCTCTCGTTCCCCTGTGCACAGGCAGAGATCCGTGGCGGCGGACCTCCCTTCCTCCTGGCGGCGGACCGAGCTGCACCGCACTTCACCAGACTCATCAACCACCTCCAGCTGCAACTGGGACAGCGGGCACTGTCTTCCTGGCTGTAGCCACCGAGCTGAACCTGAGATCAACCCCATCTCAACAAACAGTAAGCTCTGTTCAATCCTGTACATCCCCTCTGGTATCTGCCACTAACTCTCCCTGTCTCTGTCTGTCCCTAGGGTTGCCAGGTTGCACGGTGCTCTGCTTACCCCTGGCTGTCACACGAGCACACACACACACACACACACACACACACATTCACACTAATCTCAATAAACATAATTGCATCTACTTTGAGTCCGAGTCTGCTCTCTGGGTCAATAAACCATGTCACAGACACCCTGATGTACCTGCTGTGGGGGTCAGCTGTCATGGACATAAATTGAAATGGGATGCTTTTCTTAAAGAGGATAGGTACACCTCGAGCATGAGATGTAAAGGATGACTGGTAAACCTGTGTGTCTTTTTTCTCCTCTCGGCGCCACACCAGTCGGCTGCCTTTTGCAACAGCGGCTCGATTCCGAGTTTTTTTTTTCCCTTCCTCTCTCTTTTGATCACTTTTTTTTTTCACCCCACTTATATCACGGACACACAGATCATCCCAAATGTCTCCTGAGCCGGTGGACGGAGCCACTGTTTATAGCAGGATACGATATAACAGGGAAGAGCTGCTAGCATTTAACCGCCACCCGGTCCCACTGGAAAAACTCGACATACCGAGAGAACTGAGGCGAAAACGCCGCGGCTGCCGGGCTGGAGTAAGGCGGAGGACAAAAAATATAAGGTACAGACCCTCCCTTCCATCTGTTGTCATGGGAAATGTACGGTCGATACTGGGAAAGTTAGATGAGCTAGCGGCTATCTCCCGTTATGATAGCACTTACCGGGAGTGCTCTCTCCTTTTGTTTACTGAGACGTGGCTAACTGAACTAGCAGCAGATGCTAACATTGAGCTGGAGGGTTTTCACACGATACGAGCTGACCGAACACCAGAGAGTGGCAAAACTAGGGGCGGTGGAGTGATCATGTATGTTAACAACAACTGGTGCAGACCGGGACATATCACTGTTAAACAACGACACTGCAGCAAAGACATTGAGTTGCTAGCTGTTAGCATGAGGCCTACATATCTCCCGAGAGAACACTCACACGTGATCTGCATTGTTGTTTATGCAAATCCGACGGCGAACGCTGGGACAGCGCGTGACGTCATCCATTCAGTAACCAGCAGGCTGCAGACAGAACACCCAGATGCTCTTCTCCTCATCTCAGGCGATTTCAACCACGTTTCACTGTCTCCCATTCTGCCCACTTTCACCCAGTATGTCACATGCCACACTAGAGACAATAAAACACTGGATTTGTTCTACGCAAACACTAAGGAGGCGTACACCTCATCACAACTCCCCCCACTTGGGAGATCGGATCACAACTTGGTTCATCTCCGACCGGTGTACAAACCCCTAGTGCACAGACAACCTCCGGCCATGCACACTGTGGAGTTATGGTCTGAGGAGACAATGGACACTCTAAAGGACTGTTTTGAAGCCACTGCCTGGAAGCAGCTCTGCGATCCACATGGTGAGGACATCGATGGCCTCATTCACACCTTCACGGGCTACCTCAGCTTCTGTGTGGACAAATCCGTTCCCACCAAGACCATACGGCGTCACTCAAACAACAAACCCTGGATCAACCCTGAGATAAAAACACTTCTGAGAGAGAAGAAGAGGATCTTCAGGTCGGGGAACAGGGAGATGCTGAAGTCCGTACAGAGGGAGCTGAGGAGAAAGATCAGAGAAGGCAAGGACAGCTTCAGGAAGAAGATGGAGGACAAGCTGCAACAGAGCGACATCAGCGGGGTCTGGAGAAACCTCAAAACCATCTCGGGGCTCCAGAATACCTCCCCCCAGGCCACGGGGGGCAGGGAGTGGGCAAACAACCTGAATCTGTTTTTCAATAGATTTGACCAACCGCCCTCCCCCCTGTCTGCACAACAACCACTGCTGCCTCTAAGAAATCAAGTCCTGCTACCCACTCCCCACTCCACCGACACCCCCCCCACTCCCAACACACAGCCCCCCATCCTGACCCTGACCAAGACCCAGGTGAGGACGGAGCTGAGGAAGATCAAGGCGAGGAAGGCGTCGGGACCGGACGGCATCAGCGCAAAGCTCCTCAAGTCCTGTGCAGACCAGCTGTGTGGGATTGTGACGTATATCTTCAACATGAGCCTGAAACTGGGGAGGGTACCACAGCTGTGGAAAACATCTTGTGTGGTACCTGTACCAAAAACTTCCCACCCCAAAGACCTGAACAGCTTCAGACCGGTGGCCTTGACGTCCCACTTGATGAAGACCCTGGAGAGACTGCTCCTTGCTCATCTCCGCCCCCTGGTGGAACCAGCGATGGATCCACTCCAGTTCGCCTACCAGCATGGCATTGGGGTGGAGGATGCGGTGATCTTCCTCCTTCACCGTTCTCTGTCCCACCTGGAGAAGCCCGGGAATATGGTGAGGATCATGTTCTTTGACTTCTCCAGTGCTTTCAACACCATCCAACCGATGATCCTGAAGGACAAGCTGCTGCGCGCAGGGGTGGACCAGCACCTGTCATCATGGATCCTGGACTACCTCACGAACCGGCCTCAGTTTGTGAGAACCCGGGACTGTGTTTCCGACACGATCATCAGTAGCACGGGGGCCCCCCAGGGTACGGTGCTGGCTCCCTTCTTGTTCACTCTTTATACTGCGGACTTCTCACACAACACAACACATTGCCATCTACAGAAGTTCTCTGATGACTCTGCGATCGTTGGTCTCATCTCCAGCGGAGATGAAGCTGAGTACAGAGGGCTTATCCAGGACTTTGTGGACTGGTGCCATCGGAACTGCCTCCAGATCAACGCGAGGAAAACTAAGGAGCTGGTGGTGGACTGCCGCAGGCATGGGCAGCCCCTCACAGCACCAGTAAATATACAGGGAACAGACATCGAGATGGTGACATCCTACAAGTACCTGGGTATTCATCTGAACAATAAACTAGACTGGTCACACAATACTGACGCACTCTACAAGAAGGGACAGCGCAGGCTGTTCCTGCTGAGGAGACTCAGGTCTTTTGGTGTACAAGGGGCGCTGCTGAAGTCATTCTATGACACGGTGGTGGCATCAGCCATCACTTTTGGAGTGGTCTGCTGGGGCAGTGGCATTACTGCAGCCGATAGGAAGAGACTGAACAAACTGATTATGAAAGCTAGCTCTGTCCTGGGGCAACGCCTTGATCCGATGGAGGAGATAGGAGAGAGAAGGACGGTGGCTAAACTGTCATCTCTGCTGGAGTCCGAGTTCCACCCTATGCAGGACATACTGGATGCACTGAGGAGCTCATTTAGCAGCAGACTACATCATCCCAGGTGCACAACCGAGAGGTTTCGTAGGTCCTTCCTACCAACGGCTGTCAGACTGTACAACCTAAGCAGGGCTGCTCGCAGAGATAGCAAAAAGACGTAACAAACTAATAGTTTTTTTTTGAATGCAAAAGATGCAATAGACTTACACAATGGTCCTCTCCGGCATACAACTAGGAACATACCGGTCGCTATGGAGGGTGAGAATATGTATGGGCACATAATCATACCATGTAGGATAACTAAATAGACGGTTATGCTGTTTCATCCCACCTAGCAACAATGCTCTGCACTGTGTGTGTTTATATATTTACATATTTATTCCATCTAGCTACAATGCTCTGCACTGGGTGTGTTTATATTTATATATCTATATATTTATTCCATCTAGCTACATTGCTCCGCACTGTGTTTTTATATATCTACATATTATTCCATCTAGCTACATTGCTCCGCACTGTGTGTGTTTATATACTTGCATATTTATTCCACCTAGCTGCAATGCTCCATACTGTGGGTGTTTATATATTTACATATTTATTCCATCTAGCTACAATGCTCTGCACTGTGTGTTCATATATTCATATATTTATTCCATCCAGCTACAATGCTCTGCACTGTGTGTCTGTGTGTGTGTGTGTGTATATATATATTTTATAGTAATATGTACATATGTATATTAGCTGCTCTTGCTTGCTTGTTTTTTCTTGCCTTCTGATTGTTGCTCTGAGTGTTGCTATCCCTGTGCTGTTGCAATCCTGGAATTTCCCCGTTGTGGGACTAATAAAGGCTTATCTTATCTTATCTTATCTTATATCCAACTGCACCTCAATCTGCGTTGCTCAGTTGCTTTGATATGAGTTTCGTGCAGAAAAATCACATCGGCAGAGATGGATTTAAGGTGTCTGAAAACTTTATCTCTCTTGACGGTGTGGCCAAGCCCCTTAACATTCTACAAGACTACTGTGACATCCCTTCCCCCTAAATTTGCTTTACCAAGAGACCTCTGCATCCAAAAAGTATAAGGCCCACATTCCAGCCGACCAACCTGGCACATCATGTGGAACATCTGGCAGACAAGAAAAAAAGTAAAACAGTGAAAAAAAACAGAAGAACAACTATACATAATAAAACAAAAAAGCAAGACACACACACAAAAAAAAATCTACTTGAGCCATAACAGAACATGTATTCACCCCCCACCCCCCTTCGCGTCTCCCTAAACCAGATGCAAAAATCCCAATTTTCCATCTAAACAGGAGCTACCGGGCAAGAAACTAACTCCACCATTGAGAAAGTTCAAATAAGAAGAGAATGATACCGTCATAGCAATGACATGGGGGAGATTTTACTCCCGCTAACAAAATAAGCATTCAAGCGTAAGGTGCTTTCTGTATTCGTCTCAGTGTAATATGTGAAATCTTTTCACAGTAAACAGTGCAAGTATTGGCTCCCCCAACCATTCCACAGCATATTAACAGGAGTACCTTTAAGTTGAGCAGCCAGTGGGTGTATGTGGGTCTACTCCCCCCGTTTTGCGTTAATCTTTTCCAGAAATAATGCTGCTTCTTTTGGATCGCTAAAAATCACAGGTGCTTCCTCTTCTTCTTAGTAAATATGCAGCCTGGTCGGGCATCTCAGAGCATGTTTAATTCCTCTGTTCCGAAGCAACTGCATCATGTCCCGAAAGGCACGGTGTTGCATCATCACCTTGTTAATGTAATCTGGGAAAATTAGGACTTTGTTACCTTTATACTTCATAGTGTTCAGCCTGCCATAGCGCAGAATTGACTCTTTATCCTGAAAGTGGTGGATGTGTGCCAGGATGGTGCAGGGTCTTCCTCCGGCTGCTGGCTTCGGCTGGAGAGAGCGATGTGCACGGTCCACTTTGACTGGGTGTGAAAAACACTTATCTCCGAGCAGCTGCAGTAACAGCTGTGAAACAAACTCTGTGGGCTTACCTCCTTCCTCACCCTCTAGTATCCCCATGAGCTTAATGTTGTGTCTCCGCGAGCGAGCCTCCAGGTCCAGCACCTTAGCTTGGAGCTGTTTGTTTTGGCTAGTGAGCTCTGAGCACATAGCTTCGAGCTCCTGCATCTGCGTTTCGAGGTCACTGGTTGCTAGCTCATAGTTAGCCACATGAGCTTGAAGGTCGGCTTGAGTAGTCACTAATGACTGAAGGCTGGTTTGGAAGGCATCACATCACTCGTTGATAACACATAGAACTGAGTTGGACATCTGCTGGCAAAGTTCTTTGCACATTTCATATGTTTTGTCTGGCAATTTGTCCGGGCTGGAGGGTGGATTAGCAGATCCATCTTTAGCATTAGCCGAGGCTCCAGTAGCTTGAACGTCAGCAGATTTCAATTTGCTAGTTGCCTGTGGCTTTGGCATCTCAGTCTTTTCAAGCAGTTGATTTAAGCGTGGAATAGGCAAGGTTTATCCACCTGTACGTCTATTTTTATACGGTATTGTTGCACTTTTAACAGAACTCGAAGAGGAGCGCAGCCAAAACACGTCTACCCCCTTCACATGTTCACTAGCGCCCCCTCCCAACTCAAGAGAGAAATTATCTTTTAAATTTTGTCACAAGTTATGATGTTTGTCAATTTAAAAGATAATTTTCCATGTAAATAAAGGTGTAGGTTGTTGTGTAACTGTTAACGTATAAGGTTGTGAAAATATGTAAATTGAAAGACTACAAACACAGACTCTCGTAACTTGTGTCATTATTTTCAAAGAGCGCCCAGGGGGAAGTAATTAACAGTCCTCTGGATCAGCTCCAGTTCTCACAATACAATGCAAATACGTTTGTGGGTTTTTTCCTCTTTAGTTCCTTCTTTTATTGGTCAGAAAACAGGAGGTGAGCTTTGAGAGGGGACCCGCCATAATTGTGTTTGGTGACGTGTACAGTTTGAGACAATTGGGGATGGAGTTCACTTAGCAGTTTCACAAAAACGAAATATTACTCTTTTATTATACAACAACCGGCAACTTTAATTACACGGAAAATTATATTTTAAATTGACAAACATCATATGTGTAACTCGTGGCTGTCATGTGTCTGAGGTCCAATGTCATTCCAGACCTCAGAGACAGGCTATTGTTGTTTTGTGTATCTCTGTTCTTGTCTGCTTATTTGTCTAGGATTATTCTGTGTTCTGTTTTTGTCCCTCTCTCTCTCCAGACACTCCCCACTGGCTGCTCAGCCTGCTGCTGCAGTGAGCAGCTTGTTATCAGCGTACCTGCAACAGCTACTCACCTGCCTCCACTCTGTCATTAGTTCTCTCTATATTTATTCTCTGTTTATTTGGGTTCATAATTTGTCGTGGTGTTAGTTGTTATCCTGTTCTGACTACGTTGGTGCTGTTTCCCCCGAGCACAGCCTGGTTCCAGCACTCACTAAGTCTCCTTTTGACATAATTGGGTGACCCAGGAACAGACATGGACTCAGAATAAACACAATTATCTTTTATTATAAGAAGTGTAAGTGTGGGTGTGTGCGTGTGTGTAGGAGTGTAGCAGCAGGGCGAGCAGAGCACCGTTCCGACTGCCAACCCTAGGAGAAAACACAAACAGACGAATGAGTGTTTGAGGTATGGAGGATCGTATCAGAGAATGTGCTGCCTTACGAGTAGGCAGGAGAGCTGAGGCGCTGAAGAACTCCCAAGGCTCCAGTCCAGTTGCTCCATGTCAAGGCCGCCGCTGCTAACAAGGTGAAGAGGTGCAGGTTTGTACAGTTTAGGTGATGTGTAGGTTGTACTGTATAGGAGAGGAGCAGGCTGTGCTCAGGTTCGCCGCCAGGAGGAGGAAGTCCGCTGCCAGGAGGCTTCCACCTGTGCACAGGGGAGATAGAGAGGAACGGAGAGTGCAGCAAAAGATGAAGGCTTACTTGCCGGTGGGGAGTACAGACTCCCAGGAGAAGCACTGAGTAGGACGAAGCAGAGGAGGCGGAACTCCAGAGCAGGATGAGTAGCATAGGCAAAAGGTTGTGCCAGATCATGGGAGCGTTGCTTAAATAGGCCGCCAGATAGGATGAACAGGTGTGCGCGCAGCTGTGGAGATAATTAGGTCAGCAGGCACGCAAAGCAGATCATGACACCTTTTTCCCTTCCAAGTTCACATTTTGTTGTTCTTCCCCCAGAGGTCCAGTCTGACCCTGGGGTGTGACGTGAACTCCTTCCTCTTAGCCTAGCGGTGTAGCCTGTGCTGCTTTGCCCCAAATGTACTGTTTGTGTTGGACACTCTGTTCAGTTGAATCCTTGTTTAATAAACACACACTTCACCTTGCACATGGGCTCGTCTCTTTCCCTCCGTGCACCGCGTAAAGGCGCACATATATGACAGTACACCACGGCCAGTTTAGAGCCCAGCGATGAAGTTTGTGTGTTGTTTTTTCACCTTGTTCTGTGTTTTTCACCCACCTGAGTTGGAGCGTGCACCATGGCGCATCTGAGCTAGGTGGAGCAGCGGGCAGTGTGCCTTCTGGAGTTTATTTTGGCGCAGGCATAGGCTTCCACATCTCCAAGGGCGGTCTGGGACAGCCGGGATGCCACAGCATGGGTAATGGAAACATTCCCAGATCTTTGGGATCACTTGGAGGCAATGGACTTACTTCTCTCCCTGTATTCCCTACTGTGTGTCACGCCGTCTGAGGAAGCCCCAATGCTGTAGCCACCTTCCACGAAGAAGAAGCGCGCCCACCGTAAGAAGCCTCCAGCCTCTCCTGTGACAGCCCCGCTTCCTTTCCCAGAGCCCTGGCTCACTCCATCCACGGAGGAGTTGGAAGAACGCAGACAGGTGCTGCTGGCGGAAACAGACCTCCTCTTAAAGGTGAAACCGTGGCTCCTCCCGGAATTGGCTTTGGAGTTAGAGGAGCTATCTCCGAAGGAACCGGAGCTCCTGCCTGAAGTTGAGCACGGTCTCGCCTTGGAGCCTGATTCCCCTCCGCGTTGTCGCCGTTCCCGGAGGTTTCGCCCAAAGAGTCACGCTACCTCCCAGCCAGCAACCCATTTTTTGTAGGAGTAGAAGAATCCTGCAGTTGAGCCATTTTTTCATCCAGCGGTCTTGCCTGTAGCCACCACCTCCTCAGCTGTTACATCCGCCAAGGTGGGTGGTGCAGTTTTTTCCCGAATTCAGCCACCTCTGTGCCTGTTTGGGAGGCTTCTCCACTGCATGTAGAGGAGCACAGGCCCACCTTTGACACGGAGAGGGATGGAAGTGCTCCTGACACCGCTGGAAACATCAAGACCCAGGAGAACAAGTAAGTTCCTTTTCATTCTATTCAGAATCAGAATCAGAATCAGAATCAGGTTTATTGCCATTGTTCATGTAGTACACAAACTAGGAATTTGTCTCGGTACAATGCTGCAACATTAAACATGATAAGATAAGAGAAATAAACTATACATGTAATAAAGTGTAGGATAAGATTAAGTGATACTGGTCAACAGTTAAAACATATATTAGCCAGCAGCAGATACTGTGGAGAACTATATAGTGCAGTCGGTAATGCAGGAAGAAAACAGTGATGATTGACATGAGTCTGGTTGAGCTGCTGTACATGGTGCACGAGAGTCAATAAGTCACTTAGTGTTCAGCAGTCTAATGGCAGAGGGGAAGAAGCTGTTCATGTGATGGGAGGTTTTAGTCTGGATGGACCGAAGTCTTCTACCAGAGGGGAGGGGGGCAAACAGTACGTGACCAGGGTGTGAGGGATCGGCTATGATCCGGCCAGCACGCCTCCGGGTCCTGGAGATGTACAGATCCTGGAGAGATGGGAGCTTGCAGCCGATCACCTTCTCAGCAGTGCGCACGACGCGCTGCAGCCTTAGTCTGTCCCTGGCAGTGGCTCCTGCGTACCACACGGTTATGGAGGTGGTGAGGATGGACTCGATGATGGCTGTGTAGAACTGCACTAACATCTTGGTGGGTAGCTTGAGCTTCCTCAGCTGCCGCAGGAAGAACATCCTCTGCTGGGCTTTTTTGATGAGTGAGCTGATGGTCAGCTCCCATTTGAGGTCCCTGGTGATGGTAGTGCCTAGGAAGCGGAAGGAATCAGCAGTGGTGATGGGAGAGCCTGAGAGGGTGAGGGGGGGCAGAGGAGTAGTGACTTTCCTGAAGTCTACAATCATCTCCACTGTCTTCAGAGCGTTCAGCTGCAGGTTGTTATTGCTGCACCAGGACGCCAGCTGGGCCACCTCTCTCCTGTAGGCGGACTCGTCGCCGTTGGAGATGAGCCCGATGAGGGTGGTGTCGTCCGCAAACTTGATCAACTTGACAGACTGGTGGCTGGAGGTGCAGGAGTTGGTGTAAAGGGAGAAGAGTAGGGGGGAAAGTACACAGCCCTGGGGTGATCCGGTGCTGATGCTAGTATAGTCTGAGACAGTCTTTCCCAGCCGCACATGCTGCCTCCGGTCCGTCAGGAAGTCGATGATCCACCTGCAGAGGGAGTCAGGCACGTTGAGCAGGGACAGCTTGTCCCGGAGCAGAGCGGGGCGGATGGTGTTGAATGCGGAGCTGAAGTCCACAAACAGGATCCTGGCATAGGTTCCCGGGGAGTCCAGGTGCTGCAGGATGGAGTGGAGGGCCAGGTTGACTGGATCGTCTACAGACCTGTTGGCTCGGTAGGCAAACTGCAGCGGGTCCAGGAGAGGGGTGGTGATGGACTTGAGGTGGGACAGGACCAGGCGCTATTCCTATTATTGATGAACAATTTTACCTGTTCCCTGGTCAAGAGACTCAGCTCCTGCAGTCCCCTGAGTTCTCTGCACCAGCGGCATGTGACGACCCCTCACCAGTCCTCTCCGTGTCCTCTCTGTGTGCTTCTGTGAGTTTGCCGGTCCCTGAACCAAGCCCCCAGCTGCCGCACCAGATGAGTTACCAGCTGGGATACATCGCTTGGGGGCCTCAAGACTGCAACCACCATCACGCTTGCTACGGGGGCCGCCACAACAGAGTCACCCATCCAGCTAGACCTCCAGCAGACCGGGTCCAAGACATCGTCGTCAGGATCGACAGAGTCCTGGACGGCGGTGGTGTTTGAGTCCAGGCAAGTGCTCCCATTTGTCTCTCTCCCTTTAGAGGTGGAGCAATCCTGTCTGGCTCTTGGTGAGGAGAGTCAGGTGTAGCCTTCAGCTGCATCAGAACTCACTTCAGCAGGCTTCGCCACTGCCAGCGACCCTAACCCTATCTCCTCTCCTGTTATTCCTGAGCCTATTCCTAGGGTTGCCGGAGAGGATCCACCACTGCCAGGGGTCTCCGTAGATCCAGTCCAACCCACCGAAGACAACGGGAGTCCAGCTTCTCTGGTGGAGGACGACGCGGAGGTTCCGTCCCAACCCGGGACCTCTGTGGGTGCAGCGCCTCCCCAGCCTGATGAGCCATCGCTACCTGGATCATCGGAGTCCTGGACAGCGGTGGAGCCCAAGTTCAGGCAAGTTCGCTCCATAGTTTCTCTCCTGCCTTTTCGGAGCTATCTTTCCTGACTCTTGGGGAGGAGAGCCAGGGGCAGCTCGCCGCTGCACCCAGGCTCAGCTCGCCAGGATCTGCCGCTGCCAGTGACCCTGACCCCGTCTCTCTCTCTTCTGTTTCTGAGCTTCTGCCCAGGGTCGCCGGAGAGCAGTCAACTCCACCGGAAGCTGCCGAAGATCCAGGTTCACCACCTGAGGTTGCTGGGGAGGCCACTGTGGGTGCAGCTGAACTCCAGCCCAGAGCCACCACGGGTGCAACTGTGGCCCAGCCGGGATCCACCGCGGGTGCAGCCGTGTCCCATGCTGGGATCACCAAGGGTGCAGCCGAGTCCCAAGCTGGGACCACCGAGGGTGCAGCCACGTTCCAAGATGGGTCCATTGAGGGTGTCGCCGACCAGCCTGAGGACGCCGAGGCCTTCTTCCCTCTTCCACAGGCCTTCAGTGTGCCTCTTCCTCCTCTGCCGGGCGCCGTCGTGAGCCACTCACCCCTGCCACCGGACACCATTGAGGTATCCTTCTTCCAGGTCGGCCACCCACCTTCTAGCCCCCCGGTGGGTAAGCTGCCTCCTCGCTCACCCCTCCAGTACTGGTGGCTCAACAACGCTGGCCGGCTGCCCGAAGGACTTAGTCTCCAGGTTGGGTGGCCCATTTGCTCTGGCAGGTCACCTGACACTGTTCAATGGGCCACCTGCTGGGCCTGGGACTTTGGCCAGCCACCCGAAGCCTGGAGCCCTGGGACTGGGGGGACTTAGCGGTGCCGGGGAACAGGTGTAGTGTTGAGCTGGGTAATTTTTCCCTCCTAGCTGTTTTCCACCCACCTCTCTCCCAGGGTGGTTTTTGCTATTCTCCTGTCCTGTTCCTTATGTTACCGGGGGATGTCTGGAATCCACCCCTTGAGGGAGGTGCTCTGTCATGTGTCTGAGGTTCAATGTCATTCCAGACCTCAGACACAGGCTATTGTTGTTTTGTGTATCTCTGTTCTTGTCTGCTTAATTCTCTAGGATTATTCTGTGTTCTGTTTTTGCACCTCTCTCCCTCCAGACACTCCCCACTGACTGCTCAGCCTGCTGCTGCAGTGAGCAGCTTGTAATCAGTGCACCTGCAACAGCTACTTACCTGCTTCCACTCTATGTCATTAGTTCTCCCTGCATTTATTCTCTGTTGGTTTGTTCATTATTTGTCACGGTGTTAGTCGTTATCCTGTTCTGACTACGATGGTACTGTTTCCCCTGAGCACAGCCTGGTTCCGGCACTCACTAAGTAAGTCTCCTTTTTCCCATTCCAAGTTCACATTTTGTTGTTCTTCCCCCAGAGGTCCAGTCTGACCCTGGGGCGTGACGTGAACTCCTTCCTCTTAGCCTAGCAGTGTATCCTGTGCTGCTTTGCCCCAAATGTACTGTTTGTGTTGGACACTCTGTACAGTTAAATCCTTGTTTTTTTTTATCCTTGTTTAATAAACACACACTTCACCTTGCACGTGGGCTCGTCTCTTTCCCTCTGTGCACCGCATAAAGGCGCACGTACATATATGACAGTGGCAAAATTTGATCACAATCAAAATATAATTTCTCTCTTTGCCATTCACTTCAATGGAGATTTTTTTTTTCCGATTTAAGGTCCCATATGTGGAAGTAGAGGGGGCGTGACTCTATTGTGAGTCAGTTTGGAGCATCAGGGCAAAAGCCTATGCATGTGCTTGATTGTATGTTTAATCTATGTGACAAGTGGGCTAGCTAGAAGCATGTTTAAATTGAACATTACTTGCAAGATTAGACTGGAATTTGCCTGTCACAGTTATGAATTTTACTGTTTTTATCTACTATGTCCACTGCTGCACTGCTGGTTCATGTGCGTAGTGTTTGGCCAATACATCACTATGCCCAGCTACACGTGTCTACTTGTAGTGCTACCTGTGAGACTTGCTGGCTAGCTTGAAAAAAGCCTATAAAAAGGTTGTAATCTTCGGCTAATTAAGTTTTGATGCAACATTGCACCTGTTGTATCTGCCTGAATATTGTTCTGTCTGGATGTTATCTGTATGAATAGTATGTCTCTTCTTTCTTTTCTTTTTCTCCCCCCTCACCCCCCAATCAGTTGTGGCAGATGACTCCCCCTCCCTGAGCTTGGCTCTGCCAGAGATTTCATCCTATCAGGGAGTTTTTCCTCCCCACTGTCACGTAATGCTTGCTCAGGATTTGTACTTTATGTATCTAGTGCCTTGAGGTGACCTTTGCTGTGATTACACGCAATACAAGTAAAGTTGAATTGAATTGAAATTGAAATTACCATCCATCCATCCATCCATCCACCTTCTTCCACTTAATCCTTTTCGGGTCGCGGGGGACTGGAACCTATCCCAGCATCTTTGGGCAAGAGGCAGGGTACACCCTGGACAGATCGCCAGTCCATCGCAGGGCCAACACAGAGAGACAGGCAACCATTCACTCTCACAGTCATACCTAAGGATAATTTAAAATCCCCAGTTTGATGCCAATTAACCTAACTTGCGTGTTTTTGGCATTTGGGAGGAAACCTGAGAAATCCCGGAGTAAACCCACACAGACATGGGGAGAACACGCAAACTCCACACAGATCAATTCCCATGAAATGTGGATGGACAGCCAGAAGGAGGGACGATGGAGGCCGTGTCATCGTGTTAACTCCTTTCGGCTTTACCGGAAAAAGCTGAAAAAAAATGGTTGGTGGTGAGTGAACAGGATGTAATAACCCTAATATTGTCACGTTCTGAGCTCGGGGGGATTCCACCGGGCTCAGGTTGTCTGCCTTTTTTTCTCATATTTGTACGGTGTTGTCATTTTGAGTTGTCACTTATCCTATATTGTTTCTCAGTATGATTTATTTTCCCGTTTACGTTCGTTATAGTTTATTGTATTTTTGAGGTTGCTTGTCTCCATTTTTTGCCATATCGTTATATTTGTATTCTGTTGTGTTCTTTCTCTCGGGGTTGATAGCTGTCAGTGGCTTTCTGGGGTTTTGCTCTGCGTGGGCGTGGCCCTGTCAGCTGTCAGCTCCGATGTCTCCCTTATTATTCCCAGCTGGTCCAAATTGTATCTTTGTTTTCTCCTGCCTGCTCAGATTACCCACACCTGTTGCTACTTGTTTCATTTTGTCTGTAGCCTTATTTAAGGGGCTGTGCACCATTGCCAGGCACAGCACCCTACTCTCGACTTCCAGCGTAAGTGCATCTTTACTTACCTTCTGTATTTATCCTAGCATGCGTTCCACAGCTAGTTTCCCAGGTTTAGCCGGCGACTCTTCTCGCCTTAGCGTTTGCTGTTTTTGGCTTCATCTGTTATCTCCTACTCCTACTAGTTTTTTGTTTGGTCTTGTTTGTGCTTTTGTGTTTTTTCTCAATTAAATTTGCAAACTTACAGCCGGCGTTTGGTGCCTTGATTCAGCCCTGACAAGGGATTTATGACAAATATGGATAATAACTGTGCTAGTTATGAAGATAAAAGCACAAAGTCGTCTTAATGATACAAAATGAGAAGGAATAGAAGCTATGGTTTGCACATACACATAGTTTGTCTCCATGTCAGGGGAAATAGCACCCATAGACTGCCCTTCCATCATGAAACAAACATTCTGGTGGACTGAAAAGCAACCATAGCAACCATTTATTTCAGTGTAGTATCACAGTGGCAGAGGGGTCCAAATTAGTGACAAAGATTCAATTCATACATGTATTTAGCTAATTTTGCAGTGAATTATCGTCACAGTTTGTGACAGAAATGGCACCCCAATTTGTCCCTCTTTTTGGTTCATTCACTGGAATTTTGAATCAGGCCGCATCTCATGCGGATATGCATCTCCAAGAACACAGATGCTGAGTTGTTTGCCTCAAACTCCCCACAGATGCGCTCATTTCTCCGGGTGGGGGTTGGGTGGGGGAGGGTGGATGACATGCCTCTGTGCAGAATATGAACAAATTCTCCACTAATGATATAGAAAAATACATGGCTAAGCAATTCTGCTGGAAGGAGAGCCTGTCTCATTTGTCAAGAATCTTGTTTATATGTATACAGCTCCATGTCCTTATGCCACTTTCAAGAACCAGTGGTTAATTAGGTTGCAGTCGGAGGGGCAAAAAAACAAACTTGTGTGATCCATAGAATAGAGTATCAAATGCACTGGAAAAGTTTGAGCAAAAATGATTAGAAGAGCGCAGCGAGCGTCCAGTGTGGCACATCCACCACTGATTGAGGCTTTCTCCAATTTCCCATTGTAATTATTTAGCAGAAGAACCACAGAGACCCGCTGACCTACAACCTTGCCCTGGGAAATACTTCCAGCAGAATAATAATAAAGTACAGCGAGAAAATTGAGGCCAGTCTCTTCAGTCTCAGGTCTTTCATTCAACATGAGTCAGACAGCAGAATGTTTGTATCATTTTGTGAAACCTAAATTAAATCTAAGTAGATGAGAGCCACCCCCCCACCCCACCCCCCAGTACTCTGAGGACTTTGCTTCTGCCTGATGAAGGAAGGAAGGGGGAGAATTTAATATGGCTGAAACTAGCATTTGCTTTGGTAGTGTTGATTGTAGGAGAGAGTGGTTTAAAAGGAGCTAGGCCAAACTGAGGCGGTAGAATGAGCTCTGGGGGTACGTTGAAAGATTAAAGGTGGAAAAAAAGGGAAGGCCAGACCGATGGGACAGAAGTTTTTAAAGGAGCGAGTTTGTCCACAGCACAGAGAGGGGTGGATGAGTGAGGAATGAAGATGAAGTGAGGCAGGGAGAAAAAATGAAACTGTCTAGAATGTGTTGAGACAGAGGATGAATGTTTGAGGCTATAGCTTTTAAAAACTCCAATAACGCCAGCTGGCTGCTGGCCGCATTGGAAAATGAAGAAAAACAAAAAAACAAAAACGAAGCTTTGAGTGGCGAGTCCAGGGGCCAGCAGAGCGAGGCAGGGCCCAGTGAGGCCAAGCAGTGGGGCAGCCATCCTTTTTGAGCAAGAGCTCATTAGAATGGTGGAGGCAGGGTGAGCTGTGTTTAGCTGGGCCAAAAGAGAACTGCTGCTTTTCATCTGCAGTCTTCTACAGGACTCTAGTCCATCATATGTTTGTAAAAACACTAGGTATTCACAATGCAGCATTATTCATTGTGCTCATAAGACATGGATACAGACACACTTTGTGCAGCTCCTTTCCTTTCACTGGATGACTTACAGATGGCACAAAGCTTTGCTTTAAATCAGCATGGGGTGAAGTTGGAGGGGAAATGAGCCTGCTGAGCAATGATATGACTAAGACTCTGCTCCGCTCACAGTAAACACCAACCTTGTCTGGCCTGGCTGCAGTAACTACTGAAGGATCCTGCTGCGCTTTCCTGGTCTGCTCCTCTTTACTTCCAATAATATACAGCACAGTAATAAAGCTATTTTCAAAGTCAAGCAATAAAGGCAGTGTGTCTATTGTTGTGTTTCTGTTGTTTAACCTAGTATAAGGTGAAGAGAAGACATGCACTGTAATGCATCACACCCTCAGATTTTGACACGGTTGTTAGCACAGTAGATCAGATCAGCTTTTAGCTGTATATCTATTTGCTTCCTCTGATTATCTGATTTAAAGCCCCTGTCACACCTTGATGATTTAGGCAGCGTATGCTGACTTTAAAAAATTTGGAGAATACGCTGGCGTACATCTAATAAGGGTAAGTTTTGTATAAGTTTAGAGCATGTTGAAGTACACTGGTATACACCGTAGTATGGCGAGGTCTTCGAAAAATTTTGTGCCTGCACAAATGCCTGTTTTGGTGGCCCTCCATGAATGCAGATGTCCGCAACTACATTAAGGCTTGCCAGCAGTGTTCCACTGGGAAATCCCTCACTTCCCCCCGCTGGTTTGCTACAACCTCTTCCGGTTCCCAGCCACCCACGGTCTCATGTTGCTTTGGACTTTGTCACGGGGTTGCCTCTATCCACTGGCCACACAGTAATCTTAACCATTGTTGATCGTTTCTCCAAAGCTGCACACTTTGTTCCCCTACCCAAACTCCAATCAGTGAAGGAGACAGCAGAGCTTTTAACAACACATGCGGTGAGGTTAAATGGCATACCTTCTGATGTGGTGTCTGATCATGGTCCCCAGTTCTCCTCTCAGGTCTGGCACACCTAATGTCGGGCTATTGGGGCCACCGTCAGCCTGACATCCGGCTATCACCCGCAGAGTAATGGGTAGTGTGAGCGGGCCAACCAGGACCTGGAGGCTGCACTGCAATGCATCACAGCATCCAACCCTGCAACATGGAGCTCTCATCTGCCCTGGGTGGAATATGCCCATAACTCCGCCACCTCTGCTGCCACAAGAGTGTCACCATTTGAGGCTTCATTGGGGTATAATCCCCCTCTGTTCCCCACCTCAGAGGAGATCATAGTTCCCTCTATCCACCACCCCATCCAGAGGTGCCGCCGCATCTGGAAGGAGACCAGGTCGACACTGCTCCAGACGGCTGAGCAGAATTCCCAGTGGGCAAACCGGTGGAGGAGTGTGGCCCCTGTCTACACTATCGGGCAAAAGGTATAGCTGTCCACCAAGACCATACAATTAAAAACAGATGCTAAGAAACTGTCTCCCCGATTTATCGGGCCCTTCACTATCAGTCGCATTATCAACCCCTCTTCTGTCTGCCTCAGTCTTCCCCGCTCTCTCCACATACATCCCTCTTTTCGTGTTTCCCAGATTAAGCCCCTATCTTCCAGCCCACTTTGTCCTGCCTCCAAGCCACTTTCTCTGCCAAAAATAATTGATGGAGGTCGAACCTACACCGTCAACCAGCTCCTTGACGCTCGTCGCCGGGAGTGGGGCACTGAACTGGAAGGGTTATGGACCGGATGGACACTCCTGGATTTCAGGTACCCTCGATAAACAGTTAATCAAGGACTTTTACAAGAAACACCCCAACAAGCCTCAGACGCCAGAAGGCGCCCCTTGAATGGGGGGTACTGTAGTGATGCAGGCTGCACACTGTTCTCCCTCTCTCCTAATTACTCATTCTCCACAGATGAGCTCCCCTCCTGCCTGTAATTAATGCCACTCCTTAAGTAGGATCAACACTCTGCAGACTGCAGGACCTCGTCAGACTTGCTACCTGCCACCTTGGGATCAGACACCCAGTGTACAGCCTCCAGCCTGAACGCTTTCCTCTCATCACGCTTTTGTAAGCCACAATCCCTCAACCTAACCCTCTCACTATATTATCCTCAGGATTCTCTCCTCAGCGGAAGCGAGGATCCAGACCCCTCCTTCACTCTCCACCCCCCAAGTAATGCCGTTTTTCCACTAGCCCAGTTCGACTCGCCTCGTTTCGTTTCGTTACTACTCGGTTCGGCCGCGGTTGTATCTCCATAGCAGCCGGGTAAAGCGGGGTTAAGCTGTGGTGGGCGGGATTTTTTTTACAGCAAGGCGGCGCCACACTCCCGTGACGTAAAACACGCGACCCAAGCAAAACATAACATGGCGGCTCTACAAGGCGACTCCTCGGTCTGTGGCTTTTTTCACCGTAAATGCCAAAAAGGACCGCCAGACAAGGGTACAGGCAGTGAGACAAAACAGTCTGGAATAGTTCTGCAGCTTCTGGGAGAGCCGAAGACGTGAGGATACAAACTAGGTCATATATGACGGTAAGCTAATGCTGCTAATGCTAGTTTGCTATAAGTACGTCATACTACACTGGAATCTCTGCAAGTTATCGCTGTTAGGTACTAAAATATGTACGCTGTGTGTGTTTCAAATGGCTCTGTCGTGGGAAAATTACTGCTTCAAACAGTCAGTCTGGCGTTCAGCACAGCCTGTCACTGATGTCAATACAGCCTGTCACTGATGTCAGCACAGCTTCACCAACGATCAGTGGTTGTAGAGCTTAAGAATGTCTGATTTATTTCCTGTGCAAAAAATTGCTCTGATCTAAGTAAAGGAACCCTATTTCACTGTTTATGGGAATGTAGAAAAATCAGAATGTTTTGGGAAGAAGTGAGGTTAACAATTGAAAAAAATAATTTCAGAACAAATCACATTGAACCCTAAACTGTTTTTGTTGGGTCTGTGTCCAGAAAAACATAACTTTAATAAGAGTGAAAGAACATTCATAGACCTCAGTTTGCTTAATGCCAAAAAATGTATTGCACTACTGTGGAAAAAGACTCATAGACCAGATGTGACTCAGTGGTTAAGACAGATGTTACCAACCTTCCACTAGAAAGAATAACATATATACTGAAATCAAAGGAAAATGTGTTTGAGAATATATGGAGACCTTTCATTGATTATGTAAAGAAATTAAACATAACTTCTGAAGAAGAAGGTGAATGATATGTGTGGACCTTGCAAATTCCAAACTGGTGAATGTATATTATGTATTCTTATGTAATAGATTACCTAGACTAAACAGAGGAGCATTGTTGTTGACTTGTTTTTGTTAATGGTTGTTGTTGTTTTTATTACCTTTTTTTTGTTATTGTTCTTTTTAGTTTTTAAATTACTTTTGTGTTAGTGTCTGACTGTGTGTGCTATGTTTGTAAAAAAAAAAAAAAAGGTTCAATAAAAATATTGTGGGAAAAAATTTGCTCTGATCTGCGTGAAAATCATGGAGAGACTGTCGAGACATCATGGACGTACCTGCTCCAGCTGCACCGAGTCTGAGATGGTGTCATAGCAAAAAATGATCAGCTGCCACAACTTGATCACCATGTTAATAACTATATTAGCCACAAAATATATATTCAACAAGTAAACAGTACTGAGTTAGGTATAATAAGATATATTTGACAGTTATGATGCATTTTAGGCCAAAACAAACTTGATCTAGGATTAAAAGTAATTAAAATAATGCAGTCACAAGGTTACATGGAAAATGCTTGATTTACTAGATACATATACTGTAGAAATATATATTCTCCATCCATCCATCCATCCATCCATCTTCTACCGCTTTTCCGGAGGTCCGGGTCGCGGAGGCAGCAGTTCAAGCAGAGAAGCCCAGACTTCCCTCTCCCCAGCCACCTGCTCCAGCTCTTCAGAGGGGATACCAAGGCGTTCCCAGACTAGCTGGGAGACATAGTCTCTCCACCGAGTCCTGGGTCTGCCCCGGGGTCTCCTCCCAGTGGGACGTGCCTGAAACACTTCAAGTGGGAGGCGTCCAGGAGGCATCCTAATCAGATGCCCATACCACCTCAACTGACTCCTTTCAATGTGGAGGAGCAGCGGTTCTACTCTGAGCCTCTCCCGGATGACTGAGCTCCTCACCCTATCTCTGAGGGTGAGTCCAGCAATCCTACGGAGAAAGCTCATTTCAGCCGCTTGTATCCGCGATCTCGTTCTTTCGGTCATTACCCAAAGCTCGTGACCATAGGTGAGAGTAGGAACGTAGATTGACTGGTAAATCGACAGCTTTGCCTTAGAACTAAGCTCCCTCTTCACCACAACAGACCGGTACAACGTCCGCATCACTGCAGATGCTGCTCCAATCCGTCTGTCGATCTCTCGCTCCATTTTCCCCTCACTCGTGAACAAGACCCCAAGATACTTAAACTCCTCCACTTGGGGCAGGAGCCTGTCCCCAACCCGGAGAGGACAATCCACCTTTTTCCGGCTGAGGACCATGGACTCGGACTTGGAGGTGCTGATTCTCATCCCAGCCGCTTCACACTCAGCGGCAAACCGTCCCAGCAAGAGCTGTAGGTCATTGCTGGATGAAGCCAACAGGACAACATCATCTGCAAACAACAGAGATGAGATCCTGTGGTCACCAAGCATGACACCCTCCATTGTGTGTGTCATATATATTCTCTGCATCAACAATGTACTATACATGCATTCATGTTGTATTGCACTGACAATAAACCTCTGAAGTTTTTGCAGATGTCTCTTTTTTATATGTGAAGGTTACCACCATGTGATATAAATTTAATACTGACAGATAGGAAAAGCTGTCTAAGAACAATCCAGCTGTTTGAGAAATCACTTTTGGTTTGGTGTAAGTCTGTCAACAGGATTATGAACCATAAAGCAGTTTGTTAAAATGTTAAATCCCATTAAACTCTAACCCACAGGTGTCCAATCATGTGTCATGGAGGGCCAAGACCCTGCAGGTTCTCTTCTACCCAGTCTCTTCAGCAGGTGTTCTCACTGATCTGCAGTCAGTGGAAGAAGTTCAGTGGAATCTGCTGTTGAAGACACTGGTTGGAGTTAAAGCCTGTAGGGTCTTGGCCCTCCATGGCACATGATTGGACAGCCCTGCCCAAACCCATTATGATGAAGAGCAGATGCTAATATGACCCAGAATTCCTACATATACTGGTACTGTCACTAAAGTATGCAGGGTCTTCTGCGGTGGCACATTCCAACAATACAGTCTTCAGTTAATAAAATAATTGTTTTGGTTACTTTTCTTAAAAATGAGCCATTATTTTCAAGATCACCCATTAATGGCTTGTACTATTGACTCTTTTCCCACCAGTGTATTAACAGACAAAAATAGAAATCATGATGCAAACACATAAGTCACTAAATTGTTTATTACAATCAGCAGCAAATTCCAGATTATTCAGAATGTGCAAAACTCAAACTGTAAGACTGGGTCACTCAGCAGCTGGGATGTGCAGCTCACACTGGTCTCAGATCAGCAGATCTTAGGCCTGCATCTCTGTAAATAGTGACACAAGGTCCAGTTTGGGGTGGATCGATCGTTTACCTCTTGCCTAGACAAAAGACAGAAATGGGTGGTGGTTAAATAAAGGAAGTTTAAAACATATTTGGGAAATACACTTGTTGCTAAAAGCCAGTGGTGGAATGTGAATGAATGAATCTTTATTTCGGATAGATTAAAAGAAAATAGAATAATATAACAAAGGGGAAAAAAATCTAATAAGGTCGAATTAAACAATAACTCCTCTGATTATACAGTTCAACATAGGTTATCTGAAATGGGTGATGGCTGAAGCTGCAGCTTATATTGCCCACCCATATTCCATCCAAGAATTCAAAAGAAAAACAAAACAGAAGCGATTCCAATTCCAATGTGACAATAAAGGGGAAAAAAATCTAATAAGGTCGAATTAAACAATAACTCCTCTGATTATACAGTTCAACATAGGTTATCTGAAATGGGTGATGGCTGAAGCTGCAGCTTATATTGCCCACCCATATTCCATCCAAGAATTCAAAAGAAAAACAAAACAGAAGCGATTCCAATTCCAATGTGACAATAAAGTACTTTGTGGCTGCACGGTGGCGCAGTGGTTTAGCACTGTGGCAGCACAGTTTTACCCTCGGCCGGGGGATCGTGGGGATCATGAGATCGTGGGTTCGATCCCAGCCCCCGACCAACAGTGAGCTGTGTGGAGTTTGCATGTTCTCCCCGTGTTGCGCGGGTTTACTCCGGGATTTCTCCGGTTTCCTCCCGCACACCAAAAACATGTAGGTTTAGGGCGCTCGCGCACGCAGCGACCAGCAGCCGGTGGCTTGTCACCAGACTGCAAACCAAGTCTACCTACGGGTACAAATAAGTAACAAAAAAAAAAAAAAAAAAAAAAAAAAAAAAATTTCATGTAGCTGCACTGATGTAAAGTCGATTTTACAAGGGCTGCGTTACATTTAAAATCATCAGTTTTTACAGTGGCCTCAGCACTCAGAATGAATTAATACATTCACTTGAATGGAATATAGTACTTTAACAGAAGGCATCACCGAGTATGGAGTCGCTCAGTCAAAATATGGACTTTTTATCAATAAAAGTTTGTCTTGAATGTAAAAGTGTCTCTTCTTGCCCTGGCTTCAAGTGTGGGCGGTATTTTGTACTAGCATTGCTAAAATATAAAAGGAAGCACTACAATGGGTCTCAAATATTTGTAATGTGTCCTGTTCCTGCATGAGTTTATTGATGATAGAGTATAAACTACACATATAAACTAAATTATATTGATGACTGAACAACTGCCATTCCCCAAAAGATACAGTTATGAACATAACTCACAAAGGATCACACAAGTGATCTGACAAAAAAATAAATACATTAACAAGTGGTTTATTTTACAGTTGATGCGCCATTCTTTTTCAATTATTCTGTAATTAATACTCACACAATCAAATAAATCTCAATTCAGTCCCTTTTATATTATGGAAATTGTGCTACTTTGGTTTTGACACTTTACCTATAAAAGCAAAGGATTTCAGTACTTTCCACAGTGGCGAGGTCGTTGTTGAGCGGCTGCTTTCCTCCTGCCTAGACGAACGACAGAAATGGATGGTGGTTAGTTAAAGCAAGTTCAACACTTATACAGGCACATCTCAAAAATTAGAATATCATGAAAAAGTTCAATATTTTTGTCACTCATTTCAGAAAGTGAAACCCATATATAGATTCATTACAGGGACAGTGATATATTGAAAGTGTTTATTTTAATATTGATGATTATGGCTACAGCCCATATTAACCAACACCTCAGCGGCCAACATTTCTATTTAAAAACTATTTTTTAAAGTTTATGTAATATTCTAATTTTTTGCCAAATTGAATTTGGGGTTTTCAGGGGCTGTAAGCCATAATCATCCAAATTAAAATAAATAAATGCTTGAAATATATCACTGTCTGTGTAATGAATCGATATAATTCAATGAATTAAATAATAATAAATTAAATGATTTCTCTTTCTGAAATGAATGTCAAAAAATATTGAATTTTTCATGACATTCTAATTTTTGGAGATGTACCTGTATTAGGGAAATACACTTGTGAAAGTCAGTGGTGGGATGTGACAAAAATGCTTCGTTTCCCTGACAAGCACCTCAGGAGCCACTCTGTACAGGTACAAGAACATTATCAATCCAGGGATTTATGGTGGAACAGCACAATACTGTTCCAGCACCTTTTATGGAAAATCCACAGAATAGGTGTGTGGGTCTATTCTGACGCTTTAGAAAATTATATGAATGACTTTATAAATCACTGGTTTGAAAAAGCACTTTTATATTGTTGAGATTTCGGCTCCTGTGGTCCATTTCACCAGTATCCACTATAAACAGGGAGGCTAACCCCTGGCATGTGGAAACACATTCTAGCATTAAATTGCACACAATTTAATGCGCAGCACCAAAGTGCAGCACGTACACAAACGAGGACTTTAACCAGGATTAACATATTTCATCGTTTTGCTCTCACAAGCGAACATTTAGGAGAAAACAAGCGCAAATCAGCAGTTGGTACTAGCTAGCTACTAGCTAACACTCATTAGCCAGCACAGAACAGTGCTGTATTGCTCAAAAAAAGTGAGCTTTCCACCAACAGGATAAATAAGCAAACAGATGCACATTATTACAAATCACTCACCATCGATGGTTCTCTCACGTTCGTCTTCAGCTTGTCCTTAGTCCGTTTCTATGCTGGGCTGCCATCTGTATCGGTCCGGATCACTCCTCTCACTGTGTATCTGCCACCAAGCAGAGAAAACCCCGCACCTCTTCGTTGGACCACGGTGTAGATTTCCGCAAAACCTACAACGCTGTCTGTATTAATATTGTATTTACTCCGTGACCGAGTTAGTCCGTGAAAGATTGCAAATGGCGGTCATAAAGATTCCACTGAAGACGGGCGCTTTCGTGACGTTACACCCTGACAAATCAGTGGCTAGCAGTCTATTGACGTCACATCTCGGCTCGCTTCAGCGCGGTTGTACCCTGCCCTCGAACAGGCACGAAAATAGTGTCGGTTAAACCGTGCTGGGTACAGTGGAAAGGGCGAGAAAGCGAGTAGAGTAGAAGTAAGTAAGGCCAAAGCGATACTAGTGGAAAAGGCCTATAAGTCGACTTACCAACGTGCACCTAACCCTCTTCCACACTTCTCCCCAAAGCACTGGACATCACTCAGTGATCCCCACTCACCTTGATGGACTCATTCATTTCACCGGCAAGTCAGCAAAGAAGCCTGCCACTGCTGTGTTATCTGGCTAAACCTGTAATAGAAAGGAAACATTATTTGCAACTGTTCAAAACCATTATTGCATTTACTCACCCTTCTCCTCCTCTCTCCTCTTGCAGGGTTGCCAGACTCTACGAGCACACTATCCAGCAAACTCTCAATAAAACATTATAATTGTACTACAACCTTGCCCTCCTGAGTTGTCTGCTTTTGGGTCTGCTGCTACCTACCACGTCAGTTCAATGGTATATTTAATGCCTTGGTAATTCTTTTGTACCCTTCTCCTGACTGGTACCTCTGAACAATGAGATCTCTCTGATGCTTTGGAAGCTCTCTGCGGACCATGGCTTGTGTTGTAAGATGTGACTACAAAAATGTCGGGAAAAGCTTACTAGAACAGCTGAACTTTATTTGGGGTTAATAAGAGGCACTTTAAATGTTGGCAGGTGTGTGCTGACTCCTATTTAACATGAGTTTGAATGTGATTGGTTAATTCTGGACACAGCCACATCCTCAGTTATAACAGGGTGTGCATATTAATGCAACCAAGCTACTGTAAGTTTTTTTATTTTTCCCCTTAAAAGATTTCAGTTTGTTTTTCAATTGGGAGGGACAGGTTATAGGTCACTTTAATGGTGGAAAAAGTTTTGAAATGATTTATCTTGGTTTCATTTTTTTACATCACAAAAACCTGGCATTTGAATAGGGGTGTATATATACTGTAGGTATATATTGTGGCAACCTGGGGAGTGCATAATGGTTTACCACCTTAGACAGGAACAAAGGACACAAAGTTAACCTTTTGTGTGTGAGAAGTTTCTAGATTCCCTAGTAAGATAACAGGGAGGTGTCAAGGATGAATGGACTGACTGCAGTCAGATGGGGAGATTATCTTTTGTGTGTGAGAAGAGTCTAGAAGGAGATTATCTTTTGTGTGTGAGAAGAGTTTAGAAGGATATCATGTTATTTAAGGGAAGAGTTCCTACTTGTATGCCACTCTGTCTATGCTCCTTGTGTGAGTCGTGTAATAAACCGCCTGAACCAAATCCGCCTCATTATTTACACACTCCACTATATATATATATATATATATATATATATATATATATATATATATACAGTATATATATACTGTATATATGTATGTGTGTCTGTGTGTGTGTGTGTGTGTGTGTTATGGCAAGCCATTCAGGAAAACATATATATATCTTACAAAGAAAAGCTTGGAATATATTGAATGAAACTGGGAATATATTGAATGAACTTCCAAATATATTGAATGAAACTGGGACTATATTGAATGAACTTCAGAATATATTGAATGAACTTTGGAATATATTGAATGAACTTCTGAATATATTGAATGAAACTGGGACTATATTGAATGAACTTCCAAATATATTGAATAAAAATGGGAATATATTGAATGCACTTCAGAATACAGTGGTGTGAAAAAGTGTTTGCCCCCTTCCTGGTTTCTCATTTTTTTGGTATGTTTGTCACACTTAAATGTTTCAGATCATCAAACAAATTTAAATATTAAACAAAAATAACACAAGTAAACACAAAATGCAGTTTTTAAATGAAGGTGTTTATTATTAAGGGGGGAAAAAATCCAAACCTACATGGCCCTGTGTAAAAAAGTGATTGCCCCCTAAACCTAATAACTGGTTGGACCACCCATACTAGCAACAACTGCAACCAAGCATTTGCGATAACTGGCAATGAGTCTTTTACAGCGCTGTGGAGAAATTTTAGCCCACTCATCTTTGCAGAATTGTTGTAATTCAGCCACATTAAAGGATTTTGAGCATGAACCAATTTTTTAAGGTCATGCCACAGCATTTCAATCGGATTTACAGTAGGTCAGGTCTTTGAGTAGGCCACTCCAAAGTCTTCATTTTGTTTTTTTTAAGCCATTCAGAGCTGGACTGGCTGGTGTGTTTTGGATCATTGTCCTGCTGGAGAACCCAAGTGTGGACATTCTCCTTCAGGATTTTTTTGCAGACAGCAGAATTCATGGTTCCGTTTACCACAGCAAGTCTTCCAGGTCCTGAAGCAGTAAAACAGCCTCAGACCATCACACTACCACCACCATATTTTACTGTTGGTATGATGTTCCTTTTCGGAAATGCTGTGTTGCTTTTACCCCGGATGTAATGGGACACACACCTTACAAAAAGCTCAGCTTCTGTCTTGTCAGTCCATAGAGTATTTTCCTAAAAGTTTTGGGGATCATCAAGATGTTTTTTGGCAAAACTTAGGCGAGCCTTTATGTTCTTTTTGCTCAGCAGTGGTTTTCGTCTTGGAACGCTTCCATGCAGGCCATTTTTGCCCAGTCTCTTTCTTATGGTGGATTCATAAACACTGACCTTAACTGAGGCAAATGAGCCCTGCAGTTCTTTGGATGTTGTTGTAGGGTCTTTTGTGACCTCTTGAATGAGTCATTGCTGTGCTCTTGGGGTAATTTTGGTCGGCCAGCCACTCCTGGGAAGGTTCACCACTATTCCATGTTTTCGCCATTTGTGGATAATGGCTCTCACTGTGGTTTGCTGGAGTCCCAAAGCTTTATAAAAGGCTTTATAACCTTTTCCAGACTGATAGATCTTATTTACTTTGTTTCTCATTTGTTCCTGAATTTCTTTGGATTGCAGCATGATGTCTAGTTTTTGAGGATCTTTTGGTCTACTTCACTTTGTCAGGCAGGTCCTATTAAAGTGATTTCTTGATTGAGAACTGATAGAAAAATTCCATATTATCTACATTATTATTGATATTAATAATGTATTATTATATTTGAGAAGTATCATACCTTTCATATGCCATGTTTAATGTTTATATGTGCATTCCATATAGGACATGTTTATATATTCTTGGCATGTTTCTGTGAGCAATTTCAGAGAGTTCAGACTGAAGATCAGTACAGGGTTAGTACATGCATAAGGAATGATCTAAGCCATTTATTATAATCTCTTTGACATGTCCTGTTTCGGGTCACAGGAATGCACAGGAATTCCTCATCTTATAGATTAGTGTTTTATGGATGTTCTGTTAGATTTACATTCTTGTCACCAGAGTGTCTGTGACGTCCACCTGGATAAGCTCAGTTATTGGGACTTTCTGGCTGTCCCTCTCCTTTCCTCCTCTTATCCCATCCTCCCCCTGCTTTCTCCTACCTATATATATCAGACTTAGAAGAATGGATCCTTTAGGGATTCTAAGCGTGTCTGAATGCCATGCTTTGTAATTTCTCCCCCAAAGTGGCCACTGGGGTGACTCCTTATATTTTTGCAATAAATGTACATAAATTCAACTTTCCCCCTGATTTTTAACTTTGAATAATTTAAGCTCAAAATTATTCTAACATTTTGGTGCTCCGAACAGCGGATCCACATATCTCTGTCTTTCCGGCGCCTCTCCTTGATTTCAGCAAGTGCACAGCTGATAAAAAGACCTTCCCAGGCTGAGTGAAAAAAAAAAAAAAAAGGTTCAGTGTTACTGCAGTCAAGGCATTTCAGACCAGGGTACTGGAAATGACTGGGTGACGGACATGGGAATCCTACAGGCGGCTTGAATGTAAGTACATTTGTTGTTGTTTATGGATAAAGATAGTAAGATTGCCGGACCGGCTGTACATTGCGAAAAGCTGAAGGGGTGAAACTAGCAGCCTGAACGCTGGGTTATTTCTGCCCATGGTGAGCGATATCGTAATAATCCCTTGGGAGGAACGAGGTTTTTCCTCTGCAAACAGTGACCGTTATTGCAAGACCCGGGGAGATTCTTAGAAATCCGTCACTCTCTACGCCCCATTAAAGTGCAGTGGAGGTGCCGGAAGTTTGCATGCAAAGAGAAAAAAAGGGAAAGATTCGTGCTCTTCTAACCACAGATGTTTATCTAAATAACTAGGTCCTGTGGAAAAGTCACGTGATCCCAGAGAAGTAAATTTCGGGGACAGATTCGTGCCTTTTGTGACCATTTCTGCTTATTGTCCAGTGTTTGGATTTTCAGCATTTGTGGGGAGGTTATGTGAACCCCATTAAAAGGTAGATTTTATTTTCAGAATTTGTTGAAGCGCTGAATAAAAGTTACTGCAGTCTGGTTTGTTTTGTCTCTGTGTTATCTGTTCCGGTGTGAAAAAGTGAGAGTTCTCCACGGAGGCGGAAGGAGCAGGTTGTAAAATTGATGTTTGTGATTTTTTCTGATATTTGTTGAGCATAAAAGGAAGGATTAGTTAATTGTTATCCTTTTAAGAAGTGTTTAAAATTATAGGTATTTGAAAATAGTAGCTTTGAGCAAAAACAGTGGACTGGTGTTGTGTTTTTACAGCAGTGTAAAAAAAAAAAAAAAAGAAGGGGAGCTTCACGCTGCAAGTGGCGGTGTGGGGGTTGCCACATCTGTGATTTTTCCACTAAAAGTTGCCAGTTCTGGAGATTAATTGAAGTAATTCTCATGCTGTTTTGGCTTTTGGCATGAACCTAAAAGTCTTTATTGTATGACCTTGTGGAGATAACGTGAAAAGAAAGCATTTCTCTGTGTGTGTGTGTGTGTGTGTGTGTGTGTGTGTGTGTGTGTGTGTGTGTGTGTGCATCTATGTGTGTCTCTGTGTATGTGTCCTTGGGTGAAAGAAACAGAGAGAGAGAGAGAGAGAATTTGTAGAAAAAATAGAAAAGGCTGTGTAGCTACTGATTTGTGTGTAAAAACTTGGTAAAAGGGAAGAGAAAGAAAAACAATCTATATATGCTTTGGGTTTTTTTACTTTTTCAATCTAACTTTGTGGGTTTTTAACTCTAATGTTGCGTACGTGATAAACTATTTACATATTTTTTACAGCCAATTTTTTGAGATATCACTGACTTTTCTTTTTTCTTTGACTGAAGCATAACAGTGCACTTTACAGGGAAAAAGGACGCAGGACTGACGTTCTCTTTCCCCCTGCCAAAACAAAACCAGCCTCTGGGACCCATCCAGCATGACAATGATGAAATTAACTGAACATTACAATATCATGCTGTCACTTAATAATGCCTAATCACTGAAGGCTTTATGTATACCCTATATTACATGATTCAAAGCATAGAGGTTCAAACTTCAGGTTCATACTCACTTTTTAATAAATGACATATGCAATCTTATTTCCATTTTGACCCTAGGCCTGTCCATGTAAAAAAAACGGGGGGAGAACGCAAGAGCAGAATCTGAGACAGTTCATGGTGTGACTTTTTCCCTCCTAAAAGAACACAGCAAGATGAGAATGAATTTTTTTATTATTGGGAGATGGTAAAAAAAAAGAGAGAGATAGAAATAGCACAAGATTTCTGGTAAAGGGAATTTAATTTCAGTGGTAAACTCAGATTGATTAGTGGTGGATGGAGCACCAAGAGGAGCTGCGTCAGACTGACCTAGATACGATAACATAAACAGACAGAATCAGCCTTCAAAGGGAAAAAAAAAAACCACAGACCACGGATTGTGGTTCTGTGCCATAAATTCCTGAAAACAGAGATTAGGCCTGCATTTCCAGTTACTAATTCTAACTGCTGCATTGGTTTAAGGCTTCTAGCATATGACACTGTCCTAAACTAGTGATTACCCATGTCAATTGGTAAAGCATTTACTGATTCACAGAGGATTTAGCGAATATTTGCTGTGAATAGCAAAAACACATTCAAATTGTGGAAGCTTTAGGTGGAATTTAAAGGTTTTTTCTGCTATTGTTCATTCTTCGTTTTTCAACAGGAAAGGGAAAGCATTCACAAAATATTTTAGCTTTCACCAGGAATTAATTTGCCAAATTAACAAGGAATCATTACATCATCATTACCTTTCAATTTAATAAATCCTTGGTGACATATGCAATATGTAATAAAATAATAAAAAACAATAATTCACTTGTGTTTCTTAACATTACATGTTATAACTAGAAAAGCACTCGGAGAGCGCAGACCTCCGCCAAGCGCCACAGTTCCCCCCCATACAGTGTTTGTGTGTACGTTTTCAGATTCCTTGACCATGAAAACATATGACTAGCAATTGGATTCACAATGATAGGATTAGTGGTTCAGTAGTAAAAGCATTACCTCCTTGGCGGAGGTAATAAACTGAAGTGTTGGTGTTGTGTCCATCTCCTGCATCTGCAAACTCCCAGGCTGCGGACGTTGCAATTGAATGAATAAATGAATTAATTAATCTTTATTTCGAATAGATTAAGAGTACAGGTTAAAAGAAAGTGAATAATATAACAAAGGGGGTAATAAAATCCAACAAGGTCAAATTAGACAATAACTCCTGTGATTATACAGTTCCACATAAGTTATCCGAAATGTGTGATGGTGAATCCGCAGCTTATATTGCCCACCCATGTTCCATCCAAGAATTCAAAAGAAAAAACAAAAGAAATCATGACACAACGGCGTACAACCCACAGGCCAATGGGTTATGCGAGCGTTTTCATAGATCACTGAAAGCAGCACTGAGGGCTTCACTGACGGATGCAAATTGGGTAGACAGGTTGGCGTGGGTTTTATTGGGGTTGCGCTCCGCGGCAAATGAGGATTTGGAATGTTCCCTGGCAGAGAGCTTCTTTTTGCGCAGCTACTATGGCTGGCCGGAGAATTTCTGACAAATAATCCGGGGTCGGACAGCTGCCCGTCTGAGCTTTTGCAGCGTAGCGCAAACACAGGCACGCTGCCGAGCCCTGCCCAGCACTGTGTTCCGCGTGCTTTTGTGCCTAAAACTTTGAAGAAGGCGGAGTTTGTGTTCGTCAGACACGACAAGCAGCGCCCTCCATTGGGCCTGCACATATGTTGAAAATGGCCGTATGTCACAAGAATCCTTTAAAAAATTCCTGTATCCAGACGGTGATCCGGATCATCCCCAAAATTTAATCAGTTCTTCCTTGTACCATTTCCATCAATGCCTGAAAGTTTCATTGAAATCCGTCCAAAACTTTTGAGTTATCTTGCTAACCAACAGACAAACAGACAAACAGACAGACAAACAAACAGACAGACAGACAAACGCTGGCAAAAACATAACCTCCTCCTGGCCACCGGCCTGGCGGAGGTAATAAACAGTGGGCTAAACAACTGAGATAAACATTTAAGGGACACAAAAATAATGATGATCACTGGAACATTAGTAAAATCAATTTATGAGGTGATAAAATTTGCACTTCTGTTGATGTAAATACTGAAGGTGCAGGCGGGGAAGCCGTAAGGCTTTCCCCAAATTTTTCTTTGCAGGGTGGCACCAACATTTGATCTTTGTGGGAGATGTGAGGAGGCCGGACAGTGTATGAGTGCTGGGGGGGGGGGGGGGGGGGGCGGTGGCCATAGGGGGAAGGACCTCTAAGTTGACAAGCATTTTTTGAAGCTAAGTAGAACAAATGACATTGCAAATGACATAAAGCATAGCAATTTAAATGACTGACTTTAAAAATGTAGTGTTCATATGACTTCACACTGCAGGATACATTTGATGCCACTCACTACATAACGGTGTGACAATATCATATTTCAGAAATGTGACAGTAATAAGGAATGTGTTTTCCCGGTGCTCAGCCATGGCCGAACTGGGCCTCAGGACTACAGCCCACCACATAATTAACCAAGGAATATATAAAATGAGGTATTCCTTGTACAAAATTAAGCCAAATTCTAATTAGGCAATATGTCCACCTTTCCACTGACTGAAGGAGTGTGACACAACCTTTCACAAGGATTCACTTACACTAATTCAACCTGTCTGTGTTCAACTGGACAAACTGATCTTAGTTATCAATGCTAAGTCATATCAAATCTGCACAGACAGCTATATTGTTTTTTCCTAAATGGAATTTGTAAATTGGTTCAAGAGACGACACAAAAGAAGCCATGATTATTGAAACCTCATTTTGAAGAAGCTGTACTACTCACAAATTTTCATCTAAATTAACTGTGTGTAACACATAAAAGTGGTAACATGCTTCCTTGTAGTAAAAGACACTACCCATCAAGCAAATACCCTGTAACTTTGCTGCATGTGCGTCTCCATGCATCATAAGGGGGGTACCAAAGAAATTAATTAGCAAAAAATTATTAGCAATCCTCAGAAAAATAGATAATATATAAAAATTATCAATAGATGATCAATAATGAAGAGAAAAATATAAATGAAACCACTTGGTAATGAAATCACAACATTCAATAGGAGAAGTTAAAAGTTACATCAATAAGTTTCCAGATATTTAAGAAAATATCTGTAGATTACAGTAAAGGAAATATCATGTTTATAAGGAACAAGGTAAACTGATAAGGAAGAAAACCATGCAAATATAGAGAAAAGTTCCAAATGTCTAAGGAAAGTCCAATTTGTGCTGAATTTATGTTTACTGTGGGACTTGATTTAGAATCTACTACAAAGACAATACAGATTCTTACTCAATTAAGAGAACAATGCTTTAGGGAGCTCAAAGCAAAATAATCTGATCTTCCCTGCATAAACTTAGTTTTTTCAAAACCTTTGCACGGATCTCATTGAATTAAATAAGAGTGAAGGTAAAAATGTTTAGAAATTATTTACACATTTATTGAATATACAAAGGCTTTACCCGACACTAATTTAAATATTGCTATGGTGACAATGAAACCCTTAACTAAAACAATATCAATATTTAAAATAGCTGAAATGATTTACTTAGATAATGAAAATGGAATACACTTTGTAAATCAAATCATGTCACATTTAAGTGCAGTTCCTAAATTATTAGTACCAAACATTTACCTAGGAAATCACTTAGCTTACCATCAACAATCTACAAGATTAGTATAATATTCAAATAAGAAAATAGGGAGATTGTGAATGACAAACCCTATTATTGATGCCATTTAACTTAGGTGATGAGGAAGGGTTTCTGGGTGATTATATGCAAAGAATGACAACTGACAGCGATGTCATCCATACTGCCCTTCCCAGGAGGGACCATGTGACGAAGGAACCGTGGGAGGTGCACCCATCTCTTGAGCAAACCAGGGGATCTGGTCATCAAAGGAAACTGGACCAAAACTCCCTGGCAAGGACAGCACAAAGGTTATCCTGCTGACCTAAACAGCCGCAGAAAGCGAAGGACATGGCACTTGGGTGCATCTAATGTTTTACCCCACCTGAAACCCTCAGCAAGAGACTGTTTAATATATATATATTGTATACTTATTTGGAAAAAAAATGAAAACAACAAATGACTGTTAACTGTTTCTCTATGCAAGTGTCAGCTGATGACTTGGCGTCCAGTAACGACCTCTGCTAATAGATAAGCAGGCTGTTTGTTCATCATGACAAGGGAGAAAAAGAGAAAAAAATACAAGGGAAAGAAAAATGTGGTCAGTGTTGTTACCTTATCATCCTCTAGTAATACTTCATATTGGTTATTAAGTTGTCCCAGTGCTGAAACACTGTAGAGAATGTTTGCTCCTTAATAACACTAACAGTTAGGCAAAATATCTTTATTGCTAAAATAATGCAGCTACTACAGGCTGTTTGGGGGTTTTTTTTGTTGTTGTTGTTGTTGTTGTTTTAAAGAAAGGCTAAGATAAGATAAGCCTTTATTAGTCCCACAATGGGGAAATTCCAGGATTGCAACAGCACAGGGATAGCAACACTCAAAGCAATAATTTAGAAGATAAGAAAATAAGAGCAGTGAATGTACAGTACGTATGTACACATAAATATATAAAAATATATACATAGTGTGGAGCATTGTAGCTAGATGGAATAAACAGCATAACCGTCTATTTAGTTACCCTACATAGTATGAATATGTACCCATACATATTGTCACTCTCCATAGCGACTGATATTGTCCTAGTTGTATACTGGAGGGGACCATTTGTGTAAGTCTGTTGCGTCTTTTGCATTCAAAACTATTAGGTCGTCACGTGTTTTTTATTTTTTGCTATCTCTGCAAGCAGCCCTGCTTAGGTTATACAGTCTGACAGCCGTAGGTAGGAAGGACCTGCAAAACCTCTTGGTCGTGCACCTAGGATGATGTAGTCTACTGCTAAATGAGCTCCTCAGTGCGCTCAGTATGTCCTGCATAGGGTGGGACTCGGACTCCAGCAGAGATGACAATTTAGCCACCATCCTTCTCTCTCCTATCTCTAGCTAGCTTTCTTGATCAGTTTGTTCAGTCTCTTCCTATCAGCTGCTATAATGCCGTTGCCCCAGCAGACCACTCCAAAAGTGATGGCTGATGCCACCACCGTGTGGTAGAATGTCTTCAAGAGCACCCCTTGTACACCAAAAGACCTGAGCCTCCTCAGTAGGAACAGCCTGTGCTGTCCCTTCTTGTAGAGTGCGTCGGTATTGTGTGACCAGTCTAGTTTATTATTCAGATGAACACCCCGGTACTTGTAGGATGTCACCATCTCAATGTCTGTTCCCTGTATGTTTACTGGTGCTGTGAGGGTTTGTCCTTGCCTGCGGCAGTCCCCCACCAGCTCCTTAGTTTTCCTCGCGTTGATCTAGAGGCAGTTCCGATGGCACCAGTCCACGAAGTCCTGGATAAGTCCTCTGTACTCAGCTTCATCTCTGTTGGAGATGAGGCTGACGATCGCAGAGTTGTCAGGGAACTTCTGTAGATTGCAGTGTGTTGTGTTGTGTGAGAAGTCCGCAGTATAAAGGGTGAACAGGAAGGGAGCCAAAACCATTCCCTGGGGGGCCCCCATGCTGCCGATGATCATGTCGGACACACAATCCCGGGTTCTCACAAACTGTGGCCAGTTAGTGAAGTAGTCCAGGATCCATGATGACAGGTGCTGGTCCACCCCTGCACACAGCAGCTTGTCCTTCAGGATCATCGGTTGGATGGTGTTGAAAGCACTGGAGAAGTCAAAGAACATGATCCTCACTGCGTTCCCGGGCTTCTCCAGGTGGGACAGGGAATGGTTAAGGAGGAGGATCACTGGATCCTCCACCCCAATGCCATACTGATAGGCAAACTGGAGTGGATCCATCGCTGGTCCCACCAGGGGGCGGAGGTGAGCAAGGAGCAGCCTCTCCAGGGTCTTCATCACGTGAGACGTCAGGGCCACTGGTCTGTAGCTGTTCAGGTCTTTGGGGTGGGAAGTCTTTGGTACAGGTACCACACAAGATGTTTTCCACAACTGTGGTACCCTCCCCAGCTTCAGGCTCAGGTTGAAGATGTGCTCCACAATCCCACACAGCTGGTCTGCGCAGGACTTGAGGAGCTTCACACTGATGCCGTCCGGTCCCGAGGCCTTCCTTGCCTTGATCTTCCTCAGCTCCGTCCTCACCTGGGTCTTAGTGAGGGCCAGATTGGGGGGTTGTGTGCTGGGAGTGGGGGGGTGTTGGTGGAGTGGGGTGTGGACAGCAGGTCTCGATGACTTTAGAGGCAGCAGTGGTTGGTGTGCAGGTAGGGGGAAGGGCGGTTGGTCAAACCTATTAAAAAACAGGTTCAAATTGTTCGCCCACTCCCTGCCCCCCGTGGCCTGGGAGGAGGTATTCTGGAGCCCAGAGATGGTTTTAAGGTTTCTCCAGACACCACCGATGTCGCTCCGTTGCAGCTTGTCCTCCATCTTCTTCCTGAAGCTGTCCTTGCCTTCTCTGATCTTCCTCCTCAGCTCCCTCTGTATGGACTTCAGCATCTCCCTGTTCCCCGACCTGAAGATCCTCTTCTTCTCTCTCAGAAGTGTTTTTATCTCAGGGTTGATCCAGGGTTTGTTGTTCGAGCAACACCGTATGGTCTTGGTGGGTACGGTGTTGTCCACACAGAAGTTGATGTAGTCCGTGATGGTGTGAGTGAGGCCATTGATGTCCTCACCACGTGGATCGCAGAGCTGCTCCCAGGTAGTGTTTTCAAAACAGTCCTTTAGAGCGTCCATTGCCTCCTCAGACCATATCTTCACTGTGCGCATGACCGGAGGTTGTCTGTGTACTAGGGATTTGTACACCGGCAGGAGATGAACCAAGTTGTGATCCAATCTCCCAAGTGGGGGGAGTGGTGATGAGGTGTACGCCTCCTTAGTGTTTGCATAGAATAAGTCCAGTGTTTTATTGTCTGTAGTGTGGCATGTGATATACTGGGTGAACATGGGCAGAATGGGGGACAGTGAAATATGGTTGAAATCACCGGAGATGAGGAGTAGAGCATCAGGGTGTTCTGTCAGCAGCCTGCCAGTTACTGAGTGAATGGTGTCACGCGCTGTCCCAGCGTTTGCCGTCGGATTTGCATAAATAACAATGCAGATCACATGTGAGTATTCCCTCAGGAGATAGGTAGGCCACATGCTAACAGCTAACAACTCAATGTTTTTGCTACAGTGTTGTTCTTTAACCATGACATGTCCCGGTCTGCACCAGCTGTTATTGACATACATTATCACTACTCCGCCCCTTGCCTTCCCACTGTCTGGTGTCTGGTCTGCCTGTATTGTGTGGAAACCCTCCAGTTTGATGTTAGCATCTGTTGCTAGTTCTGTTAGCCATGTCTCAGTAAACAACATCACGCTAATCTCTCTTAAGACGCTCTGGTAACGAGCCATAGCCGCTAGCTCATCTGTCTTATTGAGTAGCGATCGTACATTCCCCATAACAACGGATGGAAGGACGGGTCTGTACCTTATATTTCTCGCCTGCCGTCTTGCTCCAGCATGGCATCCATGTCGTTTCTGTCTTATTTCACCCGGTATGTTGAAGTCTTGCGCTAGCATCTTGGTCCGGTTAAGTGCTAACAGCTGGTCTCTGCTGTAACGTATCCTGCTAAAAACAATGGCTCCGTCTGCCAGCTCAGGAGACATTTGGGCAATCCGTGTGTCCATCCATCCATGATGGATAAGGTGTCGCCGGATCAGAAAGATTAGCAAGAGAAGCCAGAAATTGATCCGCTGTTGCAAAAAGGCAGCCTACTCGTGTGGCGCCGGAAGTAATATATACAGAATATATACAGAAATAACATAGCAAACTTCATTTTGAATCACACCTGACACAGCACATCACTCCACTGATTAGAAACATGATGACACTCCTTACTCTGCGAATGCAAGGTTAAATTTCATCAGGGAACTCCTCTTTTTGAAGTGGGGATGTCCCCTTTCCGACAGCTTAACACTCTCTGAGTATGCAACGGCTTATAGTGCATCTCTCCCCTGTACTGCTACCCTGCTTGACCAATGAAGTGAGCAAGTGTTATGCCAAGGAACTACATTGTCAAAGGTCATTGAGTCATTGGGCATATTCACATCTGGCTGGACACTGGACAGATCTGTGTACCCCGTTTTGGCAACTGACCGTACCCTCATCATGTCAGCAGTGCAGGTGGGCAGGGTGAAGAGAGATGCTTTTCTACCACATGATGCCATTCATGAAGCATGAATGCAATTTCAGATGAAAAGTACAGGAGTGAGGTTTCGTTCATTGTTTCTTTGAGTGAGAGTAGAAACAAAATACCTTAGGGATTAAAACACTTAATTGTAGACTACAATTATTTACAAAATTATGACAAAGGATAGAATGGTCCTTGATTGACTAATTACCACCCGTAGGGTTGTAGGCCCTATTATAGGAGATTATTGTATTACTTCTATCCATGAAAATGATGCAAACAGTCATATTAATACCACAGATACTCATAGAAGTTAGTGTTTCTCTTAATGGAGAAGTCTCATCATAAACTTGGTAATGATTTTCATAACTTCAGATTTTTCTTGTGTGAGTCCTTAATATGATGATGAGGATGGTGAGAGGGGCGATACTGGCCTGTGGATGTTTTTGAAGGTTGCAATATAATTTAAGGCTGTTTTTAAGGCTATTTACCTTTTGTTCTTATTAAAGACAAAAATAGAAAGGAGATGTCTTTACCTTCTTAACATGTTTCGACTGTGCACTGCAGCCTTCGTCAGAAGAGTCAGCTGACTCGGTGGCGGAGTGGTTAGCACTGCGGCAGTACAGCAACTCATCCTTGGCCGGGGGATCCTGGGTTCGATCCCAGCCTCCGACCAACAGTGATCTGTGTGGAGTTTGCATGTTCTCCCCATGTCTGCGTGGGTTTACTCCGGGATTTCTCCGGTTTCCTCCCACATGCCAAAAACATGCACGTTAGGTTAATTGGCATCAAACTGGGGATTCTAAATTGTCCTTAGGTATGACTGTGAGAGTGAATGGTTGTCTGTCTCTCTGTGTTGGCCCTGCGATGGACTGGCGATCTGTCCAGGGAGCACCCTGCCTCTCGCCCAAAGATGCTGGGATAGGCTCCAGCTCCCCCCCCCCCAACCCGAAAAGGATTAAGCGGAAGAAGATGGATGGATGGTAGAGTTACATTCTTGTCACCAGAGTGTCTGTGATGTTCGCCTGGATAAGCTCAGTTATCAGGACATTCTGTCTGTCCCTCTCCTTTCCTCCTCTTATCCCATCCTCCCCCTGCTTTCTCCTACCTATATATATCAGACTTAGAAGAATGGATCCTTTAGGTATTCTAAGCGTGTCTGAATGCCATGCTTTGTAATTTCTCCTCCAAAGTTGCCATTGGGGTGACTCCTTATATTTTTGTAATAAATTGTACATAAATTCAACTTTCCGCCTGATTTTTGACTTTGAATAATTTAAGCTCAAAATTATTCTAACAAAAACAGGTGTGGCAGTAATCAGGCCTGGGTGTGTCTAGAGAAATTGAACTCAGCTTTCCAAAGATGTGATAAACCACAGTAAATTTATGTTTTAATGGGGTGGGGGATTTTTATTTATTTTTTTTTTTTTTTTTACACAGGGCCATATGGGTTTGGATTTTTTTTACCCTTAATAATAAACACCTTCATTTAAAAACTGCATTTTGTGTTTACTTGTGTTATCTTTGACTCATATTTAAATTTGTTTGATGATCTGAAACATTTAAGTGTGACAACCATACAAAAAAATGAGAAACGAGGAAGGGGGCAAACACTTTATCACACCACTGTAGGTGAGAGATAATTGCACTAACATGAGACAGCTGGGACTACTTAAGAGATAACAGGGGAGCAGCTACAAACAGGATGGGCAGAGCTGTGAAGACAGAGGACACTGGAGAACAGAGAGGACAAATAATGCAAACAATAATCATAAATAAACCAAATCAGGCAGAAAACATAACTGAACTAAGAACCCGAGGATAACCCGAGGATAACAAACTAATGATAACAGAATAAAGGCGCAACAGTTCAAAACCAACAGAAAATGTGGACATGGTTGGAAACTTTGTCCAGATATGACAATGAAAGCGGACTGGAGGAAAAGTTTTAATTCAAACACATCCAGTATTAGAGTAATCTTCAACATAATAATTGTTTTGGAGACCAAAACCACCACTGCAGGAAGGACTAATTGGAAATGTCTGCTGATTGGCTAGTGACTTCGTCACCCGCCCCATGCCTTAGCTATTTGATTGGTTGAAAGTGTTAGGACTGCTCTGTCTGCAGCAGATTAATTAGGTCACCTCATTGAGTCCAGATGCATATTGCATAAAACCAAGATAAGGGATTAAACCAGGATTTTCAAATAATTCTGGCTTAATCTATACTTGACTTGGTTGTATAAAAGTATGATAAATTCAGCCCAGTCAAGTTGCTATTGAGATTTATTCTCCTCAGCTAGCCTGATCCAGAGCAGGCTAAGAGTCAGGCTAAAATTAATCCTTGTGATTTATTTGTCAGTGCAGGAGTCAATCCTGTCAGAAATCAGTGCTTTTCTGTGTCAATAAATGGTCTACTGATGTAGTCTGACTAGTAGATGATCGATGATGTGTGAGGTGATTTTGATAAAGCTGCACTTAATACCTGAGAAGATATTGAATTTTATTTCAAATTAATATTTCCAAAAAATGTGATTTTTTTTTTTACTCAAACTAAGTGATGTAGTATGATAATCAGATGATGGATGATGTGTGAGGTCATTTTGGTGAAGCTGCACTCAGTTAATTAGAAGTTTTTAACTATCATTTCTAATAAATATTTCCCTAACCTATGATTTTATTTACCGAGACATTTAAGACATTTAAGACATTCCCAGTGAGAGTTGGACTCCGCCAGGGCTGCCCTTTGTCACCGATCCTGTTCATAATGTTTATGGACAGGATTTCTAGGCGCAGCCAGGGAATGGAGGGTGTCATGCTTGGTGACCACAGGATCTCATCTCTGTTGTTTGCAGATGATGTTGTCCTGTTGGCTTCATCCAGCAATGACCTACAGCTCTTGCTGGGATGGTTTGCCGCTGAGTGTGAAGCGGCTGGGATGAGAATCAGCACCTCCAAGTCCGAGTCCATGGTCCTCAGCCGGAAAAAGGTGGATTGTCCTCTCTGGGTTGGGGATAGGCTCCTGCTCCAAGTGGAGGAGTTTAATTATCTTGGGGTCTTGTTCACGAGTGAGGGGAAAATGGAGCGAGAGATTGACAGACGGATTGGAGCAGCATCTGCAGTGATGCGGACGTTGTACCGGTCTGTTGTGGTGAAGAGGGAGCTTAGTTCTAAGGCAAAGCTGTCGATTTACCACTCAATCTACGTCCCTACTCTCACCTATGGTCACAAGCTTTGGGTAATGACCGAAAGAACAAGATTGCGGATACAAGCGGCTGAAATGAGCTTTCTCCGTAGGATTGCTGGACTCACCCTCAGCGATAGGGTGAGGAGCTCAGTCATCCGGGAGAGGCTCAGAGTAGAACTGCTGCTCCTCCACATTGAAAGGAGTCAGTTGAGGTGGTATGGCCATCTGATTAGGATGCCTCCTGGACGCCTCCCACTTGAGGTGTTTCGGACACGTCCCACTGGGAGGAGACCCCAGGGCAGACCCAGGACTCGGTGGAAAGACTATGTCTCCCAGCTGGTCTTGGAACGCCTTGGTATCCTCTCTAAAGAGCTGGAGCAGGTGGCTGGGGAGAGGGAAGTCTGGGCTTCTCTGCTTGAACTGCTGCCTCCGCGACCCGGACCTCCGGAAAAGCGGTAGAAGATGGATGGATGATTTTATTTATTTATTTTTTATTTTATTTTTTTATTTTTTTGTCCAACTAACAGGTGTTCCTAACAGGAGACCCTCGTGGCTGGGCAGCATTTAATGGCACTAACCTTGATGATGCTGAAATTTAATCCTAATAAATATTCTCAAAAGCTATGAAAACATTTATTTAATCCAAACTATGTGTTGTAGTCTGACTATAAGAAGATGGATTGCATGTGAGATGATTTTAGTGAAGCCACACTTTGTAATTTTCAAGTTATTGCATATTTTTTAAATAAATATTTCCCCAAACTATAAAAAATAAAAATAAAAATAAAATTTATGCAAACTAAGCATTTTAGTCTGAACAAAACGACACAATCGAAATATGAACTGATTCTGGTGACATTACACCTTACGATCATGACAGTATTTAATTTAAAGGGCCTATATCATGCTATTTTAAGCCTTTCAGAGTAAACTATATGCATGTATGTGATAGTATATTACCTTTGGTACACTGGAGAATGAATTTCTTATGAAATATGAGTTATTTTCGCGAGCTACTTTTCCAACCCGGAAGTAAGATGCCTCGATCTCTGAGGCTCCGCCTCTCCTTCTTGTGGCTGCCGCCCATTTCATGACGTAGCCCCTGAGCCAGCTGCTGCAGTGTGTCGCTGGGTTCCGCCCACGAAAACTTAGAAGACATTGTCTTATGTAAAAAAGCAAACAGTTGTTGTCACTGAGCAGATTAGGTGCGAGAGGAACTACTTCTTCACAGCGTCAATGCTAAAGTGAAAGAGTTTTGCCGATCACCGCCTGGGGGCGGTGCTGGCATCACAGGCACTTCCTGGAGTGGGCGGTATGAACGTGGGGACCCAGTCATTATCAGGTACAGGGCGGAGCAGCAGCTCAGAGAGCAGGGTTGAGGAGGAATACTCAGAGATGCGTGAATGGAGCAAAATACCACTTTGGGGGTGTTTTTGGTGAGGAATTAACATTATAACATGCTTAAAAGCTCAAAAAAAAGTCGATTTTGCATGATATAGGCCCTTTAAAGTTGTCTTTTTTCCCTCGGAGTTGCAATTTGCAGACGGTCCCTGCGCATTCGTTTCCGCGACAGCAGCTCATAGACACCAATGTAACTGCTGGAGCTCAGAGGATGGCTCTTTTTAATGAAAATGAGGTTGTAGCTCGTTGTCCACTTTATCAATGTATTAGATTGGTGTGGTTTGTGCTTTAACAAAGTTTTGTTCAGGAATTATTGAACCGCAAAGTCCGAATCTGTGAATATCTTACCAACTTTACTGAAGTGTCCCCCACGGCGGAACACACTGAATTCATTTCTTCATCGGTAGAATGGTATTAAACACGGTTACTAGCATTTTGGCCACTACATACATTTGCCAGGGTGTTAACCAGCTCTTCATTACTGAGGACAGCTGCAACTAACTTTTTTGCTGATTCACTCGTGCTGCACTTCTTCCATCTCTGTTCATTACATATAACACACACCGAAAACAATGCAAAGCGACCAAATGGTCCTGGTCACATACGTACAAAACACAGAATATATTGAATGAAACTCTGATATATATACTATATTGTGGAGAGAATAACCAGGCCAAACTTTTCCGAGCAGATGAAACTTTATTCCACTCTCTCTCACATTCACCAGAATCAGAAAACATCACCACCAGGTTGCAGGCACTCTCTTTTATATCACAGCACTAACACTTCTCTGCTACCTGGGGTGCTGCTTTAACATATCACTCCCCACACTCCCCACCTTTGATCTGCCATTTCAATCTGAGGGAAAACTACTGAGTAACTACTGAGTGGGTCCCCCCCCATCCCCCAGAGTCTCAGACTGAGTCTTAACCCCCCCCCTCCTTTGGGCTTCAGCCTCCATCCATAGCTGCTGTAACGGGGGGTCTTCGGCTCCAAGGTGCTGCTGTGCCGGTGGAGGGTTCCTGGGGGTGTGTCCGTCTGTGGGGGGACAATGGGGGGAGGGAACACCTTCAGCATGCTCATGTGACTGATCTGACGATTCATTTACCTGGGGAGTTCTCCGTGGGGGTCTTCTGTGCCGAGGAGCTCGGGCCAACACCACCTGCTTGTCTGCTAAAACAAAGGCGGGCTTAAGCCTGTTTATACAGATTGTCTCCTGGCGACCCCCCAAGTCTAACACAAAATGTTTCTCCCCGGGTTCCAGCACTCTGAACGGGCCATCGTAAGGCGGGCGCAATGGGGTCTGGTGGGCATCGTGCCTGACAAATACGAATGACGCGTCCTTCAAGGTTTTTGGCACAAAAGCACGTGGAAAACAATGGTGGGCCGGGCCGGGTAGCGTCCCTGCTTCTACGCTATGTCTTGAACGCGGGGATGGATCAGTGTTCAGCATGGGTTTATCCGGCAAAAATTCGCCCAGGGAGCCGGAGCAGCTGGGAAAAAAACAACTCTGCTGGGGAGGCTGCCAAATCCTCCTTCGGTGCAGAACGCAACCCTAATAAAACCCACGGCAACCGGTCCACCAAATTTGCATCCGTAAGCGAAGCTCTGAGCGCTGCTTTAAGTGGCCTATGGAAACGCTCGCATAACCCATTGGCCTGGGGGTTGTACGCAGTCATGCGATGAATTGAGATGCCAATCGGACGTGATGTCCAAATGAGCGCCGAAACGTGCCACCCATGTTGTCAGAAAAGCACGTGCCACATCTGCGGATGTGGTGGAAGCTAGCGGGACTGCTTCGGGCCAGAGCGTGGAAGAGTCCACCACTGTCAGGAGGAGCGTGAACCCCTGCGATAGCGGGAGGGGGCCCACGAGGTCCACATGAACATGGTCAAACCTCAGCCGGGATATGGAACGGCTCCAAAGGGGCCTTTGTGTGCCTGTGTACCTTGGCTCGTTGGCACGCTATGCAGGCTATGGCCCACTCTTTCACCTGTTTGCGCAGGCTCAGCTAGACGAACTTTGCGCCCACCATTTTGACTGACGCGTGCACTCCTGGGTGCGCAAGGGAGTGAACGACTCAAAAACGCAGCGGCACCAAGCACGTGGGACCACCGGTTGCGGGCGGCCTGTAAAAACATCACAGACTGGGGTGGGTGGGAGGGCGTGTTGCAGCACTCTGCTCTCCAGCCTTAACCCTGTTGGTCCAGACTGGAGCGTGCAAACGTCCGCTTCACCGATCTGCGCAGCGGCCATGGCTGTGTAATCTATCCCCACATAGACTGGAGCCACTAATGCGCGCAAGAGGCAGTCAGCCACCACATTGAGTTTACCGGCCACATGTCGAATGTCGGTCGTAAACTCCGAGATCGCTGCCAGCTGCCTCTGCTGCCGGGACGACCATGGTTCCGAAACCTTGGCCATCGCGTACGTAAGTGGCTTGTGGTCCACGAACGCAGTGAAGGTGCGCCCTTCCAGCCAGAACTGGAAGTGGCGTATGGCCAGGTGGAGAGCCAGTAACTCCCTGTCGAACACGCTGTATTTACGCTCATTGTCGCGCAAAGATCTGCGAAAAAGGTGAGCGGCTGCCAAGAACCGGTGACACACTGCTCCACGACGGCCCCTATGGCCACGTCTGGTGCGTCGGTAGTGAGCACTATCCTAGCCGCTGGGTCCAGTTGCACCAGTAGTGCGGCGTTCACCAGAGCTGTTTTAACCTCGGAAAACGCCTGCTCTCTCTCAGGAGTCCAGTCGACTCTGTCCGCCGGCTTCCGTTTCTTAAGTGCGGCATACAACAGCTGCATGATCTGGGCTGCGCGGGGGAGGAAACGATTGTAGAAGTTAACCATCCCCAAAAACTCCTGCAGCACCCTGACAGTCTGAGGCCGGTGAAAATTCCCCACGACACGGCAAGGGTATCGCGCCCTCCTGTGCGATGCGGTGGCCTAAAAAATCGATCCCCATCACCCCGAACCGGCACTTCGCCGGGTTGATTATTAACCCGTGCTCCTCCAACCTCTGGAAAACTGTCCTGAGGTGGGTTACGTGTTCGTCCTTGGACGCTCTGGCCACCAGGATGTTGTCCAAGTAAACAAACACAAACGGCAGATCGTGCAACACCGCATCCATCATGCGTTGGAATGTCTGCGCCGCGCCTTTTAGCCTGAAAGGCATGCGTAAAAACTCAAACAGACCAAATGGGGTTATTACTGCTGTTTTAGGTACGTCCTCAGCGCGGACAAGGTCTATCTTGGAAAAAATGCATGCCCCGGTGAGTTGAACGGAAAAATCCTGAATATGAGGGATGGGGTAGCAATCGTGCGCTGTGGCGTTGTTTAATCTGCGGAAATCTCCGCAAGGTCACCACGATCCCTCAGCCTTAGGAACCATATGTAGCGGGGATGCCCATGGGCTCTTTGACTGCCTGATGATGCCCAACTTTTCCAAGTTGACAAACTCCTCGCACGCTATGGCCAGTTTAGATGCGTCCAGGCGCTGAGGTCATACGAAAGCGGGCGGCCCCGTAGTGGTAATGAAGTGCTCCACCCCGTGTTTAGTGACGGTCGCCAAAAACGTCAGAACCATGAGTGCTGGGAACTGGTTGAGTAGTGCGTGGAACTTACCCCCTGGAGCTGTGATGTTGGCTAGCTGTTTGTTGTGGGCCCGGCTCCTCTAGCTGTACAGGGGAGAGAATCAAAAGACATTGCGTTAATCAGGCGTCTGTTAGCAACATCGACTAGTAGTCCGTGTGCACACAAAAAATCAGCGCCTAAAATGGGGAAGCTGCATGCCGCTATGACGAATGTCCATTGGTATGTATGGCCGTGCAAGGATACAGTCAGTGTCCTCTCTCCACAAGTCTTAATGTCTGAGCCGTTTGCGGCCGTCAGCTCGGGGCCGCTAGTTCCCGCCAGCCAGTCGGCGTAAGACAGCAGGATGAGGCTCTTTTGGGAGCCAGAGTCCATGAGGAACTGTCTCCCCGAGCGTGAGTCTGTCACATAGAGCAGCTTGCTTGCTTCACCGGCGGTCGCAGCTGCTACTGACTGCCGGTCCCGGTGTTTCCCGAACGCTTGAATTGGCACGGTGGCACGCATCGGCGTGCGTCCTCTCCAAAACAGCGGTGGTAGAAACAGAGCGTGTCTCTCCGGTGCTTCTTGGCCCCTGCTGCAGCCACCATCACTGGTTCCTGGGCTGCACGGTGGCGCAGTGGTTAGCACTGCGGCAGTACAGTTTACCCTTGGCCGGGGGATTGTGGGGATCGTGGGATCGTGGGTTCGATCCCAGCCCCCGGCCAACAGTGATCTGTGTGGAGTTTGCATGTTCTCCCCGTGTTGCGTGGGTTTACTCCGGGATTTCTCCGGTTTCCTCCCACATGCCAAAAACATGCATGTTAGGTTAATTGGCTGTTCTAAATTGTCCCTAGATATTTGTTTCCTATAGGCCCTTAGAATAGAGGGTTAGTATTAATGAAAGCGCTTTGAGTGGTCTTTGTGACTAGAAAAGCGCTATATAAGTGCAGGTTAGTTAGTAGTTAGTTAGTTAGTTCCTCGCCTCTGCTGGCCGTCTCGCTGGGTTCCGACGCCACTGCGTTCACTGTGAGGGCCCTGGTAGTGAGGATGATCCGATCTGCCTGCTGGGCTAGCGCCTGGTAGTTGCGCGCAGCCAGCAGCGGCGAATTGGCAAGGACCGCTCTGGCTGCTGTCGGGAGGTTCTGGAGGAAAAGGTGGGCAAAGAGAAAATGCCCCTCATCTGTGCCCATCAACGCCAACATCTTCTCCATCAATTCGACTGCTGACCCGTCTCCTAACTCGGAGCGCGTCAGGAACCTCTCCGCTCTCTCACAGTCCAAGAGCATGTAGCCCCGGGTCAGCGCGATTTTGAGAGCACCGTATTTGTCGCGGGCTGGGGGCTGTTGGAGCAGGCTCGCCACCTGCTGAGTTGTGCGTGCGTCCAGCACTGCGACCACATAGTAATATCTGGTGTCATCTGCCGTTATTCCCCAGAGCGCGAACTGGGCCTCGGTGTGAAGGAACCAAGACTTCGGGTCATGTAGCCAAAAGTCTGGGAGTTTGACTGCACGCGTTGCTGGCACTTCCCGTCCGGGTCGTCTCCAGGGTGTTCGCCTCGCGTTCCATTGTGCATCAAGAGTCACCAGTGTGGAGAGAATAACCAGGCCAAACTTTTCTGAGCAGATGAAACTTTACTCCACTCTCTCTCACCTCTCTCACATTCACCAGAATCAGAAAACATCACCACCAGGTTGCAGGCACTCTCTTTTATATCACAGCACTAACACTTCTCTGCTACCTGGGGTGCTGCATGAACATATCACTCCCCACCTTTGATCTGCCACTTCAGTCTGAGGGAAAACTACTGAGTAACTACTGAGTGGGTTCCCCATATCTCTCTCTCTCTCTCTATATATATATATATATATATACTGTATATACAGTATATATACAGTATATATATATATATATATATACGTATATTCCCTCAATATATTCCCAAATGTTTTATATATATGTGTGTCTGTCTGTCTGTCAGTGTGTGTGTCACGACCAAAGAGCGTAGGACTGCCTATGATGTTCCTATGATGTCTGCATGATGTCCTATGGCAGGGGTGTCCAATCATGTGCCATGGAGGGCCAAGACCCTGCAGGTTTTCTCTTCTACCCAGTCTCTTCAGCAGGTGTTTTCACTGATCAGCAATCAGTGGGAAGAAGTTCAGTGAAATCTGCTGTTGAAGACACTGGTTGGAGGTAAAGCCTGCAGGGTCTTGGCCCTCCATGGCACATGATTGGACACCCCTGTCCTATGATGTTCCTATGTATGACTCCTCATGTGTGAAAAAATTATCCATCCTTGGACTGCATCACTCACGATCATAAGACATCGTCAAAGATCAAAGGCAGGCATCACTCACGATCATAGGAGTCGCTATGACATCATCAAAGTTCATAGGACTCGCTATGACACCATCAAAGATCAAAGGCAGGCATCACTGAATGAGTGCTGACATGCTTGCTTACAGCCTTGCTTACACCTGCTTTCTACGGGCATGCACAGGTAGGCACTAGTATATATAATTCTTATGTCCCATCTCTTATTATTTTTGGCTGGACGTCATGCAACCCAAGCTTAAGTTGTAATATTGGGAAACAGTACTAAGTAGGTTAAATATGATGAAATTGATTTCCTGCCAAAGTGTCAGTATGTAACAAGCTGGGAGCTTTTTGATCAAAAGCCATTTATGATGACTTATATGATTTATGGTAAGCACAGAAGTTTTTACCATTAAGTGTTTCACTTATACATCAGTGATGGATTTTTCTTTGTTACTGTGTCATTGTAGCACTTAACCAATGCATCATGCGTCATTTTGCCATTTCAAGCTTTCATTATCATCAGTGAGGTAATAGCTTTCAATTACGGTATAAGGCATACATGGTTAAATATATATTTATAGAACCGCAGTTAACATTCACATCAGGTGTGTGTAGTCTTTTCTTGTTGCTGAAGGGCGATCATTCAATCATGCGGGTGACAGCTGCGTGTGGAGAGGTTGCAGTGAAAATGGTTTTGTATGTGTGTTCTGAAAAATAATTAGACTCCTGAGCCCTAAAACATGGGGCTCAGAAAAACACAGTTATTCGCTCAATATCTGCCACAGTTATGAAAAAAATATACACTGAAACAAAGCTGAATTATTAATCTCTTGACCTTTCTACCATAAAACTATAGAGATGGACATTAAAACTGGTGACAGAGTGAAGTCAGTAATATAGCTCATTATATTGCAATTACCTTTATGTCACCACCTATCTAAATCCACCTGCAAGTCAAGTACACCTTTTCAGGGCTACTTACTCTCAGATGGGGAGCTTCCAAAATAACACAAAAACTATTTGAGAACTCAACAGCCATGTTAATATGTCATGCCTGTAGAGGTGTACAAATCAGGAGGGCCTTTCATCACCCAGAAACAGTCTGACATCTTTCAGTCCATGTCAAGGTGCCATACCTCAGGATTTCAAAGACGCTTCTATTGTACATCTCTACAAAAGGAAAGTTAAGTGTCAGTCTTGCAATAACCACCAAGGCATTTCTCTCCTGCAAGATCCGTGCAAGAATTCTTCTCGCTTGCCTCATTCAGCACCCTGAACAGGGACACCTCCCTGAAAGTCAGTGTGGCTTCTGTGCTGGCAGAGGCGCAGTGGACATGATCTTTGCAGCAAGAGAAAAGCGAAGAACAGCAAAGTGAGCTCTACATTACCTTTGTGGATCACACAGTTTGTAGTGACAGTTTATGGAAGCTCATGGCCAAGTATGAATGTCTTTAACATGTCATCCGTACAGTACATCAATTCCATGATGGCGGTAGAGGACGTTGGGGAAACATTAGCAGCTTTTCCACTGACGAATGGCGTGAAATAAGGGTGTGTCCTGTCGCTGACACTCTTCAGCATCATGCTCTCAGCCATGCTTATGTCTTTCATGACAGCAAGGAAGGAAAAGGTGTCGGGAACAAGACAGACGGGAAGCTCTTCAACCAATAGTGACTGCATGCATCAACAAGGTGAAAGAGACAGTTATTAATGACTTTGTTGATGACAACTGCATCCGTAACTCAGCTAACTAGCCAATGTGGCTGTTTCCATAATGCAATCAAAGCAATAATTATTATTTTGTGCATTTATATACAGTATGTAGTATCTACTCAAAACATATAATAAACAAAATTAAACATTATACAGTATATTCTTAGAACTGAATAGTTTTTCCACACATTTTTACCTCTGCCAAGGAATGGTGGAAGATAATGTTTTTGCTGGCGTTTGTCTGTGATTATTTGTCTGTCTGTTAGAAGGATTATGCAAAAACTACTGGATGGATTTGAATGAAATATTCAGCAGAGGTGGTCCTTGGGCTACAGATGAACTAGTCAGATTTTGTAGACGATCCATGAGTGCATACCTCTGCCATGGCCGTATGTTTTTGAAATGTGTTGGCAAGATTACATGGGGAAAAAAAAATACCTCATGGATTTTGATGAAATTTTCACCAGAGGTGGCCCTTGAGCTATAGATGAATACATTATATTTTGGAGGTGTCCCAAGAGTGCATACCTCTGCCAATGCTCTATCTTCTCACAGAGTTTTAGCAGGATTACGCAAAAACTACTGGATGGCTTTTGATGAAATTTTCACCAGATGCGGCCCTTGGGCTCTGGATGAAGCCATTACATTTTGGAGGTGATCCATGAATGCATACCTCCGCCAAGGTCCTAAATTACAATGTATGGACAGACCGAACTAGGAGGGATGAACAGACAGAGGTATGGATGGATGGACAAAGGGAGGGAGGAAGGGACAGACGGAACCTCGGCAGAGGACAGAACCTGAGTGCCCTTTCATCCATAAACACTATGGCAGTATTAGCCATGATATTTTTCTACCATCCCTTGAGGTGAAAATCTAATATTGTGACAGCCATTGACTGAAAATATATTATATTGGTATTCACACATTAGGCTTTATTTTCTCTTAATGCATGGTTTTAATATGTGAATGAAATTGTCATTACTATGCAATACCTTCTGTCTGTAAATGTTATTTTTGATTGCTGTTGAGGCAGTTTTCCTTTTAAACTGTGAAATATGGAAGGAGATGCACACCTGACGCCTCTACAGTAGCTCTCTCAGCAACAGAGCTTGTCTGTTTCATTGAACATCTGCACAGCATCAGATGGTTCAGTAAGGTTGTGACCAGACAGAGGCTGCTAAAAAAAAAGTTGTATTTGGATAGTCTTTTGATAGGTTTGTTCCTAAATAATCAAAGGCATAAAAACAGAGATTTATGTTTGAGGAATGATAAAAGTGTGTATCATATATCTTTTTACATAGTTTTCCTATTCTAAACTGCATAAAACACTTTTCTTTTGCAATAAAGCATTCTGTTGAGGAAACAAGATTAATTTTAGGGACATGAACATTGTACTATCCAGGCCAAAAGCTTATCCTAAGGGTACAATCAATGTTTGAATACATTTAGGGAAAAGGTAAATGTGTGCTCTTCTGTTCCACTTTACTGATGCTATTTGAAGTGTTGAAAAGTCTGCAAAGTAAAAACACAAGAGAGGTATTTCTGCCACCGCTGTCCAAATATTTCTTCCACGGCACTGTCTTTCTGGCAGCAGGGGCCTTCTCACTGTGATCTGCAAATACAGAGCACGACAGGCTCCAGTGGAGAAACTGCATTCGCTGGCACTGCAGTGCAGACAAGAGTGAAAAGGTGCTACAGTACATCTACAGCAAGGGCGCAAGTCAGTGGATTTGGCCAGAATTAATAAGATCCCATACTGGATGGTGCTTGTAGAGGGACTGGGCTCACCTAACAGTTTCCCATAAATCCAATCTGGCCTCATTATTAAACAAATTCATCTTGTCAGAGTCCAGACCGTGACTCCATCTAGGCTCCAGGTTGTCATCCTGGTTTATTGAGTAGTCTCTCTCTCCTCAGTCAGAGGGAGGAGATGGCCTTGCCAAACAGGGATAGTATGGTGATGTTCTCCACTGATATATTTACAGTTGTTTCCCTATCTGACTTTGCATATGCTTAAGCCACATTTTATCTCAAACACTGTGCTGAGTCATGGTACCAGTGATTTGCTGTGTTACAGGGCTTAAAGCAGTGGTTTTCAACCGGGGTTCCCTGAGAGAACGTTAAGGATTCCACAGAAAATGGTCTAATTTCACTTCTTAATCGGTCCAAAAAATTGCAAATGACTTGTTGTTGTTGTCCATGGGTTCTGTAGTGGCTCTTCTATGTCAGTAGGTGACAGTATGATTTTCTTCTTCATCTTCTTTGTGTGTTTTAAGAAAGTTAATGACCTTGTTAACATGTGCTAGGATGGTGACTAGATGAAAAACAGCGACGGATAAATATTTGAAGAGGAACAACTCAGACTCTGAACTGGGCACAGGACAGAATTCTAACTCAGGTGAAAGGCAGAGTAGTTGTCAAAAGAAAGCTAGGATAGTGAAAACAAGGCAGTACAGCAAAAGTTACCTTCCCTTTGGATTTACTTCCATGGCATATCCCACTGCACCAAGCTGTTATGTGGTGCCATGGCCCCACGCAAGCTTAAATGTCATCTCAAAACAAAACACGCATCACTTTAAGATCAGAACACAGATTAGTTTGTTCATCTCTGTGAGCTCACAGAGAAACAGGAAACTGAGGAAAAACCTGGGCTTTTCAAGCCTGGCTGCTACAAAAACTAAACCAAGAGAGGAGCTGAGAGCCATGGAGGAAGAGCTTCATTTATGCCTTTCTTCAGTTCCTGCCAGGATATCAGCTTTGTGTTCATCTAAACAGGCCCAGGTTTCACACTGAGTATAAACTAATTACAAGACTCAATTGTTATTACATATGCTGTTATAGGCTCCAGTGTGTCATTTCATAGCATTCTTGGTTGGTGGGGTGCCACAAGATTTTTTCGATGTAAAAAGGGTTCCTTAGCTCAGAAAAGGTTAAAAAAACTGATGGGAGTGATGGTGTGTGTTTTACTCACTATGTCCTTCCAAAAGTTTAGGGGTGTTTTTGGTTTTGGCACTGAAATCATACTAGATTGACAGCCTGCCAAAGCGCTTTGACATTTTTCACATCACAGAGTGTTAACTTCTTTTTAGCGCACACCTGTCTTTGCTTTGCCGCATTTCTGTGGGTGGCTTGTCATTATATTGTGTTGTCTTTAACATAGCTATCAGTGGGAATGAAGCCCTGTCTCCAATCCTGCTGGTTAGCAGCTTGAAGCCGGCACGGCCACTGTTGCATCCTTGCTTACCACTCCGAGTGTGCTATCATTAACGGAAGACAGATAGCGGGGAGAAAAAAGAAACATGTGGCCACTCTGCTGCAGATTTGGCAGCTGTAGCTCTCAATCTCTGTCTCAAACTGGTAGGTTTGTTTACCTCCGCCTTGGTGCATTTTCATAATGGCTGAATGGCTTCATGATAAGTCGGGGGGGGGGCATTTCTTGGTGAGCGGGGTTAATCCTAGGCCTGTGTTCTCCACAGCAGGAAAATCAGTTGTGGTTTTAGCTAATGTTTTATGTTTGTTCATGCTGGGTTGGTCATTTGGCTACCTTCCAGCTTTAAGACTGGAGGTCTGGTCACAACCAGAGAATGTTGTGACCAGGTTTAAAGACTGATTTCTGTCTGCTTCAGCATACTCTAGTCTACACAAGGATGTAAAACATGGGATTTTAATTATCCTTTTTATACTGTGAGAGCAGATGGCTCCTTTAAATTACTCCTTAGAGTTTTTCATTTCTTTCTTGTAGCAGACACTTATATGTATTCAGTATTACTGACCACAGTCCACTGTGTACTCTTTATTTCTTCATTGTTTTTTGCTAATTGTTTGCTTCCTGGCACATTGCTGCTGTTGCTCAGTAGACCAATGTGAAAGTAAAACAGACAATAATTTAATCACTGCATTCATTATATCTTTTTAAATTCTGAACACATGGGTGTGATATTGTTCACGTAGCATCAGCCTGTGCAAATGACTGGAATGTTCACTTTGATTATTCTACTGCCCAGAACTTGTAAGCCATGGTCAAGTTATCAAATTCAGTTCTTAATTTTTTGTGAAATGTGTTAATGGCAAAGTGACCTCAGACAAGGCAGTGAACACTAAAATATCCCTGATGCTTTCATCTCTCTGTGTTTGTGTCACTGGTAAATGTGGTGAACCAGTGTAAAGCACTTTATGTGGTCAGTGCAGCTTCTCCAATACACTAATACACTTACCAACAGCATAAGTCCAACCCAAAAATATGGTGATCTCACTGCTTTTCACCCTGGGTCACTTTGCTTCAGTGTTTAAAAAGCATCGCAACCCCCATGGGGATGTAGGCTGAGGGATCGGGGATGGAAAATCCATCTACTCCTTTTTGTTCTCTCTTCTGTTCTCTCTTCACTTTCAGTGTTTGTGGTTCATTCTCAGTTTGTGGAATAATGTCTTTTTCTCATTAAATATGCATTTATAGGTGCTTCAAATTACAGTAGCAGGGTTTGCCAATGAAAACTTGGACAAGGTTAGGGAAAGGCTTATGGTTAAGGGAAGATGAGGTTCTACTTTCAACACATTACACCACACACCCTCTGCCATCTCATGTCATTTTCACAGCCCTGAAAGGTTTTTTTTTTTTTCAAACACATAATTGTAAGTCAAAATTTCACCTGATAAAAGCATTTTATATGGTTGCTTCCTGTTAAATGAGAGGCTCAGTCAGTAAGAGAAATTATAGGGCTACTACATAACTACAAGTACTTGCATCATGCAAAAAAGGGAACTTCTAGAAACAGTACTTTTGCCTGCATCATGGTTTGATCACACTTATACAAACCCAAATCCATTGACATTGGGACACTGTGTAAAATGTAAATAAATACAATTAAAACAGAATACAGTGATTTACAGATCCTTTTCAACAAATATTCAGTTGAATACACTGCAAAGACAAGATATTTAATATTCAAACTACTAAACTTTGTTGTTTGGGTTTTTTTTGTTTTGTTTTGTTTTTAGATTTAGTATACTTTATTGATCCCCAGAGGGGAAATTGAGGGTCATCCACCACCTGGATGGATGAAGCAGCCACGATACGGCGCTATCCCTTAACCATTCACACACACATTCACACCTAGGGCCACTTTAGAGTCTCCAGTTAACCTAACCTGCATGTTTTTGGCATGTGGGAGGAAACCGGAGAAATCCCGGGGTAAACCCACGCATACACGGGGAGAACATGCAAACTCCACACAGATCACTGTTGGTCGGGGGCTGGGATCGAACCCACGACCCCACGATCCCCCAGCCAAGGGTAAACTGTGCTGCCGCAGTGCTAACCACTGCGCCACCGTGCAGCAGTGGTTAGCTTGTTTGTTGTTTGTTGTTGTTTTTAGTTTTTTGTTGTTGTTGTCGTTGTTGTTTTTTGCAAATATTTACTCATTTTGAATTTGATACCTGCAACACATTCCAAAAAAATCTGGAACAGGGACAATAAATGACTGGGAAAGTTGAAGAATGTTCAATAACACCTTTTTGGAACATTCCACAGGTGAACAGGTTAACTGGAAACAGATGAGTGTCATGATTGGCTACAAAAGGAGCATCCCCAAAAGGCTCAGTCAGTCACAAGCAAGGATGGGGTGAGGTTCACCACTTTGTGAACAACTGGGTGGGCACAGTCCAACAGTTTAAGAACAAATTTTCTCAATGTACAGTTGCAAGGAATTTAGGTATTTCATCATCTACAATTCATAATATTGTGTAAGAAGAAAGCAGACGAGGCTGGACAACACATGAACTTTATTCTTCTTCCAACATGAAGTACAGGAAATCACTGACTGGGTCTCTGGGCACCTTCTCTTTATAACCTTTATTTCCGTCCCACGAGACCCAGGGAGCCCAAAAACAATACATTCAGTGGACAAAGACATGTGTGGCACATTAACATCATATAACGCCAGTCCCGCTTCTCACACCCTCTCTTCCTCCAGCGGCTCTGGCGTCTCATGAACTCCCCGGGGGGCGAATAGACCTTTCTGTTACATCTGAGACCCCCTGGTACCACTTCCTCCTTCAATCCTTTATTCTATCTTCCTCCCGGCTCCCGACTCTGGGTGGAGAAACCCCCACACAGTGCCACCACACAGCCCCCCCCCCCCAAAACATCCAGAAGGGGCACTAACCCCCCCATCCTTTGGACTTGAGCCAGCGCCCATAGCGGCTGTAGCGGGGGGTTGCTGATCCGGTCGAAACACCCTGCTGGCGAGGTGTGCGGGAGGGCACGTTAGTCTGTGGAGGGAAAAGCGGGGGGAGGACATGTTAGCTTCGTGAGCACAGGTCTCTACCGATGGAACACAGAGCTTGCAGAGCCACCGAAGGTGGGCGTCTGCGCCAGAGAGCTTGGGACAACACCCCCTGCTCATCTGCCAACACAAAAGCCGGCTTCAGCCTGTCGATGCAGACAGTTTCCCTACAGCCCCCCAAGTCTAACACAAAATACTTTGCCCCAGTTTCCAGTACCCTGAATGGTCCGTCGTACAGTGGGCACAGCGGGGTCCGGTGTGCATTGTGCCTGACAAAAACAAAACTGGCTTTCTGTAAGCTTTTCAGGATGAAGGTGCGGGGAAAACAATGGTGGGCTGGGCCAGGCACATTAACAGCCTCTGTACTGTGCAAAAATTGCGCAAGCGGATCAGCCCTGGGCGTGGCGTTTTCCTTTAAAAACAGGGATCTGCAGCAGCTGAGAAAAAACGACTTCTGCTGGAGAGGCTGCCAGATGCTCCTTAGGTGCGGAACGCAACCCTAAAAGAACCCAGGGCAAGCGGTCAACCCAATTTGTATCTGTGAGCGAAACTTTGAGCACTGCCTTAAGCGACCTATGAAAATGCTTGTATAACCCGTAGGGGTTGTACGTGATAGTGCAGTGAATTTTGACCCCCAGGTTCTGGGCCATCGTGGACCAGAGTTCCGAAACGAATTGCGGACCCCTGTCAGAAATGATGTCTGACAGGGATCCGAACTGTGCAACCCAAGCCGGCAAAAAAGCGCGAGCCACTTCCACGTACGTGGTGGAAGCCAGCAGGACCACTTCAGGCCAGCGTGTGGTGCGGTCCACGACTGTCAAAAGGTGTGTGAAACCTTGTGACGGTGGGAGGGGTCCCACCAAATCCACGTGGATGTGGTCGAACCTCCTGGCCGGGATTTGGAGCAGCTTGAGGGGGGCTCTGATGTCCTTGTGCACTTTAGCCCACTGGCACGCAACACACGCTTCAACCCACTCTTTCACGTCCTTGCGCAAGCGCGGCCAGACAAACATCGCCCACACCAGTTTAACTGAAGTGTGCACACCAGGATGTGAAAGGGAGTGGACTGTCTCAAAAATGCGGCGGCACCAAGAGCTCGGAACCACCGGGTGCGGGCAACCAATGGAGACGTTGCAGAGCAAGGGAGGGCACCCTTGTTGCACCACCCTGCTCTCCAGCTTTAACCCAACAGGCGCAGACTGGAGTGCGCAAATGTCGGTGCCCCCGGCTTGCCCACGGCCATGGCAGGGAAATCTATTTCCATGTAGACCAGGGAGACTAACGCGTGCGACAGGCAATCAGCCACAACGTTGAGCTTACCAGCAATGTGTTGAATGTTGGTCGTGAACTCAGAGATCGCGGCCAAATGCCGTTGCTGCCGGGTCGACCATGGTTCTGAGACCTTGGACATCGCGTACGTTAGTGGTTTATGATCCACAAACCCGGTGAACTCGCGCCCCTCTAGCCAAAACTGGAAATGGCACGTCACCAGGTGGAGAGCCAACAATTCTCTGTCAAACGTGCTGCATTTGCATCCATTGTCATGCAAAGTACGACTGAAAAATGTGAGCGGCTGCCACGAACCAGAGACGTACTGCTCCACCACTGCCCTTATGGCAATGTCAGAGACATTCGGGGTGAGTGCTATTCGCGCCGACGGGTCAGGGTGGGCTAGCAAAGCAGCATCAGCGAGTGCTGTTTTCGCATCTGTGAAAGACTGGACTCACTCGGGGGTCCAGTCGATGTTTTCTGCAGGCTTCTTTTTCTTAAGCGTGGCGTACAATGGCTGCATCAGCTGGGCTGCCCGGGGGGGGGAGGGGGAACGGTTATAAAAGTTGGCCATTCCCAAAAACTCCTGTAGGGCCCTCACGGTCTGCGGACGTGGAAAGTCCGACATGGCACGCACCTTATCCAGTAGCGGAATCGCGCCCTCTGGCAAAATGTAGTGGCCCAAAAAATCTATTGTCAAGTTAAAATCAATTGTGAAGTGCCACACCAAACTGGCACTTCACCCGGTTAACTATAAGCCCGTGCGCTTCCAATCTCTGGAAAACTGTCTTGAGATGGGCGAGGTGCTCCTCCTCAGACGTGCTAGCCCCTGAATGTTGTCTATATAGACAAAAATGAAGGACAAGTCACAGAGCACTGTGTCCATCATTCTCTGGAAGGTTTGCATTGTACTCATTAATCCAAATGGCATGTGTAAAAATTCGAAAAGGCCAAAAGGAGTTATTACCGCTGTTTTGGGAACATCCTCCCCACGCACCAGGACCTGGTGATAACCGCGGACCAGATCCACTTTTGAAAAAGCACGCATCCTGGCCAGGTGCACAGAGAAATCCTGGATGTGCGGGATGGGATACCGATCATGTTCCTTGGCGTTGTTCAAGCACCAGAAATCGCCGCACAGTCGCCACAATCCATCAGCCTTAGGCACCATGTGAAGCGGGAATGCCCACGGGGTCTTGGAGTGCCTGACGATGCCCAGCTGCTCCAAGTTGGCAAACTTCTCGCGCACTGGCCAGTTTAGTCGCGTCCAGGCGCTGAGGTCACATGAACACTGGCGGGCCTTTTATGGTTATAAAATGTTCGACCCCGTGTTTAGTTACTGTAGCCAAAAAAGTTGGGACCGTGAGTGCTGGAAACTGTGCAAGTAAATGTTGGTACTTGACCCCTGGAGCTATAACATTTGCATTTGTTGTTGACCCAGCTCCCCGAGCTGTGCAGGGCAGGGAAATGAAAGAGACAGTGTCCACTAAATGTCTGTTGGCAACATCAACTAATAACCCATAAGCACATAAAAAATCTGCGCCTAAAATGGGGGCAGAATATGCAGCTACCACAAAGTCCCACTGGAAATTGCGTCCATGCAAGCATATCGTCAGCGTCCGTTGACCAAACATCCTAACGGTGGATTCGTTGGCGGCCGTGAGCTCAGGACCACTGTCTCCTGCTGACCTGTCTGCGCTGACCGGCAGAATGAGGCTCTTCTGGGAGCCGGAATCCACCAAAAACTGTCTCCCCGAACGTGTGTCCATGACATAAAGCAGCTTGTTCCTGTCACCAGTGGTCGCAGCTGCTACTGACTGCTGGCTGTGCCATCTTCCCGGCTTCTTGAATTGGCATGGCAGCAGACAGTGTTGGGCATTTGAGCTGAAGCAGCAATGATAGAAATAGATCGCCCTGTTCCTGCGTCTCTTGGGGTCCATCCCGGCCACCACCAACAACTCCTCCACCTCGCTGGAGTCCCTCATGGATGCCGGTGCCACTGCCTGCACGCTGAGAGCTCTGGTTGCCAAAATGATGTGGTCCGCTTCCTGCACCAGGGCGCGGTAGTCTTTGGTAACCAGCCACGGCGAGTTGGCCAGGATCACCCTCACTGTAGCAGGTAGGTTCCTGAGGAACAAATGGGCAATCAGGAAAGGTTTGTCGTCCTTCCACCTCAGTGCCAACATGCTCTCCATGAGCTCTATGGCTGATCTGTCACCTAACTCTGAACATGTTAGGAGTCTCTCTGCCCTCTCACTGTCAAACAGGGTATAGCGCTGGAGTAGCATCCGCTTGAGAGCTTCATATTTCCCTCGGGCCGGTGGCTCCTGGGGCAGGCCCGTCACCTGTTGTGTGGCGTGCGCATCCAGCGCAGTGACCACATAGTAATATTTTGTGTCGTCCGTTGTGATCCCGCAGAGTGCAAACTGGGCTTTTCTATGCAGAAACCATGTGGTCAGGTTGTGAAGCCAGAAGTCTGGGAGCTTAACTCAGACAGTGTATGCTGCGCTGGTGTTCTCCCTCTGGGTAGTCTCTGGGGTGGTGCTCAGCTCGTTCTCCATGGCACGTCTTGGGTCACCAATGTGGAAGAAGAAAGCAGACGAGGCAGCGAGCTGAACGACACATGAACTTTATTCTTCTTCCAACATGAAGTACAGGAAATCTCTGATTGGGTCTCTGGGCACCTTCTCTTTATAACCTTTATTTCCATCCCACGAAACCCAGGGAGCCCAAAAACAATACATTCAATGGACAAAGCATGCGTGGCACATTAACATCATATAACGCCAGTCCCGCTTCTCACACTCTCTCTTCCTCCAGCAGCTCTGGCGTCTCATGAACTCCCTGGGGGCCGAATATACCTTTCTGTTACGTCTGAGGCCCCCCGGTACCACTTCCTCCTTCAGTCCTTTGTTCCATCTTCCTCCCGGCTCCCGACTCTGGGTGGAGAAACCCCCACACAGTGCCACCACAGTATCATCAAAAGGTTCAGAGAATCTGGAGAAATTTCTGAATGTAAGCAGCAAGGTGGGAAACCAATTTTGAAAGCCTGAGACCTTTGATTCCTCTGGCAGCACTGCATTAAAAACTGACATCATTCTGTAAAGGATATTGCCACGTGGGTGATTCAGAAGATCAATGTCAGTTAACACAGTTTGTCGCTACATCTACAGGTGCAAGTTAAAACTCTACCATGCAAAGCAAAAGCCATATACAGTATCAACAAAATTCAGAAACGTTGCTGGTTCCTCTGAGCCCAAGCTCATCTGAGATGGTCTGATGCAAAGTGGAAAAGTGTGCTGTGGTCTGATGAGTCCACATTTCATATTGTTTTTGGAAATCATGGACGTCATGTCTTCCAGGCTAAAGAGGAAAAGGACCATCTAGATTGTTTTCAGCACAAAGTTCAAAAGCCAGCATCTGGGGTATGGCGGTATGTTAGTGCCCATGGCATGGGTAACTTATCTGTGAAGGCACCATTAATGCTGAACAGTACATACAGGTTTTGGAGCAACATACAATATGCTGCCATCCAAGCAACGTCTTTTTCAGGGACATCCCTGCTTATTTCAACAAGACAATGCCAAGCCACATTCTGCACATGTTACAACAGTGTGGCTTCTTAGTGCAGATACTAGACTGGCCTGCCTGCAGTCCAGACCCGCCTCCCATTGAAAATGTGTGGCACATTATGAAGCACAAAATACAACAGTGGAGACTATTGATCAACTGAAGTCGTACATCAAGCAAGAATGGGAAAGAATTCCACCTACAAAGCTTCAACAATTAGTGTCCTCAGTTCCTAAATGTTTATTGAGTGTTGTTAAAATGAAAGGTGATGTAACACAGTAGTAAACATGGCTGTGGCTGTGTATGTGGTTGTAGAATGTCACTGATAGGAACTAGCATTTTGTATCTGGGATTTCTGTAGAAAGTAAGATGTGTGAGAAACTTATATTTCCCAAGATAATCTCCCCAATTTTTTTTTCCATCTGTTGAAACCAGACATAAACAAAAGCTTAAATACACAATGGCTTAACCACCTCTAAGTGCCTATATTTGGTGTGATGATGTTGAATGTTCCTAAGGACTTCTGTAGTATATCTATATCCCTATCTCACAATGTTAGAGAAAGAGAAAAAATGATCCAGAATCGATATCCTGACTCACATCACCTCCAGAATCTAACAGGGTCATTCATAGCCCAAGGGCCACTTCTGGTGAAAATTTCATCAAAATTCATTCAGTAGTTTGCGTAATTCTACTAAGAGACAAACAAACAGACAAACAACATGAAAACACTACCACCCTGGTAGAAGTAAATATCTCTACTTAGTTTTTATAAGTGAAAATATGAAACTGTCTATATTTTCTATCACAGACCTTAATCTTGGAATCTTAGCAAAAACACATTTTTAAAAAAAAATATCCAAGAGCTTTGAGATGACAGAACACAAGAAACATATAGTAACTGATTACTAGTAGTTGATGAGATCTATATTTTTATTGAAAACAACATTTTTGTTTATTTAAAGGCAAACAGTGTTTGGAATATACCTTTTGAAATGCAATATAGATCATATTCTCAAAAGCATTAATTAAAATTTAACATACTTTTAAACTTTAGAATAACACTAATATATTCCCTAGTGGCTTTATATGTTTCTTCCAAAATTTGATAATGGCTGCATTTTCAGCGCTGAAAAAAAAAAAAACACATTACACTGCAGAGCTCTCCTCTGATTTCAAGTAAAGAAAGAAAGAAATTCAATTTTTGGTAACAAAAGGCTTTTCTATCTGAGCACATAGTTACCAAATCATGCATGGCCCACTCATGGCAGACTCAGACTCCACTCAGAAATGATGCCTTGATTGGCAGAAGAGCAAAAACATTAAAAACAAAGTAGCATAGTAGGTGTGGGAGTTTCTCGATTCTTAAATGCATCATGATATGGACCTGTGCATCGATGCGGAATTTTAATGATGAAGGTGTCGCCGCCTGTGCAAAAACCTAAAGCACTAATTTCAATTGCCGTTTGTCCGACCGCTACTTGTCAATAAAGTTGTAAAATTACACTGCAACATTGAAAACTGCTGCTGCATGGGGTCGTGGGCTTAATTCTTTATTCAATGCATCATGGCAGGTGGAGGCTGAGGAAGCAACAGGTGATAATAAAAAAAAAAATGTAGATAGCCAACATTTTGAAAGCCAACTTTTGGGTACAATTTTGGATTTTATGAACTTGGTGGGAAGCATGAGCTGGACAAGACACAATGCTGCCAGCCAAAAACATTTATTTCAACCACGGTCCTCCATGTCATAATTTACACGACCACCAGTGGCCTCTTACTGTCAAAATGTACATATAGATCGTAAGACCTGCTGGTAAAAATAACCATATACTGTGCTTTCTGTTTGAGGGCAACAGCCCATCCATCCAGCTATCCATTTTCATGATTGCTTATCCAGTTCAGGGTCATGGGGGGGGGGGGGGGGGTTGGAGCCTGTCCTAGCTGTCATAGGGCACGACACCCTGGACAGGTTGACAATCCATCAGTGTCAACACAGAGAAGCAGAGGAGCCCACACTGTCACAAACACACGTCACTGCAAATTTAGAATCATCATATCTATGGGCTGCAGGGGGAAGCCAAAGCTCCCTAGACAAACCCCACAATGATACAGGTAATAAAAGTTTATTAATAAATCTAAGAAATAAAATGAATGTGTAACTTCTAATGTATTCTGTTTCATTTTTCCACGCTTGTAAACTTGTAAGGCTTCTCTACTTCATAGAGTGTGTAACATCTTTCGATTTTGATGTTTGTTTCTGTCACGACGGTTCATCGGATATTCTTTAGAAGTCCTCATGTCTTACTCCTCGTAATCCTCTCCTACTTTCCTTACCAAAGAGAGCATTTGGAAGCACATGAAAATAAATATGCCCACGTCTTTCTCGGCGGTCTGTTCAGAGGCATGCATTATGGGCTGATACCTGAGACTCGCACGTACACACACACGGGGTGAGCAATATAAATGGTATCTCACAAACCATTCTCTCCCACTGCATCTCCCATTTACAGCAGGAGATCTCCCGGATAACCCACTATCTCACAAATTAGAATAGTCACTCAGCCAGCTCCCGTTCAGCACATTCCTTAATGGCAGCAGATTTGTGACAGTCTCCACCACCAGGATTCAATTTAACTCTCCACTTGACATGCTGAGTATGAGACAGTGCTTCAGAACAATCTTTCCCGCCGGGGGTGACGAGGGGTTCTCCACCGACACAAGTTTTGCCGCTGAGTGTGGTATTCCTGATTTGGAAATGTCCTCAATGTGCAGAGCCTGACCTTGCGTGTGTGTTTTACGATACAGTCAAACGGGTGGCATTTTCAGAGTGGATGTAGCTACTGATGACTTTCATTGTTGCACGGCATTACACCCTCATTAAGTCTAAATGTCACGCATTACTACAGATGGAAGCGCTGTAGTCATTTAACCTAGCTTTTGACAGTAAACACAGCGACTGCCATCAAACATGCACTCCCAAATTGGGGGAACAACAATTTTTTGGGAGCAGGTGTCAGCCTTCGCTTGTCAGTGCAAAGCTCTTAACATTGCACAGTTTAAACCTTGGACCTTAAAATCCCTAAACACAGTTGAAAATTTCCAGAAGCTTCCAACCCTCCCAGCATAGTGGATGGCAGTCACTCGCCAGTGAAATAAAGTGCTAAGTGACTCAACAAGCTTTTATGTGAAATAAAGGTATGAGTCACAACAGAGGTGAAATTGGACATGGTGGGAAGGGTGCACTGATAATGAGCAAAATGCTGGGAACTCACCAGTCTCAGTAGATTTAATGAGCTGACAGGAATGAAAGGCAAACCATCTGACAAGCCACACAGAAAGTATATGTCTGTCTCTGCTTTTCTCTTATAGAGGCAATTCTGTTATTGTTTCAAACTGAGACTACAGCAATCATTACTCGATGTTTTCGACTCTTTAGTCTAAATTAATATTCCTCATCACAGTCATCCTAAGGACAGCAACACCTCTTATATTTAAATTAGTCCATTTTATAATTAAATTGTAGTTGATTTGAACTACAAAACTCATCTTCAAACCCATTTTTATTCCTTGGCCTTGAACCCAGCATCAGACATTGATTTTACTTGTTTTGTTGCTTTTATTATATGATTGTCATTTTACCTGCCTTGTTTTATGCTTTTTATCTGTATTTTATTGTCTTTTATTCATTTGTATGTGTTGTGTCCATAATTATAAGGAATAACGAGGTAGCAATGACTCAGTTAACAGGGCTTTAATACAGGATGCCAACTATGTACAAAAGGCTTACGGCACTCGCCTGCATGCCAGGTGGCTCCCACGACGAAAGAGGCAGAGCCTCTTACGCTCACCTCCTTTATAGCCCGAGTAGCGTCACCACCGGAAACCGGTAGTTAGCCACCCACGTCCAACCCACGTCCAACCCAGCCGCCATCTTACTAGTACCAGCCGTTTCCATATCTAACATTCCCCCCCCTTTAAAAAATGTCAAGCACACAAACAGCCCACCCTAATTTGTCTCCCAACTCACGCTCTAAAAGGGAAAGAAAATATGTACAAAAATGAACAAACTCCTATCCGTTCACACAACTGAGGCTGGGGGGCCGGGTAGACTGCCAGCACCCCCTACACGGCTGGGCGGATTATTCTGCCGCCAGAGAAAGAACAGTTCAATAAAATAAAACAAAGCCGTGTTTCTAACTCAACATAATCCCATGAACAGTACTACACAAACATTACATACAAAATCACAGTATACACACATACTATGGGCCCCCACCCCAACACCCACCCCACAATGGGCATTCATAATATAAGACCGTGTTGGACATTCAATTAAAATCATCCAAACCACCATGGTGGGCTCAAATTTATCAATACCGTTAACAACTAACAAACCATCACCCCTCTGGTTATTAAAGTTTATCATGTAAACTTCCAAATCAAGTTCACAACAAAACATTTCAACATACCTTTCGTGCTTTCATTCATTTTTTTTAAAGCAAATTTACCAGGGCACCAAACAGCAAAGACTACACACACAGGACTAGGGCAAAACGCAATAGACACACAAAAACCCTCAGTCCTTGGATGGATCCCTCTCCAGGCGTCTCCGTCTCTTAACCTCAGGGCTCCTGCTGCGCCGTCTCCTCTCCACCACTCGCAGCTGCAGATCCCTCGGGTGTCTCCAGGTATAGATGGACCTACGCCAGTGTGCCTCCATCCAGTCGGGCTCCACCTGGAACCGCCTCTGGTCGTCCCGCTGCTGTGATCCTGTCATACTCGAGCATCAACTTTGGTCATTTAGGAAGCCCTCTTCCTCTTATCCGGCTCACCATTCCTGTGACAGGCCTCCATCACCAATCTCTCCGGCTCGTGGTCTCGTTTCGGTTTCCTCTTGGCAGGCCGTCGCTGGGAGCACTTTACTACCACCATGCTCTGTGGTCTCACCCCTTTTTCTCCCGGCGTGGGCACCTCGTCCTTATGAGCCTCATCAGGGGTCCCGGTGTGCTGTCCGGCACCCTCGTCCAAAACAGCCTGCATGACTGCATCAGGTCCATCCCAAGATGGATCCGTGCATCGCCGAATGTGCTCTCCCTCTAAAACTCTGTCCAGCCAGTCCAAATCCCACACCTCAGCACCCTCCACCACTGGAACAGGCCGGCCCCAAAGTCCACATCCGGACCATTCTTCACCCGACACGTTAGATATGGAGAACCCAAGGCTGTAAAACAGGTTACACCCCATAACATTGACTCCGAATGCTGAAACGTTGATGCGGACTCTGGGTGCCATGCTCTCCTTATACCGGGCCTCTATCTCCACATAGCCCAAAATGGCCAACCTGTTCCGTCCATATCCAAAATACTCTTCGTATTGCTTCCTAGTCTGTCGGTGGGGAAACAGTGTCTCCATGGTCGCCAGGTTCAGGACGGAAATAGCTGCTCCAGTGTCCACCAAAAGTGAAACCTTGATGCCATCTAGTGTGACAGTGCAACCGATCCTCCCCGTCGTCTCCGGGGAGATGGTATGCACAATTGTCGGAGTCTTCTGCGCAGCACCTGGTTCACCCCTACGGCTCTTGCGTACGAAGTTAGCGCACATCCTGGAAAAATGGTTCAACACACCACATTTGCCACAATGCTTTCCTTTCGCTGGGTACACCCTGGACTTATAGCGGTGCTCAGTAGACCCACATCCATAACATTTTGGTGGACCTGGGGCAGACCTTATCTTGACCACAGAGGCAAAATCATCCTCTCCGCATTCGCCATCACAAGGGTCCAAGAGCAGCGCCTCAGCACGAGACTCACCCCCGTCCAGAGAAGCCCCTTCAGTAAAGCCTCTTGCGATGGTCTCTGCCGCCTTGAACTGTTGGGCAAGCTTGATAGCCGCAGCCGGGCAGCGGATGTGCTTGCCAGCTGGTCCCGAATCATCTCGTCCTCCAGGGGTCAAAACCTGCATTCCCTCATCAGCTCACGGAGGACCACCAAGAATCTTCTAACTGGCAAACCCGACCGCTGGCGGTGCTGTTGAAACTGAATGTGTTTTAACCGTGATGTTTTCCGGCGCTCTAAAGTAACACGCCATTAGCTCCACTACCTCATCGAAGCTATCAGCACCTCCAAGGTTCTCTAGGATCCTCTGCCCTTCCATTCCCAAATTATGGACCAACACAGCTCTCGCTTGGAGCTTCTCCATCTTGCTCAGGTTTAAGACAACAAGATAGTTGGCAAAGGCAGCAAACCAACAAGGCCATGGCACAGGCAGCTTGCCCAGGGCCTCCAAAAACGACCGAAAGCTGGCAATGGAACGCTCCATTACCACTTTTACCTCGTCGCCAAATGTTGTGTCCATAAACGAGATAGCAATGACTCGGTTAACAGGGCATACCATACATACAGGGCATACAGCATACCAACTATGTACAAAAGGCTTACGGCACTCGCCTGCATGCCAGGTGGCTCCCACTACGAAAGAGGCAGAGCCTCTTCTGCCCACCTCCTTTATAGCCCAAGTAGCGTCACCACCGGAAACCGGTAGTTAGCCACCCCGGTCCAACCCACGTCCAATCCAGCTGCCATCTTACTAGTACCAGCTGTTTCCATATCTAACAGTATGTCTTACATGTCTTTCACATTTTATTTATTCCTGATGTACAGCACTTTGTGTACACTGTAGTTATCTTTAAAGTGCTTTAGAAATAAAGTTGGATTGGATTAATATTTACACTTGGCTATGACTTTCAGCTTATTAAAATTAACCAAATGTATCATCAGAATATCAGTAACAATGGGCTTACCGCTCCAACCATTTCTGTTTTCTTGATTTTGGGAGACTGTGCCTCAGCAGATGAAGTGGGTCATTTACTGACTGGAAGGTCGGAGGTTCACTCCTTGGAAGCATCCCTAGACAAGAAACTGAAAACCAAACTGAATCCTAATGCATCCATTTGTGGGTGATGGATAAACCCAGAGAGCATAGTTGTGTGATCATTTTGTTTGTTAGCAGGATTACAGAACCTTATGGGAGGATTTGCATGGGAATTTTACTAGAACTGCACTTTACCCCAGCTTAGAAGTGATTAACTTGTGGGGTTCATGCAGATCACAGTACAGAGCTAGGTTTGAGGTTGATTTTCCTAAAAGAATTGCCAGTGTTGAGTAAGGTATTAAGTGTTGGAGTGCTCTTGTTAGTGAATGTGGCTCATCAACCTGAAATCATGGAAATGTGTATGAATGACATGCCTGTTTGTTAGGTCATTGCAAATGTTAACGTTTTATTTTTCAAGCATAGATTCAGAAGACAGATTTACCAAAATTATACGAAATGAGTTGACAAGCACAGGGTTACAGCTGTAATGACTAGTGTGTAAAGTAGAAACATTATCAATTGGCCTATTTAATGTATAAAACTAGAGGGCATTCAGAGAGCACATGCCTCCAACCAAGGCGCCGTTCCTCCCTCCCTCCCTCCACTTGTCCATCTCTGTCCATCCGTACATGGCAAGATAGGGCCTTCTTGGAGGTATGCACTCATGGATCACCTCCATTCATAGCCCAAGGGCCACCTCGGGTGCAAGTTTCATCAAAATCCATCCAGTAGTTTTTGCGTAACCCTGCTAACAAACACACAGACAGACAAACTGCCCTGATCACATTACCTGCTTGGCAGAGCCTAACTTCATCATCAAGAGGATAGTAAAACACAAAGACAAATGTGAACATAAAGACACCCACTGCATTTAAGGTGTTTTCATAACTGAAAGTCTCCACCAGAGTCCAGCCAAGGTTCATATTTTTGTTATATTGTCTACATTTGGTCCTCTTGGGTTTGGTTTCACACTGCTCCTTTTCCAAGTGAACTAAACAACGTTGCGTGATGTACCTTATGTCTTGTTGTCATAAAGACACCCTGTTGTCATGACAACAGACTGGTAGATAGCAAACATGTTACTCATTCTTGGAGGTGTTTTCTGCAGCTCTGGACACATCAGTAACCACACTTAAAGCTGAAACAGGGGAAGACTCCTTCATATTAGTCTGTGAACTCATTTTGTAAGGCTAGAATGTTATCCAGGTCTTCATTAAAAAGGACGTTTGTCCACATCACTCTAGTGATTTTTAGGTGGTATTGCGTGTCCTTTTTTTTTTTTTTTTTTCCATAAACTGTGTTGCATCCTCTTCAAAAATATCTGATAAGTCTCTGTATTTTTATGATTCTTTTCAAGTGACTATGCCGCTAACAACCATGTTTCCTCTCTCTGAGTGTTACCACGGCTCATTTTCCCTCTTAATGGCTGCCTTTAACTTTCTGTGTTTGTTCAAAAAGTCCGAACCTTTCTGAAAATTGCTTTCACACTCTAACCAAACCGTTTGACCAACAGTTTGATTGACTGAAACTTTCTGCCAAACCAAATTTCATCTCTTTGGTCTGGACTGTGGTTTTGGGGGAGGTTTCACACCTAAAATTTTGGCCCAAATCAAAGTGAAAAGTTTGAATGTCCGCACCAAGCGGGTTAGGTGTAAAAACACCGTTAAACTGTCATTTCCTTCATGGTGGTTGCTAATCCCATCCACCACCCACCCTCAGCTGTAGGACTGGAGTATATCCCCAAAAGACCATAAAACTTTTTTCATTTTCTTTTAATCTTACAAATTTTTCTGAGTTTGTCCTTCTGTTAATTTATGTCTCATTAAAACAGGAACTCTGCCCTAATGCCTGCATGACCGTTTTAAAATAAAAGCATATTATACAAAACCATAGAATGTCTAATCTCAGAAGGAGCACATTTCACACTAAAAGTGAAATCAAGTTTGAGCGCTTTTGATATGGTGAAACGAGGGCATGTTGCCATTTTTAAGTGCTTAGAATGCATTTAGTTGACACATGAAATCTCTTTAGCATGCTAGTTATCATTTCCACAGTATCATGGTGGGCTCACGGTGAAAAAGTCTGTGAGAGGGTTAATGCATATAAAAATCATCCAACATTGTTGTGCAGATTGTTGAGGATCAAATAATTTATGCACAATCAATCAGAGAACTCTCGTTTGAAATGAAATTTAAGACAGCAGCAAATGTGAGTACAGTTTGGCGTTTAGGGTCCTCATCACTCAGCAGTTAGGAGACATGCAAGTTGTTTGGGAATCATGCGTACAGGTGTCTGTGCTTCAGTGGCTGATACGAGTGCATTTGAATGATGTGGAGAATAAGTAATGAATGATGCACCGCAGCTCGAATTCTATACTGTGCTCCAGTAAAGAAAATGCTTAAATAAAAGAAATATTATTAGATATTAGTCACAAGAAAGAGTAAAAATACATTAATGCTACAGGTGTGACTCTTCAGTGGTCTCACGATATGTTTCAATTAACAATTCTGGCATTGACGATTCAAATGCAAAACAATTCACAATGCCTCTTCATGTATCTTTATGTTGCATCTTTGAATTTTAATTTTTTATGAAAAGAAAAACACTGAATTGCTGTGTACACTGAGATATACAGTAAATATGTTTTCTTTGCTTTACTACATGACTATTTTTTAGGTGACAAACTCGACAAGGGCCGGCCTTCTCCCCATCGTGGACTGCAGGAATCACCAGCCCTGGGGGACCCAGCTGCAATCGCCTGTCCACGCCACCCCACGTGTGTGCAGCCATACATGACATACAAATGATCCAGCCGTCCCTCTCCACAACTACGGCGGCACCAAGCTTTTAATTTTTAGACATTGTACAACATAGTCACGTGAGCACATTGGGAGAGAGAGGGCAGTGGGGAGTTGTACTCCCATTGGCCAGCTGTGTGTGACCACAGTTTGGCAAAGGACAGCGGTAGTGGCCGGCTCTGTTGCAGTGATGCAGTCACTGAGCCTGCGACCATGCTCGCACAATAGCAGTTTTTAACATTGCCATGTTACATTGTAACTCCATTGACAAGCAGAGGTCAAACAGCAATCAAGATTCAGGTTTTTGCACCAGTGACGTTACATTCTGCATCTATGCAGTTGATGCATCTAAGAACTGAGAAATTCCCACACCTCTAATAATTGGACAGTATAAGAGCATGGTGGATACAGTTTATTCTCATAAATGAGAATATTGTCAAGACAATGTCCAGTTTATGCAGGCTTTTTTAAAAAATATATTTTCACAATTATGGTTTGAAAAACATTAAAAGTACTGTATATAGTCATGTTTAAATCCATTTACTTCTCTGCCTACTTTTGTAGGTGAGCAGGCCTTTCATCTTCATACAGGTACTGCCCTCACTATTCCATTATGATATATTCTTGTATGATTTGAAAAATGATGATGGTAATGACGGCTGCATAAGGAGACAACAATGAAGTCATGGCCAGAGCAGAATGTGGAGGTCTGCAGTAATAGCTGCTGAAGTTCAGCTCGGTTCCTCTGCTGTGAGCGCGCTCTGCTGACATCTGCTGGTGCATCAGCAGGAACGAAAGAACCTCTTCGAATCACGAGGTTTATCAAAATTTGACCGTCATAAAGGTGTTGCATTCTCTTTTTTATGATTCAGGTGTAATCATCAGACATATTTACGTATCCCAGGAGCTGAAGGGAGGGAGGTGACGTGCACAACACAAACAGGAACATAAACAGATGAGACATGCAGTAATTAAACACATAATTCCACTGTTTAAAATATATTTGAAATACATTAAATAACACATTATTTAAACATAAAATGACAAACCGGTATGGATGCTGCTGAGCATTCACATGAACGTGGAACCAATTTTATGCACATATGAGCTAACAAGTCCATCTAGTGTTTAAAAGGATTAACTACAAGGTAAATGTTTAAACCAGGGCTATTCAATTACAAAATCAGCTGGGCCACAATTTGAAATCAAGATATGTAACTGCGCTGCACATGTTCAGTGATCTGCTGAGTATGACAAATTTCAAACCAACACAGATCAATATGACTACAAATATGCACTTTTTATTCATTGTCTTGGTTTTAAATGTCCACTTGGCACATGACAGCAGCACATCAAAAGCGCATTAAAAACACAATAACAGTGCTGGGTGTTATGTCCATAACCAGTACTTCGATAATGAGGCCGGAGGTGCAGTAGAACGTGACTTTATTGCGTGACCCACAGTGATACAATGTGCTCCTGTCTAGGCAGAGGCCAAGGTCAAAAGAGACTGTACCTCTTCCGCATCGGCCCTTTATAACCAGGGTGGCGGCGGAATCGGAAAGATGGAGCCATTACCCACATCACACAACAATACGTCTCATAACTACATTACACCCCCCCCTTAAAAAAATCCAAAACATATGCACACCAATTAGACCCTCCCAAATTTAGTACCCCAGTCACACTCTAACAATAAACAAGTAAAGTAGGCCTATCCATGCGCACAAACAACTAAAACTAGAGAGGGACAGGTGGACTACTGTCCCACCGCCACACGGCTAGATGGATTATTCTGCCGTCTTTGTTAGTATAAAGTCCATAAAATAAAACACTGCCGTGTTCCTATTATAACATAAAATAACCCCAATAAAACCATCCCACATCCTGGGCAAACCACACAATAATATATACCTTGAACATGGTAGTACAAACATTACTTTTTTTTTTTTATACATGGGCACTTAATATAGCAACTCCACATAAGAAACATATTGACTACGTAGCCTGGGCAATTCACATCACACATGTAGATCAACCTATCGCCCCTTTGCTACCATGCAGTCTCAATGGAGAGGCCACCCCGGGGGGACTCGTCTGGTGGGTCCTGTCCAGAGCTTCTCCATCTCATCGCCCCTGGAGATGAGCCACGTCAGAGCCCTGACACCTCTTTCTCCTCGGTGGCGCACCGCAGTTCACTGGGGTGTCCCCATGAGTCATCTGACAGCCGAAGGTACCCGTCCCCCCAAACAGCTACTACCTTCAGCTGCCCCGGTCCTCCCGTCGTTTCCATTTTCCATGGACCTCTCTCAGCCAAGCCTCCTTTCTGGGTCAAACCACATCACCGACTCCCAAGGGAGCTCGAATTGGCTTCCAATGTCCATGATGTCTCAACCGGGCCTCCTCACTGGGTCGCGCCACACTGGCAACCCTCCGCAAAGCCCAACTTGGCCTCCAGTGCTTCTGTGTGGCACGTCTGTTTCCAGCCGGTCCTGCCCCGCTCGCTTTCATTTGCAACGCCAACAAAGCCGTTGTAGCCCCATGCTTCTCGGTACCTCCCGGCGGAACTCCAGAAGCAGTGGGAGCCATCCAGTCGGCTTCACCCGTCATCACGGGCATTCCACCGTGCCGCCCAGTTCCCACACCTAGGGTAACTTGGGCCCTGGCACCGAAACCCTCACACAATGGCCCTGGGTGGTAGTGGTCCTGTTCATCTCCCAAAATACTAGGCCATGTATCGTCCCAAACCGCATGGTCCACCACTTGCAGAACCAGCTGGTCCCATAAACCACAGCCCAACCACTCCTCTCCACCGCTGCTGGTGATTGAGAAGCCCAATCCATAAAAAAGGTCACAGCCCATCACATTCAACCCACTCACTGTCACCACGAACTGGACACCACTGCTGACTTGTACCTCGCCATTAGCTCCAGTGAACTCACGATGGACAGCTTATTACCGCCATACCCACACAATGGTGTCGACAGACCTCTCACACGATGGTAGGGGAAAAAACTCCTCACAGTAGGCCAGTTCAACACGGACCTCACCGCGCCCGTATCCACCAATAACGGCACTTCCTCGCCATCCAGCGTAACCGTTAAATACGTACGGCCTTCTGTGCTCGGGGAGACAGTGTGGATAACTGTAGGAGTTGTGGCAGGGGAATCCACTTCACATCGCTGTTCCCCTTGCTTAAATTTTTTAAAGACCCTCGCAGAATGATGTAGGAGTCCGCACTTGCCACAGCGCTTTCCTTTTGCCGGACACTCTCTTGCCTTGTACCGGTGCTTGGTAGACCCGCAACCCAAACATTTTGGAGATCCCGGGGTGGACCTTATTTTGATAGCTGTAGCGTATTCTTCTTTGTCTTCCACGTTATCATCGCTATCCAGGTCTATAGCCTGCGCCACTGATTGTGAGTCAGGTTGCCGCAACATTGTTCTCTCACCGAGGTCCCGTGACAGTTTATCCACTGCTTTGAACTGTTGGGCTATCTCCAGAGCCTTGGCCAAAGTCAGTTTACTGGAATGTGTGAGGAGCCTTGACCGTTCCGCTGCACACAGCACGTGCTCCGCCAACTGGTTGTGGACCATTTCCCCTCCTAAAGTCCCAAACTGGCAACACCCAGCCAGCTGGCGAAGGTCTGCAACATGCCGCTGCACCGACTCTCCAGCCCGCTGGAGGCGCTGTTGGAACTGAATCCTCCGGATGATGACGTTCTCAGGAATGTGAAAGCAGCGTGCCATTAGCCCAACCATGTCCTCAAAACTGTCGTTCTCACCCAATGTGCTGAGAATACGTTGTCCCTCCATGCCAAGATTATGGACCATTATCACTCGTGTTCACAGTTTCTCTAGTTCACCGAGGTTCAGTGCTACCAGATAATTCTTGAATACGGCAAACCACCTCTCCCACGGAACCGGTGGCTTGCCAGGAAGCTCCAGAGATTGCCAAATGCCAGAAATTCCTCTATCCATGTCTTTGTCCTCGTCACCAAATGTTATGTCCATCCATCTTCTTCCACTTAATCCTTTTTGGGTCGCGGGGGGGCTGGAGCCTATCCCAGCATCTTTGGGCGAGAGGCAGGGTACACCCTAGACAGATCGCCAGTCCATCACAGTGTCCATAACCAGTACTTCAATAACAATCACACAATAATATGTCTCATAACTACATTACACTGGGGTTGGGCAGAACTTGAAATAGCAGAAATATTTTTCCTCTTCAACAACAATTAAATAAATAAAATGAAAAAAATAAAATTCTGTAAATAACCATTTTGGTCACATCTTACTCAGGCATATCTCAAAGTGTATAAAAATTCAGTGTACACTGTTAGTAGCATTAACATTTGTTTCCCTTTTGAAATAAAATAGACTACACCTCCTGGTCATAACTGACTTTGGCACATCACAAAGTGCAATTTAGCTGAATAAAAAAATGAACTGTCAAACAAGCCACCCAAGAAAAGATTGATAGCATTAACAAACATTGCACATCTACTATTGTGGTTTGTTTTGTTTTTAAATCATCACATGTGTGATCGGTCAACCAAAAATTTCTAGTAGAGTTTGAGTAGAGTAAATTTGTAATTTCCTCTTGTAAAATTGACTTTTCTTGTACATTTGAGACTTTATTATAAATTTGTGGATTATTTTATGGCTAATTTTAGTCTGTTTTTTTAAATAAAATTACTGGGGGGGGGTTATAAATTTGAAAGATTATGGTAAAATTTTGACTTTTTTTCCTTATGCAATTTACACTTTTGACCATAATTTTGCAGAGCCAGAACAGAACAATAATTTAATTCTGATTTCAAAGGAAAAAAAATTGAAAAAATTATATTTAATGACACAAAATTAGCTTAAATTACCAAAGATGCAGTTATTTCTGTTAAAATATTTCTATATATTTATAGTTTTTTAGAAATCTCCTCACCACCGACAGCAGGAAAAACCTCCCTTATTTTGAAATCCAAATGTTGGCACATTTAGTTTGTCTGAAGGCTGCTGACGGATTAAAGTCACTGACTTCTGTCATGAATGGGGTTGAGGCATCAACCCCATTCCATGATTTGTGGCTGTAGTTTCCTGTTTGTTGTTAATTACTTCCAGCTGGCAGGTTGTTGGAGCCTCTGAGCCTGGGATCCCTGCCAGCCTACTGCCACGCCTCTCCCTCTCTGCCGACATCCACCAGCTGTCTGTTGTTTTTCATTTGTCCTTGCACACACACATTCATTCGGACGCACTTACACAGACACGCACCATGCACGCACCCACACTTACATGCATCATTTAGTACACATACACACATGCATGCACTCATGCACCGAGGGCTGCTGTCACACCTGCTTCCACTTGCCGCCTCATTAGTCCACTGGGTATTTATGTGTGGCAGTGGGAGCATTTGGTGTATCGGCGTTAGTCTAAAGTCTGAAGTCAGCTCTTGACCAAGTCTATTCTCCATGAAGTCAGCATTGATGTCAGGCTCCTCATAGTTGGTTTTTCTCCCCTTGGACTGTGTATGGTGTTGTTGATTCCAGAGCTTGTTTGCGCCAACCCAGCATGTAAGTCTTTCTCCTCATTATTTAATTGCCCTTCCTTTCCGCTCCAGTCCCGTCTGGGAGAGCATGGGGCTCATCTCTTCTCCAACCAACAGAGTTGTAGCCAGTTCATCTGCTCACTTTTCACTCCAGACTGCATTCATTGAACATTTTGTGTTTTTTTCTCTTTTGTTAATAAACACGTTCACTTCACCAGCGTTTGGGCTCGTATACATTTATTCGTGCGCTGCTCAATAATGCAGCGGACAAGACAACTTCGTGAATTTCAGTCATCTTAACTTGCCAGGTACATAATAATGAACATAAATTAGTTAATATTGTAGTGACTGGTGAAGTAATTCCTCAGCGATTCAGTCACTCTTGCCTTTCCCTGCATATGAAGCTTAACCACACTGTTTGCTAAGCGACTCTTCATTATTGTTCCCATTACCAGCGGATTAAAACCACCATAAATGCCTCCACTGCTTACATACCTTTTCTGCTTTTTTTCCACATTTAAAGTACTTTAATAAGCTCATGCTTCTCTTGGACAGTGACGCTAGCGAGACAGTCTGCCTGCCAAATGGAATGGTCAAGTGGGGCGCTTCTGAACATTGCGCAGATGACAGTGATGCACATTGTTCATGTGCGTGCTTGCGGACCATCATTCTTTCATATTTTTTTCTTAAATTTTTATTTCCTTGGCATGGCTTACCAGAGTGATGCCCTAGTTGGTAGAGCACCCGCCCCACAACTGGGAGGTTGTAGGTTCAAATCCTAGCCAGGTCATACCAAAGACCTTATAAAAATGGCACTTTCTGCGTTCTAGCTTGGTGCTCAGCATAATACAACAGGGAGAGGAAAGTTAACGCACAGAGCTACCAGAGGACTGACACCGCCCACTTCCCACAGTAGCTTTCACTACTCACAGTAGCTGTGTGGCCTAGGGTCAGTGAAATGAGATAGGCACCGCCCCATACACCACATGGTGTCCCACATGCTGTGGAAGGGATTAAGCAACTGACATGGCCTGGGCCACTCGGAGGTTGGTTCTGGGCGACATGTGGTCCATGGGCCACTAATTGAATATGCCTGGTCTAAACTCTGATATGTGACGTCTGCTGTAATACAATAAATTCAAACTCTGTTTATTCAGACTTTAAAAAAAATGTGCTAGCAATAACAGATTGCTATATATAGCATGCAGCAAGCAAGCCCATACTTCAGGAAAACCATTTCTCATGAAGAGTTATCAAGAATATCTGGTACATATTCAAACATTTATATCAGCACAGAGAACAGTGAATGGAAGGAAGAAGCACGTGAGATGCAATGTTCACAAAATACAATAATTTACGTGTCAGTTCTACTTATCTATGAACTATATCTAATCTGACATGAACACTGAGACCACCACTAAAGCAAAAGGCATCCATTTTGAATTTCATCATAAGTTGCATTTCACTTTATAAACTCACAATTTAAACTCCTTTTTATTTCCAATAATAACATAAAAAGGCCCCTTCTTTTCACATTTAGTACTGAAAATTATAACTGTTGTATGAAAGTGGCAAAACAATATAGATCATCCCAAACAAAAGGGGTTAATCAAACCAAATAGTAGGTATTTTTAAACCTATGACCAGGTTTAGTTTAAGGCTTTAGTGAACAAAGGTTCCATTTAGCCTTCAACCCCACTTGATCACAGGCTGTATTTAAATGAATCTGCATCACGCAGTGTGGCAACAACATAAGGCAGACTGGGGTCCCAAATGAATTAATGTCAATAAGATGAAATGTAATACAACATAAAGGAGTACTTCATGTTGTTTAGAGTGAAGTACCTTAGAGAAAAACTGAAAAGTACTGCAGTCCGGACATTGAACTGCTGGCTGTGAGTATGTGACCTTATTATATACCGCAAGAAATGAAATGTGCCTTAATTATTATCATCTACGTCCCTCCGTCAGCTGACGCAGCGGTGGCCTGTGACGTCATCAGCTCCACTGCAGCCACATTACTGGAGAAGCACCCAGACGCATTTATGGCCATCACAGGTGATTTTAATCATGTCTCAGTGGGAAAAACATTACCAAACTTTCACCAGTTTGTTGACTGTCCCACCAGAGAAAATAAAACACTGGATTTACTGTATGCTAATGTCAAAGATGCATATAGTGCCACAGCTCTACCTCCCATTGGCAAATCAAATCACCGCGTGGTCATGTTAACACCCAAGTACGTTCCCCTTGTGCAAAGGCAACCTGCTTATACACGGACTGTGAGGAGGTGGCCACAGGAGGCTGCTGATGCACTGCAGGACTGCTTCGAGACAACAGACTGGGGTGTACTCTGTGAACCACATGGGGCGGACATCAACAATATGACCGACTGCATCACAGAATACATTAGATTCTGTGAAGACACGACCATGCCAGCTCAGACTGTACACTGCTTCTCCAACAACAGACCATGGGTCACGAGTGACCTGAATGCACTTCTGAACCAAAAGAAGAGAGCTTTTAGGGCTGGAGACAAGGAGAAACTGCGGGGAGTGCAGCATGAGCTGAGAGAGATGCTGAGGAGGTGCAAGGACAATTATAGGAGGAAGCTGAAGAATAAACTCAGACAAAACAATGCTAAAGATGTGTGGTAGGGAATGAAACAAATAACTGGGTGCAAGAGGAGAGTCAGGCAGCCATCTGGGAGCCAGGAGAGAGCTGATGGACTGAATCTGTTTTTTAATAGGTTCAACTCACAGTCTGTCACCCCAACAACACAGCCAGACCCCCACACACCCCTCCCCACCCACCCTCCTGTGTAGAACCTCTCTCCATCTCCCCCCTCCTCTTCCTCAGGGGACACCAGGACCCTCCCTCACATCACAGTGACTACAGACCAGGTTAAGAAACAGCTGGAGAGACTCCATCAATGGAAGGCGGCAGGCCCCGATGGCATCTCCGCCAGGACCCTGAGGATCTGTGCCAACCAGCTAGCTCCGGTACTGAAGCACCTGTACAACCTGAGCCTGAATCTGGAGAGAGTACCGGTGCTATGGAAGACATCCTGTCTGGTTCCTGTCCCCAAGAAGTCATCTCCATTGGACCTGAACGACTATCGACCAGTTGCCCTCACATCTCATGTGATGAAGGTCCTGGAGAGACTGGTCTTAACCCACCTGAGGCCACAGGTGAAGACGTGGCTGGACCCCCTGCAGTTTGCATATCAGCCCCATTTAGGAGTTGAAGATGTTGTCATCTACCTGCTGCAACAAGCCCATCTGCACCTGGATGGTGGAGGAGACACTGTGAGAATCACTTTTTTAATTTCTCTAGTGCCTTTAACACCATCCAGCCACTGCTGCTGGGTGAGAAGCTGCGGGTGATGGGGGTTGACAGCTCTGTGATCTCCTGGATTACTGACTACCTGACAGGCAGGCCGCAGTTTGTCCGGCTGGGCAGTCTCTTGTCTGGAGTGGTGGCTAGTGATACGGGAGCTCCACAGGGGACTGTGCTCTCTCCTTTTTGCTTTACCTTATACACCACTGACTTTCAGTACAACACAGAGTCATGCCACCTGCAGAAATTCTCTGATGACTCAGCTGTTGTAGGGTGTATAGGAGGGGGAGAGGAGGGGGAGTACAGGGCACTGGTAGACAGATTTGTGGAGTGGACAGAGCAGAATCACCTGAGGTTGAATGTCAGCAAGACCAGAGAGATGGTGATTAACTTCAGGAAGAGGAAGGGTGGTTGAGGACTACAAATATCTGGGTGTCAGGATCAGCAACAGGTTGGACTGGAGATCCAACACTGGTGCTGCATACAAGAAGGGGATGAGCAGACTCTACTTCCTGAAGAAGCTGAGATCCTTCAATGTGTGTAGCAGAATGCTGGAGCTTTTCTACCAGACTGTTGTCACCAATGCCATCTTCTTTGCTGCTGTCTGTTGGGGTAGCAGTATCAGGGCCAGAGACACCAACAGACTTGACAAGATTGTCAAGAGGGCTGGCTCTGTAATCGGTCTCAGACCGGAGACCTTTGAGACAGTGGTGGAGAGGAGAACACTAAATAAACTGCGATCCATCATGGACAATCCTGATCACCTCCTCCACCACACACTGGACAGACAGCGGAGCACTTTCTTCAGTAGACTACTACAGCTTCGCTGTCGAATGGCCAGGTATAGGAAATCTTTCCTGCTGCATGCCATTTCACTGTACAATAACTCACTATGATGTTGTATTCTGGTCATAACTATGCTGCCACACTGCACCTTACAGTCTAACTGGTATCTCACATTTCACTCTGCTCCTGATAATCCTTCATTGTGCAACGGGATGATTCATGTGTTTATACGGGTCATCATATATTTGTCACGCCGCGCCATTCATCAGCGGCGCCACCTGCTCACACACCTGATCCTCATCATCGGCGAGGGATAAAAGCCGCCTCGCCCGGAGGCTCGGCCTGAAGCCGTCAGACTTCGTTCCCTCACCGTCGTGAGCATTCCTTTCTTCAGCATCACTATTCTGGGTAAGAACCCTTACCTCCTTTTCCAGTCTGCTCCCCTGTGCACAGGTGGATTCCCCGGCGGCGGACGTCTCCGTTCCATCGCCCATCCTTCGCTGCTGCACGGAGCTCTCCAGGTGGCTGTCTCCCGGGCTACGTTCCCCTTGCTGTGCCAGCTATCCTGACAACTCAAGTAAGATCTTCTCTTGCCATAATTCATCCTGTGTTGGTGTATGCCCGTCACCCTCTCCCTGTGCTCTCTCCATAGGGTTGCTCGGCCGAACGGTCATCTGCCTCTGTGCCTGAAGCAGACGCCACCACCAACACATCTGCATCCCGCAGACACACACTCATACACTCCTGCTGTTAATAAACTCTTTGAACTACTCTAAGCCTGTGTGTGCGCGTCTCCTGAGCCGTGCGTTATGTCAGTACGGCTTCAGCAGAGCGGCTCGGCGGACGGCGGGCTCGCACACCGGCTTACCACTCTCGAGGCTAGAGTGGATCAAATTGCTTATCAACAGCAGGTCATCCTGAACCAATTGGTAATTATCACTGGCCGATTGGACCGCCTGGACCCCCAGCAGCCGTTCCCCCCGGCTCCTCAGGGTGGCGCAGCTCCTGCTGTTCCGGTGGCCGTCCAGCCAGCTCCAGTGGCACCGACCCGACTCACACCAATTCCGACCCCCGCCCGCTTTAGCGGAAAGCTCGGCGGAGCGCGGGGGTTTGTGATGCAGTGCGAGTCCGTGTTTGACCGTGTGCCCGGAGACTTTCCCTCAGATCACAGCCGAATCGGCTACATAGGGAACCTCCTGGAGGGGCGCGCTTTAACTTGGGCCCACGCTATTATGGCGAGACCCAGTTATGCCACCCTCACCTATGCCGAGTTCGTGAGGCGCTTCCTGGAGGTGTTTGATCACTCCCATTCCGAGGCGGTTCAGGTCGATCGGCTTCTCGCTCTCCAGCAGGGAAGCCGGTCGGCCGCGGATTATGCCATCGAATACCGGGTAGCGGCGGAGGAACTGGGCTGGGAGGAGCGCTCCCTCTGCGGCCTGCTTCTCCGCAGCCTCAATAGTGATCTGAGGGATGAACTGGCTGGACGGGATATCCCCGGAACGTTAGCGGAGCTAACCTCATTGGCAATCAGCTTGGACAACAGGCTGCGCGAGCGCTCCTCAGGACGGAAGCCGTCTGCTTCTCGCCCTCGAGGAGTCCCGCTACGCCTGCCCCAAGCTCGCCCCCTGGCGACGCCACCACCATCGTGCCCCGAGGAGTCGGAGCCGATGGTGACGGGCTGGGCAAAGCTCTCCCCGGCAGAGAGACAGCGCCGCCGTGAGTTGGGTCTCTGCATGTATTGCGGAGACAGTCAACACACGGTAGAGCTTTGCCCACAAAAGCCAAATGGCGGGGTCCGCGAGTCACTGTAGGGGGCCTCGCGGACGTCAATCGGCAAAGTCCCCTCACTCAATTAAAGCTGCCCATCCGTTTTTGCCACAACCCCACTGGGCACCTCACCCACGCACTGGTGGATTCGGGCGCAGAGGGCAGCTTCATTTCACAAGGCCTGGCAACCCGATTGGGCATCCGCTGTCAGGCACTCAAACACCCCATCTCCCTGGTCCATCTCTCCCGTGCCTCCCTGGGGAGGGTTACCCATCAAACCATTCCTGTCCCAGTCATCATCTCGGGGAACCACCGGGAGGAGATGGTTTTCTACGTCCTGCCCAACTCTGTGTCGCCCGTCATCCTGGGGTATCCCTGGCTACGCCTCCACAATCCTGTCCTGGACTGGAGGTCAGCTGGGGTGTCGGCATGGAGTACCTTCTGCATGGGCACCTGCCTTCAGTCCGCTGCCTGCTCCCCGTCCGCGGCTCCTCCTGTGGCGGATACAGCACCCCCGGACCTGTCTCTGGTGCCCCCAGATTTTCACGACCTGGGTATGGTATTCAGCAAGTCGAAAGCTATGTCTCTTCCCCCGCATCGACCATATGACTGTGCCATCAATCTCCGCCAGGGGGCCCCCCTGCCATCTGGTCGGCTCTACAGCCTGTCGGCGCCGGAGAAGGAGACTATGAATACGTACCTGAAGGAATCACTGAGCGCTGGGATTATCCGCCCATCGTCATCTCCCGTGGGGGCGGGGTTTTTCTTTGTAGGGAAGAAGGACGGTTCCCTCCGTCCCTGTATTGACTACCGAGCACTTAATGACATCACTGAGAGGGACCGTTACACCCTGCCCCTCATGGACACTGCCTTCCACTCCCTCCAGGGGGCGACCTGGTTTACCAAGCTGGATCTCCGCAGCGCTTACCACCTCGTCCGGATCCGGGAGGGAGATGAATGGAAAACAGCCTTCCGTACCCCGAACGGCCACTTTGAGTACCTCGTCATGCCGTTCGGGCTGACCAACGCTCCTGCCGTCTTTCAGCGCCTCATCAATGACGTCCTCCGGGATTTCATCGGCCTCTTCGTGTTCGTCTACCTGGACGACATTCTGATCTTCTCTAAGTCCAGAGACGAGCACCAGGTCCATGTGAGGCGGGTCCTCCAAAGACTGCTGGAGAATCATCTGTACGTGAAGGCTGAGAAGTGCGAGTTTTACGCTAGGACCACATCCTTCCTGGGATTCATCATCGCCCAAGACCAGGTGCTCCCGGACCCAGAGAAGGTGAAGGCGGTGGTGGAGTGGCCTACTCCCGCATCCCGGAAGCAGGTGCAACAGTTTGTTGGCTTCGCCAATTTTTACCGCCGTTTTGTCCCGAATTTCAGCTGGATCGTCGAACCACTGACCCGCCTCACGTCCCCGAAGGTCTCGTTCCGGTGGACCGAAGAGGTCGATGCTGCCTTTAAGGCGCTGAAGGCGGAGTTCTCCTCCTCCCGGGTCCTTCGCCAGGTCGACCCCGCGCTGCAGTGCATTGTGGAGGTGGACGCATCGGACACGGGGGTGGGAGCAGTGTTATCCCAGCAATCACCGGACGATGGCGCCAAGCGACCGTGCGCCTTCTTCTCCCGGCGTCTGTCCCCGGCGGAGAGGAACTATGATGTGGGGGACAGAGAGCTCCTGGCCATTAAACTCGCCCTACAGGAGTGGCGCCACTGGCTAGAGGGGGCGGACCTGCCGTTTGTGGTCCTGACGGACCATAAGAATTTAGAGTACCTACGATCTGCCAAGCGCCTGAATGCCCGCCAGGCGCGTTGGTCTCTGTTCTTCGCCAGGTTCCGGTTCTCTATCACCTTCAGGCCAGGCTCCAAGAACGGCCTGCCTGACGCCCTCTCTAGACAGTTCACCCCCGTGGAGGCTGAGGAGACGCCCCACACTATCCTGCCCAGGTCGTGTGTCGTGGGAGCTATCTCTTGGGACATTGTGGACAAGATCCGGAAGGCACAGGAGGTGGAACCTGATCCTGGCGGCGGACCGGACGGAAGACTGTTCGTTCCGTCTGCGGTCCGAGGAGAGGTCATCCACTGGCTCCACACCTCCCGGCTCACCTGTCATCCCGGCACCTCTCGGATGATCAGCCTCCTCCAACGGTCCTTTTGGTGGCCGGGCCTGCGGAGGGATGCAGCCCGCTACGCCCGGGCTTGTCCAATTTGTGCAACCTGCAAATCGGGAAACGCCCCTCCAGCGGGTCTGCTCCAGCCCCTGCCCGTCCCTGGCAGGCCATGGTCGCACATCGCACTGGATTTCGTCACCGGGCTCCCAGTCTCCAACTCATTCGACACCATCCTGACCATCGTGGACCGTTTCTCCAAGGCGGCACACTTCGTCCCCCTGCGAGGTCTCCCTACCGCCCTGGAGACGGCGGGCTACCTCGTCCAACACGTGGTCAGGCTGCATGGGATCCCGGTGGACGTGGTCTCGGACCGGGGCCCCCAATTTTCATCCGAGGTTTGGAAATCCTTTTGCAACGCCATCGGAGCCAAGGTGAGCCTCTCCTCCGGCCATCACCCCCAGTCTAACGGGCAGTGTGAGAGGACCAATCAGGAGCTGGAGGCTGCGCTCCGCTGTGTTGCAAGATCCAAACCGACATCATGGAGCAACCATCTCGCCTGGGTGGAGTACGCCCACAACACCGCCCGCTCTTCTGCAACGGGGATGTCCCCCTTCAAGGCGTCCCTGGGTTACGACCCCTCGCTGCTCCCAGCGCAGGAGGGCGAGGTAACTGTTCCGTCAGTTAGGGCGCACGTGAGGCAGTTCCGCTCCACCTGGGCCGCCGCGCGTCATGCGCTTTTACGCACGGCGGAGCGCAACAAGACCGTGGCGGACCGGCGCAGAAGACCTGCCCCGGCGTACAGAGTTGGGCAACTTGTCTACGTTTCCACCCAGGACGTCACCCTAAAAGGCGAGAGGAGAAAGCTGGCACAGCGCTTCATGGGTCCCTTCCCCATCACCCGGATCATCAACTCGGTGGCTGTGCGCGTGGCTATTCCCCCCTCCCTCCGCATCCACCCCACCTTCCACATATCAAAGGTGAAGCTGGCAGTCACCGACCCCCTTTGCCCTCCTCCTGCAGCGCAACCCGCGCCCCGGATGATTGGTGGCCACCCGGCCTGGTCCGTCTCCTCCATCCTGGACTCCCGGCGCCGGGGTCGTGGGTTGCAATACTTGGTGGACTGGGAGGGCTATGGGCCCGAGCATCGACAATGGGTGCCCCCGTCGTTTGTGTTGGACCCATCGCTCATCGCGGACTTCCACCGAGCGCACCCGGATAAGCCATCGCCAGGAGGCGCTGCTAGAGGGGGGAGTACTGTCACGCCGCGCCATTCATCAGCGGCGCCACCTGCTCACACACCTGATCCTCATCAGCGGCGAGGGATAAAAGCCGCCTCGCCCGGAGGCTCGGCCTGAAGCCGTCAGACTTCGTTCCCTCACCGTCGTGAGCATTCCTTTCTTCAGCATCACTATTCTGGGTAAGAACCCTTACCTCCTTTTCCAGTCTGCTCCCCTGTGCACAGGTGGATTCCCCGGCGGCAGACGTCTCCGTTCCATCGCCCATCCTTCGCTGCTGCACGGAGCTCTCCAGGTGGCTGTCTCCCGGGCTACATTCCCCTTGCTGTGCCAGCTATCCTGACAACTCAAGTAAGATCTTCTCTTGCCATAATTCATCCTGTGTTGGTGTATGCCCGTCACCCTCTCCCTGTGCTCTCTCCATAGGGTTGCTCGGCCGAACGGTCATCTGCCTCTGTGCCTGAAGCAGACGCCACCACCAACACATCTGCATCCCGCAGACACACACTCATACACTCCTGCTGTTAATAAACTCTTTGAACTACTCTAAGCCTGTGTGTGCGCGTCTCCTGAGCCGTGCGTTATGTCAATATTAAGCTATGATGTATACAGGTTTTATAGTCGTGTTAGTTTTACTTTCCATGGGTAATCCCTTTGTCTGTCATACGTGTGTTTCTGTTGTTTGGTTGCCTACTGTCATGCTGCTGTTACACTGTAATTTCCCAGTTTGGGATCAATAAAGTACATCTGTCTATCTATCTAAAATATTTTGGATACAGGTAAAGCTATCTAACTTAAATACTGAGACCAAGAGGCTTATGCTGTTAAACATTACAGCAATTTCACAAGAAAGCCTGTTGTATACTAACTATTGGTGATCCCAGGAAACGTTTGCGTATCAAGTAGAGATTGCACACAGGTTACAAAGACTCATAAGGAAAGGGGTTATCTACCCCTCTGCCACAAAGACACACAACCTATGCAATTTTTCTCAGGCGTGTTCATTAAAATCACATTATTAAATGCGCATGACAATATTGATTGACTAGTTAGCAGATTCATTAGAAAGCATTAAGTTAGTTTCAATTAAATAGATCTTGCACCACCAGTTCTACTTAACGGTAGAGAAACTATATTAATATGATAATAGACACTGATGTTTTCATTCACATTTGGATTTTTAATCATTAACTTTCAGAACAAGAATATAGGCTAGGCATTTCATTTTCTTTATTAAGTGAATGAAGATAGGATCAATACTGCTAAAAATGTATTTTTTTTTTTTTTACTGACAGTAGTGTGCACTAAAACACAACTTTTGTTTTTGATCAGGTACATATAAGATAAGATAAGATAAGATAAGCCTTTATTAGTCCCACAACGGGGAAATTCCAGGATTGCAACAGCACAGGGATAGCAACACTCAGAGCAACAATCAGAAGGCAAGGAAAAAAAACAAGCAAGCAAGAGCAGCTAATATACATATGTACATATTACTATAAAATATATATATACACACACACACACACACAGACACACAGTGCAGAGCATTGTAGCTGGATGGAATAAATATATGAATATATGAACACACAGTGCAGAGCATTGTAGCTAGATGGAATAAATATGTAAATATATAAACACCCACAGTACGGAGCATTGCAGCTAGGTGGAATAAATATGCAAGTATATAAACACACACAGTGCGGAGCAATGTAGCTAGATGGAATAATATGTAGATATATAAAAACACAGTGCGGAGCATTGTAGCTAGATGGAATAAATATATAGATATATAAATATAAACACACCCAGTGCTGAGCATTGTAGCTAGATGGAATAAATATGTAAATATATAAACACACACAGTGCAGAGCATTGTTGCTAGGTGGGATGAAACAGCATAACCGTCTATTTAGTTATCCTACATGGTATGATTATGTGCCCATACATATTCTCACCCTCCATAGCGACCGATATGTTCCTAGTTGTATGCCGGAGAGGACCATTGTGTAAGTCTATTGCATCTTTTGCATTCAAAAAAACTATTAGTTTGTTACGTCTTTTTGCTATCTCTGCGAGCAGCCCTGCTTAGGTTGTACAGTCTGACAGCCGTTGGTAGGAAGGACCTACGAAACCTCTCGGTTGTGCACCTGGGATGATGTAGTCTGCTGCTAAATGAGCTCCTCAGTGCATCCAGTATGTCCTGCATAGGGTGGAACTCGGACTCCAGCAGAGATGACAGTTTAGCCACCGTCCTTCTCTCTCCTATCTCCTCCATCGGATCAAGGCGCTGCCCCAGGACAGAGCTAGCTTTCTTAATCAGTTTGTTCAGTCTCTTCCTATCGGCTGCAGTAATGCCACTGCCCCAGCAGACCACTCCAAAAGTGATGGCTGATGCCACCACCGTGTCATAGAATGACTTCAGCAGCGCCCCTTGTACACCAAAAGACCTGAGTCTCCTCAGCAGGAACAGCCTGCGCTGTCCCTTCTTGTAGAGTGCGTCAGTATTGTGTGACCAGTCTAGTTTATTGTTCAGATGAACACCCAGGTACTTATAGGCTGTCACCATCTCGATGTCTGTTCCCTGTATATTTACTGGTGCTGTGAGGGGCTGCCCATGCCTGCGGCAGTCCACCACCAGCTCCTTAGTTTTCCTCACATTGATCTGGAGGCAGGTCCGATGGCACCAGTCCACAAAGTCCTGGATAAGCCCTCTGTACTCAGCTTCATCTCCGTTGGAGATGAGACCAACGATCGCAGAGTCATCAGAGAACTTCTGTAGATGGCAATGTGTTGTGTTGTGTGAGAAGTCCGCAGTATAAAGAGTGAACAGGAAGGGAGCCAGCACCGTTCCCTGGGGGGCCCCCGTGCTACTGATGATCGTGTCGGAAACACAGTCCCGGGTTCTCACAAACTGAGGCCGGTTCGTGAGGTAGTCCAGGATCCATGATGACAGGTGCTGGTCCACCCCTGCGCGCAGCAGCTTGTCCTTCAGGATCATCGGTTGGATGGTGTTGAAAGCACTGGAGAAGTCAAAGAACATGATCCTCACCATATTCCCGGGCTTCTCCAGGTGGGACAGAGAACGGTGAAGGAGGAAGATCACCGCATCCTCCACCCCAATGCCATGCTGGTAGGCGAACTGGAGTGGATCCATCGCTGGTTCCACCAGGGGGCGGAGATGAGCAAGGAGCAGTCTCTCCAGGACTGGAACTGTTGAACTGTTATCAGAAGCAATAATTGTTTTTTGTGTTTTCTTTGTCTTTGTTCCCCCTACCCCACTTCATAGACTTCATATCCCTTCAACTCTCTCCCCCCCTTCCCCCATCAGGTCTAGCATAAGTAAGATAACTTAAATAAAGTACTAAAGTTATTGTACAGCAAGAGGAGTCTATAAATACTATTTATAGAGTATATATCAAATACGAGTAGAGCTCTTTTTGGCCAAGAAAATGTGTTTGGTACAAGGCAATCAGATATCTTCTGCTTCCCAAGCTGCTGGGCAGGACAGGTTAAAAAAAGGAAAAAGACACATATGAACTGTTAAAAGCTGATGAGTTGTAATGTTCTTCTGGCATGTAGAGGAATAAGCAAAGCTGGACTCTTCTTATCTCTTTAACCATCTGGTGTATTTATTTAATGAATATGGACTAACATACAGCTCTCAGTTGCAGCTCCTCACTATTCAGAGTAAATAGACGTACACAGACTCCATGATGCACTTTACTCGTGTAGACACTAGCTAGGAACCGGGAAAGACAGAGTACATGATGATCTCACCTTCTGAGTACTATCACTATAACAACAATACAAACACAATGAACAAGGATACAAATGAATGTTCAACACGAACAACATATTTCAAAATAAAATTACAATAAAAATATTACATGAACAGAATCTGAACTCCTGTGTTTTGCCCTGTAATATTATCCGCTCTTGGTGGCTGTCTGTCCTTCATCCTCCATGGCATCAGTCCTTATTTTTTCAAGCTTTTATGAGCAACATCAAGATGTTTAAATAATTTTTTTCACACTCAGCTGCTGTGACATTTTAGTGGAGCCATAAACCAGCAAAGATGTTACATACTCAAATCAAAGAAGAGACAACAATAGTTAATATTCACCACACATTCAGCGACGGTGGGAATTACATTTAGACATTATTTCACCATCTGCAATCGGTCAGTATTACAGATGGCCTTGAAATTTTTCCATCATAGCTAAAAAAAAATGTGTCATTGACAGAGAATATTCAGTTCAGGCAACCTTTGTTTCCAAGATGTATCAGCAGCAGTTTCTCATTTCTCTCACACCTAGAGGACCAGGAACTATTATAGTTTCTACTCCAGAGTAGGTCTCTCAGGAAATATATTTTGTGCTTACACAGCTGATTCATACAGCAGCAGCTTATTCGAAGTGTTTTTGCATTCTTTAATTATCATTGAATTTACAGAAGTAAATATCCATATTGACTAAACCTTACTAATTGCCATACAGCCAGGACCATTGTAGTTAAAATTAATAATGTTTTCTTTTTCAGTAGACTCAGCTGTTGGATCTCTTTGGCCTTTCACATATGTGTGGAATGCCTAAGGCACATATGTGAACGGCCTGAGGCAGGAGAAGCAGCCCCAAGGCTACCAACCCCACAAAACCCAGGGTTACAGAACCAAGAAGCCAGCTATGATGCTGGGCATGACATTTATTCAGTCAGACACATCACTAAACAGGGGGACTGGAGTGGTGGTGATGCTGTGTAGTTTTTTGTAGTGAAAATAGTGAGGGAAAGGCAGCTGAAGCTGTTTAAATAACACAGCTTATGAGATTTTCCCAGTCAGATTCACATACAACTAAGCATAACATGGGCAGGCTTTGAGAGAACATGATGAACAGAGACTGGGGGTCTGAGTTTATAGGACAAGTCATCACACCAAGTAACTACAAAAAAAGCATCAAAAATAGTTCCTAAATGCTCACAATAATCTCCATATTTAGAAAATAAACAAGCTGTGAAAAGATAACTTTTTAAAGGTCTCTGTAGGACCTTTCACTGAAAATTTGTGTTGTTGTAGGTTTCAGCCTTCTGAAATGTGTTTATTGGTAGCATGATTATCCAAAAAATAAAAATGCTCACTTCTCTTTAAAAAAGAACACACACACACACACACACACACACACACACACGCACACACCAAGCCTTTATATTGTTTTTGTATCTATTTAGTTTTAATTCTTCCCTGTTTTTTCGTCTACATCAAGAAAAGCTCGGCCTTAATAAATGCCACTGCTCTATTATTGGCCAGCATAGCTGTCTGTCTGCAAACGTAGATGAGCAATGAGGCCAGGCAAAGCATTGGCTTCAGATTTCAGTCACCCTAATAAACATCTGTTTCCACCTGGTTCACTAATCCAACCGATAATATGTCATGATCAGCAACAGATTGGACTGGAAATCCAATACCAATGCTGCGTACAAGAAGGGGATGAGCAGACTTTACTTCCTGAGGAAGCTGAGATCCTTCAATGTGTGTAACAGGATGCTGGAGCTTTTCTATCAGGCCGTTGTCGCCAGTGCCATCTTCTTTACTGCCGTCTGTTGGGGTAATAGTATCAGAGCCAGCGACACCAACAGACTTGACAAGATTATCAAGAGGGCTGACTCTGTGATCGGACTCAGGCCGGAGACCTTTGAGACTGTGATGGAGAGGAGGACACTAAACAAACTGTGATCCATCATAGACAACCCTGATCACCCCCTCCATCACACACTGGACAGACAGCGGAGCACTTTCTCCAGCAGACTGCTACAGCTTCGCTGCCAAACAGTTAAGTACAGGAAATCTTTCCTGCCACACGCCATTTCACTGTACAATAACTCACTCTAATTTTGATTTATGGTCATAACTATGCTACCATATTGCACCTTACAGTCTAATTGGTGCCTCACATTTCACCCTGCATCTGATAGCCCTGCATTGTACAGCGGGTATGATTCATGTACCTATACGGGTCACCATCTATTCATCTATGATGTGTATGTTATTTAGGCAGTTTTACTTTGCATGGGTAATCCCTTTGTCTATTACGCTGTGTGTGCTTCTGTCATTTTGGCCATCTACTGTCATGCTGCTGTTACACTGTAATTTCCCAGTTTGGGATCAATAAAGTACATCTATCTATCTATCTATCTATCTATCTATCTATCTATCTATTCCATCATTCTGCCTTATTGTTATATTTTCACCATAATGCTACATCGATCCATTAGCAGTGGCTTGGCGAGGTGGTCAGCATCAGTCCGTCAGGGTCGGGTGGTGGACAGGATTCACGTGCAGGCAGGGGTATGGTGCAAAATGATAATTTATTAACAAAAAAAACAGGAGCAAACAAATAGCAGCACATGGACTGAAAACCAAACTAAGTAAATCAAAACTCACAGGCAGGAAAGTGTACACATGAAAAACTCATGGGACTCAGGCAGGGATCATAAACATGGAACTCGGCAGAAACATCAATGACCCCACAATCTGACTGAGACAGGCATATATAGATACCAGGTTGTCATGAGTCTGAGCTCTTATGCTTCCTCTGGGCTCAGACTCAATTTATTTCTGAGTTTTGTACGTCTGTTATTATTGTGTTGTCAGTTTTCTGTATATATTCTGGGGGTTTTTTACACTTACGTGCCCTCTCAGACTCTCCCACTTGCTGTCCACAGTCTGTTTCCCAGCTGTGAACAGTTGGGTAATTAGGTCACCTGCCTGCTCAGCCCACACCTGATCTCCTCCGCAGCTCTGGAGTGCCTTCCTTGTGTGTTAACCTTGTTTGCATTTTTGTCTTGTCTGCACAATTTTTGGAAGTTTTGTTCTTTTTGTCAGTAAAAGTCACAACTACAGTTCAGTGCATGGGCTTGTCTTTCTGCCCCGAAGGGGCATTCATGACACAGGTAATCAACAGATATGGAACAGGTGAGAGAATAAGACTGGTGGGGCAGCTCGGCGGTGCAGCTGTTAGCACTGTGGCAGCACAGTAAGAAGGCCACGATATCGATTCCACCTCTCCTCCTGACCATCGTGGGTTTGATCCTGCCCCGTGACCATTGGTGACCATTCTGTGTGGAGTTTGCATGTTTTCCCCATGTCTGCGTAGGTTTACCCCGGGTACTCTGGTTTCCTCCCACAGGCCAAAAACATGCAAGTTAGGTTAATTGGAGACTCTGTGTGCGTGCGTGCGTGCGTGCGTGCGTGCGTGCGTGTGTGCGTGCATACATGAGTGCGTGCGTGGGTGTGTGGTGAAGGGATTGGTGCCACACCTTGGCTGCCTCATCCATCCAGGTGGATGCCCTGAATTTCCCTCTGAGATTAATAAAATATACAAAAAATAAACAAAATAATAATCGGGGCCAATCAGTGACATCAGGGCATGGCAACAGGTATGGAAAACATGAGGGACTGAGATAAATGGTAGACAAAAGCAGAGGGTATGCACAAGACATGAATACAGGACCAGGGGAGACGTACATACTGTAATTCAGACAATAACTATGACAGAGACATGATGACAGCAACTGACAAAAGTGGGAGCAATTACAACAAGAACCAAGATGATAATAAACATGATGATCATACAGACTGTAATGGAAATTCACTGATTATGCATTTATCTGCTGAGATCACATGTTCTATAATGACTTTACATTTATCTGTTGAGATCATATGTTTTATAAGTGTGTGTTACAACATATGACTATAACTTTATCCATACATGAACGGTTTTATTACAAGCTGCTTGATGATTTTATGATGCTTTGTGTCCCAAGATAAAACTTGTATGTCACAGTAACCAGTTTAGGTATCCAGGCTCTCACTCCCTTCTCCTGCTGACCTTGGCCCCCACCTGTGAGATATTCCTCAGGAGCACAGAGTGCTTTGTGCGCTTTTCCTTTTTTTCTGTAGCCTGGAAGATATAAATGTGTGTGGGTTTTCTCTCTCTCCTCAGGAGAAGAGCAGAGCTGTATTCCTGATCTTAGAGCGGTTTTCTGACTTTACCTCTTTATTGTTGCAACAATAAAAGGAAGATTCACCTCACAGATCCGATTGATTATTTTACTCCAGGACCTTTCTAAGTGTTTAGATAAAATTCGGCTACAAGACAAAACTGATGTAGGGATAAATAATTCAAAACAAACCAGGATAATACTAAGCACAGAGGATAATAAAAATAAACTTAAAGCATGAGCATGGTCCCAGACCATGCCCAGAACCTAACAGAACCCCCCCACCACCACCACCACCTCAAGGGCAGATTCCAGACGCCCTCCAAACAAAACAAGGAACACCCCAATCGGACGGGAGGAGGGGGACATAGGTACGGTGCCTGCCCCCCCCCCCCCGCTCCTTGTCACCCAGGCAGCAGACGAGACTTACTCACTTTCGCAGCTTTCTGTGTCTCTCCAGGTTCACAGCCTCCGCGTAACTGCCAAACAACTCAACCCAACAGGGCCATGGGATGGGCAGCTTGCCTAGGGTGTTGAGGAACGCCAGTGGTGGTGCCAGATACACGTCCATCTTCAGGAAAAGGGTTAGTTTTCCTCCAGAAGATTCGTTTTTTCTCCTCATCACCAATTGTTATGTCTGGAAATAGGACAGCGGAGGCAGGAGTTGAACCAAACGATAACTTTATTACAAGACACTGTTAAAAGCACATGTTACAATATGCTAACTAGCACGCTAACCCCTTAGCAGTACAGGCTATTACTCATATGGAGGCGAAGCACCAAAAAGGCAGTCTCCCGCCATCAGTCCTCCTTTATACCCATGGCGTGGTGACATCACTGTATATTCGCTGCTCTTGTTTTTTTTCTTGTCTTCTGATTGTTGCTCTGAGTGTTGCTATCCCTGTGCTGTTGCAATCCTGGAATTTCCCCATTGTGGGACTAATAAAGGCTTATCTTATCTTATCATCTGGGCCTGCGTTCTCATGTCCATGGCGTCTGCTGCGGTATTTCCAATATGCCACAAGCAGGGCATGACAACAGGAAATGGAAAACATGAGGGGCTGAGATAAAAGGTAAACAAAAGCAGAGGGTATGCATGAGACATGAATACAGGACCAGGGGAGACATAACTCAGACAATAACTATGAGAGACATGATGACAGCAACTGACAAAAGCGAGAGCAATTACAAGAACCAAGATGATAATAAACATGATGATCATACAGACAAAACTGAGGCAGGGATAAATAATGCAAAACAAATCAGGATAATATTAATACTAAGCACAGAGAATAAAAAAAATAAACTTAAAGTATGAGCATGGTCCCAGACCATGACCAGAACTTGACACAGTCAATCTAATGGCATTAGGAGCTTAGGAGCTCACCTCAGTAAGAAGAGGGTGACAGACAGGTTGCTATTTTCTGTAAATTCTATTCACCCCTGCTGGAATCACTGTTCATCTCCCAACACTTGACCATATGCAGTATATATCCATTATATATATATATATATATATATATATATATATATATATATATACACTGTGTATATATATATATATATACTGTATATATATATATATATATATATATATATATATATATATATATATATATATATATATATATATATATATATATATATATATATACTGTATATACACTGTATATATATATATATATATATATATATATATATATACACAGTTAGGCCCAGAAATATTTGGACAGTGACACAATCTTCATGATTTGAGCTCTGCATGCCACCACATTGGATTTGAAATGAAACAACTACAACGGAATTGAAGTGCAGACTTTAAGGTTTAATTCAAGGGGTTGAACAAAAATATATGATTAAACATGTAGGAATTGTAGCTATTTTTATATAAACGCTCCTCATTTCAGGGGCTCAAAAGTAATTGGACAAATAAACATAACCCTAAGTAAAATGTTACTTTTCAATATTTTGTTGAGAATCCTTTGCAGGCAATGACTGCCTGAAGTCTGGAACCCATGGACATCACCAAATGCTGGGTTTCCTCCTTTGTGATGCTTTGCCTGGCCTTTACTGCAGCTGTCTTCAGTTGTTGCTTGTTTGTGGGTCTTTCTGCCTTAAGTTTTGTCTTGAGCAAGTGAAATGCATGCTCAATTGGGTTGAGATCTGGTGATTGACTCG